>JARHVA010000537.1:3170000-3880000 GCA_037957365.1 Torreya grandis | reverse complement strand
TGTAATTTTTACATTATTGTGATAAAATCCTCACCTTATTTACCTATTTTATACTTATTACCCAAGTTTATTAGTTCATAAAATACTATTGGATTGATTAATTAAATAATTTGGAAATGGATATAACTTATACTTCTATTTTTAGAATCATTATATTCAAATTCTTCCTGATCTAGCACTTGATCCTATTATTTTAGGTGATCACTTACCAAACTTCTAAGTATGTTTCCAAGACTCATGTTGACCACTTTAGTTTAACCATCAGTATGAGGATGGTAATATGAACTAAAGATCAAATTTTTTCTGAATTTACCAAATATTCATCTAAAAATTCCCCACAAAGGTTTTATCCCTGTCTAAAATAATACTCCTAGGAAAGCTGTGTAATCTCACTATCTCTTTAAAGAACAAGTTATCAATATTAGTTTCTTCACTTTTTTATGAAAAATATGAAATGTGACATTTTATAAAAACTATAAAATATAATAAATATTTATTCATTAACTTTTTGTTTCATTCATAACCATGCACAAAATTCATGCTAACTAAATCCCATGGCCTACTAGGAATAGGAAATGGCTAGTATAGACATGCATTCTAAATTTTCCCTTTAGCATGTTGGCATATTTTTCACCTTTATAGAAAAATCTTCACAAAATCATGAATCCTTGGCCAATAATAATATTCACTCAATTTAGCAAGGGTCTTTCTTTGACCAAAAGGCCCTACTAAGCTACCACTATGTTTTTCCTTTAACATATCTTCTCTCATGGATCCTCTAGGTATGCATAATTGGTTTCCTATGAATGATATACATTATTGTATCATATATTCCATACATTTAATCTTATTCCTAGTTACTAGATTCTCAAATGCTTCATAGACCTCCTTCAAATTAGGATCTTCTCTATACTAGTCTTTTAATGAGTCAAATCCTAAGACATTTACTTGATACTCCTCCATAATCAAATTTATTATGTTCAATGCAACTTATAATTTTTTATCCTATCCATTCTTATGTTTAATAAAAAAATAAAAACTCTAAAAAAGTTAACCCACTTCATATGCCTTTGAATCAATTTAATTTGACCACTAATGAATTGTAAGGCATGGTTGTCTTTATAAAGCAAAAAATATTTAGGTATCAAATGTTTCCTCTATTTCTTCAAGGATTGTATAATAGAATAAAAATCTTGGTTATAAACTAAGTATTTATTCTTTGCCTCATTGATTTTCTATCTAAAATGGGTAATTAGTTTTATTTATTGGTTCAAAACAACTCTTATGGTAGTCCCACTAGCATCACACTCTACTTGGAATAACTTGTTGAAATTAGGCAGAGTTAGGATAGGTTCTCTTTGATTTTATTATTTAATAACTAAAATTTTTTCTCAGTTACCTTGATCCATTAATTTTTTTTGTTTCCTTTGATAGTTTTAACTATTGGAGCACAAATCTAGTAAAACCGTGGAAGTTCCTAACCTCGAATTAGCTTATTGGAATAGGAAATTATACTATGGACTTAACGACCTCTTTATCCATATTCAATCCCTTTTAGGAAATGATTAAACCTAGATAAACCAAATATATTTTCAAGAAATTACACTTATTAAGACTGATTATTAACACTTTTTTTGTGTAAATTGTTTAAGACCATTATATGATGCTTAAGATATTTATCTCTTGAATGACTATAAATCATAATATCATCTAAGTAAAAAATGATGCATTTACATATAAAATAATGGATTATTTCATTCATAATCCTCATGAATTGAAATGGAACATTAGTCAGTCTAAATGGCATCACAATCCATTCATACAGTCCATGAATGGTATTAAAAGTTGTCTTTCATTCAGATCCTTGTCTGATCCTGATGTGATGATAATCAATTTTTAAGTCTATATTTTAAAATTACCTTTCACCACTTAAACCATCCATGAGATCATAAATTTTAGGTAATTCAAATCTATACCTAATTGTAATCTTGTTTATAGATATGGAATCTATGAACATTCTCTTTCCTCCATCCTTCTTAGTGGTTAGGACTGTTGGAATAACATAATTGCTTAATATTTATTTGATTAGGCATTTGTATATAAAATTGTGATCTTGAATTTCTATCTCCTCATTCTCTTTTGATGTCATTTTGTAAACTACCTTTTTTGGTAGATTGCATCCTAGAATCAAGTCTATAAGGTGACTGGTGATTTTCATTGGAGGTAGTTAATAAGGTAGATCATGATGAATATCAATTTACAACCAATTAAACCTGATAACCTTGTACAACATCACCTCTGATCATAGGATGAAGAAAATACTTGATGCATAAAAAAACTACTTCATTAATTGTCAATCCATGGGTGTTTTGAATTGATAAGGTGATGTCACTATATGTGCACACTTCACTCAGTTTTTGACTTTGTTAATTGCATATATCCACACTTGCACAAAGTAAATTACATAAATGTAAATTAATAAAAATGAAATCACACTTACATGAATAAAATAAATAGAAATGAATGAAACTAAATATTGTGAAAGCTTCCTTAAAAAACTAACATGCATTCATAATACTTAAACCATCTATGATACTCAAACAACATATGTAAAATTAAAGAATGGAAATTAATACTTGAAAAATGAATCTACTTATCTAATCTAAAGATTCAGTGTCTTCCCTAAAATTAATCCTAAGGGGGTCCTCCTCATTTACTCTTGAGATCTAATCCTTCCCTTGAAATTAAAATGGGTTTATTGCAAATTACTAAATTTATTCATATCATGTAACAATTAAAGGTTGTTATATAAGATTATAATGCTTGAAATGATATTTCTTGATCACACTTAGATTATCTATCTTCTTCCTCTATTCTCTACTCCTTTTAGCCTTTATATCTATTCTGATATATACATAAGAGGCTATGATTATTTCTCAACAATAAATTACAATAACTTGAGAATATTCATATTATGGAGAATGCAACCAACAATGGATATAGGATAGAAATAGGGCTGATATTTTTGGGAATATATAAGGAGAAAAATGTTTTCTAATAGGAATTATCAATTTTCTATCTCCTCCTCATAATGTATACCTATATAGGGCCATGTATTTTTGTTCTCCAATCTTTGTTGTTGGACCAAAATTAATGAAAATATTGGTCATACAACTAGTGTTTTCTTGAGTGAGATACATGTAGATATTCATATTTTTTACTTTAATTCCTAGTGGCTGAAAGATGATAAATTATTTTTCACTTAACATGAATTCCCCATATGAAAAATGGTGTTCCAACTATGTACATCTAGACTTCATCTCGTTATTGTATGACATAACCGTCTAGTTGTGCTACATGTAGGTCTTGTCACTTAAGTTAATAATCACATAATATGATAATTAAAATCATCATAATAAAATATAACATATTAAAATTTAATCACAAGACCAAAACTAGCTTCATTCCCATAAACATAATTAATATATATCATCAAGATTAGAGTAATTGAAATAGGGAAATATACAAGGCATATAGGAAATATTAGCATTTAGAGGCCAAAAAGGTGTATAGGAAGGGGTTAAAATTATTAAATTTATATGGCTCATCACAGCCCTCAAATTATGTTTTACCTCATCCTTGAGAAACCAATTTTTGCATCTGAATAACACCCACAAGTTTGAAGTCTATTGGTTTGGATGCAAATATGATTTAATTTCCATAGGGACCATGTCGAGCCTAAAACTTATTCCATATCTTATCTTATTTCACATCATCAATTACCATTGATCATGTCTATTCTATAATTGGATATCTAATTGGCAATGGATGAAAAGTGATAGCCAGCAAATTTGGTCCTTTCTTGCAATTTCTTTGTAAGTAAGAATTCAGTCAAGGGAGGCTTTGAGATTACGTTGAGAGAATGGTTCCGTATTATTCAATTTAGGAGTAATATCATTGCATATATTCCCAAAAAAAATTAATTCATATTTTCTTATGGTATTTAATATTTCGAGGTAATAATTTTGAGCTTCTACTTGATTCCTTACAAACCAAGAAGCTACTTCCCTTCTTTTCATTAAAGAAACCCATTAGTTTATTATCAACTCAAGATTAATGGATTATCCTCTTATACTCAAAGTGATTTATTTGTCTTTCTCTTTTTAATATGCTAATTCTTGATCCTTATTATTATCTATAGCAAATTTTAAGAAAAAAGCCTTGAGTAAGACATCTCCTACATATAAATTGGGTTTCAATTCTACATTATGAGGTATAACATCATTATGTAGATAAAATTCAAATAATTAAGCATCTTTCTCAATGGTACCATAAATATACATATTAAACAAAGACTAAGGATCTATTACCATTCATGCAATATCATAATATACTTTCATAAACTAAAATTTCAATCACTGTTCTTCAAGGTAAATAGAGTAAACCCATAAATGTGGCCTACATGTCAATAAGATATATATCAATTGAACTAACCCTTCAACTCTTGATTCAAGTTTCATGATTTATTATGCATCTTCCTAAAATTTATTTTTCAATTGCTTGTTCTCTTTATTCAACTATCCATATTATTTTAACCAACTAAATTGTGTGTTGGAAATATTGTCATTAATGTCAAAGGTCTAGAATTATTGGTGATAAAGGCCCCATTGCATTTAATGATATTTGTAATAGTTATATCTTGGATAATGTGTCTTAATATTTATTTAATATTACAAATATATTTTTGGTTGCATATAAGACAAAAGAAGGGCCCATGGAGAATTCAAAGAGTCATGGGGTAAAGGCAAAAGAAGAATGGGATGCATTTTCCCATGAAGAGTCATCTTGGGGATTTCCAAGAGTCACCAAGTGAAGACAAAATAGGAAGGGCACAATTTCTCATGAAGGGACACTTTGAATAATATGAAAAGTCACCAAGATAAGGACAAAAGAGGAAAGGATGCTTTTGCTTATGAAGGGTCACCACATGACTTTTCAAATACAAGGATACGAAGGGTCATGCAAGTTTGGCACCATTTTCCATGAGGATTAAAGGGTCACAAAGGGGGAAGGCCAAAGGTCATTTAGAAATCTATAAATAAAGGCTTGATAATCCATTTGTAATGTGAGAGATTAGTATGATTCGTATTTGTTATATCTAGCTTAGAAGAGCAAAGGTGAGAGAGGAAAGAGATATTGTAATGAACTATCATTTGTTAAGATAGCAACATTGAGAGATAGTTGTGTGGTATACACAAAGGTCTTGGTGCTCTTATGGGTTGGTGCTCATGAATTATTGTTGTGTTGGTGCTCAACAAAGGGGTTGGTACTCCTATGGGTCGATGCTCATGAATTTTTGCTATGTTGGTGCTCATCAAAGGGTTTAGTGCTCCTGTGGGTTGGTGCTCATGAATTGTTGCTATGTTGGTGCTCAGCAAAGGGGTTGGTACTCCTGTGGGTTGGTGCTCATGAATCGTTGTTGTGTTGGTGCTTAGCAAAGGGGTTGGTTCTCTTACAAGTTGGTTCTTGTGAATATTTTAGTTTGATTTGGTGCTCATTCATATACTTGAGATTTCTGTCTGTGGTTTTTCCCACATTGGGTTTCCACATTAAATTTGGTGTCTCTCTCTATCTTGTGTGGTGTTTATTAATTTAGTTTTATTGCATATCTTGAATGTATGTTAAAGTAGAATTTGATTAAGGGAAAGTTTATAAGATTTATGATATAATGATTCACCCCCCCTCTTAGTATATCTTGTTCTTAACATCGTGTACTTTGGAACTATTCATCTCCTTGTAGAAACTTCTCAAAGAAAAGAAATGTTGATTTAGATTTTTCTATCTGTCTAAAAGTGGCTACAAAAAATATTTCAATAAAAAGAATGATAGGATGTTATTAAGTTACTTTTTATGTTGTTGTAGTAGGATGAGGCTTAATTTGTATAGACAAGTCTTGAAACTATGAAGTGACTTGTGCCAATGTATCCAATTTTTTACCTTATTCAAACATCACAAATTCCCCCCTTAATAATTTAATTTCCCTAAGTTCTTGCTCTAGAGTATAAAATTATCATTTTGAGGATGATGCATGACTCTTATATCCCTAAAATATAGGTCTTTTAGGCATTCTTTCCATTTCAACTAACTATTATTTCTCACTTTCTTCAATCATTGCTCTTCTTTGCTTCCTTCAATCAATTTTGAAGACTCAGAACCAAAGAAAGAAAAGCCTTCCTCACCACTACTACTAGCCATAGAAGCATTATTTTATTAAATTTAATTTTTAAACTATCCCTCACTGATATGGAATATGGTAGTATAAGAGGATATAGGCCCTTTTTGTGATCTCCTCCTTAGTCTATGTGATCATGTCCTATAATCATGAGAAAATTTGGGCTTCTTGGTTGGTTTAAGGTTTTAAGGGGCTTCACTTCTTCAAATGGAAAATGTGAAAAAATAAATATTCTCCTCTTATTTTTTTCCATTTTATCTATTACTACCTCTATTATATGTACATCCTCTATAGGATGATATTTTTTTATAAGAGGTTCATTTTCTTCTTTTTCTTTTTATTCCTCCTCAACTCCCACTTTTACTTCTTATTAAACTTACTCTGATTCTTACTCTACCTCATCCTGATCACTTTATATTGTCTCCTCTTCAACATTTTCTTCCTCATCATGTTCTTTTATAAATGGAAACTAAAACAATTCTTCCTAAGTCACGTTGGGTCTTTATTTATTTAGATTGTCTTGATCAATGAGTTGTATCAATCAATGGTGGGAAAAAGTTTTAGGGTTACTTTTTTGATATTTCTTTGCCATTTCCCTTAGCATGTTTAATAGGAAATATGTCACATTTATTCCAATTTTATGCCTCATTTGATTGTGAAACTTTGAGTGTACAATATTTAACATAGAATGTATCCATTCATAGGTGAAATACTCTAGAATAAACATAAAATCTTTTGCCCATACTTGTGGTAGAATACCTTATCTAGAGAAGCTTAATCTTTCATGAAATTTTATTTATCTTTATTAAATTATATCAAACATTTATTCCCATATATAGTTTGGATTAGAGTTATTTTGGTTGCCTTTATTTTTAACCCTCTAATAGTGGTTTTTTTGTTTTCAAATAAATTAGTGAATTACTCTACTATTGCTTGGTCAACCCATGTTAGTTTTTAAAAAATGGGATAACCACCCTATATTAATAAAGAGGATGGTGATGTCTTGCTACTCTAAAAGTGGTGCCAATTTTGTATGCTTATTTCTAACATAATCTACTACCATGGTGGTTCAATTAGGATTGATCAATGATTAGTAGGTCTTTATTGTTGATTTATTGGGATAGGAAAAATTTTGGATTTGTTTCCCATTAATACTTATACTTTTATTTTAAAAACTATAACAACACTTATTATGTAGTGTATCAAGGAATGCAAATAGTAATCAATTTATGAAAACCCCCCAACTGACCTATCAGTAATCCTTGAGTGAAGTATATTTCAATGGTATGTGTGAGAGGGTAGGGAATAAGCTGATGTGGATATTTAATTGACATTGGGATGGGTAAAAAGTATTTGATGTGACAACTAAATAAAAAGGTATATAAATTGCCATGGGTTATGCCAATCACAATTATTTAAATATCATTTAACCTGATGATTAAATTAACTATAATTAATTAATAATTTCAATCAAAATAAATGTGAATAATTACCTTCATTAGATGGGTTACCTCATCATATCGATGTATGTGGATGTCAAGATAATTAAGTGAAGTGGGATGACATGTAATAGGGTGTTGATATAATGATGGCGGAATTTGGATTTGATGTGGCATAGAGTATGCCACACATGTCATTGACAAAGCTAGATGAAGTGGACATTCATGGATGTTAATGGTTCAAATGGTGGTGACCTCTTGATTGAAGGAGAAATATGTTGCTACCAACCATGGATGAAGATAACTAGTACATGATTAACATGAAATTCAAAGTTATAATGGTGGAAGCAATGGAATAAAACTAAATAATTTATTCCCACACTTTCCTCAATAGAACCAGATGAATAATATTATAGAAGGTGATATTTTTATGACAAAAACCTAATATTTTGGCTTGTAGATGCTCTTTTTGCTCAGTAATGGTGAAAATATTGACAATGTAAATTTCCATCTGGTTTACTCTAAAATCATCCTTCTAAATTTATGCAATGAAAAATATAACAATCTATTAATTAAAATATATAATGGAATAAACATTATGTAATTCAAATTTTCAATCTATAGTATAGAAGTTGCATTCTGTAGCACAATATATTGATTTTATAGAATAAAATTTACATCTGTAGGACATGATTTTCATCCTATATCAATGTAAAAAGCTACCTAAGATGTATAAAAATAGGTTTTTGAATTTACAAGAAATGAGGATATTACAAAAGGAGGTAAAAATGCATGTTTATTACTTTAATGATTTTTCTTGTGTATTTTTAGTTTTTACTTTTTACCCTTACATAGTTAGCAAGTTGATTGTCCATTCAAGTTTTTGTTTTATACATATATTGATTAGCTAGAGATTTATTATCTAACCAACACCTATCAAAAGTTCTTGAAGGTTTTCATTTTTGAAAATTTTAGTGACATTTTTTTATTCTACTTGATCAACTAGACAACTGATTAACTAAAAAAATTATTCAGCCTATATCCAACCAAAATAAATTAGTGTACTATATATAATAAAGTGTTTATTATTTAAAAATGGAGAGTAAGGGTACACTACAATACCTTATTTATGTATAATAAATATCTGTAACATGATGAAAGGGAGATGAGGAGTGTTTATATATAAGCTATTGAGTGAAACTCTCTTTTGAAAGGAGGTTTTTATATAATTTGAGATTATGGCCATTAACTAGTATGTAAAAGTGTATAAGATAAATGGTATGAAATTTTATATCTCCATTCTCAAATATATCTTCTATTTCATAGGGCCCAAGCCATATAGTTTTTAGCTTTCACTTATGATCTCTATATTTAAAATAAAAAAGTATGGCCCCATCTCCTAGTTGAAACTCTCTTGTATTTATATAATTATCATACCATAAAATCCTTTACTACGACATGAATTCAATATTATTTAAAGATTCAGTTTAAAATTAATCCAAGGCATTAAATTCTAGGACTCTATCCTTATGTGTTTGTGACAAATCTAGGCCAAGTTTTAATGTTGTCCTCAAGGTCTTGTGTTCAAATTCAAAGGGTAGTACATACTTTTTTTAATAGGTCAAGTCATATGGAATGAGGCTAATTACAGTCTTCCATGTGATTTGATATGCCCAAACTACTTCATAAAGATGATCTTCCTAGTCTTTATGATGCACATTGACTATTTTATGAGGATGTTATCTAACTCCTTGTTTACGACCTCTACCTATCCATTAGATTGAACATAGTAGGGGTGGATTTATTATTTATAATTTCATATTATTTGACAATGGTAGTTATGAGATCAGATGTAAATTGATGCCCTTGGTATATTAAAAAAATTCTTGGTACCCTATAGTAGGTGAAAATTTACTCATATAAATATTTTGATACCTTATCATATCTTTCATGGGTTAAGGCCTTCACCTAAGCCTATTTAGTGACATAATATGTGAAAACCAATACGTACTCTTTATTATTGGATATGGGATCTGTGGGACCCAAAAATCAACTCCCCACTTATCAAATATACCAAAAACAATTTGGGTTGTAGTGGAATTTCATCTAAACATGTGGGTTTCCCCATACATTGACATTGATCACATTGATAGGTGTATTCTAAGGAGTCTTTTTGCATAGTAGGATAGTAGTATATAGTATATATAATATTGATGAGAATCATTTTTCTATAAAATTGACTCCCATAGGGTTCATCATGGATGCTTTAATGATATCAACAAATTCATCTTCTTAGATACACTGACACATAACTAAGTCAGGTCATGTGACAAATAAGTACCCAAATATCCATGATTATGGGCCAATTTTGTGATTAAATTATACTTTTATTTGGGAAAAAAGTGTTGTGGTAGTAATCTTGTAAATAAATAGTTAGAAATACCTATATACTAAGGAGTGTTAGTGGTTAATGTAAAAAGGTGTTCATTAGGAAAGAATCATATTCTATGGTAATTTTTACATTGGATTGCAATCGAGATAATAAATCTTCAACTACATTATCCTTTCCTAGTATATCAAAAATGGTTATATAAAATTCCTATAGCAAAATTAACTATCTAATTATCCTTCCAATTAAAGTATCTTATTCATTAAATACTTTATTTCTGCATGATTAATATGGATGAAGACTTGATACCCATTAATATAGAGTCTAAACTTGTTAATAACATAGAATACAATAAGGAATTATTTTTATGTGACCATGTAGTTGATTTTAACTCCTTTGAGGTTTTTGCTAATGAAATAAATGGTGCAACTTAAGGACTACTCTTTCTAGACAAGGACAACTCCTAATTTACAATCAAAAGAATCTATATAGATATGAAAGGGTTGTGTCTAGTAAGGACCTCTCAACACATGAGTTGTTATCAATGAATTATTAAGATCTTATAATCCTTCCAAACATGCAGAAGTCTAAATAAAATTAGCATCTTTAGAAAGCAAAACTAATAAAGGTGATAAAAATTTATCAAAGTCTTTGATAAATTGGCATTAATAACCATCATGTCTTATGAAAATTATAATTTTTTTTTTTTGCTTATTTGGAATTGGTAAGTATTTTATTATACTTATATTGGTAGGATCTACCTTAATAAATTTAGGTGAGATGAGGTGTCCCAACATAATACCTTTTGTCATTAACATGTATCACATTCATGACTTAGGCATAGATGACAATCTTGAAAAGATTGAATTAAATTCTCAAAGATTTGAAGGTTTTCATCATAGGTTTTTTGATAAATTGTGAAGTCACATATATAGGTTTGCACATAGTCATGGAAGAGATGGGAAAAGATGCTCTATATATCTCATTGGAAGGGTACTATATCATTACATAAATTGAATGGAAGTATTGAATATGCATAGGTACCCCAAGGACATGTGAAGGTAGTCATGGCTTAGTCCTTAGATGTTATTCTTATCTGGTTATAGCCACTAAATCCATCAATAAATGATAAGTAATTTTTTCAAGCTAATCTATTGAGGACTTGGTCAATAAAAATAAGGTGGGAATAATCTTTCCTTGTAACTAAACTCAATTGCCTCTAGTATACACATATAAACCATTTACCCCCTTTTCGGGTAAATTTCAAGGGGTGAAACCCATTTAGTGTTAAAAATAGGATATATTAACCTTACATCTAAAATTTTATAAACTCAATTTTAATTATATCTCTAACAACATGGTTCATCCTACATTATGGTTGGTGAATAGGTTTACATTTCTCTTTGATGTATATGTGATGGGTGCATAAATTTGGAGGGATACATATCATATCATGATAATCCAAATAAAAATTTGCCTTATGCTTTTGGACAATGGTAACTAACTTAAATTATTATTGGAGTGTCAACATGTTATTGATATTAAGGTTTTTTTCTAAAAGTATTTCCACTTAATTTTATCAAGACAACATGGATTAAATGTTACCTATCAGTGGGACATAGTTACAGTGGTGTGACATTAGCTCATGGAAAGCTCTCATGTCTTTTTAAAGTTAAGAGGAACCAATATAAAGGAAGATATTTTCAAGATCATATGTTTTACATTGCAAGAGATCATATGTTTCAAGGTCCTCTTGATAAGGTTTTTGTAAAATATGAGAAATGAGTGTTACTTTTGATGTTTGATGGGTGTTATAAAGTCAAGTGTGTAAGGGAATTTGTTGCTCATCCACTTCTTCTCCCCAAGTAGGTTGGTCTTATTCATAGGAAAGTTTGATTGGTGGATATATGACTAATTTATTAGTGTCGTTTCTAGTTGAAATCAACATTTTCCCTGACCTACAACCAATGAAATCAATGGTAATTTTTAGTGGTAAATATTCATTAATTCACAAATATTCTAGTTTTTGAATTTTGTTTTTGGAAATTTTTTAAGGTTGATAAATGGGTTCAAATTTCCTAAAATTTAAAATTATAAATTATTTTATGGGTCAGCTCACCAACCATTTATAATAATAGCTTAGATTACACTTCAATTCACCATATTTATATAGTACAACTGGCCCCAAATACCAAAATATACTTTAGACAATTGTTCCCCCTAATATCAAACAAGGTAGCAAGATGAAATGAATCCAAATTATAATAGTGAATAGGATTATACAATCTATAGAACCAAATGATAATACTTGAATAGAGGAACTAGATGGTGATATCTAATATCAAAAGTTCCAAACATAGGAATTGATTGACAATATCAAACAAATATAGTGTCGAATGATAGTGTTGGAAAATAATATCGAGTGATAGTGCTGAATAGAAGTGCAAAACTATGGTATCTACTCTATGACTAGATGATAGAACCAAGAAGTAGAACGGTGCTATAACCAAATGGCAGAACCAAACTATAGCATATGCTCTATAAGTACATGGTAAAACTAAAGTGTTACATCCTTGATCATGATGGCATCTAGTGTAAATGGTAAAAGGATGGGCCAATTATCAAGAAAATTAAACATATGATGTTATTTTAAAGAGATAATAAAAACCCACAAACCACAATATACTCAAAATACAAGTACTTATTACATTTTTAGTTTGTCTTAAATTTGATTTTAATTGTTCAATAATATTGAAACAATTTTACATGTGTAAATCCCCACTGATGTCTCACAAGAAAGAATTAACTAGAATAACATGTCACCCCCTAAAGATTATTTTGATGATTACATACCATCACTCTAAGACATTCCTCTGGTTTCTGATGATAATGATCATGACACTGAAGTGGTAATAGATATTGTTGGTTCTCACCAAACAAAAAGTTTAGTTAAAAAGATCCACTCAAAAATATTCTCAAAGGAAGAGAAGTAGATGGACAATTAGAAGGTCCCTTAAGGTGGACTAGGAAATGAAATTTACATTCATTAAACTTATAGACCCTATAAATTCTAATGATACTCCAACATAATGTAGATGTACAATATGAAACTGGAAACTAGGAAAGGAACACAGAATGAAATTAAAAATGGACACGATTGAGAAATATTATGGAAAATTATATCCAATAGTCAAGTGCCCAAATGGACTGATAAAAAAAATACACAAGTGGAAAAATTTAGAAGAATGCATACATGTTAGATATGCATGCGAGTATGAAAATGATAAAAAAAATCAAAAACATATTGTTAAGAAAGGGGGAACAATCAATGTTAAGCATGGGATATACTGAGACGGGGGGGCGGGGGGGGGTGAATCAGTATATCATATATCTTATAAAACTTTTCTTTGACCAAATTTCACTTAATCAAACATTCAAGATATGCAATAAAACTCAAACAATAAACACCACAAAAGATAGAGAGAGGCACTGGATATAACGTGGAAACCCAATGTGGGAAAAACCATGGAGAACAATCTCAAGTATATGAATGAGCACAAATCAAAACAATATTTACAAGATAAGCTTGTAGGAGTACCATACCCCTTTACTGAGCACCACCCCAGCTACTATTCATGAGCACCAACCCATAGGAGTATCACACCCCTTTGTTAAGCACCAACCCATAGGAGCACCAACCCCTTTGCCGAGCACCAACCCACAGGAGCACCAACCCATTTACTAAGCACCAACCTAATAACAATTCTTGAGCACCAACCCACAAGAGCACTAACCCCTTTGTGTATACCACACACCTATCTCTCAATGTTGCTATCTCAACAAATGATAGATCAATACAACATCTCTTTCCTCTCTCTCACCTTTGCTCTTCTAAGCTAGATATAACAAATAAAAATCATATTCATCTCTCATAATTGCTCTTCTAAGCTAGATATTACAATATCAAATCAACCTCACTCTCTCATATTTACAAATGGCTTCTCAAGCCTTTATTTATAGCTTTCCAAATGACTTTTGGCCTTCCCCCTTTGTGACCCTTCAATCCTCATGGAAAATGGTGCCAATCTTGGATGACCCTTCATATTCAAGCCTTTAAAAATTCATGTGGTCACCCTTCATGATCAAAAATTTCCTTCCCACTTTTGTCCTTATCTTTGGTGACTTTTCATATTCCTCAAAGTGTCCCTTCATGAGAAAGTGTGCCCTTACTCTTTTGTCTTCACTTGGTGACTCTTGTTATTCCTGAAGATGACTCTTCATGGGAAAATGTGTCCCAATCTTCTTTTGTCTTTATCCCATGGCTCTTCGACTTCTCCATGGGCCCTTCTTTTGTCTCATATGCAACCAAAAATATATTCATTAATATTAAATAAATATTAACTCATATTAGCCAAGATATATTTATTACAAACAACATTAAATGCAATGGGGCCTTTATCACCAATAATGCTAAACCTTTGACATCAATGACAATATTTCCAAAAATATCCCCCTTTGTCATTGATGGCAACCTCAATCCTAAAAATCCCACATCCTATCACTTGCACATACTATCATCTAAAAACATACAGTAACTCCCCCTTACTGTAGCAACCTGTACCTATTCCCTATACCTATTTTCTGCACCTATACTTGTACCTGTTATTCTCCCCCTTTGAAATCAATGGCAAAAGGCCTACCTAGATCTAACACTTAGCTCCACCTCTCTTGATGCTAAACATCAATGGCAGGAAGTAATAGAAATTACTCCCAACTCCTCTCACTGATCTTTAAATGTATCCTTTGATCATGCCTTTGAGAAGATATCTGACAAAACATATACATTGTTCCCTGTCCTTTGAGCATCTACAATAAACTGATTTGAATATTTTATTCTAATCTCACAACCTCATTTATGAAATTTTAATGTATATCCTTGATCACATATTTGACTAACACTCAACAGATTATGCTTAAGACCTTTTACATACAAAACATTTTTAGTCTTAGTTATACCATAGTCCAAACTCAAATTACCTTTTCCAGCTATCCTCACAGTGGTTTTATCTCCGAATCTCACTGTACCACCATTGATCTTCTTTAGATATATGAATTTACTTTTATCTCCTATCATATGCCTCGAACATCTGCTATTAATTAACCATGGCTGATCTTTACCTCTTACATGCAGGGATGTCTGAACCATCATAGAATCTTCATGTTGTTTCTTCTGCCATGAACATGTCTGAACCTTCTCTCTGATGAATGGAGCTTTGAGATTCTAATCCTTCTTCTTGATTAATGGAGCTTTAAATCTCTAATCCTTCTTGACTAACTTGAAAATGCTTCTATAATACCGAGTTATGTGTCTGAAGTTGTTGCACTTGTAGCATACTATGGTCTCTTCATCAAATATTGATAGAGGAGCAAAAGAGTTGTGGTTTCTACTTGAATCTACTTGACTTTCCTTTTCCTTATTTCTAAAATTGTTAGCTCTTTTTCTACATTCTAATTTCTTGTGACCATATCCATTACAATAAAAACAATAGCCATAAAAATAAGACCTGTCTATATATCTCTGACCTGATTGACTTTTGTAGCTTTGTTCCTTCCAGCCTTCTCTATTTGGAATGTCCTCTGTATTCTTCACTTCTCCCCTTTTTGTTTCCTCTTGTGTAAGAGCTTCAACATAGCTCTTTTTATTTTCAAAATTGATCCCTATCTTATTTGAATATGCTTTTTGACTTTCCAATATCTTATTCAACATGTTAGTGCTATCTTCAAATTTTGAATCACTGACTACTTTATCACTGACTGCTTTCTTAATATCTTATTTTAAAGAGGCAATTTCAATAACATACCTTTCACAATATTTTCTTGATATTTCCAACTATGCTATGAGATCTTATTCATTATTCTTGACTTCTTCAAAGTGTGCTTGTAGATCTTCAATCATTTCCTTTGACTCTTGTTCATTTTTCTCGATCTAGTGCTTTAATCTTTGATTCTTCTTTTGAACAGATTCTAACTCTTCTAAGGCACAAATGAGCTCTCCTTCCATATTCACTTCAGATTCCTCTTCTTCTTCTTGATCATCTTCATGTATGGCCATGAATATAATCTCTTCTTCTTCTGAATCACTGACTCCACTATCTTCGCTTGAGCTAGGATCCTTAGAATACAGGATCTTCTTCTTGAATGCCTTCTTAGATTTGCCTTTGAAATTATTCTTGTATATAGGCTTTTCTTATTCATCATCATTAACCTTATAAGGGCATCTAGATTAAAAAATGTCCAATCTTTCCATAATTCAAACATTTAAAAGGTAATTTTCCTTGATATTTACCTATTCCTATTTCCATCTTGCGAATGAAAAGTGATCCATTATCATCTTCATCATCACTAGAACTATCACTTGATTCTTGAATCTTAGCTTTCTCCTTCTTTGATGTCTTGAAAGATACTTCTCTCTTTGAGGGTTTATCTTGTTTTGTCCGTATCTCATATGCCATGAGAATACCATGAAGCTAATCCATCTTTAGCTTAGCTAAATTCTTCATCTCCTCAATTGTTGAGACCTTTGCATCATATCTCATTGGTAGAGATCTCAAAACCTTTTGCACCACTGTTGACTCATCCAACATTTCTCCAAGACCTTGAATCTGATTTATGATTTGATCAACTTGCAAAAGATAACTTGCTATATCTTCTTCTTGTTCCATCTTCAAAATTTCAAACTGCCTTCTTAAAGTCTGCAGCTTAGCTTGCTGAACCTTTCCATCACCTTTTTAAATATTCTCAAGTTTTACCCAAGTTTCATGAGTAGATTTACATTTCATAACTTTAGTAAATTTAGATTCACATAAACCACATAAAATAGAATTTAAATCTTTAGCATTACATTCACTTAGCTTCTTCTCTACTAGAGTAATTGTAGATGTTTGTGGCTCTTCATATTCCTCCACCACTACTTTCCATATGTTGAATCCAAGGGCCATCAAATAAACCTTCATTCTCATGCTCCAAAAATCATAATTTTTTCCATCAAACAAAGGCTCTTTATTTGTAGAAAATCCTTCCTGTGACCCAACCATCGTGCTTTCCTGATCTACCTTCAAGCTGTAAAACATTTCAAAAAGGAACCTGCTCTGATACCAGTTGATAAGCATGGGATATACTAAGAGGGGGTGAATTAGTATATCATATATCTTATAAAACTTTCCTTTAACCAAATTTCAATTAATCAAACATTCAAGATATGCAATAAAAATCAAACAATAAACACCACACAAGATAGAGAGAGACACCAGATATAACGTGGAAACCCAATGTGGGAAAAACCATGGAAAACAATCTCAAGTATATGAATGAGCACAAACCTAAACAATATTTGTAAGCCAAGCTTACAGGAGCACCACATTCCTTTTTCGAGCACCACCCTAGCTACTATTCATGAGCACCAACTCAAAAGAGCACCACGCCCCTTTTTCGAGCACCAACCTAGCTACTATTTGTGAGCACCAACCCACAGGAGCACCAACCCCCTTTCTGAGCACCAACCCATAGGAGCACCAACCCCTTTGTTGAGCACCAACCCACAGGAATGCCAACCCCTTTGTGTATACCACACACTTATCTCTCAATGTTGTTATCTCAACAAATGATAGATCAATACAACATATCTTTCCTCTCTCTCACCTTTGCTCTTCTAAGCTAGATATAACAAATAAAAATCATATTCATCTCTCACAATTTTTCTTTTAAGCTATATATTACAATATCAAATCAACCTCTATCTCTCATATTTACAAATGGCTTCTCAAGCCTTTATTTATAGCTTTCTAATTGACCTTTGGCCTTCCCCCTTTGTGACCCTTCAATCTTCATGGAAAATGGCACCAATCTTGGATGACCCTTCATATTCAAGCCTTTGAAAAGTCATGTGGTGACCCTTCATGATCAAAAATGTCCTTCCCACTTTTGTTCTTATCTTTGGTGACTTTTCGTATTCCTCAAAGTGTCCCTTCATGAGAAATTGCACCCTTACTCTTTTGTCTTCACTTGGTGACTCTTGGTATTCCCCAAAGTGACTCTTCATGGGAAAATGCGTCCCATCCTTATTTTGTCTTTATCCCATGGCTCTTCGACTTCTCCATGGGCCCTTCTTTTGTCTCATATGCAACTGAAAATATATTCGTTAATATTAAATAAATATTAACTCATATTAGCCAAGATATATTTATTACAAACAACATTAAATGCAATGGGGCCTTTATCACCAATAATGCTAAACCTTTGACATCAATGACAATATTTCCAATAATCAAATCAAATTTTGGAAAAGTTATGCAGTCACATCTAAAGGCTAAATATATACACTTCTCGATTGTATACCACATTCGAACAAAAGGTAGATCTATTTATAATTTTGTAGATTATAATATGCTATTTCAACATAATGGATTTTTTGATATTCTAGAATCACATTAGTTAGATAGTAGTGCTTAGGAAATGTAAAAATGTCTAGTAATGGTTGAGAACTAAGATTTGAAACAAAAAGTTCAAAATTCACTATTCATCTCAATGTTTATTGATGATGTCACAACAATTGACAACACATCCTGGGTTTGCATGCATGTTTATAATTTTGAGAACTGTTCAAGGAAACCTCATCTACTATCATTTCATAAAATGGTAGAAAATTGCAATTTTAAAAATCTTCACAAATTAATTGTAACTAATTTGAAAGATAAAGTTAGTATGGTTGATTATCCAATATCTACAAAGTTAGTGTGTGTTGGGGTTGATGGTGCATTAATTATATAGGGGCATATAAATGGTTTGTGTGTTCAAATTTAAACAATAGTTTCCCCATATATGATTCCAATTCCATGCATAGATCATAGGAAGAATCTTGCATATGAAATAGTAATCAAATTTACTAATGTGGTAAAAGTGGAAGAGCTCATTCATGACTTACATGCTTATATTTCAAGTATTCCAAAAAACTTTTTAGAGTTCCAAAAAATTCAATAGGAGTGATTGATGGTAAGAAACTATTGAAATATGTTGATACAAGATGGATTTCTATATATGAACCAGGATGATACATTTTTGAATAATATTCATCATTAGTAGGTTTTATATATAAATATTGTAGATAAATTGACAAGGCAAAAGATTTTTTGTACCATTTAACATATTTGGAAACACTATTGACATTATTTGGAATTATCCTAATGCTGAAAGAAATTAATTATTTAATGAAACATGCTCAAGAGAGATCCATTTATATAGTAAAATTCATATGCCTGAGAAAATGAGTATGTCAATCTCTAGATATCCTATACACTTTGAATGAAATGTTTCAAGGCACTATTTTTAGTAGTTGGAAATGTTTGACATATCTAAGGAAACCTAAGACCTATTTTAAATTGAATATCAATGATCATATTTATGTCATTATTAATGGCAAGGAGATACCAATGCACACTTTCTACATAAAACCTGATCTTGTGGGAGCTGAATCTGAAAAACTACCTGTAACATGTATTCCATATGATATTGTTCTATCTAAAACCTAGATGAAACTAGGTTAATTTCATAAAACATATCTATGGACATTAGAAATCATTTTCAAAGGGATGATTTTTTGGAGACCATAGAAGTTGTGAATTCCATTTTTTGAAATAGTAATAATAGTCAAATGTTGATTAACAATTTATTTCACAAATACATGAGTTGTCTTAAAAAGCATTTTGTTAAATATATAGAAGTTAATTGAATTGAAATAAAAGATATTTTGGGAAAGTATTTATTGACATCTCAATCAACTCATTTTGGAATTACAATGTTTGAATAATATCACCTTCTAAGTGAACCAACAAAAAATGGGGCACTTACACGGCTATGGAAAAAACTTTATCCTAGTAGTATAACTACAAGAAAGTCTAAGTGAATATTTTTGATTATATGATCTTTTTTTAAAAATTACTTTGGGCTCATTGAAAGATGAAAGTGTATTTAATGAATTATCATTCATTAAGTCAAAACTTTGAAATAACTTGGATAAAAATTTATAAACATGTTTGAGATTTTATGTTTCATTTTATGGTATGGACATGTTTCCTTATGAAAGACCATTGGAAACATGGAGTTCTCTACCTAAAATAAGAGGCATCATAAATACAATTAAAAATAGAGAGGATGCAGATAATGACATTGAATAGGGCATTGACATAGTAAATGCAAATGTCACTGGCGATGAATAGGTTTGTGTAGGATTGTTTCAACTACCTGAATATTAGTTGTTTATGTATTGCAATTATCATATTTTGAATTCCAATTTCATATAATTTTTTATATTGTAAAATATTTCAAATACTAAATTCATTACAATTGTGAATATTATTGTCATTGAAAATGTTCTTTCCATTCATCATGAAACTTTCCCTTTTATTTAATTGGTTTTTTATTATATCAGCAAATACATTTGTTTTAAAAAATTGAAATAACTATAATTTGATATTTTAGCACCATATTAAGAGTTTTAAATTTTAGCTTACAAATATGAATTTCAAATCAGATATGATGGTGATAAAACATGATAATCCTATTGAACAACATGAACAAATTAAAAATGAAAAAAAAAATCTAAAACAAAGATAATAATTGAACAAAATGAAAGCACACCAAATTCAAATCCATGCTCAGTCTAAATCCATAAGAAAATATAATTGTAATCCATATTTGATTTCACTATTTTATCTGAACTAAATCATCTAAATAAACTCATATTTAATAATAGTGACTTTACAACATCATAAAATTCAAATTCATTTTCCAGCCTAGCTCCAAATCCATCACAAAAAATAATTGCATTACACATTAGTATTTTATTTGAAATACAACAATTGAATAAAATAATATTTAATAATAATGACTTTACAACATCATAAAATTTAAATTCAAATACATGTTCCAGCCTAGCTCCAAATCCATCACAAAAAAATAATTGCAGTCCACATCAGTGTTTTGTTTGAGCTATATCAATTGAATAAACTCATATTTAATGATAGTGACTTTATGACATAAAATTCAAACTCAAATTCATGCTCAATCCTAACACCAAATCCATCACAAAGAAAAATTACAATCCATATGGCACATCCACTAATTAAAATGTAAAAAATTAATCATTTAAAATCCAAACTTCAAATTGTCATTTGAAATATTTTTTTAAAACATAACATTGGTTTCAAATATTAAAGAGTTTACAACATCAAAAATTAACATTTTTTGGGTATTTCACTTATCAACCACAACATCCACATTTATACCATAATCTTGAATAATTCCTACCTCCACTTCCTTTGTGCCATCCTTCAATATCCCTGCCCTTTCAAGATAATAAGCTATGAAATTAATGTGAGAAATATTTTCCTTTTATTCTTTTGTAGCATTTCTTCTAAAAAGTAAACTTTGATCAACATCTATCTTCTGCTTAAATAAGGCATCAAGATCTCATCCTTGATCCTTAATGATTTTTTAGAGTGTGTTTTTTATATTTATTCAAAATAAAAAGCTTCTCCTTGAATTGAATGGCATAATATAAACTTTTTCATGCATCTTTCAAATGGACATTTAGGACCTCAACTTCTTTTTTCAAATTCTCATATTTTTCTTGTAATTTAAAAAAAATATAATTAGATTCAAATAAAAACAAGTATGACATGAAATTTGTTTAAAATTAAGATACATGACAAAAAAAATTTCCTTCTTGGCATTTACAGTCACAACAAGGTTGATGTCTTTTTCCCATTTATTAAAAAATGCACAGGATTCTACATTAAAATTATCCAGCCTATTACGCATAATAATCAACACATTATCATTGTAACTATTATAAAGAGTAACTAACCCATATTTAGCTGGACCAAACAAAGCATCAATCTTTATGGGTTCATGTTTAACTAATGAAAATTAAGTTTCTCAGTAGGAGTGGTTGTGATAACGGAAATTTATTTATTTCATCAATGCCTTTGCCTGAAACTCCCAAACTAATAATTTTTTTAAAATAATATATAACTCCATACTTAAGACTTGAAATAATACTTTATAATAATAAATTATTTAATGGAAAATATGTAATGTCATCATCATAAAAGAAATCATTTACTGGTGGGGTGGGGGTGAAGAGGTAAAAGGCTCTTCCTAAGTAGTTACATGAACATCTACTCATTTGATAAAATAATGTGGATTGAAAGAATCTCAACCAAATTCTGCACTTTAGATCCCTAGATATTCCTCATAAATATTAATTTCCTACAAACAATTTAATCTTTGTGCACTTGATTTACCTCTAATAGAGAAAGTGGGAAATTTTGAACATGGTAATTACAGTGTTCTTATGCTAGGTGTTTGCACTTATGGAAATGGAATAGTATTCCCCCTTGAATGAACTAAGTTATGGAGTGGAGGTGTTAAGATACTTTTGCTTGCATATTGAAGGTGTCCTACAAAATGTAAATTATTTTATAAAAATGATAAATTAAAAAAACAAAGATATATGCTAATTTGAAATTAAAGGTTTTGTACTTGTATTTGGAGATAGTATCTCATCAAATATACATGCCATATTGAGAGTTATGGGGGTGGTTTGAGATAATAAATTATGTAAATTTTAGTCATAAAAATATATAATCAAAAATAAAAAATAAAAAACCCAAAACATGCAATGTAAAATACCTTGTACAGAAGGTTGAGAAGGTAAATTGAATGTTGGGGTTTGTTATGGTGGTTGTTGTTTCATGACAACCTCAGCTAATATTGAGCCAACTAAAAAAATAAATAAAATAACACACTTATAATTTAAAATACCATTTGAAATTTTTAAATAGTAAACCTACATGTGGATATAATGAGGAAGAAACTCTTGAACATTTCAAAATCTGAAATGAATGCAAGGATGATTTTGTAGACTCAAAATTTTTAGATCCTTCAACTACATGATGTCCTTTTGAGGTAAATTATTTTCATGTCATAAAGGAATAAAATCTTTCCTATAATAAATAAATTTCAAACATATATTAATCTTTAATTTGGTAACAATTCAAAAAATAAACAAATATTAAACCTTAGTTTAACAAATAAATAAATAAACTAACCTCCTATTCACCCATAGAAAAAGTGTTTGTGCTCATATTTAGATGAAACACAATTGGAATAATAGTTTTTAATAGGTTATATAAGGCCTCATAGTGAAATGCTAGAATAAAATTTGAACAAGAAACTATGGAACTAGGATTGGTAAAAGGATAATTTAATGTAGTCTTAATCCTAGAAGAAATAAAAGTGCACCAATCATATCTCAAATTAGAAAGAGTACAAAGAATGTAAAATACTACCCAATATGGAATATTTTATGGTATTCCCTGTAATACTATTCTCATGAGGATAAATTGAACCATTGATTTAAAAAATGGTCATAATCATATTCCATGTGGGAGCCCCGCTTCTGATTATCTGAAATGATAGTGAAAAACAAGTAATGAAAAGTTATATTTTCAATATTAAAAAGAAATTTACAT
Source organism: Torreya grandis (assembly GCA_037957365.1). Taxonomy (NCBI): domain Eukaryota; kingdom Viridiplantae; phylum Streptophyta; class Pinopsida; order Cupressales; family Taxaceae; genus Torreya; species Torreya grandis. The sequence continues at coordinate 3,856,351 of JARHVA010000537.1, read as the reverse complement.
AAAAAAAAGTTGAATTTTGAATATAAAAAACAAATTTTCAATTACATACCAGTTCAACTAATCTACAAGCTAAAATCTAACTCTAATTATTTTTTGTCATCATCCGTCATCATTACTTTTGAAGTCATAGGGTTTGCATTGTGAAATGGAGTACCTCTCATATTATGAATCTCTTTTGATGAGGTACCAAAGAAAATGTTTATGGATTCAATGTTCACGGTGAAACTCTTCTCACTAGGGTCATAGGAAGACATTAGCGACTTGAGTTGCCCAATGTCTATATCATACTAGGGTATGTATAACAGGGCACCAGAGTTACATTGTGAAAAATAATCATTGTACACATTTGGCTATTGTACAATATTAAAAATGTCTAGGCATAACAATTTCTTGAAAACATATTTTATTTCCATGATTGCGTAATTGTTATGGGTGGCATAAAGGGTATACGAGAAATCTATTATGTAAAAATATTAAAATGAGGGTAAAGAGTGAATATTTATAGTACAAGGGAGGCGATTGGGTAACCTACCATCATATGATCACATAGGCTACCTAAAAGTATTTAATGATAATAACACAAGTAATAAAAATAGACATTCAATGCAACCATCTAGCACCATGGCCCAACCCTATCATTCAATATCTTTGACCATCCTACCTTTTGACATGAGCATTTGATGCTTATTTTTTGATGCACACCATCTAGAACCTATCATTTGGAATAGACCATCTAACACCTAATATTCGGTGTTTCCATTTAGTACCTATCATTTTATGCCATTGTTTAACACTTATCTTTTAGTGTGAACATTTGGTGTCAACCATGTGGTTCATCCTATTGGGTTTCTATTGTTTATCATAGCCATTCGGTAAAACTATTTAGTGCAGCCATTTGGTGAAGTTGTTTAATACATCCATTCAGTAGCCTTATTTGCTAAAGTATTTTGACGGTTCCATTTGACAACTATATTTTGGTGCACCTAAATAGTTGTATAGAAAAAATGGAAAGTGCTTATTTTTTCTCCTTTAGAAACCTAATATATTCACCATCACCCATAGATGATCTTGCATAGTTACAAATCAAATATTCATATATTTGCCAAATATTTCCAATAGGTTATCTAGTAGGGTATCTTAAAATTAACCCCAATGAAAACATTGGTTGTGGCCAACCATGGCCATCCTAAGATAAGTGAGTAGCCTCCTAGGTTATTTTTTAGTTCTATAATTTTAAAATATATTGGATATTCCCATGAATACCCAATGACAAATAGATATTAAATCATCCCCTTAGGTTTGATGGTTGATAACTCATCCATTTTTAATATAGTAGGTGTTGGGAAAATTTGTTTCAGTTCAAGTTTATACATGTTTTCCAAATTCATAACATTGATGGTTTCCCCTCAATCAATCAATGTATTTTGTGTAAGTTTCACATTAATGTTGGCATTGACTACATGGATGTCTAGATTAGAATACTTGGCTGGAACTATATTACCCAATAAGATGTCTACAAGTTAGCTAGCTACTTGGATAATTTTTGGATCCTTCCTTTTGTAGGCAAGTTTCTTTAAGAACAATTCATGAAAAACTTTTGTATAGATGGGAACATGTTTTATAGATTGAAATAATGGAATCTTGACACACATTTTTATATTGTCCTAGGATATATAATTCAAGTTCCTAGTTAGGATGTTGGATATTTAACCTTACAGGAAAAGGAGGGTTATTAGGCCCTTCTTATGTTGTAGTGGATCTTTGTTTAGGAGTAATAGTGGGTTTGTGAGATTGAGGATTAGTACAGTTGGAAGGAAACTCCTTAGGAGGGTCTATGATCCTAAGTGAGGTGGTTTGTGGCAAAATACATCCTAAACAAAGGTGTACTTCACTGATATCTAATATTTTATTTATATATTGCATTATTTTAGTGGTTTATGTTATTTAAATCAATTTATTTATAGGTTTTCGCATAGGTTGGGTAGGTAGTTGTGGTTGCCTAAGAGGTGGTTGGGTGGTTAGAATTAAATCTTGTTATAGTTGTTTCTATAACTATTATTCTTATAAGAAACTAACTCTTGGATTTAACCAATGTTGACTATTTCTCCATGATTATTTCCATGGGTTGGATGGATAAGACCACTATTAGTTTTTGTGTTGGGGTTACCAATAGTGGTTTTGAGGCTACTACTAATTATTTTGGGTGGTCTGTGTATACACACAATATTTTCATAATTATATTGATTATTTACACTTTGTATCTTGTAGGAACCTATCAAATCTCAATCTCTATGAGTGCATGCCTTAAGGGATGTACCAAGAAAGGGGTGGGTAGACCATCAATGCTTCATAAGATTGTTGTTCCTTTTTCCATTTTCCATCTACTCTCTAGTCTCCTAAAAACTTAAACCTTAAGCTTATTTTCCTCTTTCCTATCCATTCCAATCATTATCATGATTTATTCCCTCATTTCTTGCCTTGTTATCCTTTTGACCTATCCAATACACTAGGTCAACCTGGTTGACCTAGTGTATTTTGGAGACACTTTAGCTATTTTCGTTTATTAGCATATTGGCCGACCTAACACAAACTTAAGTCATTAGCCCAAAAGTGTATTAGGTTGACCAAGTATAATCAACATGTCTAGATTTTTTTTAGGTAAGTTACCACTATATATACGAGGTCATTTACCACCATTTGATAAGAAGAAAATAAGAAAGTGAAGAAGTGTGAATGAACATATGTGTATTAACCATTCTACTTAAGGAATAAAGCTTTAGGGTTTAATACTTACTTTGGATATCTGATCATGTCTTGTGGAGAATTATTTTCAATGATTAGGTAGGTTGTGTAGCCTAGAGATAATTTATCTTGGTTATCCTTACAACCACAACAATCTCTTGTGAAGCACCTTAGCTAATGGATAGATTGAGGCTTAGTAGGTTCATCTTCAAAGGTAGGTATTCCTAACTTTATTTCTCCTTTATAAGAGTAGATAGATAATGCATTATGTATTATTTTTGTCATGTATTAGGAATCTATATACATTGACGTGAGTATGTCTCCTATGCATGTTTTTTTTTTCTATTCCCCATTTTGTGCCATAAGCTTTGGTGTGCACTAGATTAGTTTACTTTTCTTGTTATTATAATAGTTTACTTTCTTGTTTATGATCATAAGTGAAATATCAAATCATAAGACTCTTTTAGGGTTGTTGTGTGATTGTGTTAGACTATAGGCTTTGAAACCCTTCCTAGCATGATATGTTGTGACAAGTGATACCCTAATCAGGTCTAGTAGATCCCCATATTGGTCATGATCCTACTTAACAAGTTTATACCCAATTGGAAGTGTAGGTGTGCTTTATCTTATCTGATCTAGGATTAACAGATATGTATCAAGTAATTTTGATTGCATACATTCTAGTGAACTTGACGTGAATCAAACCCTTATAGGATTTATTCACTTTACTTTCATTTATTTTGTTTATTTTTATCATCATTTATATCATATATTTTGACACATTGATTTAATTCTATCGAGTCATTTATTTGTTCTCTATACGTAGGAATAGGCAACTAGATCGATCAGCTCGACCTAGTATAGGTTCTTAGAGCTTTTTAGACTTCTAGTTCAGTTTATTAGGTTGACCAAGTTGACCTAGAACATTTTCATCCACTTTTAATTAGGTTATTATATAGCCTAATTGATCAGCTCGATCGAGTACAAATTCTAGATTTTTAGATTTATAGATTAGCCTACTAGGTCAATCAGCTCAACCTAGTGCATTTTTAGGCTTCTAGTTTAGTCAACTAGGTTGACCAAGTTGACCTAGTGTATTTTCAGCATTTTTTAAACTTTTGTATTAATTCTATATTGCTTGGTCAAGCATCCTAACCTAGTTTTTAGGATTTTGATAGTTTTATCTAAGGCTCTAGATCAACAATCTCTTTTTCCATCTCTAAACCATCAAGGTCAGTCTTATATTCTTTGTATCTTTCATTTTCTATACTTTCCTTTCAAATTTTTAGTCTTCAAGATTACCTCTACATAGCCAATGAGATCAACTTGGTTGACCTAGTTCTATGTTCTATGTGTTATCTAAAACAACTAGGTCGACCTGGTCAACCTAGTAGGTTTTATAGACCCTATCTTTAGCAGTACTAACTTGACCTTATTGACCTAGTTTTATATATTGCGCATATAGTGTTCTCACTATACCTTGTTTAAAATTTGTAATTCACCTTATATGTTAATAAAATATTTATTTTTTGTTTTTTTCATACTTAGAATAATTCACAAAGTCTAATTAGAGGGTTTTAATTAACCATTTAGTTTAACTATTTCTATTTCATGCACACACGACCAAATCACATAACATCAACAAACATTTTAACATTTGACTACCCAAGCCAACCTAATTATATTTCATCACCAAGGGGGAAGTTGACTTGATTCTCTAATCAATTATAAATCATGGTTAGTGGTATATTTTGTCTAAGCACTCAACAACTTTATCATTATGATGTGCAAAGTGAGGGGGTAAGCCCCAATACCAAGTCTGTATCATTACCACTATAGTCCCTTTCATCCTAAACTCACCTAAAATCATTCGTAGATTATTATCTAGTACTTTGCTTTCAGCAAAATCCCTATCATTTAAAATTATTCTTAATAATCTAATTAACATTCTGGGATTAACTAATTAGCTAGTTTTACTTTCAAGTTGTTTGCTTGCTCTTTATTCAATTATGTGTGCAAAAAATTACATTAACCAATGTTGGTGTAAGGTTTTTCTTTGTGTGTATCAATTGGATTATCTAGTATCAATTCAATTAGTTGTCTATTTACTTTCAGCATTTACTTTTTTAGATAAACCACACATTGTCTTCTTTCATTTCACAAACTTATTATCAATTCTTTTTGCTACTTCTTGTTCAATAGAGTAGGTTGACCTAGTCAACCTAGCACACTTTTTAGCCTCTGTATACTAAAATAGGTTGATTTCATTGACCTAGGACTATTTAGAGACTTTCTCCCCTTTCTTCTAGTCATTATTCTCTATAGTGGGTTGATCTTATGGACCCAGTGTAGTTTCACAGACCCTATTTTTGCACTAGGTCAACCAAGTTGACCTAGTTCTATTTTTATTTTCTTTGTTTTTCATCTTTCTACTATCCCCTTTCATCATGAATTTTATTTTTGTAATAATACTAAAGTTTAGTTAATAAACTTGATGGAATTTACCAATCCTAATAGGGTCTCTCATACACAAAGTAGGGTTCCTTTCGAGAATGCTAGTAATGTTCATATTACAACTTGTAAAATTAACTATGGGAATCCTCATACCTCTTTGCATAGCAAAACTCTCCTCTTCTCTTTGAAGATCAACTTAATTTAGAGTATACTCATGGAATGATTTTTTTATCACAAAATTCCCTCAACATAGAGGCAAAGATCCACCATTTATAGCCTTATGATTAGTCATCAATTTGAATAACCCCATTCACCTAGTTCCATTTTTTGAAATACATTTGGGGGTACCAGTTTCTTTGCTTCTCAACCTCTTCCTACAATGTTTACTCCTTATTCCATGACATCTTCTTCTTTAAATTCTTCAACCTCCATGTCTAGTATCTCAACTAACATGGTTGGTTCTACATCTTGTCGGCCTCTCATAAGATCCACTATCCTTAATCCTTCCACTACTTCATTATTTTCTACCCAAGGCACTCATGCTTATAGTGCTTCTTATTTTTAACCATTTACTAGTCCATAGTTTGATTCACAAGAAAAATTTTCCACTAGTGCCTCAAATTCTCATAGCTCTTCTCAAACTCATGTCAACACTAATAGTGGTACCCAAGACATTAATACCAACACAAACACCAATACTAATTATAATAACACTAATCAAACTCATCAACTATTATTAAAAACTCTCAATAAAATGAATTCATTCCAAGCTCATAATATGAATCAAATGATGTGAATGCAAAGCCACCTTCTTAATATTCATTCCAATCCTCAACTAATGACTTGGGGCACACATAACTAAAGTTTTCCTCCTCCTCCTCTTTGATATTCTCAAGGCAATCTCATTTCTTAACCTCCTTTAGTCAACAAATTCATCAAACATCTAAAAAATGAACCTCTTACTACTCAAATTGCTAAAATTTACATTGGAGGTATAACACCTACAATATCTTATAATGGATCAATCGATCCTACCCTTCATCTTAAGGCATTTGGAAATATTTATAAGGATTGGGTCAAATTAAACACCTTTTCTACTACCAAAATCCTTGCCAAAACTCTCATAGGTGGTGCCTTGGATTGATATAATCAACTTAGATCTCATTCCATCATTAGTTTGGAGGATTTAGTGAATGCTTTAGTACAAGAATTCAAAACTAGTGATCGTCCTGAAAACACTTTGGCCCATTTCATCAATTGCAAATAAAATTAAACTGAAACCACCCAAGCCTTTGTTAAATGATGGAAGAATTTGTCAAACAAGTGTGAACATAACATGGCCAATGATAATATCTTTCATCTCTTTACCAATGTTCTTTATCCTAAATTACAATATAGAGTTTGTATCCTCTCTCCATATACTTTGGAGGAGGCCATTAACCAAGCCAAATAACAAGATTTCCTTATGCACCAATTTAAGCCACCCCAACCTTACATGGGTCCTCATCTATTATTTAAAAATGAAAACCACAATATCATTAATGATGGTGTTATCAATTCATATGATACCATTCATAATGTTTAAGTTGTCATTCATGCCCCTTCTTCAGAACCAATTCCTTCTTAACAATATACTAATCCTCATTTCTCTTCAACAAATAACATTAATATTCATACACATATTTATTTAGATAAATTTCTTAAGTGTCTAAATAGGCCTCTTCTTTGAGAGATTGGCCCTACTCATCCTATGAAAACCTAGTATGATCCTAGCAAGTTTTGTTGGTTTCATGTTAGTTAGGGTCACTCTCATGAGACCTGTAGACAACTTCATAATTTAGCTAAGGAATTTATTTTTGGACCTGATTTTGATCATGATTATATAACTTGCAAGCATCAATAAGATTATGAAATTAATTTCAAAGACTACAAAACTCATGATAAAGCTCAAGCCTTGAATCAAGCAAATGCTCATTTAGCTATCTATAAAGATCCTTTACCTAATCAACCTATTTAAGAAAACCAAGATATGCCCACTCCATCCACCAATAATGTAGAAAGTCTTGTCAAACCAAATTCCAAAGAAAATGTGATTATCATGACTAATATGTGCAGGGTGGTGGATTTCATCGATTCTTAACCTATCTACACCCTACCTCATTCTAAGACATACCATGTTATCAAGATTCTTATCCAACTCATTTTAATGAGTTGGGGAAAGAATATATTATAACCTTTATGATGGTCTAATTTATGATTCTCCCTTGGATAACACATCCCATTCTATTTCTACCATTCTTCCATCATCTTCTAACACCAATGATAATCAATCTTCCGATGGTAATCAACCTTGTATTAACACTTGTTCTACTTCTCAAGATAAATCTGAACCAACTACTTCTTCATCACCAAATGATTTACAACCTTCTTCTAAACCTTTTCATTCTTATCAACACAAATTTAAATTGTCTTTGGCTCCTTGTTTGGAAGACCCCCTTAATCATTACATGCCTATATCTAATAATATTCTCATGGGTTATGATGAGTGGGATCCCATTATAGATATCACTAATTTCCCATCTCAAATTCCATTTGTTGAGATTATTAAGACTTCTCCTCATCATCAGAACCATTTTATGTAACTATTATTTGAGATGAATGTCCCTTGTCCTCCTTTAGTAGGATGGGAGGTAGCCTTATCTAATTCTAAGGATAGTATCTTGAAACAATGTGAAGAGATGTCCATAAATGTTGATGAAACTATTGACACTTCTATTTATTTGAAATTTATCATCACATTATGATACCCAATGAGATTTTTCTTCATGCAGATGATCCTCCCTTATTTATTAGCATTGAACAAGCATTGATTGATGAGGGTTCTGGCACCTGTATTACTTATATTTATTTCATTAAAACCCTCGGATATTTATAATCCAATCTTAAGTCTATATGTAACACCTACCAAGGATATGATAAAATGAAAATGTCTCCTCTTGGGTGTGTCTGTGTGTCTTCCCATTACCATCCCACCTATTATCGTTCATGTATAAGTGATGATCTTTAACTTTCCCATTTCTTATAACATCTTACTTGGTAGGTCATCAACTCATCATATATGAGTTATCACTTACGCCACTTGATAATTAATTAAATTTCCCCATAATGGAGCCATTTACAGGATTCAAGGAGATATTAACCCTTAAAATTTTGAACAATTCCAAGATTGTGGTGCTTTCAAAATTCCCACTTTTGAGATTTTACCTAGCATTCCATTTTATTAATCACAACATTTAAATTTTCCTGTCAACTCAACCAGAGGTTATAATGGGCATCCCAAGCTCATTGGTAATATTCCTCCCAACATTTTAGACTTCAATGATGATGAGCCCAATGATATTAACTTAAAGATTAAAACTTATGGTCTCTCACCTCATCTCATCTCGTAGCTTCCTACTTCCTTACATACTCATTCTTGAAAACCTCCTTGTGATGATATTATTATAGTACTATCCAAGACTTGACATTATATTCACCATCCTTCTACTTATGACAAAATTATTCTAACTTGCATCATTTATATTCATACATTGGATTATGATGATGGTTATTCTTTAGATGATCCTTTATTAGGAAATCATGTCCAAGCCCATGGTGTTAAGATTATGCATTATCATTCTTATTTACTTGAGTCTGTTTATGCATCTTCTCATATTCCAACATTTATAGTTCTTTATTCTTGTATTTTTCCTCTTTATTATAGAGTATAGATGGCACCGACACCTTTAGTTTTTCAGGAGCCCTGTAGGACTATGCTCATGGATCATGATATGATTAGACCTTACTATTTTAATAGGTTCCTTGAATCCTATCATTTTTTCACCCTTGAGGTTATTGAAACCCTCCTTAGACCTTATATTTATCATACCCCTACCATAGTGAAACCTATATCAAAACTAGTTATTATTTCTACTTTCACTGTTGTTGAGCCTACTCTTGTTTCATCGACTAGTGTTCCTTCTATTATGCCTAACTCCATTCCTTCTCCATCACCACCTTTAATTCATGATATTTTTATTCCTTTACCTAAGATGGATCTTAAACCCACTAAATGGGCTAATGATACATATCTATCTTCTTCCATGCTTGTTACACCTTCTCCCATGAGTATTTCTCCTAAAAATAATCACAAGCGCATATGTTGCTTCCATAGGACAAATAATCACTCTTATACCCATTACAAAAAGTTAAAAAAATATATTGATACCTTACATCCTTCTTCCCCATGAATAGACACTTCCATACCTCCTCCAAATATACTTCCTAAATATATACATAAGTATGGTGAGAGGTATTTTTTATGGCACCAATACAACACACATCACACTGATCATTGTCATATCCTTCAACAACATCTTAAGGATCATATTAGATTTATTCCTATACTTTATACCATTCCACCCATAGGTCATTATCACAATAAGGATCCCCCTTCTTCTCCTATAACTACACCTCTTATGATCCCTTCACCACCTTTTATCCCTCCACCTATGGTCCCTTCTCTACCCATGGACCCTCCTTCACTCATGGATCCTTCTCCATTATTGAATCCTAAATCTCTTATAAATCCCATTCCCACAAACTCTCATAACAATATTTTGTCTAATTTCCCTCCTCATTATGATCCAATGAGTATTCCTACTTTTTCAATTGAGGAGATTAGAAAAGAAGTATTTGCCCAGTATTCAATAAAGATTGACAAGACATTGGTAGCAATTCATATTCAACTTCATAAAGATTTATCTAATGTCTTGGATAATGTATGTGGATAGGTTTACCAGTATTTATGAGCACATGCATGTCATGTCCTCATTTATAGTAGGATTGGACATGTGCTCCGATCTTATTTCTATTTTTGATTATATCAATTGACACTATGTCAAATTATTTCCTATCTTATATCATGTTTCTTCTTCTTGTTGTATTATAGTTAGCTTATATTTTCTTTATAAATTTTCAATATACTTGTCTTTTGATTATCATGGATATTTTTCACTTATCATTGATTTATTTTCATTTATATATATATTTTTAAAACTCTTCCCTTGTATCTTCATGATTGTTTGTTTTCTTATCTTTATTTTTCATAGATATTTTTCATGGTGACTTGGTTATATATACCCTACTCCCTTTGGTTATTATATCATTTTACCATGTGATCAGTTAGTAAAAAATCTTTCTCATTACTATTACCTTTTACCACTCCACCTTTGGATCTCCTTTTTCCTTCTTCCTTTTTGACAAACATAGCATATGCATGATTAAGACTTGAGATCACATACTTGTTCATTGTTAAGCCTAAGTGTCCTAGTCAATATTTTATCTTTGGTTACTTATCTTACTTTAGCCTTAGCCTATAACTCATTCATGTGTATGACTATCTCTCTCATGATTGGTAACTCCATGTCCATAATGAAGAGGAATGTTAAGAAAGCTTTCAAAATAAATTTAAAACCCAAATCATTTAAACAAAAGGCAATGATATCAAAAGGCAAAAATATTTAATATTCTTAAAAGACAAATCAAACTAAAAGATGTGATTCAAAGCACATCTTCTTCTAGTGAAATATCAAACTCCACATTTGGCCTCATGATAGATCTAAGGTCATTTTTGGTGCAGTAGACCAGTAAATTAGAAGAGGAGAATAAAAAAAATATTTTAGTGCTACCTAGTTTTTCATACAATTACCCAATCTTCATAGTAGATCAATGGATCTATAAGGGGTCCTAAGCAAAGAGAAACACATCATGGGGAGGTAAGTACATTTTAATTTTCTCTGTACCAATCTACCTTCATGAATTGATCTTAGTAGAACACTTATCTACCTAAAAATCTTTATGTCTATCGGGAATGGGTTTCCTTTATACATAGATGACCACTAGTCACTTAGTGTCTTCTTCCTTAGTATGCCTCTTGCCTCCTTAGGTATTTTCATAAGATGCCTAAGTATTTGATTTTTACATGCCCTTTTTCATTCACTTTCCTCATGTTTCCTCTTGGGAAATATTGTTTTTGATTTCTCATCACTCCCCATGGGATTTTATTTGTGAGTTAATTTGTAAGACCATAGATAGGACCCAACATTCCTCACAAATTACCACCTTTTTCCATCCTATTACCCACATCCTTGATTTACCATTTATAATCCTTCTAATTACCAATTTTATTTTGGTACCCCTTAGGTTTTCTTTTATGAGTTGTAGTGTAAGACCATGGATAGGACCCGACCCTCCTCATAAAACAAATTTTCTCCAATAAACAAGTCACCATCCAAATTACATGTGTCAAGTAAGGATAAGATTCAATTGATTATGAGGTTACACGTCATTGACATACTTCCCATCTTGATGTTTAGTATGTTTTATGCTTACTTAATTTTTATTTTGCCTTTTATTTTTCTTATTTTCCAAGTACATGTAAGATTTCAACTATTTCTTGAATTTCTCATACTTCCTAGCTTGAATTAATATGATAAATTTAAGACCAAGTTTTTGCAAATTTTGTTTTTCTTTTGGAATTCGCATCATGAAATAGTATAATTGATTGACTTAATTTTTTTTTTGGTTATTACCATTTTTACCTTTTACATACCTTCCATTTTATTAGATTGTTTGTCATACTTCCCAATGTAATATTTAGTATGATTTTACTTGTTTTAATTTGGTACAAAAAGCTTTTACATTATTTCTTTAAAAAAATCTCTTTTTACCTTTTTATTGGATTGTTATACTTAGTCATTTTTTTTATGTTATTACACTTTTCCTAACTTGAACTAGTGTGTATTATATTTCTTTGATTGATTATGTTTTTCTAAGTCTTTTTTTTTCACATGTTTCTTTTTAACCATGCATGTGCAATCCATAATGCTATAAAATAAACCACACAACATATATTTCCTATATAATATACAACAAAGCTAAATACATGTACTAGAAATAAATATATCTAAAGCATCCATAACCTCAACCATAATGAAAAAACACAACCATAAAGATACCATACACAACCAAAACCAATAAGCCAAAATGATACATCATATATATCTCTCAAGAGTTTGATATAACATATTTAATCATATAAAATGATCTAGCTCTAGGGCTCAGATCCATCCTACCTATCTCATGGCCTATCCATGGTACCTACTGAGGCCTCATTTTGCCTCATCTAAATGATACACTATAAATAGGTAGTTTGAGATCTTAATACATCTACCTATCCCTACAGATGTGTTCTCTGCACCTATGCCTATACCAACTTAGTTTGGGTCATTAGATGTGCCTATATCATCTAGGTTTATATCATTGTATATGATTATATTATCTATGTCACTATCTCTAGATGTGAAACTCTCTCATCAACTAGGGCCTACCAGGCCTACCTCTCCCCTGTACCCATCTCTACTGGTGGTTGTTCCCTCTCTCTCTAAATCTATATCTACCATGTAGCTTCTCTTTCTAGTCTAAAATATCTCACCTAATCTATGGTAGATGGTACAATTGAATCCTCTAGTTTCATGGGGTCATAAAACTATAGAGTCTCATCTAGGATGTCATAGAGTGCTCCCCTAACTAGGAACCTCCATCTCTCCTCCTCATCCTTGGGTATGCCTTAAAAATCACACTAGATGGATATTATATCACTATCATATCTCATAATATATATCTATATACCAAATAATAACTTAATAAATAGCTAAACCATATGCATACCTAGTCGTGTCTTAGCTCTTATGGTCTTTCCATTTGCATGACTACCTAACAGCATCTCCTCATCTACACAGCCTCCTAGTACCTCCTTTATATGTCACCTCCTTAGTTAAAAACAAATTATAATTTCTCACATCCATCTCTTCTTTCACTTTATTGGTCTCTCCCTCATTGATATCATTTTTTATCGTTAGTAGATGCCTCCTTTCTTCACAACTTTTGATGTAGAAAACCCACGATAGTAGGCAAGGGTTGAATGGCTATGGCTTCACACTATTAAAAAGAATCAAATTATTACAAATCACTTGTTTAATTTCTAATTCTTAGGATCCTTTAAAAAGGGAAAGAGAAGAGTATACTCTTGAAAAATGGCTACTAGATTTCTAAAGCTTAGAAATTTTTTGATGCAAACTCTATGGAGAAGAGGCCTATATATAGTATTTTGGGAGGTCCTGCCTGAAATCACTGTCAAGGCGATGTCATGTCCCATCATACTTTACAGCATAAAAGTTAAGCTATAGAAAAATGTTGTTGGATGCACTGGATGATGATGATGTTTGGCTTGGAGGGTCCAACATTGCTTTCACTTTAGTCAATAAGTCATCTTCACTGATAGGATTGAAAACACACCTTAGCCAGAAGGTACTAGAAAGATGCCAGTGCTAGGGTCTAGCTTCACATGCATGATATTGAGGAGTGATATGGAAATAAGATTCCCACTCCAGCTATCATCTAATAATAGTATGCATGACAGTGTCTTGACCATGGTTCTCCTCTTCATGAATACGGTGTGGGCCATGCCTTGCAATCCACTGATACAAATGTTCATTAAATGGAGACCTGAGTTTTATCAACCATGTCCATAATGGATGTTTTAATAATCCAGTGAATTGATGGTAAAGAAATTCACTGTTTAATCTTTTAATATAGATGACTCTACAATTTTGATGTCAATTTTCCTGAATAGTGGCTATCGAAGACATCTGTAGATCTTGTCCTGCTACATAAGAAATCCTTGTATATCATGGATACAACCCTTATCATAAAATATACTCTTGGACAAGGATATTAAAAGATGGAAATCCTTGATTATAATTTTTGGCTAGGTTAAAACAAAGAATGGGTTGATGCATTAATGTAGCTGGAGGATTTTTGCTAAGCCAATTTGCAATAGTATTGTCAGTACCTTTAATATGTTCTACTAAAAAATTAAACTGGTTAAAAAATGCTTGCAATCTAACATATTTACTGTGACCATCCTTTTTACCATGATCCTTTTCTTTAAAGGTCAAAAATCTAGTACAGTCGGTAATTACAACAAAATGTGGCAAATGGAGAAGTTTTAACATGAACTTCTCTAAGCATTTCTTTACAACATAGATTTCTTTATCAGAAGAAATCTATTTTATAACATCAGTACTAAAAACTCCACTAGCGAATTCACACACAAATTATTTATTGTTAACTATGGAAACAAGTACTCCTCCCCATGCAATATCGGAGGCATCAGTATAAACCTTCATTTGGTCAGATTTTGGGATATGGAGTTTTGGGAGTGAAGCAACTATAGATTTGATCTTTTGCACAGCTGTTGTATGTTTTTCTTCCCAACAAAAAGCCTTTTTCTTCTAGAGAAGTTGTTGAAGTATAAACCTATCTTCACCAAAATTAGGATAAAAACTATTTAAATAGTTAAGCAATCCCAAAAATGCTTGAAGCTTAGATTTATCTAGCTTCTCTAGAAAAATGATGACATTTTCTTTAATATGTGGTTGTATCTATAGTCTAGAATCTCGAACAACCATTTCAAGAAAATTACATTCAGTTTTGCATAACTAAATCTTTGTTTTTGAAAGTACTATTCCTGCATCTTGGGCCAACTGAAAGAACTTGGAGAGATGAGTAAAATGGCCGGTAAGAGAATTACTAAAAATTAGTATATCATTAATATATACACATAGAGAATTAGAAATGCCTTTAAATATCTTATCCATATGTGCTTGATAATATGTTGGGGCATTCATCAAGCTAAAAGGCATCACTGTCCACTAGAAATGGCCAAAAGGGCAGTTGAATGTTGTCTTTTCCCTGTCAACTTCTTTGACTCTAATCTAATAAAAGCCAGATTTACAATCGAATTGGGAGAAGTATTTATATTTTTCAACTTTCTTTAGTAGATAGATTTTATCTAGTATTGGATATGGAAATGGCTATGTAATAGCATTTAATGGTTTATAATTGATAACCATTCTTTTCTTTCCTCTTTTCTGTTCAGAATGTTTGTTAACCATGAATGCATAACAACAAAAAGGGGAAGTTGATTTTTCAATGAGACCATTAGCCTCCAGTTCTTTGATCTAGAGTTCCATATCGTTATAATCCTAAGCTGGTATTGGGATTTTCTTTTTGATCTTCATGTGTTTACTTGCGAGGATTTTTATGTCCATCTTGTGCATAGATTTTGACCAAAACTGCTGAGGGTTGTTAGAACAGATAGTGGTTTTAATCTTTTCTCCTATCTCATGGATTTTAGCTAGGATTATTATCTGAGGTGTTTGAGTCATTGAATTAGGAAATTGCTCAATGGCATAGATAAGGTAAGGAATTCTAAGCCTTTCATTTTCTATTGTGAACATGATACTCTTGATGGTTGAACCATAGGGAGAGTATCTGTCAATAAAGGCACCACCTAAAAGAATATCTACAGGCATTCTATCTAAGGCAAAAAATTCAGCATGGAAGATTTTGTCTTAAATCTTAAGGGTCTGCTGATGTTTATATTTTTTACAAATAAAACTATTCCCCTAGACATCTAGGCTTTTGTAAGCTAAGGCATCATCCAATGTCTTCCAATCATGGATGAGTTGTGATTTAGCAAAGGAGAGAGAATCTTCTGTGTCTATTTGAGCATATACTAGTCTACCATTAATTTCTAAGGTGATAAATTGGGCAAACTTTCCATTAATTAGCTAGGTTAAGTAAGCTGGTTGTGGAATTTCCAAGGGAGGAATACTAGTACATACCAATTTTTGTCTCCCTAGATCTTGAACAATGGACTGTTCGGTGTAGATGTCTTCAGTCTCTTGTTTTGCTTCTTCTTCTTGGAGATTACTACATTCACCTAGATAGTAATCTTGGTCTGAGTAGAAAGAGCTTTCTACTTCATCATCCTCTTCTTTATCTTCTGTGGGCAATAGAGTATCCCACTATGGCTCAATCTTTATTGCTTAAATTTCTCTTGGGTAATCTTTATTGGTGAATTTATTTTTAATCTAAGAGTCGCTAGGCTTGAAAGAGCTTTGAAATTGCAAAGGAGGATGTTGTGGCCTTTGTAATGTTGGTGGCATCCTTGGCATTGAGGGTTGTCTCCCTCTAGATGATCCTTCTCCTTTGGAGCATCCTCTGGTCCTTGGTCATTTTGGTCTCTCTTATACTTCTTAATGATGCCGAGACCAAGTTCCATGTGCTTCATAATGTAGCTCTGAATGATCATGGTGTCGAGGTCAGTACCATGGGCATTGCATGTTGGTTAGTGGTTATTCCAAGTCATCGTCTAATGACTCAAGAGCATCTGCATCATTGTCATCTTCTAAATTGCCTTCGAAAAGATCATCTAGAATTGGTTCATAAATGTCATCCTATAGGTAGAGGTCTTCATCAGAATCGATAATATCCCACCACGCTGCTACATTGGAAGTAAAGACAACTTTGACTATAGAATTTTTGTAGTGACATTGGGGAGTAATATGGCCAAGTTTGCAATAGATGTAGCAAATAGGCTATTTGGATAGAGGACGCGTAGTGTGACATTTCTTGAGGAAATGATGAGGAGGTGCATAGGAATGCTTGCGAGGAAAAGAACGTCACTGGAAAGAAAGACATTTACGATATTTTTTCTATTGTTTTCAAGGCTGGACAAATGGCTGATAGCCAAATGGGACTATTTCTGGAAAGGTTGGAGCAATTTGAGAGGCTTGATGCTTAGTGAGTTTTTGAATAGATTTAGTCTCAAAGACTAAACTCATAGCTTATTGTTTATATAGATCAATGACATCTGAGAGAGAGAGATCTTCAATTGTTAGTCCCTTAAGATCAATATAAGAAATAATCCTATCAATAAGATTATATGGAAAGGCATGCAAAAATTTGACCTTAATCTCAGTGGACGAAAAACTCTTGCTTTCATATGCCAATTCTATGAATTGCTTGGTAAATGCATCAAAATATTTTAAATCACATAGTTCCATTTTGAGAAGCCATTTCTTGGATTCCAGTTTCTGTTGGCAACTAGAGGTGCAAACTCATTTATCAACAAATTGAATAAGGTGGCTAATGGGTCAGGCTGGTTATGTACACGTGCATACTGTTCAGCTTCATACATAGTATTCCACCATTGATCAATAATATCCCAAAATAACTTTGAATTAAAACAAGTAGTTCCAGCTAGATGTAAATGTGCATTAATAGTGATGACTCTCATAGAATTACACCATGCAGTAATTTTTTTCAGAGGATTGAGTAAATCATCAATATTAAGATACCATGGCTGTAATTGGACATACATTTGTTGCATAAGGGTAGTATTGGAATGCTTTTTACAAGACTTAAAATTAGGGATGAAAGTAATTAGACAAATGAGCTTTTTGACAGAAGATTCTGCCTGCTAATCCTGCTTAGAAAGCCAATCTAAACTATCTTCTAAAACATCTAGTTTAGAGTCAATAAAATACACTTATTTTTGTATCTTCTCTATATGATCTTTAATACACAAAACATCTTGACAGAGATCATCAAAATTCTCTGTCAAATGTGAATTGAACCTTGCAGTATAATTTCTTTGTTTGAACTCATTTGAGGGTTCAACATCTCCTTGATAAGCAGTTGAAAAATATGATATGGTTCCTACAGACTGCTTATATACTCCTTTATTTGGTGGCCATCTTCTACCTTTATACAGAGTCACTTTGTGTTTTGTGTAGAATTCCAGACTATCTTCTTGGGGAAGATTCATCATTGTGCAGGGTAATTGATCCTTTGGATCACTTCCTTGGTTGATTTCTTCATCTTCATTTAAGATATGACCTGTTTTGATAGTTCTGCTAGAAGAGGAAGTTGATGGTTTGGATGGAGAGAGATTAGAAGAATTAACAGACAAAGATCTAGGAAGTATATTTATAGATCTGCCATCAGTTTTATGTATTGTGGCTTGACCTTTCATTTTAGGGGAAACAATTTTCAACCAGTCAAATTTCCAATCAGAAGGTATTTCTACAGACTCTACATGGCCTTTCTGAAACTGGAAAGTGCCATTCAATCTTATAGCATAAGGCAGATTTTCTATGATCTTTGGATGATTAGTATTTGTCATACTATAGACAACTAAAATATTTAGAGAAGCATACTTAAATTCACTGAACATATCAAGACCAAAAAGGGAGGTGAACAATCCCCAACAATCTAAAGATCCATTTTTTACTTCTTTACATCCCTTATCGCAGACTGCAACAGAGAGATTAAGACAAAATTCAAAGCAAATGACTTCATCATTTAAGCAACCAAGACTGGATATTTGACAAGAATATTTGAAACTGACTTGATGACAATCACACAAAGCCAAATAAATCATAGGTTTAATATTGCCGAGAATCAAAGGAGTTATATGGATTCTAATAATACCAAAGTGTACAAATTTCACATCTTCATGTGACCTGATATAATTGATTTTTGATTCAGGTAACAAAGATAGTAAATTTGTTTAGAAATTCTTCTTTGGCTTATAGCTAAGGGTTAACTCAATAGATTTGATTCGGGGATTAACAAAAGATAGGTATGTAGAATTATAAACAAACTTAGATTTGAGAAGTGTAGATTTATTATAAACATGTGAAGCTTTTATAGTCAGAGGTTTATACAGGCTATTCTCTTTTTCAAGGTTTTCTTTAGTAATTTCAATATCTGGACAGTCTGATATTTTTTAAAGAATGAAAGAAGGGAGTTCATAGGTTCCTTCTAATTCAGATTCATTCATGATTTCTACTGTGGATATTGTTTGGGCTTTTCTAAATTCCATAGTGGAGAGATTTGAAGTCTGGCAAGCGAGAAAATTCTGATAAGGGAAACAAGAGAATGCAGAGATAAAAAGGCCTATGACAATTTTAAAATGGTCAAAGACTTGATGCAATTAACTTTCCCAAAGAATTTTTCAAAGTAGAGAACTCAAAAAGTTAAAGCTATAAACTCTTACAGATCAACAAACTCTTCACAATAGCTACCAATGGCTCTGATACCAATTTTTTTATCATCAGTATATGCCTCCTTTCTTCATAGCTTTTGATGTAGAAAACCCATGACATTAGGCAGGGGTTGAATGGCTACGGCTTCACATGCTCTCGAGTCATTAGCCAATGACTTGGAACAACTGCTAACCAACATGCAATGCCCATGGTACTAACCTTGGCACCATGAACATTTCATAGAGAATTTTTATGATCTCTATCAAGATGTTTTGTGTATTAAAGATCACATAGAGAAGATACAAAAACAATTGTCTTCTATTGATTTTAAACTAGATGTTTTAGAAGATAATTTAGACTGGCTTTCTAAGCAAGATCATTAGGCAAAATCTTCTATCAAAAAGCTCATTTGTCCAATTACTTTAAGCCCTAATTTTAAGTCTTGTAAAAATTAGTCCAATACTACCCTTATGCAATGAACACATGTCCAGTTACAGCCATGGTATCTTAATATTTATGATTTACTTAATCCTCTGAAAGAAATTACTACATGGTGTAATTCTATGAGAGTCATCACTATTAATGCACATTTAGATCTAGCTGGAACTACTTTTTTTGCTTCAAAGTTATTTTGGGGTATTATTGATCAATGGTGGAATACTATGTCTAAAGCTAAATAGTATGAGCGTGTACATAACCAGCCTGATCCATTAGCCACCTTATTCAATTTGCTGATAAACAAGTTTGCACCTCTAGTTGCCAACAGAGAACTAGAATCCAAGAAATGGCTTTTAAAAATGGAGCTATGTGATTTAAAATATTTTGATGCATTCACCAAGAAATTCAGAGAATTGGCATATGAAATCAAGAGTTTTTCATCCACTGAGATTAAGATCAAATTTTTGCATGCCTTGCCATATAATCTTATTGATAGGATTATTTCTTATATTGATCTTAAGGGACTAACAATTGAAGATCTCTCTCTCTCAAATGTCATTGATTTTTCTAAACAACAAGCTATGAGTTTAGTCTCTAATACTAAATCTATTCAAAAACTCACTAAGCATCAAGCCTCTCAAATTGTTCCAGCCTTTCTAGAAACAACCCCATTTGGTTTTCGGCCATTTGTCTAGCCTCAAAAACAATAGAAACAATGTCGTAAATGTATTTATTTTTAGTGACGTTCTTTTCCTCACAAGCATTCCTATGCACCTCCTCATCATTTCCTCAAGAAACGTCGCACTACCCATCCTCCATTCAAATAGCCTATTTGCTACATCTATCACAAACCTAGCCATATTGCTCCCCAATGTCACTATAAAAATCCTATAGTTAAAGCTATCTTTACTTCCAATGTAGCAGCGTGGTGGGATATTGTCTATTCTGATGAAGACCTCTACCTACAGGATGACATCTATAAACCAATTCTAGATGATCTCCTCGAAGACAATTTAGAAGATGACTGATGCAGATGCTCTTGAGTCATTAGCCGATGACTTGGAACAACTGCTAACCAACATGCAATGCCCATGGTACTAACCCTGACACCATGATCATTCATAGCTACATTACGAAGCACATGGAACTTGGTCTCGGCATCATCAATAAGTACAAGAGAGACTAGAATGACCAAGGACCAGAGGATACTCCAAAGGAGAAGGATCATCTAGAGGGAGATAGCCCTCAATGCCAAGGATGCCACCAACATTGCAAAGGCCGAAACATCCTCCTTTGCAATTTTAGATCTCTTTCAAGCCTAGCGACTCTTGGATTAAAAATAAATTCACTAGTAAAGATTGCCCAAGAGAAATTCTAGCAACAAAGATTGAGCCACAGTGGGATATTCTATTGCCCACATAAGATAAAGAAGAGGATGATGAATTAAAAAGCTCTTCCTACTCAGACCAGGATTACTATCCAGGTGAATGTAGTAATTTCCAAGAAGAAGAAGAAGTAGAACAAGAAACTGAAGACATCTACACTGAACAATCCATTGTTCAGGATCCAAAGAGACAAAAATTGGTATGTACCAGTATTCCTCCCTTAGAAATTCCATAACTAGCTTACTTAACCCAACTGATTAATGGAAAGTTTACCCAATTTATCACCTTAGAAATTAACGACAGACTAGTAGATGCTTAGATAGACATAGGAGCTTCTCTCTCCTTTGTTAAATCATAACTCATCCATGATTGGAAGATATTGGATGATGCCTTAGCTTACAAGAGCCTAGATGTCCAAGGGAACAGTTTTATTTGTAACAAATATAAACATTAGTAGACCCTTAGGATTCAAGACAAAATCCTCCATGCTGACTTTTTTGCCTTAGATAGAATGCCTATAGATATTCTTTTAGGCGGTGCCTTTATTGATAGATACTCTCCCTATGGTTCAACCATCAAGAGTATCATGTTCACAATAGAAAATGAAAGGCTTAGAATTCCTTGCCTTATCTATGCCACTAATCAATTTCCTAGTTTAATTACTCAAACACCTTAGATAATAATCCCAGCTAAAATCCATGAGATAGGAGAAAAGATTAAAACCACTATCTATTCTGATAACCCTCAGCAATTTTGGTCCAAATATATGCACAAGATGGACATAAAAATCATCAAAGGTAAACACATGAAGTTCGGAAAGAATATCCCAATACTAGCTAAAGATTAAAATGATATGAATCTCCAGATTAAAGAATTGGAGGCTAATGGTCTCATTGAAAAATCAACTTCCCCTTTTTGTTGTTCTGCATTCATGGTTAACAAACATTCTGAACAGAAAAGAGGAAAGAAAAGAATGGTTATCAAGTATCGACCATTAAATGCTATTACATAGCCATTTCCATATCCAATCCTAGATAAAAACTATCTACTGGAGAAAATTGCAAAATGTAAATACTTCTCCTAGTTTGATTGCAAATCTAACTTTTATCAGATCAGAGTCAAAGAAGTTAACATGGAAAAGACAACATTCAACTGCCCTTTTGGCCATTTCTAGTGGACAGTGATGCCTTTTGGCTTGATGAATGCCCCAGCATATTATCAAGCACATATGGATAAGATATTTCAAGGCACTTCTAATTTTCTATGTATATATCGATGATATATTGATTTTTAGTAATTCTCTTACTGACCATTTTACTCATCTCTCCAAGTTCTTTCTGTTGGCCCAAGAAGCATGAATAGTACTTTCAAAACAAAGATTCAGTTATGCAAAATTGAATGTAATTTTCTTAGAATGGTTGTCTGAGATTCCAAACTGTAGATACAGCCACATATTAAATAAAAGGTCATCAATTTTCTAGAGAGGCTAGATAAATCTAAGCTTCAAGCATTTTTGGGATTGCTTAACTATTTAAATAGTTTTTATCCTAATTCTGGTGAAGACATGTTTATACTTCAAGAACTTCTCTAAAAGAAAAAGGCTTTTTGTTGGGAAGAAAAACATACAACAGTTGTCCAAAAGATCAAATCTACAGTTGCTTCACTCCCAAAACTCCATATCCCAAAATCTGACCAAATGAAGATTTATACTGATGCCTCTGATATTGCATGGGGAGGAGTACTTGTTTTCATAGTTAACAATAGATAATTTGTGTGTGAATTCGCTAGTGGAGTTTTCAGTATTGATTTTCTAAAATGGATTTCTTTTGATAAAGAAATCTTTGCTGTAAAGAAATGCTTAGAGAAGTTCATGTTAAAACTTCTCCATTTGCCACATTTTGTTGTAATTACCAATTGTACTAGATTTATGACCTTTAAAGAAAAGGATCATGGTCAGAAGGATGGTCACGGTAAATATGTTAGATGGCAAGCATTTTTTAACCAGTTTAATTTTTTAGTAGAACATATTAAAGGTACTGACAATACTATTGCAAATTGGATTAGCAAAAATCCTCCAGCTACATTAATGCATCAACCCATTCCTGGTTTTAACCTAACCAAAATTTATAATCAAGGATTTCCATCTTTGAATATCCTTGTCCAAGAGCATATTTTATGACAAGGGTTACATCCATGATATACAAGGATTTCTTATGCAGTAGGACAAGATCTATAGATGTCTTCGGTAGCCACTATTCAGGCAAACTGACATCAAAATTCTAGAGTCATCTATATTAAAAGATTAAACAGTGAATTTCTTTACCATCATTTCACTAAATTATTAAAACATCCATTATGAACATGGTTGATAAAACTCAGGTCTCCATTTAATGAACATCTGTATCAGTGGATTGCAAGGCATGGCCCACACCGTATTCATGAAGAGGAGAACCATGATCATGACAATATCATGCATACTATTATTAGATGATAGCTGGAGTGGGAATCTTATTTCCATATCACTCCCCAATATCATGCATGTGAAGCTAGACCCCAGCACTGGCATCTTTCCAGTACCTTCCAGCTAAGGTGTCTTTTCAATCCTATAAGTGAAGATGACTTATTGACTGAAGTGGAAGCAATGTTGGACCCTCCAAGCCAAACATCATCATCATCATCATCCAATGCATCCAACAACATTTCTCTGTAGATTAACTTTTAGTCTGTAAAGTATGATGGGACATGACACCACCTTAACAGTGATTTCAGGCAGGACCTCCCAAAATACTATATATATTCCTCTTCTCCATAGAGTTTGCATCGAAAAAATTCTAAGCCTTAGAAATCTAGTAGCCTTGTTACAAGAGTATGCTCTTCTCTTTCCCTTTTCAAAGGATCCTGAGAATAAAAAATTAAACAAGTGATTTGTAACAATTTGATTTTTTTAATAGTGTGAAGCCATATCCATTCATCCCCTGCCTACTGTCATGGGTTTTCTACATCAAAATCTCTCTTATATCTCTCCTCTTACTCATTAAGGATGATGATGGTCTATGCTCTCTCCTCCTACCTTCATTAATGTCATGTCTTCAATGGTCATGGATCATCTCTATATGGAGATGGTGGTGGTAAATTTGGTATCATTTTTTCCATATCCATCTCCTCTTACTCCACCCCTCATCATGCCTGACCAGTCCATGGTTGCTCCCCTCATGGCCTCAATGTTAATCTCACTATCAATGGTTTGAGTCCCCTCTTCCCTCATGGCTCTTTCACGTGATGAGTCTACTACTTGGGCATGAGTATCAGTGTCACTAGATGGGGTAAAACCATATTCCCTAGCACTCATGCCACTAAATGTGTCTCTCTCCACCATGTATAGTGCCCTATCACCTCTCTCCTCTCTAACACTAGTCTAATTATGTGCCAACTCTCCCAAGTAGTCATTAGCTTCTCATATGGTTGTCATACTATGTAGATACATCTCACCATCTATAGCACTAACACATGGGTGATGACCTATGCTACTTAGTCTTCCCTTGATTTTTTCACCTTAGGTGACCTATCATCGACCACATGGGGCAACTAAGCTAGATGATACATAAGAAATCTCTCATATATCCATGTTATCAGTAGTATGATCAGTCCCATGGTCTTATGTCCTCTGACCCAAATCTTAAATAGATCATGAACTAACTATACCTAGAAAATAAAACCTAGATCATATATTACTCCCTCATCTAGTATCATCCTACTCAAGGCTACCATGTATAGTGGTACCTTGCCATCTAACTTCTGATAGATCACTCACTATGTCACAATGCCTATTACCACTTTTTAAAGCTCTATAATTTATGATATATACACATCATCCATACTCACTCTCCACCATATAAATATCATCTTTGATCCTGTAGCCCACATGGCTAAGTCTTCCCTCTCCTCTATGTCATTGGGTATCCCTATGGTCATTGGTGTTCCTACTATGGGTAGTTTAAGGATGACATGGACATCCTCTAGTGTGATAGCTACCTCTATCACATCCTCATCCACCTCCCATCTAAAGGTGTTGGTTAATCATTCCAAATAACTAAGGAACATGACCAACACATCCATGTTGAGGGGGATCTTATCCATATCTAATATACCACCTAGACTTATGGTTACAAGTCTCTCTCTATGTCCATCTATCAAATTGTCTAACATATCTGGCAATAAAGACACATCCAACAATCTCTAGAAATACAGTTATCTCTACAATCAAAAAACAAAAAGGATGCATTAGTTCCTTCATGTCATGTATAATCACAATACATTATTTATACATTTCTATTTTTAATAAAAAAAATAAGCATAATTTATTCATTTTTATCCATTTTATCCTTCTTTCCCTTCTTTGGTCATCTTGGGCCATTATATCCCTCTTTCAACTTCTTGCATGATTTTTTATTCTTATTTTGGTTCCCTGGTCAACCTATTCAGACCTAAATTTCCCTATTTTTGTCTAATTTTATCCTAAATCTCTAATTTGTTCTCTTATCTTCTTCTCCCTAGTGTTAAGTTTCTATTCTGGCCCTTACAGACCAACAGGACACTTTTTCACTAGGTCTTATCTGGCAAAATACATTAGGTATACCTATACCTACTAGGTCGACCACATGGATTATCACCTTGATCCAACCTACTAGGTTGACCTAGTCAACTTAGTAGGTTCAATGTGTCAACCTAGTCTATTTTGCTAAAAAAAATGCATTTTTCTTATTTTCTCCCTATTGTATTCAAACCAATTTCCCATCTTCATAATTAATACACTTAGAATCTAATTTTCCTCAATTTTGACATGTATAAATGCTTAAAATCAAATTTTATAAAAAATTCACTTAATTCAATAAAAATTTCAAAAATTGGTTTGAAATCCGTAGTTGCATACCTATATTGCACCTTTTGTTGCCTTTGGGTGTCCTCATCATCTAGCCTATAGTTCCCTTGTCATCCTAGAACTATTTGGTCTCAGATCTCTATTTTCTCTTCTCTTACAATTCATAATACAAAATGAATTGTCTTTTTCCCTATTTAAAAACACTTCTCAAAATTCAATTACTACAATTATTTTCCTTCGGATTCCTTTTTTTCTCATATCTTTATTTCTATTCAACCATTTTTAAAACCATAAAATGTGGTGGATTTGTGATGACGTAGAGATTATTTTCCACTATCATATTCCTATCTTCCAATTTTTTTGATTTTTGGCTATTTTTTGCACTAACTTCTATAGGTTTGCCTAGTGTGTTTTACATTGGATGACTTCACTTTCTTGTAATCTTCTTACTTATCTAAAACATTAAGGTAAGTTAAAGGTATGTTTTTTTCAATTCTATCCTTTCATTTATCTTATTTTATTTTTATTGCACCATACTTAGAATCAGTGTTATGTGTTATCATGTTCTATCTCTGAAGCACCATCTTATGTTGCACTTAAGTGACACGTGTGTGCTTCGACCGAGGTATATATATACACATAACATTTTCAAAATTTTATTTATTACTAACACTTATCATCTTGTAGAAATCTATCCAGTCTCAATCTCTCTGAGTGTATGCCTTAAGGGATGCATCAAGAAAGGGGTTGTTATACCATCGATGCTTCGTAAAATTGATATTCCTTTTGTCCATTTGCCATCCACACTCTAGTCTCCTAAAACATTGAACCTTGATATTATTCTTCTCTTTCCTATCTATTTTAGTCATTATCATGATTTATTCCCTTATTTATTGACTTGTTATCCTTTTGACCTATCCAATACACTAGGTTGACCTGGTCAACCTAGTGTATTTTGGAAACACATTAGCACTTTTGGTTTATTAGCATACTGGCCAACCTAGCACCAACTTAAGGCATTATCGTGAAAGTATAATAGGTCAACCAAGTCAACCTAGTATAGCCAACATGTCCATAAAAAGTTAGATAAGTTACCACTATATATTTAAAGTCATTTACCACCATTTGATAAGAAGAGAATAAGAAAGAAAAGAATTGAGAATGAACATTTGCTTATTAACCATTCTACTTGAGGAATAAATCTTTAGGGTTTAATACTTTCTTTGGATATCTTATCTTATCTTATGGAGAAGTCTTTTGGATGCTTAGGTAGGTCATGTATCCTAGAGATAATTTATGCTGCTTATCCTTACAACCACAACAATCTCCTATGAAGCACCTTAGCCAAGGGAAGGATTCAAGCTTGATAGGTTCATCTTCAAAGGTAATTATTCCTAACTTTATTTCTCCTTTGTAAGAGTAGATAGATAATGTAATATGTATTCTTTTATTCCATGTATTAGGATTCTATATACATTGACATGATTATATGTCTCATATGTATGTTTACTTTAGCTTGATGTTTATTTGTTTTGTTTTAACCCCCACTTTATGACACAAGATTTGGTTTGCACTAGATTAGTTTAATTTTATCGTTAATGGTTTAGTTTGCTTTTTGTTTATTAATATAAGTGAAATATCAAATCATATGACTCTTTTAGGGTTGTTATACGATTGTGTTAGACTGTAGAATTTGAAACCTTTCCTAGCATGATATGTTATGACAAGTGATACAAGTGATCCCCTAATCGAGTCTAATGTATCCCCATATTGGTCATACTCTTGCTTAACAAGTGTATACCAGATTAGATGTGTAGGTGTGCTCTATCTTTTTTGATCCAGGATTAAATCATGTGCATCATGCAATTCTAATTGCATACAAATTATGTTTACAAATTTTGGGATGTATAATAATTAATTTAGTTTGGGTTAATTTTATAAAACTAATTTTGATTTTGAATGGGTGCTCATGAACTAGGTCCATTCCAATTAGCTAAAAATGTAGAATTTGAAAATACATAATTAAATGGCATACTTTGATCAAATGGCCTATGTGGCCATTGTCTACATTGAGCCACATAAAAAATATAATCTCTATCTCTACTAATTGTATGTAATTATATTTTATTAAGATCCTCTTCCATTATGCTATCCACCTTTACTCAAATAACCTAACATTTGCATTCAAAGTTGTTTTTTTGATAAGGCAATAAACTATGAAGGTGTTTTACTGAATTTGGGAAACTATATGGTTTAATTTCCTAAATAGTAAAGGGGTCTAAATTTAGGGGGGAAATAATTAAATAAATATGCCTTAATTAACCTACTAATTTATTAAATCTGGAAGTGCTTAATTAATTTTTAAAAATAACAAATAAGGGGATAGAGAGTAAGACTATTGAAAAGAAGACCCAAAAGTCTATTTTATACCTAGATAGGAGCACTAAAAATGGGCCACCTAAATGTTCATCATTGTAGTCCAAGTTTTGGTATTGCAGTCCTTAGTGTCTGAGCTTTTTGAGCTTTCTAGGTTTTCTTCATCTACTCTAGGAGACCCTGTGCCTAAAGTATCAAGTCCCAGTTATTCGTGAAGATCTATGTGAAAATGATTTTGTATTCAAGGATCCTAGTTCTTCTTCATTCTTTATAGGTGATCTTGAATCCAATTAGAAAAAGAGGTTGGTGTGTAATATGCACTAAACATGTGATTACACCTTGTGTGTGGGCACACTGCCTACATACCAATTCTCTAAAGAGGGATCAAGGCTAATGTATTTCTCCAAATTTTAATGTGTATTATGCAATCTTGTGTATGAAATGTAAGTGTATTTGAATTTATGGAAGCTTGATATGACTCATGACTAGTGCAAGAGCTTGGATAGGCTGAAAATAATAGTGGTTGGCTATATATAGAGAATAAGAAGATTTTCTTGAGTGTGCTTTAGTATATTTATATCTTGTGCCTTTGAATGATTACCAACCCTTTTAAATGACCTTTGAATGGGATTTTATAGGGAAACTAGTGATCCTAGGTTAGATGAACTTGTATTAGGTTGACAAGGGAAGAGGTAAGGATTTGGAAAAATCTGACCATTTGAGGCTATTATGGACATGGACAACAACACCAAAAAGTGGACACCCTGGGTTCCATAACTATATTCCAAATTATGGTGCTATTGTCTAGGGGGAAAGGGACCTTGGGGGATAGATCTATGAGTAGGAGAGCAGTCTAAGATAGTAGGGGATAAATCTATAAGGATTCAAATGACTGGGAAATATTGAAAACATGCCTAAGTGGGTTGTGTAAGCGAGTAAGAGAGACCTATGGTTTGGGTATCACAAGTCATGCTTAAGTTTTATAAATTACATTTTAGTATGACTACATTTCCCCCCCCCCCCCTTATTCTAAGTATGAAACAAAGTGAAATACTAGGATAAAGGAGAAAATGAGAAGTGTACCTAAACTTACCTATGAGGCTAAGCCCAAGAAGCTAAGTCATGTTGGATTATGCATAGTGAGATCATGTTATACTGTGTAAGTCTACAAAAAGGAAAGAAAAAGTAGATAATTTCTTACTATATATGATATATCTAAAATAAGAATGTACAAATTTGGGTAAAGAGAGAGGAAGGAAGAGAAAGGAATGAATACACCTCACTGAGTACGTGAACTAATATAAAACCTATTATGCTACTGGGTTATGCTAGGTGATGCTATAAGTATGTCGAACGAAGATTTATATTTGATGAATGAGTTGAGTGATCAATCCCTTGGAAGTTGGCTCAAAAATTCAAAGGCAGGCCCTTTGGCTCTATCATCACCAACTATGCAAAGTTTAGAAAATCATGCATGTGCTAATCAATGTCTGGACTATGTGTCCAATACCCTTGAATAGGTGTCTCAAGAATACAAAATTTAGCTATACCTTTGGCTTCATCATTACCCTATGATGTGAATCTAAATGAGAAAAATATTGATATAGATGAATGTCATATGAGATGGCTCATGGAGCCCTTGAATGTGTTGTGATCTGACAATGTTGGCATGGATAGCTAAATGTAAACTAGCAAACTAGGCCACTATTGGCCACATTGAAAGATAGAGATTGGACTTGTATAGAAGGCCCTCCCAAAACTAGAATCAAGGCTTAGGAAACCACTCGAGAACTTTGGTACATGGGAAGTAAACTTTTATAAAATTTTACTTGAATGTGATGCCAACCACCAGTAGATGGAGTAAGGCATGAAAATGTTAGGAATGTGTAAGAAAATGCAATAAACTCAAAAATAGAGAAGGCCCATGTGTCACACACATGGCCCCCAATAACTGGTATCTAGAACATAGATTTTAAACTAAAAATTGTATCAATTGTAATGTCTAAACTAAAAACAAAAACCCTCATGCCACTAATGATGCCCCTTATATCTAGATTTTATAAGTGAAAAAATTGATGAAAACTACTAATTCTTAGACTAAGCTATACTAGAAAAGTCATGATTGAACTCACCTCTCTACCTGATTCTAGAAAAACTAAATATTCTATTATTTAGACAACAATACTAGAAACTAGACACTTTGGGGTCCAACCCTGTAGTCCCATTTTTGGCACTATTATCTAGAGCTAAAACTAATGATTGATCTATATTATATGATGTCTGCTTGGTTTGGTTTACCTATGATGAGTTTTGTATTCTGGACTATACTATTCTAAAACTAATTTTTTGACCGTTAGGGGCTCTGATTTCTATGACAAAATCCCTATTTATTGCCCCCTCTTCTAAGGATAGGAATGAAGATCCTATAATGACTACCCTCAAAAGAATAATCCCTAAAAGTGTGTTAAGCTATGAAAACATTTGATACAACATTGATATACATTATCTCAAGATATAGGAAAAGTTGTAGAGAGAGATTGTTATATCCATAGGGGTATGCCTAGACAGAGATAACAATGTAATAGCATGTTCATAAGAGTAAACTAGAATTAAAAATGTTATTTTTTAGTGGTATGTAGGGATGGAGCATGATGTCCATCATGGAATCCAAGAATCAAGGTAAATGCATTATTGGAATCATGGGATTGCACACAATGATAAGTAATCAAGCAACAAGTATACAAAGAAAGAAGAAAGAAACATGTAAGGGTGGCCAAGAGGCCAAATAAGCACACAATACATAAAACACATGTTTAAATACTACATACACACACAATCGGAACAAGCAAATATTGGCACAAGGGCCATAAGCATATGAAAGGTAAACACAAAGGATATTGGTAAATGTCCAAAGGCACACACATTTAGAAAATAATAAAGGACATTGGTAAATGTCCTAAAATGAAAGCAGGAAGCAAACAAGAAATATAAAATGCAAATTCATTTAGCTAATCAAAGTGAAGAGTGGAATCATGCAAAGTAATATAAATATAAACATGCATCCAACTATGAAAAGCAAGAAGCAAGAGTATACAAGATATATAATACAAGACTAATGTATATGCTATGAAATACACAAGTGTGATATATTCTATTGGATGTTGTATGTATATATATATATATATATATATATATATATAAAAGCAATTAAGGAACATACTATAAATAAGATGTCTAGAGTGTGTAGTGTAAGAATGACATAACCTAGATGGTGTAGTCATGTAGAGTATGCCCCTAGTGGGTAGATGTATCGATATGTAATTGCAATGTATAAGTAAGATGCCTCCTTGATGGGTGGAGTGAAGCAATTAAGGATTTAAATATACTACACATACTCAAAGTAGATCAAGTGAAGCATGATAATATAGATAAATTGACAAACAATAGCATAGAATATCATAATGTAAATCTAGCATAATGGTTAGCAATGTAAAACATAGATGATGCATACAATTTGACATGTTTTTGTATTTTGAATGTTATATTATTTTTGTATTTTGAAATATTTGAGCTATGTACAATCAAGTAGAGGAAACTATGTACAATCAATGTTGGAAAGGAAATTATATACAAACATCACATAATAATATAAGAGACTAGGCTGGGGGTGAGAAGGAATCCCAAGATGGAGGTTATTGAGGATAAAAATGGAGGAAAGGATTTTGGCTGTCATCGAATGATTCAAGATCATCATCATATGTTGTAGGTGTTGTGTTTGTGTTATCATCAAATCAAAGATGTACTGAGGGTTTCTCTGGTTGTGGAGATGTTCTGCTCTTGGTCATTTAGTCCTATTAGAAATGATTTCATTAGAATTGGCGGTGGTGGTGCTGCTAGTGGTGTTATGATCTAAATAATTACCTAATATTGTAGTTTATCGAATTACTATTTTAAAGATATACATGAGTGGGTATCATGGCCAGTGATCCTATGAAAAAGGCTAAATGGGTTACCTTCCTTTTGTGATAATTTGATAATATATCTATGTCATACTATAGGAAGATCGATTAATTTCTGATCAAGTAACATCTATAGTAAAATTTGTGGTCAATGTTGTGTAATACCTACCTAGATCTAAATGACTTTTTTTATTTGTAGAAGTAACCATGTTAACTATACGTGCCCAATGATCTATCTGTGGTTGTGAATATGGAGTATATCCTAAAAATGTGTTGTGAGATGCTAAGAGTGATGTAATATGCTTAATAAGTTCTCTAGAATCATCTCGGTATTCTCCTATGCCAACTAGTGTAAAGTTTAATCCATATAGATAATTATCTGTGAGTGTTGGTGTTGTATCATCATTATCTAAAGTAACCTGGGAATCTATATCAATGTCATGCATGTAAGGTAACTCTAAATTTACCACAAGGGGTAATTGTGAAGTATGAATCTCGATAATTATATTAGGAAAAGATGATGATGTTGTGAGAGTATCTATATTGGCCTAAAGGGCTATATATGTGGGAGCAATTAGCACTGCTAGAACTACTATTATCTATGGCATAAGTGTAATAGGTATAGTTATTGTGACTATTGGAGTGACTGGAGCTATTATAACTAGATAAATATATGGAGTTGGAGATATATCTAGAATTGGATAAATGTGAGATGTTATGGTCTCTCCCACCTCATATGTAAGTGAGTAGGAGAGACCTATGGTTTGGTTGTCACAAGTCATGTTTAAATTGTACAAATTTCACTTTAGTATGACTATAAAAGGCTTTCTCCATTTATTATTTATTCTTCCTTGTGCTCAACATATCTAGCTAAGTAACCATATGTCTACTGATGTCTTTCTTCATATCCTACAATAAATTGCTTGCCTCAATTTTTGAGAGTCCATTTATAGTTGATGAAGGAATTATCTTAATTATGTATTTTTTGTTCATTATTGATGTTGAGTAATTCTTACAAAAAGTGTTAAATTATCAAATGATAATATTCAAACATCTCCTCCAGTTATTACATCTAATTATTCTAAACAATCTTATCTAACTCCTTTAAAAAATACCAATTTGATGGATTCTTTGTCCATTATAGTCTACATTAATGTTTTTAGTCTGAACATGAACATTTCCATGTAGTCATCTATTGATTCATCTTCTTCTTGTGTTATCTTGAATATGTCATCCCTCCTATAGTTTCTTCCTCAACAATAGTCTTGATATTTGGATATAAACTAATCCTTCATTTATTCCCAAGTATAAATTGCATCCTTCCCTCATCGCATAAACCATCTAAGAGTTTCATCTTTTAGTGTTTCTGGAAACAACTTTATATTTTTAACATATTAGTTATAAACATAACTACAACATAAGATATCAAACTTAAATAATAATGTATCTAGTCTTCACTTACTTTTCCCATAAAAATAAGGTGGGTAGGATGATGTATATAATTCATAGATTCATTTCCCCCAAGGGTATGGATGATTAATTTGAAATTTATAGACTCATTGGAAGTATTCTCTTATTGATGGTCCTCCATGAATACTCTTTATATATGTAGACCATAATATTATACCACCCACTCTTAGAATTTGTTGTTGATCTCTGTACTCCCTATTATGTATTAGACAAAGATTTTAGAATTTTATAGAGGGATAAAAGGTGTCATATACAAAGGTGAAGGAGTGAAATTTCTTGAGTATTTAGCTTATTATCCAATATAGAGATCATCTAATTCAATAGATTTTTTAGGCCTGATGTCTCTTCTAAGAGTTAAAAGGGATTTCAATGCTTTTTTAGAAATAAGTTTGGGTGAGGACATAGAGGAATAAATGTTATATTCTTATGTCTAAGGTGATAAAGTATGAATTCTTAGAGATGGTATAGAAGGGTACTTATCATGTGTATGAACCTCTTCTTCTTCTAAATTTCTAACTTATACTACCAGTCCACCTAAGAATTTTTTTTTAGTTATTTAATTAATACTTATAGATGGTTCCAATATGTTTCTTATATTCCTTAGTTATCATAGACTCTATCTCTAATCCTATAGTAGAGTTTGACTTCCTAGTAAAGAATCTACCTAGATGATCCCATTATCTCTACATGTAAATCAACCACTCTTTTTTTTTTGTCTACCTTACCTTGCACAAGGTTAGTATAGATTGCATTTTTTTTGTATTTATATTACTATAAACTTATATAAATCCAAACCTTTATCTATAAATTTGGAAATGTTAAACTAGAAAGCATTAAATGTTTAATCTAGGAATGTAGAAAATATAAAAAGAGATTGTCAATCTTTGAGATTTCAAGTGTGTGACACCTTTCCCAGTAATGGTACCAAAAATATGGTAAGAATTTTACTACCAATTAAACCTAAAAACCTTATACAACCTCAACAATGATCATATGATGAAGGGACCACTAGTTGATTAAAAAAACTAATTCATTATTTGTCAACCTAGGGGAATTTTGGGTCGATAAGGTGATGTTATTATATGTACACATTTCACTCACTTGTTGAGTTTGTCAATTACATATAGGCACACATACATAATGGAAATTGTAGAAGTGTAAATTAATTGAATGGAAATCACACTTGTATGAATAAAATAAATATAATTTAATGGAACTGAATGTTGTGTGAGCTTCTTTAAGAAATTAATATGCATCATAATACTAAAATCATATATGATACTCAAAAAAAATATGAATAATTTAAGAATGAAAATGAATACTTGAAAATTTAATAAACTTTGCTACTCTAACAAGTTAGTATATTACCTAAAAGTCCTCTTGATGGGGCCTTCATCGTCTAGTCTTGAGATCCAATCCTTCCCTTAAAATTAAAATGTGTTTATTACAAACTACTAAATTTATTCATATCCTATAGCAATTCCAGATTAATATAGTAATATTATAATGGATAAAGTGATATTATTTTATCACTCTTAGATTATCTATCTTCTTCTTATATTTTCTACTTCCCTTGGCCTACATCTTTATTTTAATATATAAAAAGAGGATATGATTATTGTTAGTGTTCTAGGTTTGCACCCTAGCTGAGTAAGGAGATTGTTTAGATCTTCCTACTCAAATCTAGTCTAACATGGGACTGATAATAGGCTAGGTGTATCCTAATAATGGATCATACCTTTGGAACAGGTCAACTTCTTTATGGATATATCACCTAAATTAAACCCAATCTAACACTTGATTTGAAAAGACATAGAGAGATACACTATAGGATGTATTCAAGACCAAAGAAAATTATTCCCATATAAATATTTTATAATAAGGCATGAATCGGTCATTAAACTAGCATGGGAGGGTAGATATCTTCTTTCAATCTAAACAACAAATTGTAAATTACACTTATAATGGCATATGATAACTATCAATCATTTCATGAAGGTGAGAAGACTCAGACATAGACAAGGAACATACATTCACTTAACCACCATACATGAATTTATAAGACACACTTTAATCTAGCTTATAAAATGATGGAATTCAGTCTTTATTGCATCAAAAGGTTTTATAGTACAAATTTTGGTAGAGTTTAGCCATACCAAAAAAGAGGGATTAATAAGCTATTTTCAAGGCTTAGAAGCTTGTATTTATACAAAAGGAAAGAGAGAATTAGATGTGATGTATTAGCACAAGTTAAAGGATGTTGACTTATGACCTTATCGACAAGGGAAAAATTCTATAAAAGAATTGAATTCTTATTATCCTTATCCATTTGTTGGGTCTCCTTCTTGGAACTCCATGTCATTATCTTTCTAACCTACTAATGAGGATCTTGTCTTGGAATTGATATAATTATTCCACATCTACTTTGGGTGGCTAACTGTACCTATTTATAGTAAATGTGATCTTAATGATAGGTGAGACACCTCTCCATGATCAAATTTACATTTGAATTTGCTCTAATGTTGAGCACCTATTATTCATGTAGGACAATATGAGAGCTGAAAGGCTACTATTGGCCAAGCTCTAATGAATATATGGGTCCTATAGCTCAAACCTAAGTCCTTAAGATTTTGTTTATTTGGGTTAAATAACTAGATCATCAACCTTCAATGGAATCTCTTTGGATTTTCCTAATGTTCATTGGTCATCGATTACCAACTCAGACCATTCACATTATGCCCAACTATCTTTATTATTAATATCCCCATAGATTCTATTGACTTATTGAATCCACTCACACCATTAGATCTTGATTTTGATGATTAAATACACTCCATTGATATTCTATTAGCTTGAACATTTTGTTGACACTTTTCAATAATGCATTGATTTGAGGATCCTATTATTATATTTCTTTCATTCTTACATCACATGGAAGACTATTGTAAGTCTTTAACATTTTGACTTATTACACACTATCAAATTGATATGTATGAAGTAACACAAGCCTTTAATCTATCTAGGCCCACCTCCATATCATTTGAGCATACACTTTTTGATCTTGGATTGATGAACCCACACCATTAGATCTTTCCATTTGAATTACAATGGCTACTTTACAGGGTTTAAACTTGATGTTTGTGCACCCATTAATTAACATTTATGTGAACATATTTGATGTCTATGTGACTATCACTAAAATGTTTGAATTTTAATGGCTATTTATCATTTATTAAATTTAACATTCATACAAATGTCAAATGACGTTCATGCAACCATCACTAACTTTTGTGAGCCCATCACACCTTGAACTCAAACGGCTAGTTACTGAGCTTGATTTTGACACTTGCACAGGTTATTTATTTAGAACCTTTTATTGGATATTTTATTTTAGGGTTTGTATCTCAGCCACTTTCTCTAAAGGAAATTGTTTGTGGTTCTTTTGCATTGGACAAAATGTCTGAGAGAATAAGGTCTTTTAGGAAATTGTCATGGGATAATTTTCCTGAAAGAATTCATACTTAGATCATTTGCAGACCTTTTTATTCTTGAGATTACCCTTCAAAAATTTTGAAAATTCCCTTTGGCCTTTGTCATCTAACATTTTTTCCAAACGAAATTAGGTCTTTAGGAATTGTTTTTGCATAATTTTACTGAAAAATTCCCAACACTAAGAGAAAAAAACCCAAAATGAAATTTCTAAAAGAATAAAGACTTAGTCAAATTAAAGTTTATAAAGAATTTATAGTTTTATCCCAACAAAGTGTGAAAGAATTTATAACTTTAGCCCAACAAAGTTTGAAATAATTCCCAAGTAAAGACTTGGCAAAAAAGGTTTTGTACTTAGCTTTTTCAAGGCATGTATGTTCTTCTTAACTCATGCATGAACTATTTCTTGATCTCTAAGGGATCAAATGAGTTTCTAAACATGTTATACCTCCCCCTAAATTTTGATCTACTTGGTTTCACCATGAAACCTACACAAGAACCTTTTCTTTTCTCTAGAGACCTGACCCTCAAAAAATGACAAAATATACTTTAAGTTAAC
Organism: Torreya grandis; assembly: GCA_037957365.1. NCBI lineage: Eukaryota > Viridiplantae > Streptophyta > Pinopsida > Cupressales > Taxaceae > Torreya > Torreya grandis. The sequence continues at coordinate 3,818,600 of JARHVA010000537.1, read as the reverse complement.
TTAAAGTGTTTCAAAATCTCTGGTCCACTGGATCACTGAAGGAACATCAACCCTTCCACTAGACTCCTCAACTAGGAACATTTTTGGTATGTAGACCAAATTTGGTCAACATCTTTGGTGACTTGGCTAGGTAGCATACCTATTATGCTCAAGAAATTGGACCAGATATATGAATCTTGGATCTTTTTCATGATATATGAAACATTTACAAGACTAAAATATTTCATTTTTAATTTAAAAACAAATAATTCCAATAAATAGGGAAAGAAACTAACCTAATAAAGCATAGGCAACTAATCTTCTAAAAAACTATACAACAAAGCACTTGTTTGAGATATAAGAAAAAGAAACCAATCTAACTAACCAAGACAAAACATGATCCACCTAGATCAAAAGGGAAACACATGAGTTTACTCATTCTAGGAGAAGATAAAATTTTCAAAGTAGGGTATTTATTGAACATAACCTTTGATGAATGACTCTTCTTGCCGACCAACTTTCTCAGCATCTCCTCAAACGAGCCATTAACAAAAAACTAGTCACCAACATAGACAAACTCATCTTACACCTCTGGATATTTTTCATGCTTCTTGTCAACTAAAACCTTATCAAGTGACATATCATCTAAGCATTTTCCTTGAGTGACCTTATCTTTCTTTCTATCTACTGTAAGTTCATCAAGCTATTCAAGAAGCTTTAAATGGTCAACCCAATCTATATCATGTTTTTTAATAAGTATTTATTAATCAAAAGTATCATAAACATGATCTATAATGGGTAACATGTCCTTATAAATATCTTAAATATCTTTTATATATTTAATATATAGTCACTGATCATTCTTTTGTTATGTACTTTGATTAGCCTGAATAAGATTAGCCTATATGGTACTTTCATCTTTCTTTTCTTGTATCTCCTTTTCTTCTTTATATGGCTACTTGACTATGTAAATATTTATACTTTAATAATATTTCTGAAGTGGAGGTATCTCTAACTGATTCATGACTTCACTTTGTACCAATTCCTCATAGAGTTACCCTACATCAAGACTAGTCTTCTCCTACACATCTAAGATAACTTCTTCAATATCAGCTACAATCTCAGCTTCAAATGGTACCTCAAGTGAGGTATCAATGAATAACTCTTCATAATACACACTTTAATCATCTTCTTCATATTCTCTAAGAACTTGTCTTGTAGATGCAACCTTTTTCTCTATCTCCCATAGAATAGGCTCCTTTTAAAGAAGGGAGATAGTGGGAGGGTGATGAAATTCAATTATTTGAGAGGGAATATGAAGCATGGAAGGTTGATCATGATCATATTTTCATATATTGAGGGAAATGGAATTGTTGATGCAGGAAATTACACCTGAGGCAAGGAGGTAAAACTCATGCCTTATTCTCACAACATGGAAACTCCCCTCCTGCATATGGGACTGGTAAAGCTAGAGGGGAGAGTCTCTAGGTAAGGGCTAGCTCCCTCTGATGTATCGTGGTTTGTTCTAGCAAGTGAAAAATATAATTATATATATATATATATAGCTATATAATAAAGGGGGGGATGAAAAGGGGGAAAGAGAGATGCAGGAAAACAAACCTACTCTAAAGAGGTGATACACCAAAACAAGGTGACCTTCACACATCCACTCTTGAAATCAGACAAATGCATACATACTCTACACACTTGGCAGAAGGACCAAACTACAAGGAACTCGCAGGGATGCTATAATGGAAAAAACATAATAGAGATTCACCAAGGCGCTGTGGAATGCACACTATAAGCAACTTCCTCTATTATGGTCTTCTCAAATATAGCTCTTCTCCTTCTAGCTATAGAAATGGTGCCTTGTAGACAACAGGTCTACTGGTGTTGAACCTGTGAGAGCATCAAGCAACAATGATTGAACACAAAAAACACTCAAGACATACTTTAAAAATATCTATCCAAATGGAGGTAAAACTAAATTTTATTTGATTCAGGTGAAATTTTTCTAGGGCTATGCCTTAGAAAAAGTGGAAGATCATTCTCAAAATGAGAAGTTACAATATATATAGAAAAGGTGAAGGGAACTTGGCACTTCCTGTTTACAAGTGGGCTTGTTGCATCTCCTCATTGGAAGAGGAGAACACTATTGCCGATGTCATCCTTATAAAAGAAGCCTACTAGAACCATGCTTGTTATATTGCCAAATTTGACTTTGGCATTTGAGCTTTACTTTGGAAGCATGGGTCATGCCTCTTTCTACCAACAGACTAAAATTTGTCACTTCTATGCCATGTCATTCTCCTTGCTTTGTCACTTTTGGCTTTTCTCATTTTATCTTATCTGGCTTGTTTGGCCCTCAGGGGCAAACTTTCAGCAGGTCACTGCATTTTGTACTCCTAGTTGGTTAGCGCTTAATTGAAAACAAATAGTTACTTTCTTGGTCAAACTTGACGTCCTCGGGGATGTCATCGGGCTTTGCTAGCTTTGTTATTTCCTCAACACCCCTCGGGCACCCTTTACTTTTGGGTGGGTCACTATTTGCCTTAGAGTGTCCCTTGGCCTTATATGTTTGCCACAAAATTTTGTCTGCAGATGTTTTCCCGTAGAAGAAAAGTCTGCAAAAATTCTCCTAGCTTGTTTGCTTTGTTATCCCTTGGACTTTTGTCTGCGAACATTTCCCACAAACAAAAAGATTGCATAAATTCCACCTACACTTTCCCTTTGTGTTAAGTGACTGAGCCTTTTGATTGTGTTAAACCATGGGCTTTGGCTTTGCTTAGAAATGCGCCTGGCTTTTGATTGGAACTTTTGATATATGTGGGACTTAGTAAACTTTAAACCAAATGAACTTGAACTAAAATTTGAACTGAACCCAATTTTTTCTTTGAAGCACCTGGTATGCTTAAAGCATTTAAACTTGGACTAAGGCTGATGAACTAAGGCCAAAACAATGAACTAGATGCCGAACCAAAGAACTAGGCCTGTCCAAAACATGGCATTGAACCTAACCAACTCGAAAAGACTAGTTTTGAATAGCAAGGGGAGAAGGTGAATGATTTTGGCCTGTGAGCAAAAATTGGTTAGTAGATGGTGACTCATAAGGGAAGCATGCCTAATGCTTAGAATCTAGTTGCCTTGCATTCCATTGGGCACAGAGTTAGATGTAGCTATGCAAAAGTTAACAACAGCCCCAAGAGATTCAAGAATCAAACACAAAGCTTTTACCCCACACACAAGGCTAAAAATGCTACTTGTGCAAACTACACTTAGGGAAAATAGGAAAAAATAACTAAAAACAAACTATTATATACAGCTAACTAGGAATGTTTGCCTCCCTCCTGGATCAAAGGGAAAACTTCTCAATTCCCCTTCTTGGTGAGAAGACTTATGGTGGTAGGCAAGTAGCTAAATGGAAAAGAGAGTTGGTGACCTGCTCCTCTTGCCTGTCACCTAAGTCAACTGGTATCCGTGTGGATCAGATTCAAACATGCCTCTAATATATATGTATTTTACTTGTCCTTAGAATCCTGTTAAATGTTGGTCCTTCAAATTGGTGCCTATCACCAAGAAATCAATCATTGTTGGCTTATCACCATAAGACCTTTGATCTACACATTCCTTCTACAATGTATCATGCTCTGACTTGTTTCCTTTTGCCTCATTATAAATCCTATCAGACTCATCCTCTGCTTCCTTTTGGCCTTCTGGAATGGAATCTCAAACTGATTGCTCATCCCATAGAACATCACCTCTCTGTTTAAAACTCTCTTCTTCCTCACATTCCTCCAAGAAGATAGACCTCTCCTTTTCCTCTTTACTGATCAGAATTTCTAGATTTTCAAAAATATCCTCCTGATCCTCCTCTTTCTCAGGCTCTTCAATGTAGTCATCCTCATCAAAATAGCAAGGAAGTTCATCAAATAGAGGGGAAGAGAGCTTACCATGCATTTGTCCCTCTTTGTATTGCTGGAACATCTACATATATGCAAGACCTGAATCTTCTCCATTGCTGATAAGGTCTTCACAAAGAGCATCAATGACGATTTCTTCTTTGTTGTCACTCATGACAGCCTCCTGAAGAACTGTAGATTGGATCTTCGGCTCTTCACATGCCTCCTACTAAACAAGTTCTTCCTTGAGAAGGGGAGAAGTGGAAAAAACATGTGGAAGAGGAGGCAGTCCTTGAGCTAGAATCTAATGATTCTCCTCTTTCCACTTGGTCAGTACTTCATCAATATTAGGTATGGCCTGATTTCTCTCTTAGAAATGTGTAAATCGGGTGTGTTCAAACATAGAATGTGTTGTTTGGTCTAAATTGTCCATTACACATTGGCTAAGGAATTTTTCTCTAGAATCTAACTCTACTATTCTCCTAGCCAGATCTTCTTGGAAAAACTTTTCCTGGAGGTCTCCAGCATTATCATGAGCAGGCAAAACTTTAGCTTCTTTAAGGCTTTGAGAAAAACCTTGCTTCTCTTCTTCTATACTGTCCCATGATTCTACTATTCTTCCCCAATTCAAGATCTATGAATTAGAATTCTGCCCTTGTGAATAGGTAGCAACTTTGTTTTCCACAAGGTCCTAAGGCTCCTCCATAAGGTCTAGAAATTTTAACTCTCTTTCAAGAAGTAGCTTCATCCTGGCCTCTAAATCTTCAATTTGCTTGGCTAGGTTGTCCTAAAAGAGTCTTTCTTGGAGGTCACTAGCATGATCCTCTTTAAAGCTCTGAGTTGGTTCCTGGCAATCCTCTCTCCAACTTGGAATCTACACATTATGCCGAAGGACTTGGGGAGGTTGGGGAATGCAAGGGAAACACTATTGGTGAGTTGGAGGAGCCTTTTGAAGAGGGACACACTAGCTAGTGGTACTATTCTCAAAGGGAGATTTACAATATGAGGAATTCAGAAGGTTCATCTCCATGGGAGGCTGTTATAATGCCTTCTGGTGTTGGAAGCCCAGGTGCACGAGATTGGGAGCAGCATTTGAAGAGCTAGATTGAGCAAGTGCAATCTGATAAAATGGATTTGGTGCAAAAAAGGGGGTTTTCTTTAGGATAGGAGGGGGCACATAAGGCTGAATGCCTTGAATAAATGGATTTCTCCATTTTATTGCCTCCTCTACAATGGATTGTATGGCTTGTGCTTGCCCAAATAAGCACTTCTCTTCATACATCAGCTCCTGTTGATATCTGTACTTCTCTTTCAACCTGTTAATTTCTAATTCCAATGCCATCTCCTTTATAGTTGCAGGGCAACTAGGAGAGCTACTTGAGCGGATTGCATAAATATCTGGAGCTTGATTATATTCATATGAAGGAAAATAAGACCCATGATTTTGAGCAAAGGAAGTATACATACAAGAAATGATTTTTGATGGCACTAGGCTGCTTAACCAGTGGATTTAACTCGAAGTCACCAAATGCTAAAAAAACTTGATTTGCTATAACAAGACCAGCATCAATCTTGATAACTTATTACGTTGTCAAATTGGGTCCCACTGGGTGTGCCAAAACTATTGACGCCAAGAAATGGAACTTTACTGAGTGTCAAATTGGGTCCCACTAGGCATGCCAAAATTGTTAATGCCAAGTGTTGATACTTTACTCAGTGTCAAATTGGGTCCCACCAAGCATGCCAAAACTATTGATGCCAGGTGCTGATACTTTATTGAGTGTCAAATTGGGTCTCACTGGGTGTGTCAAAACTGTTGATGCCAGGTGCTGATACTTTACTAAGTGTCAAATTGGGTCCCACTGGGTGTGCCAAAACTATTGATGCAGGAAATTGCACCCAGGGCAAGGAGGTCAAACTCCTGCCTTCTCCTTGCTAGATGGAAACTCCCCTCTCACCTATGGGACTGGCGAAGCTAGAGGGGAGAGTCTCTAGGTAAGGGCTAGCTCCCTCTGATATATCATGGTTTGTTCCAACAAGTGCAAAATACATGTGTGTGTGTGTGTGTGTGTGTGTGTGTGTGTGTGTGTGTGTATATATATATATATATATATATATATATATATATATATATAAAATAAAGGAGGGGATGAAAAGGGAGAAAGAGAGATGCAAGAAAACAAACCTACTCTAAAGAGGTGATACACCAAAACAAGGTGACCTTCACACATCCACTCTTGAAATTAGACAAATGCATATGTACTCTACACACTTGGTAGAAGGACCAAACTACAAGGAACTGGCAGGGAGGCTATAATGGAAAAAACATAACAGAGATTCACCAAGGCATTGTGGAATGCACACTATAAGTAACTTCCTCTATTCTAGTCGTCTCAAATACAACTCTTCTCCTTTCAACTATAGAAATGGTGCATTGTAGACAATAGGTCTACTAGTCTTGAACCTGTGAGAGCATCAAGCAATAATGACTGAACACAAACAACACTCATGACATACTCTAAAAATATCTATCCAAATGGAGGTAAAAATGCATTTTATTTGATTCAGGTGAAATTTTGCCAGGGCTGCACCTTAGCAAAAGTGGAAGATCATTCTCAAAATGAGAAGTCACAATATATATAGAAAAGGCCAAGGGAACTTGGCACTTCTTATTTACAAGTGGGCTTGTCGCGTCTCCTCATTAGAAGAGGAGAACACTATTGCCGATGTCATCGTTCTAGAAGAAGCCTGCTGGAAGCATGCTTGCTATATTGCCAAATTTGACTTTGGCATTCGAGCTTTAATGTGGAAGCATGGGTTGCACCTCTTTCTACCAACAAACTAAAAATTTTCACTTCTGTGCCATGTCATTCTCCTTGATTTGTCACTTTTGGCTTTTCTCATTTTGTCTTATCTGGCTTGTTCGGCCCCTATGGGCAAACTTTCACCAGGTCACTACATTTTGGGCTCCTAGTTAGTTAGCACTTAATTGAAAATAAATAGTTATTTTCTTGGTCAAACTTGACGTCCTTGGGGATGTCATCAGGCCTTGCTAGCTTTGCTATTTCCTTAGCACCCCTTGGGCACCCTTTGCTTTTGGGCAGGTCATTATTTGCCTTAGACTATCCCTTGGCCTTATATGTTTTATGTGGACTTTTGTCTGCAGACGTTTTCCCATGGACAAAAAGTCTATGGAAATTCTCTCAACTTGTTTTCTTTGTTATCCCATGGATTTTTATCTGTGGACATTTCTCGCAGATAAAAAGTCCATGGAAATTCCACCTGCACTTTCCCTTTGCCTTTGCATTAAGTGATCTGGCCTTTTGATTGTGTTAAATTGTGGGCTTTGGCTTTGCTTAGAAATGTGCTTGGCTTTTGATTGGAACTTTTGATATATGTGGGACTTAGTAAACTTTAAACCAAATGAACTTGAACTAAACTTTGAACCGAACCCAATTTTTTATTTAAAGCACCTACTATGCTTAAAGTGTTTGAACATGGACTAAGGCCGATGAACTAAGGCTGAAACAATGAGCTAAGTGCCGAACCAAAGAACTAGGCCTATCTGAAACATGGCATTGAACTTGAGCAACTTGAAAAGTCTGGTTTTGAATAGCAAGGGGAGAAGGTGAACGATTTTGGCTTGTGAGCAAAAATTGGTCAACAGGAATCAATTATGGAGTTTTGGAGATGAGGTAAAGAGAAACTTTTTAATATCTCAACATTCTACTCCTTCTACTTGGCCATCACTTCATCAAATTCTAAAACCTTTTTGTCTTCATGGACAACTTGAGATTGAGGGGTAAGTGGTGAATAAAGGGAACTACAATAAGTTTTAACCTCTTTAATAGACTCCTAAATAGGCATATGAATATCTTCTTGAATAGGATTTTGACTCTAACTATGGATCTTCATTGGCACACATTGAGTATAGTCAAGAACTTCATGAGAATAAGGAATTCAATAAGATTGGTAAGGAACAAAAAGGGGTTCTTGAGACGATTGATTCAACTCAATTTTATTTCTCTCACAATCATTCATCTTCTTTAATACAAAGGTACAAAACTCTTGCCTCTCTTCTAGATCATTAGACACATTTTGAAACTTCTCATTCACTTCCTCATATTGGGAATCTAAACATATTTTTCTTGCATATGCTACAAGTTTGATCTCTATATCATCCATATTTTATTATAAACAATATTTCACATATTTAACATCATAGCCACATGATAATGATGAAATCTGGTCATAAGACTAATATGGTTCATAAGGAAGGTAATATTCATGCTCTTGATAATAAGAATCATGAGCAAATTGATAAGACTCATCATATATTTGATAAAACTCCTAGTAAGGCTGATTGGACTCATAACAAGACTTATATGGATCATCACAAGGCTAGTATGACCCATCATATGGTTGATAAGGAGGTATTGCATAGGGATTTTCCTCATATATAGCCATTAAAATAACATCAAAATAGTGTAATAAAAATAAACTTACTTGGAAAATACCTAGACTCTTAGAAATAATTTCTTCAGCTTGGAATCACTAAATTCTTCATGATTAACACTAGTGCAACTACAATTTCACCAAGATCAGATCTAATGAGTCCCATTGGACATTCCAAAACTATTGGTGTTCTAGATTTTCACCCTAGTTGAGTAAGGAGATTGTTCAAATATTCCTACTCAAATCTCATCCAACATGTGACTGATCCTAGGTTGTGGTATCATAATAATAGATAAGAGCTCTTCATAAGGTTTACTTCCTTTTGGATCTGTCACCTAAACTAGACCTAATCTAACACTTGCTTGTAAAAGAGATAGAGAGATACAAAAATATATAAAATCATGAGAAATGGGTGATGCACCAGTGATTTGATCACTCAAACTTGTACAAGACACAATATAGGATGTATTCAAGACCAAATAAAATTATTTTGATATAAATATTTAATAATAAGGCATGAATCAGTCATTAAACTAGTATGAGAGGGTAGATATACACTTTCAAGATAAAAAATAAATTTAAATTTCACTTATAATGACCTATAAAAACTATAAATCATTTCATGAAGGTGAGAAGACTCAAACATAGACAAAGAACATACATTCACATAACCATAGTACATGAATTTATAAGACACACTTCAATCTAGCTTGTAAAAGTACAAATTTTGGTAGAGTTTAGTCATACCAAAAAAGAGGGATTAACAATTTGATTTTAAGGATTAGAATCTTATATTTATATAAAAGGAAAGAAATAGGGAGCTATGATGTATTATCACAAGTTTGAGGATGCTAACTCATGACCTTATCAACAAGGAACATATTATATAAAATAATTAAATCCTTATTATCCTTATCCATCTGTTGGGTCTCCTTCTTGAAAATCCATGTCATTATCTTTCTAGCCTACTGATGAGGATCATGTCTTAGAATTGATAGAATTATGCCACATTTGCTTTTGGTGGTCAATTGTACCTGTTTATTAAAAATGTGATCCTAATGATAGGTGAGACACCTCTCCATAATCACATTTACATCTATGTTTGTTCCAATACTGAGAATGGGTCTAATCTATTTATGGAAATTCAACCTTAGACCATTGGTTTTCACATAATCACAATATTCATGAAAATCTACAAACTAATTAACCTTGCTTTGTAAACACTAGTCCATATTCTATCTCTACATTTGGTCCAATATAAAACACTTGTTCTTCATCCAAGACCCAATTTCAAGCTGTAGGACCCATATCATCATTAAAGCTTAGTCAATAATAGCCTCTCAACTCTCGCAGGGTCGTAGATGAATAATAGGTTTGATATTGGACTGAATGTAGAGATAGAAGATGGACTAGTGTCTATGAAGAAAGGTCAAGTAGTTTGCAAGTTTTCATGAATATTGCGATTATGTGAAAAACAATGGTCTAATATTGGTTTTTTTCTATAGAATGGACCTAGGATTGGTATTAGATCAAATGCAGATGTAAACATGATTATGGAGAGGTGTCTCACCTATCATTAAGATCACATTTTTGATAGATAGGTACAGTTGACCACCCAAAGAAAATTTGGCATTATCTATCAATTCCAAGACATGATCCTTGTTAGTAGGTTAGAAAGATAGTGAAATGGAGTTTCAAGAAGGAGACTGAGTGAATGGATAAGGACAATAAGCATTTAATTGTTTTATAGAATGTATTCCTTATTGATAAAGTCATGAGTTAGCATCCTTGAACTTGTGCTAACACATCATAGATCACTCTCTCCTTTTCTATAAATAAAATCTTCTAAGCCTCGAAAATGGCTTATTAATCCCTCTTTTTTGGTATGGCTAAACCCTACCAAAATTTGTACTATGTCTAAGTCTTCTCATCTTCATGAAATGCTTGATAGTTCTCATAGGTCATTATAAGTACAATTTATAGTTTATTGTTTAGCTTGAAAGTGGATATCTTCCCTCTCATGTTATTTTTATGATTGATTCATGCCTTATTATGAAATATTTATATGGGAATTATTTTATTTGGTTTTGAATACATCCTATAGTGTGTCTTGTATGAGTTTGAGTGATCAAATCACTGGTTCATCACCCATTTTTTCATGCTTTCATATATTGTTGTATTTTTCTATCTCTTTTCCAAGCAAGTGTTATATTTGGTCTAGTTTAGGTGATATATCTAGAAGGAATTTGTCCTTCTTCAAAGTTTTGATCCATTATTATGATACCCACTACCTAGGATAAGTCCCATGTTGGACTAGATTTGAGTAGGAAGATCTAAACATTCTCTTTACTCAGCTAGGGTGCAAATCTAGAACACCAACAATTATTTCTCAATAATAAGTTAAATTAACTTGAGAATATTCATATTATGGAGAAAATAGCCAATAATGGATACATGAAATAAACAAGGATGATTTTTTTTATAAATTTGAACAATTGAAATGTAGTGTAATAGGATTGCTTGACCTTTGAACTTTTCCTCATCATGTATGCCTATATAGATCCATGCATTATTTTTCTCAAATCTTTGTTATTGACAAAAGTAAATAAAATGGATGGTCATTACAATTGTTTCATGTTTAGGTAAGATAGAAGTAATTATTAATGTTTGTTACAATAGTTCCTAGTAGATGTAGGCTGATAACCTATTGGGTAAGGTCCATGAATGCCATGTATGCAATATGGTGCTACAACTATCTATATATAGACTTCGTCTCATTATTAGAGGACATAACTTTCTAGTTGTACTATATGTAGGTCTTATCACTCAAACTACTCATCACATAATATGAGAAGTAAAATCATCATAATAAAAGATAACATATTTCAATTTAATCACAAGACAAAAACCAACTTAATTCCCATAAACATATTTAATATATATCATCATGATTAAAGAAATTAAAATAGGGAAATGTAAAAGGTATATAGGAAATGTTAGTATTTAGAGTCCAAAAGGGTAGATATTTAGGAATTCAAATTATGCCATTTATATGGCTCATCAAACCATACACAACTATATCAACAAATACATTCAAGAAATTCTGAATCTATAGAGGCAGATTAGTCACTTTAAAAATTTTAATAACTAGTTTATATTTATTAACTAATGCATAAATTATCTATTTTTATTTAATTAGTTGAAAAAAATCTTTCCCACTTATTAACAACACCTTATAATTGTCTTCTACTACTACATTCTCCTATTTTAATGTTGAGTGTCCTTCAATCTTTTTCAAAAGTGTAATTATTATTTTTCCCATCATGTATGGATCTCTATAAAATTACCATGGTGTTGAAAATATTGTCATTGATGTCAAAGTTCTAGTATTATTGGTGATAAAGGCCCCATTGCATTTAATGTGGTTTGTAATAAATATATCTTGGCTAATATGAGTTAATATTTATTTAATATTAACGAATATATTTTTGGTTGCATATGAGACAAAAGAAGGGCCCATGGAGAAGTCGAAGAGTCACGGGATAAAGACAAAAGAAGGATGGGACGCATTTTCCCATGAAGAGTCATCTTGGGGAATACCAAGAGTCACCAAGTGAAGACAAAAGAGTAAAGGGCGAATTTCTCATGAAGGGACACTTTGAGGAATACGAAAAGTCACCAAAGATAAGGACAAAAGTGGGAAAGACATTTTTGGTCATGAAGGGTCACCACATGACTTTTCAAATGCTTGGATATGAAGGATCATCCAGGATTGGCACCATTTTCCATGAGGATTGAAGTGTCACAAAGGGGGAAGGCCAAAGGTCATTTGGAAAGCTATAAATAAAGGCTTGAGTAGCCATTTGTAATGTGGTAGTGAGAGGTTGATTTGATATTGTAATATCTAGCTTAGAAGAGCAATTGTGAGAGGTTGATTTGATATTGTAATATCTAGCTTAGAAGAGCAATTGTGAGAGATGATTTGTATTTGTTATATCTAGCTTAGAAGAGCAAAAGTGAGAGAGAGGAAGAAGATGTTGTATTGATCTATCATTTGTTGAGATAGCAACATTGAGAGCTAGGTGTGTGGTATACACAAAGGGGTTGGTGCTCCTATGGGTTGGTGCTCATGAATTGTTGCTGAGTTGGTGCTTGGCAAAGGGGTTGTGATGCTCCTGAGGGTTGGTGCTCGACAAAGAGTTTGGTGCTCTTATGGGTTGATGCTCACAAATAGGTGTTGGGTTGGTGCTCGGCAAAGGGGTTTGAAGCTCATGTGGGTTGGTGCTCATGAATTATAGCTGAGGTTTGTACTTGGAAAAGGGGTATGGTGCTCCTATGGGGTTGTTCTCATGAATATATTTGAGATTGATTCTCCATGGTTTTTCCCACATTGGGTTTCCACGTTATATTTGGTGTCTCTCTGTCTTGTGTGATGTTTATTGTTTAAGTTTTATTGCATATCTTGAATGATTGATTAAGTGGAATTTGGTTAAAGGAAAGATTTATAAGATATATAATATACTAATTCACCCCCCACCTCTCAGTATATTCTATGTTTAAAAATTGGTATCAGAGCAGGTTCCTTTAGAAAGGGTTTAACAACTTGAAGGTAGATCAAAGGAAAATCACATATGGCCAAGCAGCTAAAGAAGGAGAATCAAGAATTAAAATCTGTGGTTGAAGATCTTAAGGAAAAGTTGTGTATCTTGGATTCTAAGTTGGCTATACAAGTAAAGAAAATAAGATATTTATTCAGAATCTTAAGAATAAATTAGAGGTTGCAACTTCAATTTTAACATCAAAAGAAGAAGAGTGTAATCATTTGAAGGATGAGTTAGGTTCTTTAAAGGATAATCATGTGAAGCTTATAATCAAGGTTGAGAAAGATCATGAAATATCAGTCCAAGGAGAGAAGGATGCAGGTTTTGCAGGCAAATCAAAGAAGCCAATTAGGCAGCCCAATGCTTTCATGTTTTCAAACTCTTTTCATGGCCATTGTTTTGTTTGTCATCATGTTGGTCATAAGGCAAAAGATTGTATGAGGAGAAGAAATCAGTCAAAGGGAGATCTCAGTCACATTCAAGAAAAAGGTATGAGAAATATTGTTTGCTTCTGTTGTCATGAGGTTGGCCATATTTCTAGATTATGTCAAATAAAGTAAAGAGATATTCAAACTATGTCAAAGGATATAGAGCCTCTATAAAATATGAGAAAAGATGAATTCAGGTTTGGAGACCTAAAATAGTAAAGGTTGATTAGGTTGAGGTTAAGAGTGAAAATGAATTACTTGCTATAGTAGATAAAGAATCAGATAAGAAGGATTGTAAAGAATCTCTTGTTACATTTGAGCATCAGCTTTGTCAAGATAAGATAGTTACAAAACTTGAGAAAAAGAAGAACATCATAAATGATAAGGTTAGTAAGTCAAAAAGGTTAGACATGCTTAAATAGATTCTAAAAGAAAAACACAAGAAGATCAAGGAAGAAACAGTGGAGATGTGGGAATCTCCTGAGATTTATTTCTAGAACCTTTCTGTATGGGGGTGTCTCTTCTAGGCTTCAAGGAGACACTTTTAAGAAAATTGAAGCATGGTGGATGCTATTGGGTCTTGAATATTTTGCATGACAAGAAGGTGAGTTGACAGATTAATTTGTATATCTTTTGAGGGAATATATTTTTGAAGAAAATTTTGCATCAGTATTATGGTTTGAGGCTATTAGAATGATTCTTGCATATGAAGTGTTTCAAATGATTATGGTCATAAGAAATTAGAATGTTGAAAAATAGCTAACAGTTTCAAAAAGAAGGAAAAGGATACTCATGTAGATTCAATGAAGAAGTATTAGAGTTTCAAAGTTCCATTCATTAGGAAGAAGGTTCAGGCATGTTCATGGCAGAAGAAACAACCTAAAGATTATATGATGGTGCAGACAGCTCTGCATGTGAGAGGTAAAGATCAGCCATGGTTCATTTATAGTGGATGTTTGAGACATATGATAGGAGATAAGAGTAAAGAAGATCAATGGTGGTATAGTGAGATTCAAAGATAAAACCACTGCCAGGATAGCCAAAAAAGGTACATTAATTTTGGATAATGGTATATACAAGACTAAAAATGTTTTATAAGCATAATCTATTGAGTGTAAGGCAAATATGTGATCAAGGATACACCTTAAAGTTTCATGTGGAAGGTTGTGAGATTAGAATAAAATATTCAAATGAGTTGATTGCAGATTCTCAAAGGACAGGTAAAATCAGATATCTTCTCAAAGATCAGCGAGAGGAGTTGGGAGTAATTTCTATTACTTCCTGCCATTGATGTTTAGCATCAAGTGAGGGGGAGCTAAGTGTTAGCTCTAGGTAAGCCTTTGCCATTGATGTCAAAGGGGGATAATAATAGGTACAGGTACAAGTGCAAAAAATAGGTACAAGGAACAGGTACAGGTTACTACAGTAAGGGGGAGTTATTGTATGTTTTAGATGATGGTATGTGCAAGTGACAAGATGTGGTATTTTCAAGATTGAGGTTGCCATCAATGACAAAGGGGGAGATTGTTGGAAATATTGTCATTGATGTCAAAGGTCTAGTATTATTGGTGATAAAGGCCCCATTGCATTTAATGTTGTTTGTAATAAATATATGTTGGCTAATATGAGTTAATATTTATTTAATATTAACAAATATATTTTTGGTTGCATATGAGACAAAAGAAGGGCCCATGGAGAAGTCGAAGAGTCATGGGATAAAGACAAAAGAAGGATGGGATGCATTTTCCCATGAAGAGTCATCTTGGGGAATACCGAGAGTCACCAAGTGAAGACAAAAGCGTAAAGGGTGAATTTCTCATGAAGGGACACTTTAAGGAATAAGAAAAGTCACCAAAGATAAGGACAAAAGTGGGAACAATGTTTTCGGTCATGAAGGGTCACCACATGACTTTTCAAATGCTTGGATATGAAGGGTCATCCAAGATTGATGCCATTTTCCATGAGGATTGAAGGATCACAAAGGGGGAAGGCCAAAGGTCATTTGGAAAGCTATAAATAAAGGCTTGAGTAGCCATTTGTAATGTGGTAGTGAGAGGTTGATTTGATATTGTAATATCTAGCTTAGAAGAGCAATTGTGAGAGGTTAATTTGATATTGTAATATCTAGCTTAGAAGAGTAATTGTGAGAGATGATCTGTATTTGTTATATCTAGCTAAGAAGAGCAAAAGTGAGAGAGAGGAAGAAATGTTGTATTGAAGTATCATTTGTTGAGATAGAAACATTGAGAGATAGGTGTGTGGTATACACAAAGGGGTTGGTGCTCATGTGGGTTGGTGCTCATAAATTGTTACTGAGTTGGTACTTGGCAAAGGGGTTGGTGCTCCTATGGTTTGGTGCTCATGAATTGTTGCTGGGTTGGTGCTCAGCAAAGGGTTTGGTGCTCCTGTGGGTTGGTGCTCACGAATAGGTGCTAGGTTGGTGCTTGGCAAAGGGGTTTAAAGCTCCTGTAGGTTGGTGCTCATGAATTATATCTGAGGTTTGTACTTGGGAAAGGGGTATGGTGATCTTATGGGGTTTTTCTCATGAATATATTTGAGATTGATTCTCCATGGTTTTTCCCACATTGGGTTTCCACGTTATATCTAGTGTCTCTCTTTGTCTTGTGTGATGTTTATTGTTTAAGTTTTATTGCATATCTTGAATGATTGATTAAGTGGAATTTGGTTAAATGAAAGATTTATAAGATATATAATATACTAATTCACCCCCCCCCCTCTTACTATATTCTGTGCTTAACACATGGTCTACCTAATAAGACATGGTATACATCCATGTTCATGATATCACATAACACATTATCCTTATAACTATCTATTTGAAATTCCGCTTTGCATTACTCATTTACCAAGACTTGGTGTCTTTTTTGTAATCATGACACCTTGTAAGGAGTGGGGTTTATTATTTTTCAATCATAAATTATCGACCATTTTTTAAGATACAAGATTATCTATACTACAATTATATATAATTCCCTTTTATCACTTACATTTGGACTTGAAAGTGGTTCTAAAAACTATTTTCCTCTATATTGGTTCCTTGATCTCTTTGTTGGGTTTAAACAATACCCTCGTCATAATAAAAGACTATCCTACTTTGGTGAATCCTCAAGAGAAGGTGATACCACACTCTCCTTATCATCTTAGATTATTTGGGCACTACCTTGCCTTGTTGAAGGATTATCTAGGCACTCATAATATTTATTCCCATACTTGTTGCATTTTAAACACTTACCCCAAAATCCTCTTCTTATGCCTCTAGTGTATGGTATCTTGCCTCTAAAATAATAGCCACCTCTTGTAGATATAATTTGACTTTGTGAATTAATGGATTATTCCTTATGTACCCACAATTTAATCATACCACTATGTTGTCCTCTACCTCTAAATTTTTTACCTCCAACCCTTGAATGTTGATTTTGATTCCTAGATAGTTTCTCCTTTAGTTTAAGGGAAAATTGATATGATTCCTCCATTGATCTTGGTGATAGAATAATAATTTTATATGGGATGTTAAAATTTAATCCATTTATGTATCTAGAAACCTTTACCACATATTCCTCTATGTGACCTACCATGATTATGAATATATATATAACTCTTCTATATAATCTTTCACTATCATGTCCTTTTGATTTAGGTTTAAAACCTTCTAGAATAGATTATTCTTGTAATATTTTGGCATAAATTTGCATTTTATTTTTCTTACCATTTTGTCCCAAATTATGATATTTATTTTTCCATTCCTTCTACTCTCATCTTGAACTCCATCCCACTAGAGGTATGTATGACCTTTAAATATTATAATAGAAAAATGAAATTTATTTTCATCTTATATTATTTCACAATCAAAATACTTATCCATGGCATTGATCCAATCAACTAACTCCTTCACATTCAGGATACCTTAATACATAGGTACTTCTAGTTTAGATTCTAAGATAATTCCCATGTATACTCTAATATATATCTCTTAAATCATTTATTCTTATTATTCTTGTTAGACCTCTTCTTATTTAGGCCTTTCCTATTCTATATCGTTGACATCCCTTGTGTCAACTCCCCTTCTCTGGGCAACTGAATGGTATGTAAACAAGTTTGAATGTTTCACATATATTCTAGTAGAATTTATATAATAAGTTTCCTCCTAGGACCTCACCTGCCTCTTACTCTAACTTACATCTTCACAAGTTTTTGTTTCACATATTTTCCTTACTATCTTGACTGAAATCCTTTCTAATTTTAGGCAACGAAATGCATGGATTTGATACCACTATGATGTAAGGGTATTCTTCTTGGGTCTTTCTATGATTGCTATATTTAAAAAAGTTAGTTTACAATCTTGTTTTAGGAATAATATATTTATTTTATGTGATTATGTGTCATAACTTAGATTTTAGGTTCCACAAATGAACTCACACATTCATTAAATCTTGTTTTAAGTCTATGTAGAAGTTTTCATACTCTAAAATATTAATGTATCTTTTTGTAGGTGCCTTCAACCTCTAAAACCACTTTTATCACTTCACATACATCATTAATAACCTAACTATAAAATTTCAAGTGATGTGGATGATCACTTAAAAGATATTATAGATTTATTAGGTTAAAATTCTAAACTAGGGTTTACATACTGGAAGTGACCTAAGAGCATGAAATGGAGAAAAGTTTAGAATCTACTAACTTTTAAAGGTTATTTTTTTGTTTATATATATATATATATATATATATATATATATATATATATATATATATATAAATGTGTGTGTGTGTTTTATTTTACTCTAATAACTTCTCTCCATGTGTAAAAATCATAAAAGTACATAGAAACCATCTTTTTTCCTAGACTATGTCACTTAAAATTATGTTTGTATGCCTCTATAGTAAAAAAAATCGTCATAAAAGTGTGAATCAAGACAAAGAAAAACCAATAGCATGTAATTAAAAATTCATAATTTCTGATATTCAAAAATTATCATGAAAAACTATCCCTTTATTAATATGTCTTTCAAAACTAATACACAAACCCCTGAAGACTATCACAAACTACACCCTAAAAAAATACTACCCCTTAAATTTTATCCTTATTTTTAAAAAAAAATAGGGTTCCTTTCTTGATATTTTTAATAATATCCCCTTGTTTATTAAATTATAATCTTGGTTCCTTATAATTACATGTATAATAAGTTTCTTAACAACCTTATGACTCATCCGAACATGCTTAATTTATCCATCAACTAACATTGCATACATTTAAGTTGGGTTTAAGATAGAGTTAAGATGAGTTAATGGTTTTAGGCTACATGAATTTAGACCATAATTACCCCTTACCAAAGGATCAGGACCTTTTCAATATGAGAAAACCTTTCAAACTCTTTATAACAAATTAATAAATTTAAATTCACTATTTTGGATGGGAGACTAGAAACACTTTAAATTTACTAAGAGAATATAGAAGAAGCATGTTAAATTATTATCATTGACTAAAATTTATTATTCATACCCCATTAAGACCACAAAAATCATATTTAAAATATTATATACATGTACCTACATCATGTCCTATGTAATCTAGCCACTTATATACACTAGTGAATCATGTATGAAATAAAACTAACTAAAACATACATAAAATATTATGTGAAAGTGAAATGATGTATAATAAAATACATATGATCATGTATAGGTCCCAATTTTATTATTTTATGATTGGCCCCCCTTTTTGTAAAAAGTACATGGACCATGCCACCTAGACCAATCCTAGCATGAGGAGACCCTTGGAGTGATTACTCCCCTTTTTATACATTTTTTTCCATTTAGAGAAGTCCTCATGGATCCCATGCTAGCTGGAAAATAGTTGCATAACACTAAATTACTTAAAGACATCATTTCCAAGACTTAGATGTGGTGGCTCAAGAAGCACAGATGTTAGAGAGTTAAGTAGGTGAGATAGTGACCCCTCAATGACATATCAGTGTATGACATGCCATCATCCACCCTAGATAATTTAGTGGAGCCAATAGATTCATGATAGCTCAATACTTATCACATGCCCATTTGATCTAGTAGGAGATGCCCATTTGCCTATATAAGAAGACCCACATTTGAAGAGTAGGAGAGGTGACTAAGTGCAACAAAGCTCTAGTGAAATAAAGAGTAAACCATTAGTATGCCTTAGTATGCATATATTAGTTTAGAGATTGGAATGTATAGCCAATCTTGCATGTGAGATTTTGGGCATGATTAGTGATTCGAATAATGTATGCTCTGGTTCTTTGTATTAAACTCTATTATTAAACTATAAGCTAATGAGGAAATGAAGTATTGATTCTTATGCAATGATTTTCATAATGATATGATTATGAGTTAGTTTCATTTGATTGATGTTTTATTTTATTTTTTGAATATATTACAGAATGGAGGTTCATCCTTGGTCATTAATGGCATCCTTATGATATATAGTGACCTTGAATTACCTATAAAGTGACTAAGTGTCAAAACCAAAAGGCACCAAGGTTCCAAGACCTACACCTAGAATGCTACCCTGAGAATGAATCCTTGAACCTAAAACATACCCATGATTCTCATAAGTAACCAAATCACCTTTAACCTAATGCCCAATACCTCATGATTGTAAAATATTGATCTAACTAGAGATGGAATTGCACCTCAGGACCTATGCTCTAATAAATGTTTTCACATAGTGACCTTATTTTGAAGGACTTAGTATTAGATCACCATCTGAACCTCTCTAGCCAGTAACCAAGTCCCTTTTAACCCCAAGTTGTGCCATGATGCAACTAGCACAATACAGGCTTGGTCCCTTCACTATTGTATTTTAGGTGAGTGAAAAAGGCTTGCACCTTATGTGAAATTGATGCCAACACCATAGCATGATTAAATGTTGTATGGAAAACCTTATTATCCTCATTCCTAGCTCTACCAATTCTATAACTAACTTGGATTGATATTTAAGTGCATGACCAAGTGAAAAGCTTACCTAGTGAAATTTTTTACAACATTTTAGTTTTGTTGTTGGGAGCATGTTGAATTTCATTGTTGTAATGGTGAAATAAAATGATTCTCTAAATATCACTTGAGAACATTGAACATTTGCTATAGCAAGTGTAAAATAGTTTTGTGCATTACCATCCTACATGCAAAGGGAAGAAAGCTGAGGAAATGGGTACGAGCCAACTTGTATGATGCCTTGCATGAAGTGTTATTTTGTGAGATACCTAAGCATGTGTATCAATGGTTGGTGATCTTCACTACTAGTAGAAGACATATTTATGATTAGTACCTTTAGTGGACCACAGAGTATGTAGGTAGGCTAGAGAGCCTATATGAAGTTTGGATGCATGTTGTGGACAAATGGTGGAGTGGTGCATTGAATAGCTATGTGTTGGATTTATTAGTATCAACCTTATCATGCCTAGAAGAAGAAAAGTATGAGTTTATTCATAAACCAAGGGGCACATTGATAAGAGGTGTCAATACTAAATTAAATAAGATTATGGTGGATTACGATATAGAAAATATAAGGATAGAAAGCTAAGGTCCTTATGCATATGATTAAGCGTAGAAGGTGAGAAGGGAAAGTATAGGTAAGGTGCAATGGAAGAGGAACAACAACTTGACACCTAAGAGCTTTAGACATTGAACTATAGTAAGTGAAGGCACAAATTGATGGAGTATATAGAACTTAGAAGTGTTAAGAAGACCCGTAGTGAGTGGAAAGGGTATAGGGAAGGATCCTTTGAATTATAGTAGCATGAAGAGAGAGAGACGAAGAAGTAAGAGACTAAAGTAGTATTTGGGTGTAGGATATATTGGGTTCCTATAAGATGTGTCACTGAGGAACATGTCAAAAGCACTTACCCCTTTTAATCTTAAAGTGCAATCTTATGTGCTAGATTCTTCATTAGAAGATAGAAGAATGATAACTTAACCTATTATCGACACTGACTTTGATAGGATTAAAAATTTAGATCAGGAATTTGTAATTTATCAATTAATTCCCTATGAGGAATTGAGAAACAATACAATTAATCTAGTAAGCACCAACCTATGAGCCTTAAACATAGGCACAAGCATTCCCATATAGTGTATGTTCATTGCATTGATTGGGAAATAGCCCATAAGAAGTGGTATGGTACCAAAAGTAAGTGGTAATACATTGATAAGTTTAATAATGTACCAGAAAACATCAAGATCAATTCCCTTACCTATAATTGGAGTCACTAGAGGGCCACCTCCAACATAGGTAAAAGGGGAATAGGTGCCTTAGAACCAAATACCACCACCTCAACAAGTCTTCTGTGAGATGGTGATGCACTTGAATAATTATCATGGTGTAAATAATGTCTTGGATCATGTGCTAAAGTGTGAGTTAAAATAGCACACTCGAGGCATCACTCAACCTGAGCATAAAGAAACCTAGCTCATGACCACCCTATTAGATTGTGCCCATACCTGGTATTAGAAGTTTGATCTGAACTAGGCCATGATTGACTATAATGTGCTAAAGGAAGCCTTTTTGAAAGAGTTTTATATCCATGAATTTGAGTAGTAGATAATTTTAGTACTCAAAGAAATTAGCCAAGGATTATTTAAGAGCATGCACCTATATGATGCATGATTTAAAACCCTTCTCTCTAAGCTTTCATATGACATCCACCCCTCCCAGTACATACAATGGTTTGTTGAAGACCTATTGGTACCATTCATAGGAGCATTGTCCATGAATACCTTCATTTACCCCCATGACGTGATTAAATTTGTGCTCTAGGCTGAGGTGGTAGGTAGCACTAATACTAGGATCAACCCATTCATGGAGGCATAGATTACATCAATGACCTCCCAGATACAAAAACTAATTGTTGATTTAATGCATGACACTCATAGTGGATTATGGTATACTAACTATGATATGGAGGGCCATAAAAATAAAAACTACTCATAAAAAAATGTCCACACCCTAATTATCAACTATGAAGTTTGTCATGGGCTACATGACTCTCAAAGCTATCCTCTATTACAATGTTCTAACCAAGTAAACACCACCATTTACTACAAAATTTGTGATGCCTCTACGCACTCAATAGTATACTATATATTCATCAATGAGATGGATGAAAACATGGAAAGAGGTGTAAGGTTTTTGGAAATTAGGCAAGTTAAGGTAATGAAAGTTATGGTCAAAATAATATTTTCTATGGTAACTAGCTAGGCATGCACAAATGAGGAAAAGGATGTGGTAAAGGAATATCCCAACCAAAATCATGTTATAATTATGGGTTTACTAAACATTATTATCATGATTACCACATGCACCCAATGTATAGGTATTATCGAGAACCACATGCAATTGAAGAATGCCCTAACTTGTACAAAAAGTTGACTCAAGGTTAGCCTAGCATAGACAAATGTATGGAAATGGTAAGACATGAGTGCAAAGAGAAAAGGTGGGATCCCAGGCCACAATAAGATCTAAAGGAGCCACATAAGGTACATTACATAACAAGGAGTGGGTTTACCACTTAACCACCCACTACACCAAACCAATACCTATGCTTGGAGTATGGAAAATCAAGTTGCACTGAGCACGTAACATGGTTGGAGCCAAAATTTGCATCATATCCTAAGCCTACATGGTAGAAGGACATCTTGTAATAATCCATGAGAATGATATATAACTTTTAAGGAAAACTTTAGTTGGCTAAAGATTTAGAGACACAGGCCATGGCTTTGTGTAGAAATCAAGATCACCAAGAGGCTAAAGTGTAGGAATTGATCAAGATCATGTGCCTCCTACAAATTGAAGGAATGTTACCCTTACTAAAATATATGTTGATAAAGCATGTAGGGAAGAAAATAGAAGTCAAGGATACACCATAATTGATTTAAATTGTTGTGCCATATATGGATTGGGAATGTAAAATAAGGCATACTCAAAATGTGGAGTATGATTGGGTGTTATTGATAGATGCCACCATCAATGGCTGGTTGGTTTGTGAATTACTATTTGATACAAGCATTGGGGTCAATATCTTGATTCAAAATTCTTAGGAAAAGATGGGGTAGCCACCTTTGAGGCCTTTAATTCACATGTTGTTCATGGCTAACAAAACCTGATCACAACCTATTGTGATCTTGAAGGGCACCATTATAGATATCATGGGTGTTGAGTTCCAAGCTGACTTTGAGGTCATCGAGTTGGTAGAGTAAGATAACTATACAATTATTTTGGGAAGGCCATGGTGTTATGATAATAATGTAGACATGCAATTTAAAAAGTGTTATATGACTTTTGATAATGGCAAGGAAAGGGTGGTGATTACTCTTTCAAGTGACCAAGGGCCCCCATACATATAAATTATTAACCTCAAGGATGAGATCAACCACATCTATAACATCATGGAATAGGGTGCCAAGAAACTCAACCCTAATGACCAAGGCATACTTGAATGGGAGGATAGACAATTAACCTCATATATAATTGATGTAGCCTATGAGTGATGGGTTGAAGAGGCCTATGAGGTCACTAGCTGAAAGTACCACCTAGTGCACATAGTTAGGGCAATACCAACTAGGATAGAGTTAGTTAAGATTGAGTGCCTTAAAAATAAATTGTTCCACCATGCTTGAAAGATGGAGAAAGGGGTACTCTAGATCAATAAAGGGAAGATTTTATTGCTTCCAAAGTATGAAGGGAGCCAACACATATAAAGTTATATCTAGGACATTGAATCCTACATCCCAAAGGAGATAGATCAAATGGGTGCACTAGTGCATACCTTGAAGATCACTACCACTCACTGGTGTGAAATGTAGAGACCTAGCTTGCCAACTTGGTGGGATGTGAAGGTAGTGATTTTCACTAGGTTTGTAAAGAGTAATGAGGACCTATACATACCCACTTACACCAATGATTTTGACTCAATAATTCAAGTGAAATTGTGCAAAGAAACATGGACTATCTATAGTGAGAATGTGCCAAGAGGCTTGTGGGTGCATGCCTTTTAGAGGACCTTGAAAACATGGGTATGAACATGGTATATTGTAAATGAGATGTGTCATAAGACAAGAAATTAGTAGATGATTAAGGAAAGGTTTGTGTACACCTTTTCCTTTTCTTCACTAAACCTAGAGCTACTGGAGCCATTACAAGTCATCCATAGGGTAGTGTTTGAGGACATTACTATTTTAGAAGAGAACCTAAAGGAGATGTTTGGTGAATAAGGGCTAGCACTCTAGAAATTATTTGAAGAGATGAAACTCAATGGTGAATCTAGTGAAGAAGATGATGAGACCTAGAAAGAGTGCAATTGGAAGGCTCTTATAGGTAGGCAAAAGCTTGTGCACCTTATAGATGATAACACCCCAGATGATGAAGATCCAACACATCTTCAAATTGAGAAAATAAAGGGGACAAAGAAATTTTAGAACTCTCATCAAGAGATAAATGAAACCTATCATACACCACTCAAGACCACAAAATTGGACATTAACATAGAAGGTGAGCCCAATATCTTTATTATAGGTGCTTACTGGTTTAAGTCAAATCTCCAAGGAATTGTAGACATCTTAAAATAATTTTAGGACTTATTCCCATGTAGCTATAAAGAAATGAAAGTCACCCACACGTCACATAGGAAAATGAGCATAAATATAGTGGATGGCATGAGGCTAGTCAAGAAGCACCCATATTGGATGAATCCCAATCTCTGTGCCAAGGTAAAGACGGAGATTGATGGAATGTTGGTGTCTGGTGTCACCTACATGGTACAAGAATATAAATGGGTCAGCTTAATGGTCATCAACATTAAGAAATAAGGGTACATATGTATTTGTGTCTACTATAAAATATTGAATGTTGCTTGCATCAATTATCCATTCCTAACCCAGTTCACTAATGAAGTCTTGGATGGATCCATAGGCTACAAGATCTACACTTTCCCTGATGGTTTTTTGGACTACCATCATGTGCATATTAAGGAGGAGGATGAGCCCAAAATAACCTATAGAATTTAATGGGGTTATTTTTTATATAATGTGATGCCCTTTAGACTCAATAATGTACTAGTTGTATTCTCCAGGGTAGTAATCACTACTTTCAAGGACTTTATCCATAGGTTCCTCCAAGTATATCTTGATGACTGGAATGTGTATGGTCTTATAAAAAATCACTATGAAAATTTGGGCCTCATTTTTGAGAGGTGAAGGAAACTCCAGATATCCTTAAATCTGAAAAAGTGCATCTTTATAACTCCTTTTGAGACATTACTCGAGTACATCATCTGCAAGAATGGTTTGCTTATTGATCTAGTGAAGATAGCCATAATAATCCAGCTCCAGACTCCCTCAATACAGAAAGACATTTTCACCCTTATAGGCCATTATGGCTACTATAATAAGTTCATTTGGAGTTATGCAAATATAGTAGTGCCTCTAGAGTAGCTCTTTGTGAAATGATGGCCCATTTTACTGGGGCAAAGCACAAGAAGAGGCCTTTGAGACACTGAAGCTGAAATTGGCTAGTGTACCAATTCTACAACTTCCCAACTAGATGAATCCTTTCCAAATCCACATTGATGATTTAGGATCTACCATTAGTAACATATTGGAATAAACAAGCAAGGGCAATATGGACCACCCCATCTCCTTTGAAATTAGAAAATTGACACATCTAGAGTAGAATTATACCACCACTGAGCATGAGGCACTTAAAATGGTTTATGCCTTAAAAATTATTAGGAAATACCTACTATCAACCCCATAAATATTTTTCATAGATCATGAGGTGATCAAGTACCTTTTAAATAAGCCTATTTTACATGGCTGCATATGTAGATGGATTGTTCTCTTCTAGGAGTTTCAGTTCTCTATTGTAGTTAAACTTGAGAAGCAGAACTTGGGGCTAGACCATTTATCCAACATAAATTTTGGTGACATAGTGGTACCAATTAAAGACAACATTCCATACACATAATTTTATAGAGTCTAATGTTTTTTCAAAGATATAGCAGATATTGCCACTTTCTTAATATCAAGGTTTACACCACAAACCTTCTCCACCAAGGAAAAGAAATAACTTGTAGTCTGTGTCACCCACTTCCAGCTCATTGAGGGGGAGATATAAAAAATAAGTAGGGATGAAGTCCTATGCTAGTGTGTCTTTAAACATGAATGTGATTCCATCCTATAGGAATCACATGAAGGGATCATAAGAGGCCATTTTGCTAGTGATGTAATAGTATGCAAAGTTTTATAATCAGGCTTGTGGTGCACAAGAATGTTCCAAGATGCCAAGGATTACACTAAGACATGTGATGTATGTTATCACACCAAAAATCCCATCCACTAGGATGAGAAGCCTCTCATCCCCATTTTTTCCCAAGTGTCAGTCAAAAAATGGGTCATTGACTTTGTTGGGCCAATCACTCTTGTAGCATGATATACAAGTACAAGATATATCTTAGTGACCACTAAATATTTCACCAAATGGGTTGCATATATGATAACCAAAGCCTAAATAGCTATGATATCAATGTTCTTAATATGGGAGAACCTCATTAGTAGGTATGGGTTCCTATTGAGTCTAACTAGTGATAGTGGCACTCATTTCATTAATAAAATGGTGGACATCCTTCTAACTAAATACATGGTGGTATATCACAAGACCACCCTATATCATCCTAGATTAATGGCATGATTAAAGCCTTTAACAAAATCTTGGGAATGTGCCTAATGAAAATATGTGATATTTGTCATAAAGATTAGGATGATCATGTTTCAGTGGTACTTTGGGCATACAGCATAAAATACAAGTGCTTGAACAAGGATACACCATTTCAACTAGTGTTTGGCACTAAAGTAGTTATACCCATGGAATTCATGATTTCCTCCTTGTGTATTGCATGATTTGGCTACTTAGATGACCAAGAATCTTTAAGCACAAGGTTCAAAGACTTGGAGTGCTTATATGAAAAGCATGCTCAAGCCAAATAGAGTTAGAAAGTTTGTAAAGCATTCCAAAAGTGATGGCATGATAAGCACATCAAGCACAAGGAGCTAACTGAAGGAGAATTGGTGCTGATAAATGATTCCAAGTTATTTAAGCACCCAAGTAAGTTGTAAATCTAGTGGATGGGTCCATACATCATCCATCAGATCTTAGAAATAGGTTCATGTAAGCTACATATGTTATCTAGCAAAATGTTCCCTAGGCATTCCAATGGTAACTGACTAAAGCCATATAGGCAATAGGCCGGTGCATGTGCCATAAAAACTCTAACTCCTTAGTCAATAGTTGGTTTGAGTTAAGCTAACTAGAATAAATTTTGGCACAAATTGAACCATTTTTTCTTTTATTTGTTTCTTTATACAATGTTTAGAGCTAGTGAGTAGCACTTGGTAGCCAAAATAACTTTTTATATCAACACTTCATGAATAATTCCAATTGGGTGAGTCAATAACTTACACCCATAAGTGCATGAGGCTAAACATCTAAGTAGTGGATGCTTGAAGCTTACTAGGAATAAGCAAAATTAGCTAGAGAGACGTGTTCAATATGAAAAGTGTAAGCACCTTAAAGTCCAAAAAATGAACTGCTCTGGTGCTACCTTTATTCCAATGTTTCAAAAAGGCACATTGATTGATCTAGTGATAGATAAACCCAAAGTTAAGAAATGAAGACACTCAATATGGTTGAGTGCAAGAAATATAGTGAAGATGGACATTCTAAGAGTGTGCAAGATTATCAAGAGAGAAAGGAAGCACTAGAGGGCTAGTGCAAGGGATTTGTATGGGGTAGGATAGGTCAAGGCAAGAAAATGAGAAAAAAAATAAACAAGGAAGAAAAACATATTTGAAATAGGAGTACAGCTAGAGATTAAGTGGAATTAAGGAGGCTGATTCCTATGCATGTGAGGTGTTATACCCAAGTTACCACAAGAAATATGAAGGTCATATCGAAGGATACACATGTAAAATGAAGTCATCCAAGATAGCTAGCATTCACCTAAAAAGGATCAGGAAGTGACTATTTGAACCAAACATCAATTCACCTAAAAAGATGGTAGGAATATTTAATGAGGTGGCTGTAATGACATAAAGATATGCATTAAATGCATACAAGATAGGAAATTTTTGAAGATTTCATATAATTTCATGATTTTTGAGAAGATGAAGGTATCTATGATATTAATCCTACATTAATAATGGTTGTTGATAAAATTAAGGATATAAAATGAGAAATGGTAGACTGGCTTGGGTTACCAAGTTTAAGCTAATTCAAAGACTAGTGGAAATCAAGTGAGAATACAGAGAGCTAAAGCAAGCTAAACCCTATCATAGTGATAAATTGAGTAAATCCAAGCACCTTATAGTGAATAGAATCATAGAAAGAGAGATTGCATTCATAGTGAAAATCAATGTGAAGGATTGAAAAGAGAAGTTCATGCAGAGAACCAAGTCGAACTAAGAAGCTATCACCTAGGCTACAATTAATGGCCAACAAAGCTTAGATCTGAAAAAATAGATATAGATCCCACTACTATAAAAGCATCAACCACCATTAGAGGTTTTGGTAAGCCACATCTACCCACGTTCAACATAAGCCACTTTATAATGGTGAAGAAGTGAAAGGCCACAAGCTCTATTGAGGTGCAAAAGGAACCCAAGAGGGTTAGAATTGGAGAAGAGGTCATGGTTTCAAAGACTAAGGCATAGCTAGTTAAGGAAGTCAACATCATGGATATTAATACTGGGGTGTTAAGAAAACTATCTTATTAGTATATGTAGTATCCCTTAAATGTTCACATAGGGGAAAGTTGGCATTCTTTCATGCATAATTTCTAGCTAAAAGAGTATAACCATTAGACATTAAATCATTTCTAGGACTTGGTGTAGTAATAAATGATGGATATGAGGCAAAAGGCCCTAAAATGTGATTCCCTCTTAAATGTCTCAATTTGAGACAAATTAAAGGCTTTTGATGTAACTCAACTATATGAATTTCCCTAATTTAGAAAACTAGAAGAACTCATCTAATTCCTTCTCTTGCACATCCATGAGGACTACTTTTACTTCATAAGATGATGTATGAAGATATCACCATAGCTAATCAAGAAGATAACTAGTATACCTAATGTTAGGTAGGACATCCATCAGATGATGGATGATGTCAAGGAGGTAGAGTGTGTTGCAAATCTCCTAGATTACTTCAAGGGGGTTATACATTCTCGAGTACCAAGTGTGAGGACTTGAACATGAGGGTAGTGGAATGACTCATTATTTTTAAATTATGTGCTAATTATTTATGGATAAATGTATCTAAGGCATGAATCTATGTCACATACCACATGGCATAGGACATCTAATTTAATATCACCAAGTTCATCATTGAGGAACTACTCAAGAATGTGCTAGAATTCCATAGTGTGAAGGGGACTTTTAGATGGGGGTCCATCCCCATATTGATTATGATGGAGGAGATTAGGATCTAAGATGGGAGTAAAGATAGTCTTTGGGTGTTTCCAGAACATCATGAGTCCTACATGCATAAATACAAGGATTACACCTACCCTACCACCTTTAGTCGAGTAAGACTCATGTAATGTATTGGTATGAGTAGCACATCAAAGCCTTTGGACTAGAGTGGCACATTACCTAGGGTCTCCCTCAAAGTTTATTTAGGATGGTAATTTTTACCATGATAAATAACTAATACATCATCCACCTGGCACTATAGGATGGAAATATATTAGGATAGCTGAAGCTCCCCTTCACCTTCTTGATAGAATTATTTAGGGATACACTTGATAGGATCCCAAACATGTAGTAGATGAAAATTCTAGTTAAGAAAATAGACATATAAAGGAGTAATATGAGGTATAGGTTTCCCTATATGGATGGAATAACAATAGAAGATGAACAAGATACCTCAGATTGAATAAAAATTGATCCAATTCAGGAGGTGACTATCCTTGGCTTCATCTATAGACTTTATTATAGAATGAATCCAAGAAAGAAGGATTCTAACATCGAGTCAAGCACTAAGTAGAAAGAAGACCCCACAATCCACATTGGGGAGGAAGGAACCCATACACCTATTGAGAATAAAAATTCTCCCTAAAAGAAGAGAGGGTAAACTCTGGAGGAAATATAGGAGAACCTAAAGCTCAAAATTGCCTAAAAGAAAGAGGCATCTTCCTTAGGATCATCCAAGAAGCATATAAATTATGTAACAAAGACCTACCCCAACATCAAGAAGGGAAAGGTCTAGATTTTAGTTCCCAAGACATAGCTCTCTGACATAGAAGAGGAGTTAGAGGAAGAGGAGCTAGAGGAAGAGGAATTAGAAGAAGAAGAAGAGTGGGAAAAGGTCACCTACATTATGCCTGAGGAAATTGAGTCCTCATCAAGTGAAGGGACCCTTTCTCCACCACCTAAGACTAACCCAGATAAGCATATAAGTTGATAAAACTCAACTTTAGTGAAGCCAAAATTTAAAGGGTGAAGGAGATGCAAGAATAAAAAGAAGAAATGACTAAGGTAGGAGTGTCTAAGCAAGTCATTGAAATGGTGGATGCTAAAGAACAAAGGTATGAAAAAGATCATAAGGCATAGTTGAAGAAAGGAGGTATAGAAGGAGAAATAGGCAAGGATCTTGATAAGGTAACCCATTTAGGTGCACCAATAGAAGAAGACTTGTAGTTTTAATGAAAGGCCATAGGCCTTAACCAAGGCCATATTGATGTGGCATTGAAGTTTCACCAAAGGCATGAAGATATGAAAGCCAAGGGCATGTCCCAAGTTGAAATAATTTTTTTAGAGGCTAAGGAGATAAGAGAGTGAGAAAATAAATGCATAGTTCAAGTTGTGCAAAGGAAGTCTAAGAAAGAAAGGGCCAAGAAGGAAGATGTAGAGAGAAAGGCCCAAGAAGAAAAGACTAAGAAAAAGGAAAGAGAGGAAGAGGTGGCCCAAGAAAAATGGGCCAAGATGTTGAAACAAAGGTAATAGAAGAAGGTCTTCATGAGTGTGAGACCAAGTAGAGAGAAGACACTAGAAAATGTGCCAAGCACCCCCACCAGTATAGCATAATAAAATGCACAACAAGCATGCCCCAACTCTGAAGGGTCACCTAAGGAAAAAGAAGGTGATACTAGTGCCTTGAGGCAAGTAGAGAATAAGGTCAAACATTGAGGAGAAGAAAAGTATGGCACAATGCAATTTCACACCATAAAGTCAATATGAGAGATAAAGGATGTAGGGGAGAAGTTAGACAAAAAATCCTAAGAAGAAGAAGGATAAGAAGAACAAGAATAAAAACATGAAGAAGAAGAAGAAGAAGACTAAAAAGAAAAGGTCATAGAAGAAAGAATTGGATTAATCACTAGCACAAGTGAGGAAAAAGATCTAGGAGAGGAGGAGGATTTTATGCTAGGTAATAGGGAAAGGGCATAACAAGAGATTAAGGATAATGAGAGCCTCTATTTGATGGAGGGTTTTAGCCATTTCATGGTTTAGATACTTGGAAAATGTTATAGACCCTTAAATTTGACTTGGGATTTGGGTTTTATGTCATAAAGTTGAATAAAATATTTTCTTTCATTATTGGCACATGTGAAGCATTTAAAATCCAAAATTTAGTTTTAAGGCATATGAGACTTAACTCAAGGCTAATTAGCAAAGAGATAAGTTGTTTTAGTGAATATATTTTGTAATTTGATTCACAAAACGTTTTAATGAGTAAAATAATGCTAATGGGTATCCTAAATAGGTTTCAGATTGATTATAACCTCTATATGTTTTAAAAACCATCAAGATTTGTCCATTTTAAGGGGTACAAGAAATAAACCTAATTGAGAGAAAGATATTGAAAACAAAATATTTTACATTAAATGTTTGTTTTAAAACTTATTTTTTAGTAAAATGAAGTTAAATGTTACTATAAAAAGAGTAATTTGCTTTGAAACCTTGTATATATGTTCAATTATCTAAAAAGGTGTTTTGACAGGGCTACTAAGCTAGAAGCCTAATTAAGGAAAGTTGTTCAAAGTTGTTTTCTCACTATCCATATGCATCATATTTACTATTTTTTATTTTAAAAATTATATATGAAATATTATTATTTACACCATTTGTTCATGGAAATGCACATACCTGATTAATATTTCCATCTTCTATATTCTTTGCACATATAAACTAGTAATTTGATAATGTGATATTTGTAATGAAAAATTGATTTTAATTTTTTAATTATAATATTAAATTTATATATTGATTATCTGATATTTTATATACTCACAATCATAAGCCTTAAGTGCTTCATATTGAAAATGCATGCATATACCCTAGAGAGGATATGTGTGAGGTGGAGGGATTTGAGTAAAGATAAGTTGGTTACCTTAATTTGGAACTATAAAATGGGATACCTTACCTATTATTATATTTATACCTTGGACCTAGTTAGAGGGAAATTAGATATCATAGCTTTGATGGTTAGGAGGAAATTCTTTGTTAACCATGTTAAATTTCACAAATAGTAAAATGATAACAAGAAAAGAGATACATATGAATGCCTGCACACTATCTTTTGGAGTCTTGTTTAGGTAAGACTTACAAATTTTTGAATATTTTTATTAATTAAGATTAGATATTTATATTAATAATTTATATTTATGAATTAACATACCTAACCCATTAAATTTGAGTCCTTTAACCTATATTTCTTCTTTGAATCTCTCATTTCCTCTCTCTTAGCTTTTGTGAAAAAGCTAGTGAAGGGTTTTAGCCATTTCATGGTTTAGATACTTGGAAAATGTTAGAGACCCACAAATTTGACTTGGGATTTGGGTTTTATGTCATAAAGTTGAATAAAATATTTTCTTTCATTATTGGCACATGTGAAGCATTTAAAATCCAAAATTTAGTTTTAAGGCATATGAGACTTAACTCAAGGCTAATTAGCAAAGAGATAAGTTGTTTTAGTGAATATATTTTGTAATTTGATTCACAAAACGTTTTAATGAGTAAAATAATGCTAATGGGTATCCTAAATAGGTTTCAGATTGATTATAACCTCTATATGTTTTAAAAACCATCAAGATTTGTCCATTTTAAGGGCTACAAGAAATAAACCTAATTGAGAGAAAGATATTGAAAACAAATATATTTTACATTAAATGTTTGTTTTCAAACTTATTTTTTAGTAAAATGAAGTTAAATGTTACTATAAAAAGAGTAATTTGCTTTGAAACCTTGTATATATGTTCAATTATCCAAAAAGGTGTTTTGACAGGGCTACTAAGCTAGAAGCCTAATTAAGGAAAGTTGTTCAAAGTTGTTTTCTCACTATCCATATGCATCATATTTACTATTTTTTATTTTAAAATTTTTATATCAAATATTATTATTTACACCATTTGTATATGGAAATGCACATACCTGATTAATATTGCCATCTTCTAGATTCTTTGCACATATAATCTGGTATTTGATAATGTGATATTTGTAATGAAAAATTGATTTTAATTTTTTAATTATAATATTAAATTTATGTATTGATTATTTGATATTTTATATACTCACAAGCATAAGACTTAAGTGCTTCATATTTAAAATGCATGCATACACCCTAGAGAGGGGATGTGTGAGGTGGAGGGGTTTGAGTAAAGATAAGTTGGTTACCTTCATTTAGAACTATAAAATGGGATACCTTACCTATTATTATATTTATACATTGGACCTAGTTAGAGGGAAATTAGATATAAGAGATTTTGATGGTTAGGAGGAAATTCTTTGTTAACCATGTTAAATTTTACAAATAGTAAAATGATAACAAGGAAAGAGATACATATGAATGCCTGCACACTATCTTTTGGAGTCTTGTTTAGGTAAGACTTAAAATTTTTTTAATATTTTCATTAATTAATATTAGATATTTATATTAATAATTTATATTTAGGAATTCACATACCTAATCCATTAAATTTGAGTCCTTTAACCTATATTTCTTCTTTGAATCTCTCATTTCCTCTCTCTTAGCTTTTGTGAAAAAGCTAGTGAAGGGTTTTAGCCATTTCATGGTTTAGATACTTGGAAAATGTTATAGACCCTTAAATTTGACTTGGGATTTGGGTTTTATGTCCTAAAGTTGAATAAAATATTTTCTTTCATTATTGGCACATGTGAAGCATTTAAAATCCAAAATTCTATTTTAAGGCATATGAGACTTAACTCAAGGCTAATTAGCAAAGAGATAAGTTGTTTTAGTGAATGTATTTTGTAATTTGATTCATAAAATGATTTTAATGAGTAAAATAATGCTAATGGGTATCCTAAATAGGTTTCAGATTGATTATAACCTCTATATGTTTTAAAAACCATCAAGATTTGTCCATTTTAAGGGCTACAAGAAATAAACCTAATTGAGAGAAAGATATTGAAAACAAAATATTTTACATTAAATGTTTGTTTTAAAACTTATTTTTTAGTAAAATGAAGTTAAATGTTACTATAAAAAGAGTTTATTTGCTTTGAAACCTTGTATATCTGTTCAATTATCCAAAAAGGTGTTTTGAGAGGGCTACTAAGCTAGAAGCCTAATTAAGGAAAGTTGTTCAAAGTTGTTTTCTCACTATCCATATGCATCATATTTACTATTTTTTATTTTAAAAAAATTATATGAAATATTATTATTTACACCATTTTTATATGTAAATGCACATACTTGATTAATATTTCCATCTTCTAGATTCTTTGCACATATAATCTGGTAATTTGATAATGTGATATTTGTAATGAAAAATTGATTTTAATTTTTTAATTATAATATTAAATTTATATATTGATTATTTGATATTTTATATACTCACAATCATAAGACTTAAGTGCTTCATATTGAAAATGCATGCATACACCCTAGAGAGGAGATGTGTGAGGTGGAGGGATTTGAGTAAAGATAAGTTGGTTACCTTCATTTGGAACTATAAAATGGG
This sequence comes from Torreya grandis, assembly GCA_037957365.1. Taxonomy (NCBI): domain Eukaryota; kingdom Viridiplantae; phylum Streptophyta; class Pinopsida; order Cupressales; family Taxaceae; genus Torreya; species Torreya grandis. The sequence goes on along the minus strand of JARHVA010000537.1, from coordinate 3,783,213 downwards.
ATACCTTACCTATTATTATATTTATACATTGGACCTAGTTAGAGGGAAATTAGATATAATATTTTGATGGTTAGGAGGAAATTCTTTATTAACCATGTTAAATTTTACAAATAGTAAAATGATAACAAGAAAAGAGATACATATGAATGCCTGCACACTATCTTTTGGAGTCTTGTTTAGGTAAGACTTACAAATTTTTTGAATATTTTTATTAATTAATATTAGATATTTATATTAATAATTTATATTTATTAATTCACATACCTAATCCATTAAATTTGAGTCCTTTAATATATTTCTTCTTTGAATCTCTCATTTCCTCTCTCTTAGCTTTTGTGAAAAAGCTAGTGAAGGGTTTTAGCCATTTCATGGTTTAGATACTTTGGAAAATGTTATAGAAAATTAAATTTGACTTGGGATTTGGGTTTTATGTCCTAAAGTTGAATAAAATATTTTGTTTCATTATTGGCACATGTGAAGCATTTAAAATCCAAAATTTAGTTTTAAGGCATATGAGACTTAACTCAAGGCTAATTAGCAAAGAGATAAGTTGTTTTAGTGAATGTATTTTGTAATTTGTTTCAAAAATTTTTTAATGAGTAAAATAATGATAATGGGTATCCTAAAGAGGTTTGAAATTGATTATAACCTCTATATGTTTTAAAAACCATCGAGATTTGTCCATTTTAAGGGCTACAAGAAATAAACCTAATTGAGAGAAAGATATTGAAAACAAAATATTTTACATTAAATGTTTTTTTAAAAATTATTTTTTAGTAAAATGAAGTTAAATTTTACTATAAAAAGAGTTATTTGCTTTGAAACCTTGTATATTTGTTCAATTATCCAAAAAGGTGTTTTGAGAGGGCTACTAAGCTAGAAGCCTAATTAAGGAAAGTTGTTCAAAGTTGTTTTCTCACTATCCATATGCATCATATTTACTATTTTTTATTTTAAAAAATTTTATATGAAATATTATTATTTACACCATTTTTATATGTAAATGCACATACCTGATTAATATTGCCATCTTCTAGATTCTTTGCACATATAATCTAGTAATTTGATAATGTGATATTTGTAATGAAAAATTGATTTTAATTTTTTAATTATAATATTAAATTTATATATTGATTATTTTATATTTTATATACTCACAAGCATAAGCTTTAAGTGCTTCATATTGAAAATGCATGCATACACCCTAGAGAGGAGATGTGTGAGGTGGAGGGATTTGAGTAAAGATAAGTTGGTTACCTTCATTTGGAACTATAAAATGGGATACCTTACCTATTATTATATTTATACCTTGGACCTAGTTAAAGGGAAATTAGATATCATAGCTTTGATGTTTAGGAGGAAATTCTTTGTTAACCATGTTAAATTTTACAAATAGTAAAATGATAACAAGAAAAGAGATACATATGAATGCCTGCACACTATCTTTTGGAGTCTTGTTTAGGTAAGACTTACAAAGTTTTTGAATATTTTTATTAATGAATATTATATATTTATATTAATAATTTATATTTATGAATTCACATACCTAATCCATTAAATTTGAGTCCTTTAAACTATATTTCTTCTTTGAATCTCTCATTTCCTCTCTCTTAGCTTTTGTTAAAAAGCTAGTGAAGGGTTTTAGCCATTTCATGGTTTAGATACTTGGACAATGTTATAGACCCTTAAATTTGACTTGGGATTTGGGTTTTATGTCCTAAAGTTGAATAAATATTTTATTTCATTATTGGCACATGTGAAGCATTTAAAATCCAAAATTTAGTTTTAAGGCATATGAGACTTAACTCAAGGCTAATTAGCAAAGAGATAAGTTGTTTTAGTGAATGTATTTTGTAATTTGGTTCACAAAACATTTTAATGAGTAAAATAATGATAATGGGTATCCTAAACAGGTTTTATATTGATTATAACCTCTATATGTTTTAAAAACCATCAAGATTTGTCCATTTTAAGGGTTACAAGAAATAAACCTAATTGAGAGAAAGATATTAAAAACAAAATATTTTACATTAAATTTTTGTTTCAAAAATTATTTTTTAGTAAAATGAAATTAAATTTTACTATAAAAAGAGTTATTTGCTTTGAAACCTTGTATATTTTGTTCAATTATCCAAAAAGGTGTTTTGAGAGGGCTACTAAGCTTGAAGCCTAATTAAGGAAAGTTGTTCAAAGTTGTTTTCTCACTATCCATATGCATCATATTTACTATTTTTTATTTTCAAAATTTTATATGAAATATTATTATTTACACCATTTGTATATGGAAATGCACATACCTGATTAATATTGCCATCTTCTAGATTCTTTGCACATATAATCTGGTATTTTGATAATGTGATATTTGTAATGAAAAATTGATTTTAATTTTTTAATTATAATATTAAATTTATGTATTGATTATTTGATATTTTATATACTCACAAGCATAAGACTTAAGTGCTTCATATTTAAAATGCATGGATACACCCTAGAGAGGGGATGTGTGAGGTGGAGGGGTTTGAGTAAAGATAAGTTGGTTACCTTCATTTGGAACTATAAAATGGGATACCTTACCTATTATTATATTTATACATTGGACCTAGTTAGAGGGAAATTAGATATAATATATTTTATGGTTAGGAGGAAATTCTTTGTTAACCATGTTAAATTTTACAAATAATAAAATGATAACAAGAAAAGAGATACATATGAATGCCTGCACACTATCTTTTGGAGTCTTGTTTAGGTAAGACTTAAATTTTTTTGAATATTTAAATTAATGAAGATTAGATATTTATATTAATAATTTATATTTAGGAATTCACATACCTAATCCATTAAATTTGAGTCCTTTAATATATATTTCTTCTTTGAATCTCTCATTTCCTCTCTCTTTGCTTTTGTGAAAAAGCTAGTGAAGGGTTTTAGCCATTTCATGGTTTAGATACTTGTACAATGTTATAGACCCTTAAATTTGACTTGGGATTTGGGTTTTATGTCCTAAAGTTTGAATAAAATATTTTATTTCATTATTGGCACATGTGAAGCATTTAAAATCCAAAATTCTGTTTTAAGGCATATGAGACTTAACTCAAGGCTAATTAGCAAAGAGATAAGTTGTTTTAGTGAATGTATTTTGTAATTTATTCACAAAATGTTTTAATGAGTAAAATAATGATAATGGGTATCCTAAACAGGTTTCAGATTGATTATAACCTCTATATGTTTTAAAAACCATCAAGATTTGTCCATTTTAAGGGCTACAAGAAATAAACCTAATTGAGAGAAAGATATTGAAAACAAAATATTTTACATTAAATGTTGGTTTTAAAACTTAATTTTTAGTAAAATGAAGTTAAATTTTACTTTAAAAAGAGTTATTTGCTTTGAAACCTTGTATATCTATTCACTTATCCAAAAAGGTGTTTTGAGAGGGCTACTAAGCTAGAAGCCTAATTAAGGAAAGTTGTTCAAAGTTGTTTTCTCACTATCCATATGCATCATATTTACTATTTTTTATTTTAAAAATTTTATATGAAATATTATTATTTACACCATTTGTATATGGAAATGCACATACCTGATTAATATTGCCATCTTCTAGATTCTTTGCACATATAATCTAGTATTTTGATAATGTGATATTTGTAATGAAAAATTGATTTTAATTTTTTAATTATAATATTAAATTTATATATTTATTATTTGATATTTTATATACTCACAAGAATAATCCTTAAGTGCTTCATATTGAAAATGCATACATACACCCTAGAGAGGAGATGTGTGAGGTGGAGGGGTTTGAGTAAAGATAAGTTAGTTACCTTCATTTGGAACTATAAAATGGGATACCTTACCTATTATTATATTTATACCTTTGAACTATTTAGAGGGAAATTATATATCATATCTTTGATGGTTAGGATGAAATTCTTTGTTAACCATGTCAAATTTTACAAATAGTAAAATGATAACAAGAAAAGAGATACATATGAATGCTATAAAACACTCAAACATGATAATAACATAATAATTGAATTTTAAACCCTAGGAAAATAACATTATAAAAGGAGACCCTAGATAAAAATAAGGCATTCCATGCTTAAAAAATGCTTGTTCACCAATATGTTTTATCAAATTTTGGATTTATGTGCAAACTCTAGATGACAACACTACTATGAAAAACTAGGGGAATAATATAAATTATAACATTCACTTAATTTGAAATATTTTATTCTATAAACTCACTAAACATAACAAAATTTAAGGATAAAAATACTTGTCTAAAAATTGTGCCTCTATGAGCAATTAGGGTCTTAAACATGCTTTATAGATAGGTTTAGTTAATGGAATCAAGAATCTAAAATTGGAACTAGGCTTGGATAATTGAACTATGAATAGGAAACAAGAGGGTTTTTAATCTTATCCAACCTAATATGATCTTTTCCAATTTTAGTGATGAAATCAAGGATTTTATATTCTCTATGTCTTCATCTACATAGCCTATATCTAGTGTGGGGGCTTATGATCACTTATGGAGATAACTATGTGATTGATTTTCATTTAAAACCCTAACTACTTGATATTTGAATACCAATGAAAATAAATGGGGAAAAAGTGGTCAATAGTTTAATTTGGGTGAGACATATACACCCCACATTTTGATCATTGATACATACCAATACTATAAAGATAGATCAAACTTCATGCAATTCTCCCATTCTACAGTGTTGTGTGAATAATTAGTACAATATTTTATATATTATTGTAATAATTGTGTTATTATATGCCATAACCATGAATTTTTACCTATTAAATGTATTCATACACTATATCTAGGCTATGAGAGTTTTATTCATTTATAATTGGGATAAATAGGTATCATTCTCTCAATATGCAAGTGTGATTCTAGTGATTTTTGGTGTTGAATTAGTGAAAAATCATATAATGTAAAAAACGGTTTGAAAAGTGTTTGTATATTCATATCATTAACAATACTTCAAATGGATCTGAATAAAAACATAATCAAACATTCATATAACTTTGAATTTTATAAATTAGATATTATTTGATGGGAAGATAGGATAAAGGGGAAGGACACTAGAGTGGTGCATTGTAGTCCCCCAAGGTGATCTTATTTAATGGGTCAATTTACCATGTTGAGAGTTAGTTAGGGCCTAAAATGTGTTTGAGGTTCATAGGGATAGGTCCTAGTCCATTTTAGATACATCTATTGACTTAGAAGAGTGTGTAAGGTGGTCAAATATAATCAAAAGGAGCCCTAAGATAGGTCTGGATCTAAGTGTGTAAAAGAGTGCTCACAAGTTCATGATTTTAACTAAATGTTAATTTTATGAGTATAAATGTATATGTGACATGTTATCATTCATTCATATCCTAAATATTTATAAAAATTGACTAAGATAGAAAAAGGGATTCGTGACCAAATGAAAGCTTGCCTATCTATCATCACAACTCCATGTAATGTCAAATAGGACACCTGTTTAAAATCATCTCGACCAAAGATAAATAATTTATATTGAATGAAATAACATAGTTGGTGTAAAATATTCTAATTATGAGAAACATTTGTATAAAAATAAATAAGGGTTAAACTTTCCTAAACATAGGTGAATACAGGGCCTCAATGAAGATCTTTCATTCACTACAAATTCTATGAAACACTTAACTAATCAATATGAAATAGGATTCCAAGATTTTACATAGATAGGAGTAAATTGAGGATATTTTGGCTTTGTTAAATGTCTAATTTGATAATTTTTAGAGGATTCCCTCTTTTTTTATGAAAATAGGGTTGTTTGTCATAATAGGATGTCATGAGGTAAAATCAATACCACAAATGGCATATGTATCTATCTGATGACGTGGTACCATCGTAAGATTATGAGGTGTAGTTTTATGTTCAATAATTTTTTAAATAATCCCCATAATATTATGTTACATAATGGGAAAATTTGATAAAGTTATTAATATATTGAGTATAATGAGCATGTACCCATTCTACACAAAGTAATAATATTGGATTATATATTGAGGCCAATATTCTTAGCTTGATGCCATGTATAATATTATATACAATTTTGATAAGAATATTATAAACTATTAGAATGTGCATTTTCATATTATTCTTTATATTATTCAGAATGGACATGTGCCCATACTGCACAAGATAGGAATATTATCAATTTTAAAATATTTTTATCTTATGTATAATAGGATTAATTGATAATATTCTTTATCATTATTTTGTGTAGAATGGGATTAATTGATAATATTATTTATGTTTATATTTTGTAGAATATTCTTAATATAATTGATTAACCATTTGATAGGTCAGATAACATTATTTTCAATGGCAATGAAATTATATTTCATGAATCAAGTTGAAAGGAAGCAAAACAAAACTATTTAAAGACAAAATTTTATTATTCACTTCACCTACCAAGAAGTCCATTAATATACCTATTGGACTCTTGAGCTACACACAAGAAAACAAAATAATTTTTAAACTACTCCTATGAATTAGTAAATATTATCTATACTAATATTACATCCCCCCTTCATCCATAGGGGTTGTTGTCAGACCAAGCATTCCTCTACACTTTTCAAAATTTTCTCATCCAAGCACCTTTGTCAGGATGACTGTTGGTTGCTCTATTTTTAGGCAATGTTAAAACTCGACATTGCCATCTTTTACATAGTATCAAATAAAATGAAATTTTCTATTGATGTGCTTGGTTTGGTTTTGAAAGACTAGACTCTTTGCCATCTAGATTGTAGAAGTGTTGTCAACCATGAGATGTGTTGATGAAGCTTGTTGCTCCTACAAATTTGAAATAACCCTTCTGAGCTACAAGATCTCTCTAGTTGCCTTTAAAGTGGTTGTGTATTCTACCTCTACTAAAGAAACTATTGGCACTTATTGATTCTTAGATTTCCAATGGATAACTATTGTTCCCAAATTCATTAGCAAACCCAAGGTGGACTTTCCATCTTCATGATCACTACCATAATTAAAATTTGAATACCCAACCAGTTTGAAGTCTCCTACCTTGGAGTATTTAAGCCCAAAATGTTGTGTGATTTTGAGATATCTAAGGACCCTTTTTTCTACTAGTCAATGACTCACCCTATGTTGTTGCATGAATCTTGAGAGGAAACCAACTACATATGATATATCTGGTTAAGTGGTAGTCACATAAATTAGACTTCTAATGAGTTGTCTATATTTAGTGGCATCAACAAAATCTATTAAATATTTAGATGTCAATTTGAGATTCTATTCCATGGGCATTCTAAGAGGTTTACATTATTCCATTTTGAACTTGCTCAAAATGTCACCAATGTACTTATGCTAAGTGATGAAGAAATACTTTGGTTTATGAATTACTTCAATACCTAAATAGTAATGAAGATAACCCAAATCAATCATTTCAAAGCTTTTCATCAATTCTGATTTGAATTTTTTAGTGTACCATTCATTATTCCATGTGTTGAGAAAATCATCAACATACACCGCCACAAATACAACTATTTTTTCAATGATTTTTATGAAAAGAGTTACGTCTTTAAACTCAAAATGTTTGAATTTTATGTTTATGAGGTGCTCAACCAGTTTTTCATACCATGATCTAGGGTCTTTTTCCAAACCATACAACATTTTTTCCAATTTGCACACCTTGTGCTCTTATCCCTTTATTGAAAAACCATTAGGTTGTGTCATGTACATAGTTCCATTGAGGTCTCCATTCAAAAATGAAGTTTTGAAATCTATTTGATGAACTTTCCATCCATTGTGAGCTACCAAAGCTGACATGGTTTGAATGGTATTTCATTTTTATATAGGTGCAAAGGTTTCATTGTATTCAATTCCTTCCTTTTGAGAATACCCCTTTGTGACAAGCCTTACTTTGTACTTGTCAAGTGAGCCATTTGCCTTGTATTTTTTGTGATAGACCTACTTTCTACTAATCAATTTACAACCATATGGTGGATCAACCAGATTCCAAGTCTCATTTTTCACCAGTGAATTATACTCATCTTTCATTTCTTTTCTCCAAGAGTCAAGCTTTTTAGATTGTTTGAAAGTTTTTGGTTCTAAATAATATGCAACATTGAGTTCCTCTTGAGAATCATCCAATGTGAGGTTTCTAATCATGTCATGAATTTCATCAATGGAATTTTTTGGTTGAGATGAGGTTGAAATGTGAACTTTGAGTGCCTATTTTCCCAACTTCATCATGCCTCACATCTTTTAGTGTTTGAAGGGCCCACTTAGGCATCTTTTTCTATGTTGAAGGTACTTTAGGTTCATCCTCTAAAGTTCCTTCATTATGTACCCTCTATTTTGTTGGCCCCTATTCAATATATATTGAAGTCTCACTCTATCCTTTAAAAGTTATACAAGAGACAATAGAAAATAAATATATTCCCAAATTTATGTCCCCGACTCATTATTTGGAACATTCAAATCACTCTCTTTGTAGACATCAAACTAGGCATATTTGTCAAATTGACTCAACTATCGATCAATATGCTCCTTGTGCTTTTTAGTTTCATAAAAGACAACTTATTTTGTGATAAGAAACTTCTTTTCTTTTTAATCATATAGCCTGAATGCCTTGGAGTAATCAAAATATCCCAAATGGATGCATTTTCAACTCTTGTGGTCCAATTTGTTTCTCCTATCCTTTGGAATCAATGTGTAACAAGTGGATCCAAAAATTTGAATATGTCATAGTGAAGGGAGGTGACCACACCACATCTCATATAGAGTCTTTGATTAAAGATTTATTAATGGTGATTTGTTGTGAAGGTATACTATTGTTTTAGTTGCTTCAGCATAAAAGTGTAGATCTACCCCTTTGAAATACAATATTGTACGAGCCATATTCATCGTAGTTCTATTCATTCTTTCAACTACTCCATTTTTTTGTAGAGTGTGAGGAACTATGAGATTGTGTTTGATCCCATTTTTCTCAAGATAGGATTAAAACTTCTCTGATGTGAATTCACCACCATTATCTGTCTTGAGTGTCTTGATGTGGGTTTGTGCTTCATTTTTAATTTTTTTTTAAAGTATCAAAGGCCTTTGATTTATATTCTAGAAAGTATATCCATGTCATCCTATTTTAGTGATTAATGAGCAGCATGATGTACTTATGACCACCAGTGGAGAGGATAGGAAGAGAACACAATCCTAAATGAATAAGATATAATTTTTTGTCTGCTTTTCACTATGACTTCAGAAATGGTTCTCTTGACTATTTAGCCAAGATGCATGCTTCACACTTCTCATCTAATTTTGTGGGCAATGTAGGCATGCCAATAACACCATTCTCTTATAATACACAATTTTTATTATAGTGAGTGTTCCCAAATATAGCATGCCATAACATGTTTGGAGGCATTACGTCTTTCACAAGATGAGCATAATTACTTGAATTTTATGGCTCACCCTTTAGTTTGAATAGTTTCCCTTCCTCATATCTAGTCAAGATGAATATATTATCACGTTTTCTCCTAATTGTGACATCCCCATTATCCAATAGAATGGAATGTCCTTGTTGCCTTATGTACACTAGGGAAAACAAGTTTAGTTTCAATTGAGGAAGGTAGAGAACATTCTCAAGTTTGTAGTTTGGAAGTCCTAGACACTTGAGTCAAATTGTACTTCTTCCTTGTGTTTGTAGACTAGATCTATCTATGAAGTATATTGAGCCACAACTTTCTTGAATGTACTCCCCAAAAAAATCTTTTTGAAAAGTCATATGTTGAGTGGCACTAGTATCAATAACCCAAGCATCTAACCATGAGAAATTGATCGAGACACTGTTTACTTCATCATTTGTACTAGAAAACACACATTCACTGCTGAATTGGGTTGAGTTTGACTCTTTTGACTATTTCTTTAAATTTCACTCATTATTTTTATGGTATGATTTAATATTATCCCATGGATCCCTACATTCATGAGTCTCATGGCTACCTTTTTTGTCACACCATTCACAATAGAGGTTCTATTTATCATTCAATTTTTTATTTTGACCACCATGATTTTCATTTTTGCCACGTTTTCACTTGTACTTGTTCTTTTACTTGTTCTTTCCTTCATTTTTAGAAGATGTGGCCTTGTTTGATGTTTTGAAAGAGTTTTTTTGACATAGCACATACTTTCACCTATTGTGGTTTTTATTTTCCTTCCAAATGAATTTTCTCTTTTTTCCATCTTTTCAACCAATTGGTCAAATGTGAGAGTCTTCAACTAATTGATTCCTTGTAGAGACTCTAAATATATTGAATAGTTAGGAAGAAATTATTTTACGAATGTGGTCATATATAAGTCAATTTTTACACATGTTACTTCAACATCATGTTTGATAACATGTATCTCTAAATCCAATCTCATCACATCACCATCTTTCAGCTCTAGGTTGATCAATTTCAACTGCAATTGAATGAATTCCAACTTTGAATGGGAGTCATATAGGTCCTTTAATTTTTTTTATGCTTCTCATGGTGTATTACACCCTTGTATATGATGAAACAAATATCCATCGACTAATGCCCTCATTAAGGCCAAAGCCTTCTAGTTTTTCTACTTCCATGCCTATATGTTCTTTGCATTCCCTATTAGTTTAGTTGGTTGTGTTGTCCCATCACAAATATAGAAGCATAGATAATTTAAGATGAGTGTGTTCTCTACTTTCTGAGACCATTCTAGGCAACTATCTTTATCAGCCAAGGTAGTGACAATAATGGATTTGATGGAATACATGGTTTTGAGTTTTTAGAGGTTTTGAGTTTTTTTAAACCCAAATTAGTTCCTTATCACTCCAAAATGGTCCCCTTTTCTATATACTTAAAGTTACTAAAAAGGATTCACTTTGTCGTCAACACTGGCTTAAAAAGAAAACCTCATACATCATTATACTCAATTTTTTTAATTTTTAAAATTACATTTTTTGACATACACAAATGTGTAAAAAGAGTAACTCCCCTTATTTCTCCTTGAATTTGAAAAAAATAGTTGTTATTTTCCAATTTTGTGTATAGTATCTTGCTCAAGGCAATTTAAAAAAAATTCTCAAAATTTTAAATGTTTTCAAATTTAAATTTTTCAAAAATTGAAAAAAACATTTGAAAAAAAATGTTTTTTTTTTTTTTTAATGGACAAAAGCATATACCTTATCCTTTTATTTTATTTGGTAGAGATTCTAATATTGTAATATATATGAGATTAAATTTACAACTATCTTCAAAATATGATAATCAGCTTCATATGGAAAGATTAGCCATGCTCCCTATGGTTTTTATTAAAAAAATCCAAAAAAGAAACTTTTGGGCTACACCAATAACTATTGCCACGTATTTATTCCCTATTGTCTCTAAACACTCCATGCATCCTAAGGAATAAATGTAAGTTTCAATAATGGAAATAGAAACTCTATGCCATGCAGGTCTTTGAGGAGTGTAGCCAAGAGAAAATACAATGCAATAGTCAAAAAAGAGATGCCAAGTCACCAAAAACCTTATTGCCCATGCCATGTAGGTATAAAATATTTACCAAATGCTTTGAATGATAGATGATAGTGTTGGAAGTGTCTTAGTAGAAACCAATGCTTACCAAATACCAAAGGTATAAAACCAAAACGCCACACAACCCTCTATATAGCTTCCTGGTCTGGGTGTAGTAAATGTTGGTAGATCAAAATTCCAAGAGTACTCCATGCTTAGTAAAAAAAATATAATTCAAATGTAGGATCAAGTGAATTCAAATGTTGTAGATGAAAATAATACACAACAATAAAGATATTCAAGCACAAATGAAGCACCCTTTCAAGCATAAACAAAAACATTAACTATAGGTCTGTACATCTAAAAAATGGAGAATAATAATATAGTTATTTTACTAGGCTCTAATACCAATGATAGGATAGATAACATTATTTAGAATGGAAATGAAATTATATTTCATGATTCAAGTTGAAAGGAAGAAAAATAAAATAATTTAAATCTAAAATTTGAATGTTAACTTCACCTACCAAGAAGTCCATTCATATACCTACATGACTCTTGAACTACACACAAGAAGACAGAATAAATGTGCAACTACTCCTAGGAATTAGGAAATATTATCTATACTAATATTACACCATTGGTTATAATGTGGGTGATGATATTATCTGTTTATTGTTCATATTATTATCAAATGTCAAACATATTTATCTCATGTATAATTATATTAATTGATTAAATTATTAATGTCGCATGTAAAAGGAAGCACATGCCCTTTCTGAACAAGATACAAAATATCATCTCCATTATTATAATTCATTGTTAAGACCAAATACAATAATACAAATTTAATATCAATAGACACATCTTGTCCTTGTGTGTATACATTTATGGTCTAATTCTTTATGAAATCCCATGAAGTAAATAATAATGACACATAATTAAATTATCATTAATACATCATTGAATCAGTTTAAGTATATATGTATATATCATGGTTAGTTTGATATAGTAGTTTCATAGCCATTATTGAAATTCATTGATAAGACCAAATAGAATACAAAATATCAACAAACACAGATCATCCTCATGCATATATATTTATGGTATAATTATCCACGGGATGCCATGAGGTAAAATGGATACCATGAATAACATATGTAATTTTATGATGACATGGTATTGTCGTAAGTTTTTGTAATATTTTTTTATGTTTAATACTCCACTGAATAATTCCACCAAGATTTTATTACAAAGTGGGCATAATTGATAAAACTATTAATATCTTGAGTAGAATTGGAATGTTCCCATTATACACACCATCAATGATGTGACTCTTAACTAAAAATTAGTTTAATCTAAATAATTACAAATCAAAAAGTCACATAACCTATTCTATATACAAATATAATGGAAAATCATAAATGAAACATAGAAATTGGAAGATAACATTAAATCCACATAAACTCATAAAACTATAGCAATATTTTTCTTATTTGTATTAATTACTAAAAAAATTCCTCTCTTTACAATCTATGAAAAACATGTATACATAATTCTTAATGAGGGTGAGTCAGTAATGATAGCTTAGCGATGAGTGAGCTAAGTGTTAGAAGTGGGAGGTATTGAGGTCCATTCCCTAGAATGACCATTCTCTAACATTATTCCCATACTAATCTATGGCAAGTTAATTCATAAAAAGTATCCACAATGAAATTGGCTACCGATTTGGTATTCAATACGATGGGGGTTGGCATATGGCTTGAAACCTATATTTAATGAGACAAGGCAAGTCAATTTTTCATGGATAGGGATAATATTTAACATTAGTTTGTGCATTCTGGTTATAAAAATATCATCACCCAAAATTTACTTTGAAGTGGCCATGGGGACACCTTAAGGTATGGCTCAAACTTCTCCATGTGTTCCACATGGATCATAGTGGAATGATTTGATTGTAGATCATTCAATAGATATTAAAAACATAGGCCCACTCCCATTAAGATTTAGATGTAGATCAAATTTTAAAACTTGATGATGATAGCCTAGTAGTGAGTGAGTTGAGTGTTATAAGTGGGAGGTCTCAGGTTCCATTCCCTAGGATGACCATTATCTAGTGTCATTCCCATACTAAGATATGAGGGGTTATTTCATGAAAAGTATCCATAATGTAATGGGATATTAGATTAGTGTTCAATGTGATGGGAGTTGGGATATGGATTGAAACCTATGTTCAATACAATGAGTTAGGTCCATAGTTCATGGCTAGGGATACTATTCACTATTGGTTTAGATATTTTAATTATAAAAATATCAGCACCCAAAAATTACTTTGAAGTGGCCATTCGGACACCTTGAGGTAGGGATCAAACTTCTCCATGTGTTTCACATGGATCACAATAGGGTGATTTAATTATGTATCATTCCACAAATATTACAAACCCAGGCCCACCCCCATTAAGCTTCAGATGTAGATCAAATTTTTAAACTTGGTGGTGATAGCTTAGTGGTGAGTGAGCTGAGTATTAGAAGTGGGAGGTCTCAAGGTCTATTCCTTGGGATGACCAATCTCAAGCATCATTACTACACTAAGATACAATGGGTTATTTCATTAAAATTATCCATAATGTAATGGGCTACCATCTTGGTGTTCAATGCAATAGGGTTTGACATGTGTCTTGAAACTTATGTTCAATGTGATGAGGTAAGTGCATAGTTCATGGCTAGGGATACTATTCACCATTGGTTTGGGCATTCTAATTAAAAAAATGTAAGAACCTAAAATTTACTTTAAGTGGCCATGGGGATACCTTGACATAAGGGTCAAACTTCTCCATGTGTTCCATATAGATCAAAGTAGGACAATTCAATTGTAGATCATTCGATAGACATTAAAAACCCAAGATAACCCCCATTAAGCTATAGTTAAAGATCAAATTTTAATTTGATGATGATAACCTAGTGGTGAATGAGTTAAATGTTATAAGTGGGAGGTCTTGGGGTCCATTCCCATGATGACCAATGTCTAACATCATTCCCATACTAAGCTACGATGGATTATTTCATGCAAAATATTTATAATGCAATGGGCTATCGAATTATTATTTAATGTGATGGGGGTCAACATGTAGCTTGAAACCTATGTTCAATGTGATGAGGTAAGTCCACAGTTCATAACTAGGGATACTATTCACTGATGGTTTGGGCATTCCAATTACAAAAATTTCAGCACCCAAAATTTACTTTGAATGGCCATGGGGACACCTTGAGGTAGTTGTTGAACTTATCCATGTGTTCCACGTAGATCACAATGGGGTGATTTAGTTATGGATCATTATGTGTATATTTAAAACCTAAACCCACCCCCATTAAGATTCATATGTAGATCAAATTTAGCCAATGAGATGTAGAATGATTGGTGAAGTGGTTTAGCTATACCTAACCCTACCAAAATTTGAATCTCATAGAGCATTAATAGGTTAGATGTGGCTATTTACTCAATGATTTCAAAAAGTGATCAGGTGATAACCATTTATATTGGTTCAATAGTTATCTAGGGGATCAAACCCCTGGTTTGTACCCCATAACTATTTATAGCTCTAGTCAAAAGCTAATATCAATCAAAAAAATCTTGATCGGTGTCTCCTCATCTTCATAATTATATTGTGTGTAAAATCAAAAATTAATCTATTCTCTTAATTTTTATTGATAATTACAATGTTTCCTTACTCTCAAATCAAATATATAGATAATCATGAAAGACATACAACTCCAAAAATTGGATCATGACATCATAATATAACAGTCATTGAAAAATAAAGATGAACTAAGTAGAAATCAAATTGATAAATTTGGACTGGACATCTTGAAAATTGGGGCAATGTCATGTCACTATAGTAGATGAAGTGATACCTTTATTTTTGAAATTGAAGTTACTTCTATTATTACTTATGAATAAAAGACTGCATCATCCCAATTATTATTTATTTAGTAGAAGAAGGTGAATTTGTGGTTATCTCAACTTTTGAAGTTGTTGCGACTAATTGTTATCATTACTTATTTTCTTTGTAAGATTTGGATCATGCTTGGAAATCCAATTTAATCAATTCAAAGTTAATGATAGGAATTTCAAATAATACAAGAATTTTTTCCATATAATTATTATGATTAATCATTTAAATATCAAATAAATTCAACAATGCTTACACATGATCAATATTTTCCTTTCAAAATGTGACCAACTGAATGACCAAGTCTCCTTTTCTTTAAGTTGAATCTGTAACTTTAGCTATGAAATGGTTAATATAATCATATAAAATGTATTGAATATGTTATGTTAATTATCCCTCTATATGAATAATATGTAGAAGGGATTAATATATCCACTAGTAAGTCAGTGGTATCATGATCTTAGCTAGTTAAATTATTTACCAACTCCTTCATTATTCAATGCCACTCCATGATATCATATCTTGTGTTCACATAATTTTGGGATAAATTAATGGTTGGGAGTGTTAATTAATTCAAACCTAGATATAATGTTTCCCTTAATTCTTTGTTTATAGTGTATACCTTAACATCTAATTTCTTTAGTGATTTATTGAATTACACCACTCTTATCCTATGTCGTTTTGACTCTCCATGTGTTTTATGAACTGAACATACTAAATCATAGACCATGTGAGTGGATATTTTTCCATGTTGAAAAAAATATTATCGGGCCTCCACCATAGGTTGGAACTCTAAATTTTAATTTATTTGTTTGAGACCTTTGAATATTTTATTTAATACATCACCTATATCATTTATTATAGTTTAAGGATCTTCTTCAAACTCATCATGCTTTTATCCTATCTCTTTATTTTATTTGTAAAACAAAATAGTTCTTCTTGTGATATAAATTTGATTTACTTTATAACACTATAAATTTTCCTTTTTATGATCCTATTTAGTTTATTAGTAATTTCATCAAATTCAAGGATAAGATTTGGCATCTCAATCAACACTAAATGTTACCTAGATAACTTCTCTATTTATAGTTATTGCATCCATAGTGATGCCAGTTTTAGAATAGAATTAGAATCAAGATCTAGGAGTGAAATAGGAATGGGTCAAGTAGTTTATGGATGTTCCATGAGTCTTGGAGGGTTAGATGAAGGGGATGTGGGAAAATGAGGATTATCCATTTTCTCTCTTGAAACCTTAATCCTCAATGGAGTACATACAAAGTACTTAAATGCATTGGTAGACTCCTAAATAGTTTTAGTAATGGAGGAATATATGGGAGAAATTGAGGGCATGATAATACTTAGTTAAGTGGATGAATTATTGTGATATGGATCAAGCATAGATTGTGAAACTAAGTACTCAAAGTTTACTTATTGAGAATCCATTGGAAAAGGCCCATATATGTCTAATACATCCTCAAACTATGAAATAACAACTTTGGTCAAGTTTATTTTTGTTTGAGGAGATAATATAGTAGTGTCTAAAATAACATTAGTATATATGGAATTAGTTAAATTACCAATCAGTGAATCACATAGAACTATAAATCTGTAGTAATAATATGAATAGTAAAAACTAGAGCAACACTAGAAATAATGGAAATAGGAACTATAGATTTTGTAATAGTGGTTATCGTAGTGTCTCCATTATCCATTCCACCAATGTTTAATGTATCCATTTGAATATTTTGTATAATGGTAAGTGTATCAAAAACCTTAAAAACTATAACCTCTTTTCTTATGTTTCAACCACCTTTGATCATGTGTTCAGAGGAGAGATAAAAATAAAATGCATGTGTAAAGGTGTCTTTTCAAACACATCATGTTCTACTTTAGTTACCTCATCCTTTATTATATTTTATTCTTTAATTTCCATTTATACCAAATCTTCCTCAATAAATTCTTATTTCTCTATTAATTATTTAGAAGAATTGAAATAAATAGTTAATACCCATTTTGCTTGAATAACTAGAATAGGTCCAACTAAAGTGAACACTATTGGGTTGTGACTAACTACCAATGATTGTTCTAATGGAGAATTTTTAGTGGGTTGAAATATAGGAATAAAATCAACTATAGTAAAATGGATCAAATTAATTCCCATTTCTAATGTGTAAACTTGTTTCTAGGGAGACAAAGGAGGTGGAATCCTTATGTATCTTCCTGTTCAAATGTTTATTAATCTTCTCAATAGGTTACTCTTTATGTACCCCATTAGGAATTATATCACCTTTATTTATGTGTGGGTTATATTTCACATTTTTATCAAATTCCATTGTCATCCCCATTCCATGCATCTTAATCCATACTTCAGAATCATCCTTTCTATCCATAAAAATGTAGTCATGTGAGTAACTAACATGAACATAATCAACCTTAATTATTTCTCCATGATATTGTATATATTTGGATATTATCCCATAGGGATGCCACTATCTATACTATACCAAGCTAAAATAGAACTATGATCTTTGTTTTGAAGATCCAATAATTTGAATCCAATATTTGTACTATTGTCTACCATATCGTAGGGGTGTTTTATGGAAAACCCCTAGTTTTACTAATCTATAATCAATATCCACACTTTAAATAGATAAAAACATATAACTTATCCAACCTAAATCTCTAAAACTTGTCTAAGAAGGTATAATGGAGTAACATTAATTACCTCTATTATGATAATAGTGTAATGAGCATAATTATAAATTTCCTAATGTACTCAATGATATCATAATTTCATCTAATAATTTTGGCATATGTTTCCCATTGATTACTTTTTATAAAAAAGGACAAAAAATATCTTTAATCCTCTACATATGTTATATAAACTTGCGAATATGGAATATATTAGATTCATCACAAATTCTAATGTCTACACTTATTGGTCACCGTTGAGCTTCTCATAGTGGGTTGATTGTAACACATATGCATCCAATAAATAAGACATAATGAACAAATATTTATTTGATCTTACTCTATTTTAAGAAACCCTGTGTTGTTTAAAATTGTAACTAATAACCTCCCCAATAGTAGTAATTTTCCTATCATAGAGGATCATTTACAACAAAGGAACCCAATCATCATCTACATATGTTATATATGGGTCTCCTTATATCCTATTCATAATATCTATATGAATCCTAACTCCTAGCCTAAATTTCATGATGTGAATGTTTTTACTCTTTACAAAGTTGTTAGAATTATTTTCCTAAGACTTTAATGTTTGTCTAATACTTTTTTCATTCAACCATTTTTTTATGGTATCAAAATCATATACCATATCACTATTTCAGATTCCATAATATTTCTCAAATTTACTCCCAGCTATGAATGTTATGGGTTCAATGCTACTTATTATATGAAATATAGCATTGGTTCAAGCACCAGATTTAAATAAATTATGGAAGACATCAATTCATAGAAATAATTATAGTTTTATAATTCTCTTGTGAAGTCTTCCTACTTTGATAGTTAACAAATTATTGATATATTCCCTATTTAGTAGAGGTAAGTTATTTTCATCATCATATACTTTCGATTTTTCTTATTTGTTATACAAAGCTGAATAGTGAAGAAAATTGTCCACCATAACACTAAGGTTGAATGTTATATACATGAATTCAACTAGCATACCAAAGAATAATATTGAAGGTGTAGGGAAATTATCTTTTGGATTCATTATTTTAATGTTGTCAACATTTTAATTCTAGTTGCAAATTTGGAATTTTTTAGTAGATGGAGAGCTCTATATTCTTGTTTTATTTATATTTTGATGGAAAATAAAAATTAAATCTAGTTGGGGATGATGGATGAGCTTATGCACACCTAATTCAATTCCATAATATTTAATTCATGGGAATAAATTTTAGAACAATGGTCCATATCAACTATATTTCCAATTAAATTTGATTTTATAACATACACTTTTATTTTCCATGTGTCATATTTTCACTTCTTTTATTTTCTCATTCACTTGATTAGACTTTTGGAAAACCTTATATAGTTAATTTTTTGGATACATCATTGGGTATTATCTATGAAAAGAGTTCACTGGATTGATATTGATTTTATGCACTAGTTATGTTAATAAGGGACACATGCCATAATGTCATTTTAATCATTAATTGATAGGTTATTTTGGGTATTTGTATCTTTTCTTTTACATGAGGAGGCAAAATTATGGAATGTGGCATGAAATATAATATGAAATGTGGTAGTTGATTGTGTTAGGAAAGACATGTGGTTCCTTCTCACCATTTCATAGTTCATAACTTTGTGATCTGTCACCTTGACTATATATCTTAAGGTAGTGGGATGATGCCACATGCAATGATCCTACTGATTCAAGTAATTATAACTTTTGACAACTTGGAATTTAATTGCATATCCCACAATGTAATGATACTAATCCATGTATCTTGATATCATTGAGTCACTTAGTTGACACCTTTTAAATTTCAAATATTTGAAAATAATAGGTGATGAAGTAGATGAATGACACCTGGTAAGATTTCACTCAAGTCTAGTAGTTGAAAGCTTTGGGTAGATGTTATATTGGCTATTTATTTTGAATTTTTTTGATGGGCTAAGAAAGAGTCATACGAATCTAATTTCACTAAGTTGGTAGATTTGGATGAATGCCTAGCTAGCTTATTTTTGTAAAACTACCAATGATTTGATATAGTATCATGTGGCATACTTTCACTAAATTAAAAAAATGGTAAACCTAGATCATGTCATGAAAAAAGTGATAATGAGTGATACCTAGTTTGGATAACATAGCCTAAAAATAAAAAATAAGACTTGAACAAAACCCTTAATATCTCTATCAGTCAAAAAATATACATGAAGTGTTGGAAATATTGTCATTGATGTCAAAGGTTTAGTACTATTGGTGATAAAGGCCCCATTACATTTAATATTGTTTATCTTGGCTAATATGAGTTAATATTTATTTAATATTAACAAATATATTTTTGGTTGCATATGAGACAAAATAAGGGCCCATGGAGAAGAAGAAGAGTCACAAGATAAAGACAAAATAAGGATGGGACGCATTTTCCCATGAAGAGTCATCTTGGGGAATACCAAGAGTCACCAAGTGAAGACAAAAGAGTAAAGGGCGAATTTCTCATGAAGGGACACTTAAAGGAATATGAAAAGTCACCAAAGATAAGGACAAAAAAGGGAAAGACGTTTTTGGTCATGAAGGGTCACCACATGACTTTTCAAATGCTTGGATATGAAGGGTCATCCAAGATTGGCGCCATTTTCCATGAGGAATGAAAGGTCACAAAGGGGGAAGGCCAAAGGTCATTTGGAAAGCTATAAATAAAGGCTTGAGTAGCCATTTGTAAATGTGGAAGTGAGAGGATGATTTGATATTGTAATATCTAGCTTAGAAGAGCAATTATGAGAGATGATTTGTATTTGTTATATCTAGCTTAGAAGAGCAAAAGTGAGAGAGAGGAAGGTGATGTTGTATTGATCCATCATTTGTTGAGATAGCAACATTGAGAGATAGGTGTGTGGTATACACAAAGGGGTTGGTGCTCTTGTGGGTTGGTGCTTATGAATTTTTGCTAAGTTGGTGCTTGTCAAAGGGGTTGGTGCTCCTGTGGGTTGGTGTTCGATAAAGGGGTTGGTGCTCCTATGGGTTGGTGCTCACAAATGACAGCTGGGTTGGTGCTCGGCAAAGGGGTTTGAAGCTCCTATGGGGTGGTGCTCATGAATTGAAGCTGAGGTTTGTACTTGGCAAAGGGGTATGGTGATCCTATGGGGTTGTTATCACAAATATATTTGAGATTGATTCTCTGTGGTTTTTCCCACATTGGGTTTCCATGTTATATCTGGTGTCTCTCTGTCTTGTGTGGATGTTTATTGTTTGAGTTTTATTGCATATCTTTAATGTTTAATTAAGTGGATTTTGGTTAAATAAAATATTTATAAGATATATAATATAATGATTCACCCCCCTTCTCAGTATATTTCATGCTTACCAATTGGTATTAGAGCAGGTTCCTTTTGAAAAGTTTTACAGCTTGAAGGTAGATCGGGAAAGCATGATGGTTGGGTCACAGGAAGGATTTTCTACAAATAAGGCACCTTTATTTGATGGGACAAATTATGATTTTTGGAGCATGAGAATGAAGGTTTATTTGATGGCCCTTGGATTCGACATATGAAAATCAGTGGTGGAGAAATATGAAGAGCCACAAACATCTACAATTACTCCAGTAGAAAAGAAGGCAAGTGAATGTAATGCTAAAGATTTAAATGCTATTTTATGTGGTTTATGTGAATCTAAATTTGTTAAAGTTATGCAATGTAAATCTACTCATGAAACTTGGGTAAAACTTGAGAATATTTACAAAGGTGATGGAAAGGTACAACAAGCTAAATTGTAGACTTTTAGAAGGCAATTTGAAAGTTTGAAGATGGAAGAAGAAGAAGATATAGCAAGTTATCTTTTGTGATTTGATCAGATAGTAAATTAGATTCAAGGTCTTGGAGAAACATTGGAAGAGTCAACGGTGGTGCAAAAGGTTTTGAGATCTCTACCAATGAGATATGATGCAAAGGTTTCGACAATCGAGGAGATGAAGAATTTAACCAAGCTGAAGATGGATGAGCTTCATGGTATTCTCATGGCATATGAGATATGGATAGAACAAGATAAACCCTCAAAGAGAAAAGCAGCTTTCAAGACATCAAAGAAGGAGAAAGCTAAGATTCAAGAATCGAGTGATAGTTCCAATGATGATGAAGATGACATTGAAACACTTTTCATTCGTAGGCCAAAAAGAGGAATAGGTAAATATCAAGGAAAATTACCTTTTAAATGTTTTAATTGTGGAAAGATTAGACATTTTTCAGCTAGATGCCCCAATAAGGTTAAAGATGATGAAGAAGAAAAGCCTACATACAAGAAGAATTTCAAAGGCAAATCCAAGAAGGGATTCGAGAAGAAGAGCCTGTATTCTAAGGACCCTAGCTTAGTGGAAGATAGTGGAGTCAGCGATTCAAAAGATGAAGAGATTTTATTCATGGCCATACATGATGATGATCAAGAAGAAGAAGAGGAGGAAGCTGAAGTAGATATGGAAGGAGAACTCAATTGTGCCCTAGAAGAGTTAGAAGCTATTCAAAATAAGAATCGAAGGTTAAAGCGCCAGATCGAAAAGGATGAACAAGAGTCAAAGGAAATGATTGAAGATCTACAAGCACACTTTGAAGAAGTCAAGAAGAATGAAGAATATCTCAAAACATAGATGGAAATAACAAGAAAATATTATGAAGGGTATGTTATTGAAATTACATCTTTAAAAGAAGATATTCCAAAAGCAGTCAATGAAAAAGTAGTTAGTGATTCAAAATTTGAGGATAGCACTAACATGCTGAATAAGATATTGGAAAGTCAAAAAGCAAATTCAGATAAGACAGGGATCGGATTTGAAAAGAAAAATAGCTATGTTGAAGCTCTTACACAAGAGGAAACAAAAAGGGGAGAAGTGAAGAATACAGAGGACATTCCAAATAGAGAAGGATGGAGAGAACAAAGCTACAAAAGGCAATCATGTCAGAGATATACAAACAGGTCTTATTTTTATGGCTATTATTTTTATTGTAATGGATATGGTCACAAGAAAGTAGAATGTAGAAAAAGAGCTAACAATTTCAGAAATAAGGAGAAGGAAAGTCAACTAGAGTCAAGCAGAAGCCACAACTCTTTTGCTCCTTTATCAAGCTTTAATGAAGAGACCATATTGTGCTACAAGTGCAACAACTTCAAACACATAGCTTGGTATTGCAGAAGTATGTTTGAGTCAGTCAAGAAGGATCAGAGGTTCACAGCTCCATTCATCAAGAAGAAGAATCAGAGTGTCAAAGATCCATTCATCAGGAAGAAGGTTCAGACATGTACATGGCAGAAGAAACAACATGAAGATTCCATGATGGTGCAGATAGCTCTGCATGTGGGAGGTAAAGATCAGCCATGGTTAATTAATAGTGGATGTTTGAGGCATATGACAGGAGACAAAAGTACGTTCATTTCTCTAAAGAAGATTAATGGTGGTACAATGAGGTTTGGAGATAAAACCACTGCCAGGATAGTTAGAAAAGGTACTTTGAGTTTGGATTATGGTAGAACTAAGACTAAGAATGTTTTATATGTAAAAGGTCTTAAGCATAATCTATTGAGTGTTAGTCAAATATGTGATCAAGGATATACATTAAAGTTTCATAAAGAGGGTTGTGAGCTTAGAAGAAAAGATTCAAATGAGTTGATTGTAGATGCTCAAAGGATAGGGAAAAATGTGTATGTATTGTCAGATATCTTTTCAAAGGCACGATCAAAGGATACATTCAAAGATTAGCAAGAGGAGTTGGGAGTAATTTCTATTACTTCCTGCCATTGATGTTCAGCATCAAGTGAGGGGGAGCTAAGTGTTAGCAACAGGTAGGCCCTTTGCCATTGATGTCAAAGGGGGAGAATAACATGTACAGGTATATGTGTAGAAAATAGGTATAGGTTGCTATAGTAAGGGGGAGTTACTGTATGTTTTTAGATGATGGTATGTGCAGGTGACAGGATGTGGCAGTTTCAGGATTGAGGTTCCCATCAATGACAAAGGGGGAGATTGTTGGAAATATTGTCATTGATGTCAAAGGTTTAGTATTATTGGTGATAAATGCCCCATTACATTTAATATTGTTTATCTTGGATAATATGAGTTAATATTTAGTTAATATTAACAAATATATTTTTGGTTGCATATGAGACAAAATAAGGGCCCATGGAGAAGAAGAATAGTCATGGGATAAAGACAAAAGAAGGATGGGACACATTTTCCCTTGAAGAGTCATCTTGGGAAATACCAAGAGTCACCAAGTGAAGACAAAAGAGTAAAGGGCGAATTTCTCATGAAGGGACACTTAAAGGAATACGAAAAGTCACCAAAGATAAGGACAAAAGTGGGAAAGACGTTTTTGGTCATGAAGGGTCACCACATGACTTTCTAAATGCTTGGATATGAAGGGTCATCCAAGATTGGCACCATTTTCCATGAGGAATGAAAGTTCACAAAGGGGGAAGGCCAAAGGTCATTTGAAAAGCTATAAATAAAGGCATGAGTAGCCATTTGTAAAGATGGAAGTGAGAGGTTGATTTGATATTGTAATATCTAGCTTAGAAGAGCAATTATGAGAGATGATTTGTATTTGTTATATCTAGCTTAGAAGAGCAAAAGTGAGAGAGAGGAAGGTGATGTTTTATTGATCTCTCATTTGTTGAGATAGCAACATTGAGAGATAGGTGTGTGGTATACACAAAGGGGTTGGTGCTCCTATGGGTTGGTGCTCATGAATTGTTGCTGAGTTGTGTCTTGGCAAAGGGGTTGGTGCTCTTGTGGGTTTGTGCTCATGAATTGTTGCTGGGTTGGTGCTCAGTAAAGGGGTTGGTGCTCCTATGGGTTGGTGCTCATGAATGACAGCTGGGTTGGTGCTTGGTAAAGGGGCTTGAAGATCTTGTGGGGTGGTGCTCACGAATTGAAGCTGAGGTTTGTACTTGGCAAAGGGGTATGGTGCTCCTATGGGGTTGTTCTCAAAAATATATTTTAGATTGATTCTCCATGGTTTTTCCCACATTGGGTTTCCACGTTATATCTGGTGTCTCTCTCTCTGTCTTGTGTGGATGTTTATTGTTTGAGTTTTATTGCATATCTTTAATGTTTGATTAAGTGGATTTTGGTTAAAGAAAAGATTTATAAGATATATAATATACTGATTCACCCCCCCCCTCTCAATATATTCCATGATTAACATGAATCTAATAACCTCTAAAATTTAAAAGTCAAATAGGTGCATAAGAATGAATTCAATAATAGTTCCCATTTATATTTAAAAATATAAAGTCACAACACTATAATCAAATTATAGATCAACCTATAGTTTGGAATTTTAATTTTTTGTACCAAATTTAGATATGAGCATGGGATTTTTTGCTTAAAGTAGGTCCCCATCTGAAAATTCTAAAGGTAGAGGTGTTTTGGTCACAATAATGACTTGTCTTATAAAATAGGATTAATTGATAATAATATTAATATTTTGGGTAGACTAGGCATGTTCCCATTTAACACAAACTAATAATATTGGATTCTATTTTATTATTTTCAGGATTCTATTTTTTAGATCCTAAATAATAAGGGTTTGGAGTGATAGGAAAAATCTAATTTAATAGGTAAAAATATAGGTTTTAACTAATAATTATACAAGACAAAAATAGATTAACTTAGCTAGATTCAGGTTGAAAAAAACATTCTAAGTCTAGAATTTGAGGAGCAAGATTGGGATAGTGTCATAAATTTAGCTTTGGCTTCTATTTTTTGTTTGGACAAGAGTGCTAGAAACAAGACACACTAGTGTCTAGCACTATAGTCCTTTACAATGCTATTGTCCTAAGGCTAAAAGCTTTTTGGGTTTTGTTCTCCAACTCAATATGACCCTGTGTGCCAAATTTTAGGTCTTGAGAGTCACTGGAGCTCACTGTAGGTCTATGTAAATATTCAATACCTATATTATTCTACACACATGGAAACAAAAAATACATCCAAAGAAAAAGGAGGAAAATTGGTTAGTGGAAGAATGATTGCAAAATAAAGAACCACTACTATTCTAATTATTACCTACATTAACCCTCAAGCTAAGGTCTTAGATCTGATATAGTTCTCCCTTAGGGAATGTGCATAATCAACATGAGTAGTTGATGTAAGAATGAATTTCACTTAGGACCTTCCTTTATCAAGCATCTAAGTTTATGTGTGATGCAAAGAAGTTGAGTTATACTATTGACTAATTTTTATTATGTATAATGTGTCAAAGTAGTAAGTGCTAGATATACAATGCCTTGTGTAGTCCTTTATATAGGAGACTCATTATTTTGAATTTGGGAGATTTATTCACATTTGGACAACATTGGAAAATTTAGGAACAAAGCAAATAAGAGGGGTGAGACTCATCATACAAAATAAACCGATCATTGGGGCCAAACTTGCACTTAGACAATAGTGTCAGAAATTAGACACCCTAGGTTTTAGTGTTGTAATCTTATTTTGGTGTTATTGTCCAAGGGGGCATGGGGCCTAGGGAGATGGGTTTGGGCCTATAAGAGCTACCTAGGTTTGCAAGGGTTAAGTCTAGAAAGCTATAGATGACTAAGGATAAGAAAAGTGATGCCTAAGGAATGTAATAAGACTAATACCAATCAGACAAAAAGGATATGGCTAGATGTGAATAAAAGCTCATATTCTCTAGTTAAAGTCCCTTATGAAAGGAATATGAAAAGACATGATATGTATTTTTGCTTGACCAATTTAGGGTGTATACATTTTCCCCCTTTTAATCTAGTAATGCAATGAAATAAAGTACTAGAGTAAAAGAAATAAAGAAGATGCATACATGAGCTTACCTATGTGAAGATAAGTGTGCTAAAAAAGGGTCCAAATTCTTGGCTAGGGAAGTGGATGAGGAACTAAAATAGTTCTTGTATAAAGAAACAATCCATATAATATATGCCCATTGTACTAAATTTGAATAATCTGAACTAGATTTGAGAAGTGCTTAGAAGTCCAAAACCAATATCTTCCCTCTATCCCACATAAAATCTTGGGTCTGAGTCTAAGTAATACAATGGACCAATCACTGCAGATGATTGTATAGTCTAACTTGGTGACAAATTGAGTAATGTATGGGTGTAAACTAAAAACTTTGGTAAATGTGTAAGAATAAAATGGCATGTCTTGCCATCCTAATCAATATAATCTTTGAAGATGAAGTATATGAACATCTATGCCATGCCCCCAAATCTAGTATGTAAGAGATCATCTAGATAGTCTATATATATATATATATATATATATATATAAACATATGTGATATGATTTATCATGTCATTTCCCATGTGAAAACTAGATATCAGAATATTGTGCTCTACACTATGCCTATAATTTGTTATCTGGTTTGTAACTATGTCATGCTATATGAAGATGTATGTGTGAAACATGTAGTAATATACATGCCCTCGAATCTGGTATCTAGATATTCTATATATCTATAAACTAAAGGTGTGTCCTTCTGAATGTCTTGAGTAATGCTAAGTGACCCAATGTGATCTGAATCACTATATAATCTTGACCAAGCTAAACTGAGTGATGTTATGTGACCCATATGATCTAAACCATTGTATAATTTTGACCAATTTGAGCTGAGTGATGCTAAGTGACCCATATAATCTGAACCACTATATAATCTTCACCAATTTGAGCTAAGTGATGCTAATAATCTAAATATTGGAGGTGTAAAAACCATGTTGAGTGGCCCATGTAGTCTAAATCACTATGTGTTTTGACTGATCTGAGTTGAATCTAATAATTTGACTACTAGAGGTGTAATAACCATGGTGTATCTATCTTTACGAGTGAATAGGTGTGCTAGATAAGTTTAGGAATAAGAATAGTAGGAATGATGCCCCTCTTTTGGGGAGAGGGATGAAATATTTGATAGAGGAGGTTGAGCCAAAATTAATGACTAGTGGTGCAATGTATAAAAACTTGGTTCATATGTATTGAATAGATCAAAAGTCTATTATTTAATGGGTGAGATTGAACTACTTGGAGTGAAAGATATCTTTGATTTATTAGGATCAAAGCTTGTATCTGGGTATATTATAAATATAGAAACTTTCATGCCATGGTAGACAAATGAGGTAGTAATAAATTGAATAAACTAAATGGTTGATTGCTTGAATAGGCTGGGTTGCTTCAATGTTTTGATTAGTAGGTATTGATTTGTATTATCAGGGTACAAAAGAGTTATACGGATGTGTTAATTCCATAGTAAGAAAATGACATAGTGAAAGAGTAAAGGTTGTGTGATGTTGAAGGTATCATTGTCATAATTTTGTTGAATCAAATGGCTTGTAAAATAGAGCTGCGGGGCTCTAGTTATGAGTAAAATAGTATTTTGCCTTTGAATAGAAGAGCTTATCGATATAGGAATTTCGATTGACTTTGGGTTCATTTATTTAGTGACTAGTTTGAGATATTGGAGCTCTAGAGTTCAAAATGCCTAGGAGATGAGCCCCTTCTATGACCTATTTTGAGTAGTTAGTAGCCCAAATTGAGGCTGATGGGGAGATTATCTTGGTGAGTATGCTTAACACTTGATTTGTACTTATTTACAAGCCTATTTTGGGTATTTTTGAGCTATTTTAAGTAGTTTAAATAAATTTTGACTAGTTCCATCACTTCTATCCTAGAGTCAGTGTTATTGTCCAAGTTCTAGTGCCATAATCTAGCACTAGTGTCCTTTTATAGCCTTGTTATCCACTGTGGATGGTTTTATGAGATTTTGATTTGTTATATATTGTTGTATAGTTTGGATATTTACTTGGCATAATTGTTTGATATATAGTCTATTTTTTGGTGTTTACATGGTGAGGTGTGAATGTGAGAGTTCTATAAAGGTTAGGTGTTGGAGACACTAAGGATGTTACCATTGTCTGTTGATGAGTGTGTTTTTATGGATAAGGTTGGATTGGGTCATGTATGTGACCTAGGTATGGTGAAGTGGGATAGGTACATGATTATCACCTTATGTGAGAGGTGGAATGTTGATACCTATACATTCTATCTTCCTACTAGAGAGATCATTATTACTCTAGAGGATGTAGACCATATTTTGCATTTATCAGTTAGTGGGTGATGGGTGACATAATAAGATGACATGGGTGTAGTTTCCATTTATCATGCATCTACATACTTTTTTGGGGTGCCCTCAAGATTACATCACCAAGGTAGTGATAGTAATGTGATATTATTAGTGATTGTGTAGTTGAGTGTTCCACACTTTTAGAAATGGTTAATTGTATTTTTAGCTTCTTTTGTTGTAGTGTATGGTAGTAGAGTGTCTATTAATTATAGAATGCATAGGGTGGTTTATAGCATTGAGATTTATGGTACTGTGTTCTCATAGAGTAGGACTATGCTTGCCCATTTATGTAGATATTTATATATATTTACACAAGAGGCATTCAGTGGTGGTATGGGTATAAACACTTTGTTACATTGTTAGGTGTATGAACACATAGTAGTTGTGCAACTTATTACATTATTGAGGGTGAGTTAGGCATATCCATAGCCATTTGGTGAGTGATGGATGAGTGAGTTAGCTATTTAATCTCATAGGATAGATAACTATAGGAGGATGCTAGATAGATTGGTGGCCCATGATATCATATGGAGGACCTATAGAGGATTCCCTAGATGACCTGAGGATGGAGACTAGCTATGGTATATGAGGGTCAGTTGTTTTTTGCATGATTGTTGGGTTGGAATATATGAGCACTTTTAGTATGAGCACATGACTAGGTAGTTTGGAGTTCGATACGATGTTCCTCTTGTATCATGGGTATGGTTTAGGAGTGTACGAGTAGCAATGAGAGTAGGGGCTCATGTAAGACCTACTGAGGTTGAGTTGGCTCTATTACCTTTAGATGCATGATATACAATTATAGATATTACTGATGTAGATGATGTGGGATGCATTGATCTATATATTACATGGTGGAATGGCATTTGTGGGATCCATTATATCTTATTGATAGAGTGGATGTTATTATATATGAGAGCTTTAACCAATCTAGATGATGAAAGTTAATCAATGATTATTATTTGAATTGTATTTATGTGTGTGCTTTAGTTTGGATTTGAAAGTATATATCTAATGTAGTGTTGTACATCATATATGTGTAGGTGGGGTGGGAGGTGTACAAAATGAGGCACATGCTAGGGTGGGGAGGGTAGATGATGAGTTACGGGAGACCATCATTGAGTTGACACTTTGAGAGCTCAATGGTATGTTCTTGATGATGTGGTAGAGGAGGGTTTGATAGAGAGAGTGATGGTTATGGCTATCATTTATGCTCATTCTTTTGATACAATTGTATATGTTAGTGCATTAGGAGGGAGAAATGAGCTTAGAACTAAGTTGGATAGGCATAGGATGCCTCCACCTGAGTTCAAAGATTATGGATGACTATATGGTTCTTCAGTGGTTATATGTAGACTTGTGTGAGGAGCATGGTTGATTGTTGGATTGGGATAGTTGGTGTAAGAGGCATTCAAGAGCTCAAGGAGGTGCAAGGTCATCGAGTGCAAGATAGGATTGTGGGACTAATACTAGAGAAGAGAGTGAGACTGAGAGTGAGGGCATTATGCCCATTCATGATTGATTGTATTTTGACATGATGTATATGTTTTTAAAAATTCATGATATATATATGGATATTCATTTTATGTTGATGGCTATTTATTGCATTATTGGATTTGAAGTGTGTTGGTATATTGGTGTATTCATTGTGAATGTTTGAAAATGGTTGATTTGGTATTAATGTTTAGATTGTATATTTTTGGCACTTGGAATATTTTATTTAAATGTTTGTTGATGAGTTAAAGAGTGATTTTAGGCTTTGATTTGTAAGCAAAAAGTTGATAGTTTTTGTAATTTGTAAATTATTTGGATAAATTGAGTTGGGTCTAATAATGGTAAAATAGGATTTGGCAAGATCTAGATTTTGATAGGCTAGCTTGAGATTGGTAAGTTGTTTGAATGAGTTTATTGGGTTAAATATTGTTAAATCATGTGGATAGGTTGATTTGGTAATATCTAGATTTTGAGAGGCTAGTATTTGGATAGGATAGTTGTTGGGAATTAAGAATGTTATTTTTTAGTAGGGGAATGTAAGATAGTACTATGTGCATATTAATTCCCTGAGAGTAGTTCAAGAATACAAAGGGTAGCTAGACCTTTGGCTCTATCATTGATTTTCTAATTGAATCTTACAAACTAAAAGTAGTATGACTATACATTATATTATTCTATGTTGTATCACTATCTGAACCATGTTAACCAACTGAACAAGTACCCATACTACTCATGTTGTGTAGGAATGTGCTTGGTAGCTGAAACTAGTTGTTGAGTGATAAATATTATTGTGTGTGAAAATTCTACCAAATTTAACTTTATTGGTCATGCATCTCAAACTAGATGTTATGGAAGAGGCTCATAAATTCACAATCATAGTGGATTGTTACATGAAATAACACCATGTGACCTCTACTATAATTCATATGACTAAGCAATAGATTGAGATGAAACTATAACATGTGATGGGGGTTCATCTAATCTCAACCATATCAAGTTGCTATGTGAGATAGGACCCTAAAAGCTTACTCATAGTGAATATTTCTCATGAGTGGTACTTTGTTGTTGTGTCTGTGACTCTATTGGATATGTGTATGGAACTGAACTATGTATCACATGGACTATACTGCTATATGTAGGCTATTTTTTTGTACTAGTTTACAAACCATCTTAGGTGGTGAAATAAGATATCTCCTATGAGATTCTGTCCTAAAACCTACATTGCGCTCATGATGAGTGACTGATGATTCCTATAAAGGAATGTCCTCAGATGACTCAATCATGGAGGAATGAGGTCTAAGTTTCCATAATGGAGGAGATATTTTTTCCCATTATGTGAATTATATGATAACATTATCAACACATCTAGTAATGCAATCTCTGAGTCCAAAATATTCATTATCTATGTGTCCATAGATATGATGATAGTTGTAAAAAGGTTGATGTGGTTGTCTATTTAAGAGATGTGGATATCATCGATAAATAGAAGGTAATGTGATTAACCTCCTATCTAGTAGTGCTGATAAAATGATAGATGGGATATCCCACTCTAAATCAAACAATAGTGGTGCTTTACTATTATTCTCTATAGTGCATATCTATTTGCTAGTTGTGGTGTCCTATCTTGTCTATGACATATGTTGAGTGGTAGGAGTTGTATCTATACTATGATGTAGGTGATTTGATCAACTGAATCTACAATTAATGCTTAACTATTAACACAAATTTCTAAAGCAAGGCTCTTTCTCTCGAGGAGAGGTCTATGAGTATGTTGAATCAGATCTATATATCAATCTCAACATATGTGTGTTTTGATATGTAGTGTGGTAAGTTTCATATGTAACATGAGGGACATGTTTATGATGTAGTTCTTGAGAAATTCCTCCTCTAAGTCATCATATGTGTATTATAAACAATGGGGAGTATATGAAATAACCAATTTTGTGCTTCCCCCATTAATTTATATTGGACTTAAGTATAATGAACATGCTTACATGAGATGGTAGAGCCTTCTGAAAGGCCTGAAGGTGTACGAATGGATATCTAGTTCCATCAAATTGAGGTAATGAAGGTATCTGGAAATTCTTAGGCAATGAAGCTTTTATGAATGTCTTTGGAATAGGGTTACCATGTAGATCATTGGCATACATCCAAGACTTGTAAGCTTTATTTTCCAAGATAAGGAGATGTGTTTGGTGTTATAATTCACCAATTGCATTCATCAAAGAGATGATCTCCCGGGATGGTATATTAGTATCTTGAAGTGGTTCATTTAATCTTTGAATTTGATCATTTACTTTAGCCATAGGAATGTTACATTTAGTAATAGGATCATAAAGAGGGGGTGTGCTCACTTGAACCTTCAGAGTAATGGTAGCTTTGACCTTACTAAAGGGATGTGGGATACCATTCTCTCTAGGCTAAGGGTGAGAATTGGGTTATACCATAGTGAGGGGTGGCTTGGGAGATTCATTGGTATATTTTTGTTTTAGTGAATCACATTCTAATTTGGAGAAGATGTGATATTAACATTAAAAAGTACATTATTAGAAATATTATCATTCATAGAAGTAGAAACATCATTTGGAATAGAATCATGAATAAAAGTAGGAGAAACATTTAGATATGCATGAGATTTGAGAGGAGTGAGAGAAGGGTGAGAAGCACGAGATGCATTTTCTTCTTCACTATATACATAATAGTCATCATTATTCCATTCATTATCACAATCTGCATTTTGTTCATTTGAAATGGAAGAATTTAAAGTATCATTTTCATATTCACTTTCATTCTCATATTCATTTTCATGTTCACTATCATATTCATTATCACTTCTATCATTACTAGAGAGAGGTGTAAGTGAAAGATTTAATTCCTTTCTAATATGCAATAATTTATCATTGGAATTTGGAATATCATGTGTACCTATGCTATTCATGGATGGAGTGTATGCATTTTTTTCATTTTCAGCATGAGAAGTAAGAGTAGAAGAGTTATCATTTGAACATTCTTTTGAAAGAGTAGAGTTAGGAACACATAATGATTAATTTGAACTACACTTTGGTAATTTGATTATATTGCATTTATATTTTTATATTTTGAACATAGTAGTAGTAAAAGGTAGAGAGAGATTAGGTTCACATAGAAGCAAATCATCACCAATAAGAGGTTCACTTGGAAGTGCATGACTAATTTATGAATTTGGTGAATTGTGTCTAGGAAAATGAGGTGAGAATATATCTTTCCCATTTATCAAAATTATTTTCATTAGAAGAAGGAATAAAAGAGATGGGTTTAAGAGAAAAAGATTCGTCTATTTGTGATTCACCCTCATCATTATGTATATCATCATATCCTTCATTACAACAATAGTCATTATCTTCATTATAAATTAAATCATTTTCTATAGTTTTAGCTAATGTACAATTTTGAAAATTTGTCTAATCATTGTCATAATTGTAAGAAAATTTTAGAAATTGATCTATGGGATGAGAAGGAGGAATTGCCTTTGTGGTAATTTTATCACCAAAGATAATTTTGTAAAGTACTATGAAACAAATAAAGACACAAAGAACTACTAACATTTAATTTTGAAAATTACATTTGATAACCCAAATAATTTGTAATAAATTCAAATTATTTTTCTAAAATTGTAAGGGAGGGAAAATTTGAGGTTTGAGGACCTAGATTTGAAATCTAGAGTTTTGAAATTTTTGAAAATTATGCAATAATTTTAAATTCCAAAAATAGTTTTAAAATAGGATTAATAAACAAAAATTTATACATAAATTAGAATTTTGGAAATTAAAATTTTGTACAAGAAACTAACAATTTTGAAATTTTGAAATAATGTCTGTCAAGGTAATTAATTTGAAAAAATTCCAAATTTAATTTTTAAAAATAATATGTAAGGAATGCTTGGGGTTTAAGGACCTAGTTTAGAGATCTAGGGTTTTAGTGGATTTATTGAATTTTTTTCAATTTATTTATAGTTTTTTATTTTAAAATTCAATAAAAATCAATAAATTAATGGAAAAAATCAAAAATATTTTACCCTAGGGTTTTTATGAGAAATTCAAAGTCGGGTTCACCAAATGTTTTGTTATTTTTGGGAATAATAGAGTTTTATTCCTAGTTAAATAAATAAGTCTAAGCAAACTAAATCAGTAAATAATATGCAAGAATTAAGCTATTGATTTGTATAAAAATATTTATATTTTTGCCTTTTTAAAATACATTAATAAGTAAGATAAATCTAACTTAGCTTATTCTGAATGATTCAAACTGAGATAGGGTCTGATACTAGAGGAGGAAGACTAGAAAACTATCAAAAACTAGATCGTGAGGTTCATCTATGGATTGGATAGGAGCATCAAAATTTGGACACCCTACTATCTAGCACTGTAGTCCTTTTTCAATGTTGTTGTCTAGGTGGTCTGAGCTTTCTAGGTTATATTCAATAGGCCTGTGTTACCCTATTAGTGAAATATAAAAGCCTAGAATCCTATAGAGCTTGTTGTGCATCTATTTTTAATATTTAGAGCCATAAGAACTCTTTGTGCTTGAGCTTGAATATAAAATTTAGAAAAGATAGAGAAGGGGTTAGAGTGTAAAGGATATGTTGGATGCACTTCACACCCCATGTGTGGGCACAATTCCTAAATACCAATACTCTAAAGAGGGATCAAGCTAATGTAGTTCTCCCATTGAAGTGCTTGGTGAAATTATGTTTGAGTATGCAACTAGATACAAAATTAGATGTACTTCAGATGGCTAGGGACTAGTGTAAAGGTTTGAGTTAGCTTGAAATGATCTTAGAAGGATATATGTAGAGAATAGGGAAGAGTTCTTGAGTGTACTTGCCTATATTCTTGATTCTCTCTTCTAAATGAGTGTAAACCCTTCTAAATGAGCTTTGAATGGGATTATATTAGAAACTATTGATCATAGGGTAGATGCATTCACATTGGGATGACAAGGAAAAGGATAAGGATCAAAATAATCTGACCATTGGAGCTCAAAATGCACTTGGACAACATCACCAGAAACTAGACACCTTGGGTTTTAGTGTTATAGTCCTATTTGGTCACTATTGTGTAGGGGGTATAGGAATTGGGGGGATGGGTTTGGACCTATAATATCTACTTTGATCTACAAGGGTTA
This sequence comes from Torreya grandis, assembly GCA_037957365.1. Lineage (NCBI taxonomy): Eukaryota > Viridiplantae > Streptophyta > Pinopsida > Cupressales > Taxaceae > Torreya > Torreya grandis. Next base: position 3,747,244 of record JARHVA010000537.1, on the reverse strand, counting down.
AGTCTAGGAGCTATGGATGACTAGAGATAAGTAAAAAGATGTATAGGGAATGTAGTAAGACTAAGACCAGTTAGACAAAAGGGACATGGCTAGATGTGAATAAAATATCATATTCTCTAGTTAGAGTCTCCTATAAAAGGACTATGAAAATACATGATATGTGCATTTTCTTGACTAATTTAGGGTGTATACAGATTCTTTATAATATGCCAATATTATTATCTTGTCAAAGTCATGTGTAATATTCTACAAAAGTCTAATAGGAATATTATCAATTCTTAGAATTTGGATGTTCATATTATCCATTACCTTGTGTAGAATGAAATTAATTGATAATATTGTTATTTTTAACATGTGTATAATATTCTTAATGTAATTTAATGAATATTGTCTAGACTGTGGATATTCATATTATTCTTATGTTTTTTTAAAATGGTCATGTGCCCATTCTACACAAGATATGATTATTATCAACAGTCAAATATATTTATATTTTATAGAATAATATTAATTGAAACAATTATTATTCTAACATAAATATATCAACTTAATGTAAATTCCCCAAAGAAAGACAAAAAATGGAAGAGACAACACTTTAACATAAAAACATTCCTTTCTCTAATTAATTGTAAAAGTTCCCTTCTCTTTATAATGTTCAAGAAACAATATAAACTTATAGTTTGGGATGGGTTCACCTCATCCTTGAAGATATATCTAATTTTAAAATTTCTAAATTAGAACTATGTGTCAAAAACCATGCAAGTTATATATGAACATCTTACATTAAAATAATCCTAAATTAGGAAAAAAAACTCTTTTACAAAATTAACCATAGCTAATAATAAAATTAGATAAATAATTTCATGAAGTCTTAGTTGAAACTACTAGTTTAATTTTAACCCAAATATCTAAGTTATCATCATAGAATCTCCTACTAAAGTAACATTCATGATCAGTGTCACTAGAGTTTAACTTGATGTATCTTGTGTCACTATGTAGAATGGGCACATCCCATTTTGAACAAGTTTTTTTAGAATATTATCAATTAAACCCATTTCACAAAAGTCTAAAATAATGAGCATGTTCCCATTCTACACAAGATAAAATAGATTCTTTGTAAGAGTGAAATATTTTTATCTTGATGTCATGTAGAATATGAATCTACCTAGTCTACATGTCAAATATTTATTTATCTTGTGTAAAATGGGATTAATTGATAATTTTAATAGTAATATATTGTGTGAATGGGCACATGCCCATTCTTGATCTTGAGAAGAAAACAATGTCAAATTATGAATTAATAGTTCATTGTTTCATCCTATGCTAACATCTAGAAAAATATCCTATCAGATTGATTATGTATTGTTAATCATAATGGAACATTAAATACATATTATGCATATAGAGACTCATAATTATAGATGTATTCTTTAATTTAATATATTCAATTGGTTACATAAGATAGCTTAGAACATAGTGCTCAAGATAGATAGATATGATTAAAATAGTAGATATCAATGGATAGGATTAGTATTTAGAAATATATATATATATATATATATATATATATATATATATATATATATATATATATTCCAATACTCATGTATTTTTTATACATGTCTCTATTATATTTATTTATATTATACTTAACATACCCCCATTTTATTTTTTGGAATAGGCACCCACTATGCCTGTAAAAATGCAAGCCTTTTTTGAGGTCATCATTCTAAGAACTATTATGTGTTTCATCTAAATTTTTCCATCTAGAAAATACAAGTGAATGTGTTTTTTTATTTTGGAATAACTTATTAATTTCTTTCAAAAAATTTGCATCTGCACAATTTTTTTATAACATGTTCAATTAGATATTCATAATTTGGTATTCATAACTTTTATTTGCAGGTTTGACTCTTCACAAATCTTGTATTTTGGCCTTCACTATTTGGTATTTGGATTAAGTCTTCAGAGTTTTTATTCAATAAAATTGTTTGAGATTTTTATTCAGTTCAATTCAGTCTTCAATAAATGTGTTTAGGAATTCATTCTTTGGAAAGTCATTGGCTCTGTATTTAGTCTTCAAAGTTTTTATTTGCATATTCTATTTGAAGTTACTTGTTCCTCAAAAATTTAGTACTTTGACATTTACTTGGCATATTACACTTCACTATTTGGTCTTTGGATTTTATCTTTGGGAGTTTACCCTTCAGGAAATTATTTCAAAACTTGCTTGCCAAAATTTGTGGTAGTTTTATTTTTCAAGATTTTTATATTCAACAAAAGTGTTCAGTCTTTCTTGTTGATGTTTTCATATGTTATTTTTGTACATATGATTTTGGCCTTTGTGGTTTTGGTTTAGAGTTTATGTTTAGAGTTGATGATTCATGAGAATTGGTAAATTTGGTACCAACACAAACCCTTATTTATGACTATCGAAAGACTATTTTCCATAACCAATAAATAAATTAAAAAAAGACTCAGTGACACCTGTCAAAATAAAATGATGTGGTATACCCACCAAATAAAGTGGTAAGTTTTGAGTTACACAATTACAATGAGTTTATAGATGTTGTAAATTAATGGTACATGAACTAAAATTGAATGATAAATCTATATCAATAACTTGGGACCGTTTATGTTCTCATTGATCTTAAACAAACTTCAATTTAAATTAATACCTTAAAAACAAACCCTAGCAACCTATGTGTTCATTATAAAATTGTATCTAGTAAAGTTGAGCTATCAAAGTCCAAGAACTAGTATTTGATTAGATGAATCAATTAATAATGGCCTCTTCATCTAGAGCATTTAGAGAAGTTTTGTCACCATCCTAATTCTTAATCAAGGACTCCACCAAGTACACTAATACTATTTTTGATTCCACCATTATTGACAATCAATACAGTAGGTATTCAGCTTGATGGGATGTCATTGATGTATTTTATTCCCTCACTCATGAGGAAATCTTAACACTAGTATGAAGGAAATTGGTTACATACCTACTTCCTCTCAAGTGACAAGGTATACATTTTGAGGTGGCCAAGCCTAAAGTGATGCCATACATAGAACTATTGTTGGATCTCTTATTTTCTATTAAGGCAACCGGTGACACATTATTACACCATTTAAATCATAATGCCATAATGTCCTACATATTGGGATTTGTATTTCAAAGTAATTTGTCTTTTATAATTTCAGATGCTACTTATGATATGTATAAGGTGATAGGATGGAAAGATAAAATTTTAATCAACAAAACATTGAGAAAGTGGCTTATCCTTGGGGAGATTAATGTCACTAAAGAGAAGGATCCCATACCTATCACCAAGTTAAATATGGGAGTTTTCACTATTGCCCTCCTAAATAGGATTTATGGTTTTTTAATCAACCATTTTCCTCACCTATAATGGGTTCACTTTTAGATGTGATGATGACCTTAGATATAAATTTTGCATTGGGGGAGATAATTATTGTCAAACTATAGGAACATGTTTTAAATAAGGATAAGTGGTCTAATGGTGGCCACTTTGTTAGGTTATGGAGCTAAAAGCTTCACATGGATGCAGACATGGAGGAGGATGATGTTGTCACAGTCATCGGCGTCAGTCAGGCCAACTGACATCGGCATGGTTACAGACAAGAAGCAACCAACAACAGTCAGAAGTCAGCCAATGTCGGTCACATCCAGGCAAATAGGGACCAACGTTGGTTGCCTGTGCAGTTCCAAAACTATTAGTTGCATAAATAGTTTGTTAACAAACCGAGTGTTTGCATGTTAAGAGCCAATTTTAGACTTGAAGTTGCGGATCTAATTATTGTAATTAGGTGTCTAATTATTGTATGCATGAGATCTATATAATAGACTCATGGGTTGTATTGTAAAAGTGTGCTAGACAGTAAGAGAACAAAATAAGCTCCTTCTATGTGTGAAGAGCGCATGGTGTTTTCCTCCTACTGCCACAGTGCCAAGTGTGGGTGCTAGTTTGGAGAATCAAAAGGGTTATTCATGTATGTATGATCTTGGATTTGTGGTGGTTGGTCTTCATGTATGTATGATGTATGATTTGTGGTGGTTGGTCTTCAAGGTTGAGCTTGAAGAGGGATACAAGCCAAGAAATAGATTAGACAGGGTACAGGTATAGGTACAATGTAGTTATTTATCTCCAAGTGGGAGATTGTTAGGTTGTAGAGCTAAAAGCTTCACATGGATGTAGACATGGAGGAGGATGCTATTGTCACAGTCACCGGCATTGATCAGGCCAACTCGACGTCAACAGGGTATAAATAGGAAGCAATTGATGACGGTTAGAAGTCGATCGATGTCGGTCACATCCAAGCAGACAGGGATCTGATGTCGATCACCTATGCAATTTTTGAACTGTCAGTTGCATGAATAGTTTCCTGACGGATCTGAGTGTTTGCATGTTAAGAGCCAATTTTAGACTTGAAGCTATGCATCTAATTATTGTAATTAGGTGTCTAATTATTGTATGCATGAGATCTATATAATAGACTCATGGGCTGTATTGTAAAAGTGTGCTAGAGAGTAAGAGAGCAAAATAAGCTCCTTCTATGTGTGAAGAGAGCATGGTGTGTTCCTCCTAGTGCCACAGTGCCAAGTGTGGGTACTATTTTGGATAATCAGAATGGTTCTTCATGTATGTATGATCTTGGTCAGTAGGTGTGAATGGCTACGTTAGGAGATCTGCATGGTAAGTAAGATCATTGATCTATAGGTGTATGTGTGTGCATGATCCAAGTATGTACAGGTGTACAGAACCAGATTGATTTATAGGGGTGCAAGATCAGGGAGGATAGCAACATAATAGGGAGCAAGATCAGGAGAGATCTACTTGGAGTACGATGTGTACTTGTTGGAGAGCAAAGAGGAAGGCAAGGTAGTTCCTTCCATAAGTAAGATCGTTTGAGTTGCAAGTTGTTGTAAGTTTAGGTGAGATTTACTTGGAGTGCGTGGAGCACTTATGGAGTGCATGGAGCATTGGTATACTAGTAGTAGTGGATACTAACTGGTTGGAGGTGAACACCAACTCTGTGTTTGAGTTGTGTGTTGGGACTGTAAGAGAGAGAGCTTTGAGGAAAGAATTACTGTACACTTGAGGTGTGGGAAGCCTCTGAGAGGTGTGAAGAAGAAGTGGCATCTTCTTTATTTTATTCTTTTCTGGATGAGTATTAATACAATTGGGTATTGTCTCTCATATTTTGTGTTATTTTTGAAGTCTAGTTACTCGTTACTTCTGGTTAATTCCGCATATTAAGTTGCTTGGTAATCAATTGTGCTTCTGTGGGCTCCCAACACACTTTTATATGATTTTGTGCCTATAAGATGCTATAATGAAAATAGTATACATGCACTATAGGTCACTATAGATCTCAGCTCTGGACTGTATCAAAAATCTCATTTGTGATTATTATTCGTTCATGCATGTCTACAAATTTTCTAATAACATAAATCACATTTTAGAGTATGTGTACCTGCAAGTATGTTAGGTCATTCATGAATCCCCATTTCCTAGGGTATCCAAAACCATTATAGACATATTGGCACCTTGTGGTAACTATTGGTTATATCCAAACTACATAGTGATTATGATCACTGGTAACAAAGTCAACCCATTATGTCTTCCTAAGTATGTGATAGATAAGCTGGAAATTCAAGAAATAACATTTAATCTATGGTGTAATGTAGATGAGGATTTAAAAATAAGAATAAGAGTACATTATATGGCTCTCATATGATGATATGTTGAATGTGCTACATAATCCAGAGTAACTTTGAAGAAGTGGGAAAAAAGAGGGGGCACTATTCATGCCCACCTAGCCTCATAGGGATTGGGATCCTCATGGAAAAATTCAAAATTATATCAAGATATTCAATATTCCATACCAACATAAGCCCTATGATAATTAATTTTTATTCCTGAATGCTAAGGATGATGCCAAAGTATTAGAAAGAGCACAAATGAGAGGATTGAGAGAAAAAAATTGAAAATCAATCAAGGAGAGACCTCAATCTCAATTTTAGATGCATAGATTAGGATCCCACCCCTAGGAAATTTGGTCAATTTAGATTTATGGATCAATATGCCTGCACATCCATTAGTAGAATAAGGAGATCCTTCTAAATAAGTTTCCCCAAACATTGAAATCCATTAAGAAGGAACTTGATACAATTAAAGCTAAAATTAGAGGAGCTCATGGAGATCTAATTTGCATTGATTCCTTAGATTAAGAGGGCCCAAACCATATAACTTATCCACTCATGCAAGAACCTAAAAGCATGGAGATTTCATATGTACCAACTCAATAGGCCTCCCCTATAGTTGAAAAGGTTACATTATGTTACAAAAGGAAACCAAGGTCTTGTCTCCTTCCAAAGAACCTATCTATTGAGGAACAACTGGTAGGATCATCTTTAACTTAGTAGTAGGCTACTAAAGGGAAGTATATGGATGAAGAGGAGTTACAAAGAGAAAATGCCTTCAACCTCTAAGATAATAAAGTAAAGACACCTCTAAGAGGTAATCAATCAGGTGAGGAGGTGACTTATTTTGTCTCTTATACTCTAATTTTGTTATTTTCCTTTATGCATTTGGCTCATGTGATTCAATTCCTCTTGATTCTAGTGCCCAACCATACCTAGTTACTCCCAAGGTAGAGGATGTATCTTCTATCCTTGTAGTCTCCACTTTCCCAACTATTTCCACTACAATTATATTCATAGTGTCAATTTCCTTTACTACTTTTGTAGTTACTTTTGACACTACCCCAACACCCCCTAAATCCAAAATAAAGGATTTTAGAAAATTTAAGGAGCATTAACAAGTTCTAAAATTCATGTGTCATCAACTCAAATAGACCTTTCAATGCCTTCATGTAGATATTCTCAATGTACAACTATGACATCTTCATAAAAACATGGAAACAAGAAAGTAGTATACACCATCAACCCATTGCCTCAATATGGGGGTGTAGATTGGTCTAAGATCATATGTCCTTCCCTTCTTGACATAGTACTTGAAGAGGCTTTAAAACAATCATAAAAATATACATTGGTTGAGACTGCAACTGAGAACACTCAACCAATAAACTCTTCCCAATTGGTTATACCTTAGTGGGCATTTGATGTAGGGTCAAAGGCTTCACAAAAGCTAAATCTCATAATCATATAGCTGCCCACAGTAAGTTATATATTTAATAAATCTATAGGTAGTGTCCAAAGGATAAGGAAGAGAAAATTTAAAGATGAGACTATAAGAGGGATCATTTTAGAAAAGAGACAAAATGTCTTTACCTTATCTAAGAGAAGGAATAGGAAATTGGGGAAGTCCCCATACATAGAGGACTACAAGTCCTCTTTTGAGACATATAAGGATACCTTGTTGGAACTCCATGAAGGAATAGAAATGGCTAGGAAAGATCTTAATTAATAAATGGAGTGAATAAAGAAACAATAATGAACCATTCATGTTCTTCTAAAAATTTATATTGAGGTTCCAAATTCTGCATCCAAGTTGTACAATATTCTTGAGGCCATTGATGAAATGAGGGTAGAGTTGACACCTCATTTCATTGAGACTCAAATTATTTAACACTTTAAAATAGCATGAGAATAAATTGAAATTATTTATTATTTATAAAACTAATAAGTCATATAGCCACCTTTATCTGATGGTACCATTAAAGGATTCAAATTATCTCAACTTAGTGGTCATCAGGACTGTTGGTTGAATATTTTGTCGATCAGTGTACTGATAAACAAAATAGGTCTGATCAGCCAAAGTAGGAAGATTAGTCATCCAAATGTGTAGTTTTACCACATCAGAAGGGGATTGATCTCTCCTCTCATCAAGGGGAGGTTCCCTATAGGTATGTTATATATATATATATATATATATATATATATATATATATATATATATATATATATATATATATATATATATATATATATATATATAAACAAAAAATAATACTCAAGGGTAGGACAAACCATCCATCTCTCTTTCTTCAGAGATGATGTGTGCAAATCAAAGAAAAATTTCAAGGAAAATGACAGACAACACTCCTCTTCTTTCAAAAGTACTATTTAGCAAAACACAAGAATACTCCTAGTAGTACTAGCAAAATGTAGTAAAGGATGTAATAACTAGCAAATTGAGATGTAGCACAAAGTCTCCACCTAAATTACTCAAGAGTAAGATACAAAGGACAATGAGAGCACAAAGTCATCCCAAGGTCCTTTACACAGAAATGAAAAGAAAACACACTAAAGGAAATTATGGGGGCACAAAGTCTCTCCAAACTTGACTCTTTAGGACACCTTCTTAACTGATGTCACTAATTTTGCTTGTTGAATTAAAGGAACAAAAGATATATTAAGGATAAAGACATAAGAATAGTTTCCCCAACAACAAAGATATCACAGCACAAAGTCTGAAAAATCACTTGCTTTCTTATTCCAATAACAAAATCTGATCAACAAAATAAGCTCAATGTCTTAGAAGTGCCTTTCAATTTGGGCAGAGTTTCATTCTAATTGTCAAAAAGAGATATCTATTTACAATAGAAGAGAGTCCCTTATATAGCCTCTTCAAGAAGGACTCAAGAATAGTAACACATCATGTTGCATTGAAAACTATTAGGAAGACAGGCTAGAAATTTGGGGCATTTACCCATTTGATTTTATCAATGCAGAGAAACAAGTCACACTATTGAAATTTTGTAACTTTCAATGTCCACCTAGCGATCTGATCCTACCTTCATCTTTCCTCCTTTTCTAGTTAATTGAATCGGGTACTGGATTCAATTTGTTGCTTTGTTCCTTCCTCACTTTCTACTAGTCTTACCCTTAAAGTCTATGAATGCATTCATGTTTTTAGATTCAAAGGATCAACGGATATTTTATGAGCTTTAAAATTGATGTTTGCACGCCCGTCACTATGTTTTTAATGGCTAGTTCACTGTGTTGAATTTGACATCTTCAGGTGTGTCACCCCTTGGTCCTTCTCTGGCTTTCTTGTTTGGCACTTTTTTGGAAAGAAACTGCCCTTTCAAGCCTTAATAAATGATCTTTGAATGGCCTTCAGGCTTCTTGTTTTACATCTTCCCAAAGGGAAGGTGACCCTTCAGCTTTGGGGAAGTGTCTTTTTATTCAGTAGCCAAGAGTCCCCCGCAAGGGCACCTACCCTTCGGGGTACTTTAGCGACCTTTTACGGGTTTCCTATAGGCATTTTCTCTAGACAAATTCCTACAAATAAAAAGTCCACAAAAATTTCCTGCAGACAAAAAGTCCATGAAAATTGTTCCTATCACTTTTGCCTTGGTTATTTCTTCAGGCTTTCTACCTGTAGCTTCTTCTTGAATTCTTTTAGACTTTTTGTCCTAAGGAATTCCTTCAGACAAAAGTTTGAAAGAATTATGAATGTCTACCTTAAACAAAAATTTTGAAGTAATTTACCTTTGCTTCCTTCTTCAAAAATGACCCTTTTGAAGGGTGTTTCGTCGACCAAGTGCCCTCCGCAAGGGCACTTGTCCTTCGGGAGGCTCTTTGAACTTTTACATTGGATCGCTCCTTTGAACCATGCTATTGAACCACTCTACTAAACAAAGGTGTTAAACCACTTGGTTGAACAAAATGTTGAACCAAGCTGATGAACCAAGCTTTGAACCAAAATGGTTCAAGCCGATGGTTCAATTGAATGAACCAAGTCGATGAACCGCTCCATTAAACCACAAGACGTTGAACATCTTCATTGAACCAAGGATTTGAACCAAAATGGTTCAAGCTGATGGTTCATTTGATTAAACTAAAGCAATGAACTAACCGTTGAACCAAAATATGTTGAACTAACCATTGAACCAAGTTTTGGTTCAACGGTTCAAACAAAGCCTTAAACCGACTGACGAACCATTTGATTGAACCAAAGGATGAACCAAAACATTGAAACAAAGTGGATGAACCAATTGAACTAAAAGTGTTAAACTGATTGAACCTTGAACTCATTGAACCTTTGAACCAAAGTGGTTTAATGGTTCAACGGTTCAATGGTTCAAGCCTCTTTTGCTTAAATGTTTGTCGATAGACATTTTTGATTGAACCAAGGCACTAAACCAATCCTGAAAATGACCAAGTGTTAGAAACTAATTCTTTTGGTTGAACCCACCTGCAGAAGGCTTTGAACCTATAGAAATGAACCTATTTGCAGATTCTGTAGAAATCAAGTCTGTAGAAATCAACTTGTAAAGCCCATTGAACTTGACCTACAGAGTTTGTAGAATTTTTTTCTTGCAGAGTTCGTAGAGTTAAGCCTACAGAGTTTGTAGATTTTTGAAAAGCTTGAAAAAATGAGGAATTTGAATGCCTAAGACAAATTTTGAAAAGGGAAGAGACAATTTTGGTCTGTAAGACCAAAATAGTTCAAATGTTGTCCCAAAAATGAGTGATATTTTTGGGAGACAACAGCTGGCTCCAGTTGGGGAACTTCTATCAATTACAAAAAGAATTGAAAGGAGTAGAATCCAAAATATCCAGTGTCTTCATGTGTACCATTGGGTTATAGAGTCATGCTACCCAAAAATGAAAGGCATAAAAAATGGAAACAAACAAAACAAAATAGAATTAGAAATTGTACAAATATACATATATACAAATGCAATGATCTGATACTTCAAGAGTTGAAGTGTTTCAGATGCTACCCATTATGGGGCAAAGAAAAGAGTGTGACATCTTGATATTTCAATAGAAAGCTATTTTCACCAATGTGTTGATGAATTATAAATGAGACTCTCTAAAGGGAGTCAAACTTTCCATGCATCCCCTTTGGTTCTCTCCATTTGTCCCATAGCAAGACTTGATCCCCAATCTAGAAATCACAATTTTTGGTCTTCTGGTCAAAGAGTTTCTTTACCAAAATTTGATGAGCAACAATTCTATCCACCACCATGGTTCTCTGTTCCTCCAACTCAGTTAGGCACATGATTATTTTATCAAGAGAGCTTTCATATGTCTGATCTTCAATTGCCTTTACAAATTTCAAGGCTGGTAATTGTAAGGTGATTGGTATCTCAGCATTGATACCATAAAGAAGTTGAAAAGGAGACATACCAATTGCCCTCTTTGGTGTGATTTTGTCTACCCACAGAGCATCAACTAATGCTTTGTGCCATGTCATTTGATTGTCATCTGCTAACTTCTTGATGATAGTTACTAGGTTCTTATTGTTGGATTCGGCTTGTACATTTCCTTGTGGAAAATAATCAAAAGAGTGAGAGAGTATAATTCCATAATGGAAAATAAATTATGTAATATCTTGAGAGGTAAAACAAGTTGCATTATCAGTAACAATTTTGATTGAAACTCCAAACCTGGAAATGATATTCTCTTTGAGGAAGTTGCATACAACTTCTGAAGTAACATGCTTAGTTGGGATTGCTTCTACCCACTTGGTGAAATAGTCAGTTGTTGTAAGGACATAATCATGTCTAGCACTTGAAGATGGATTTATTGTCCCAATAAAATCAATTCCCCATTACAGGAAAGGTTCTTCTATGATCACTGGCTTGAGAGGCATAGTAGCTAACTTGGGTCTTCCAACAAATTGCTGACAAAGTTCACATTTTCTCACCAACTTATGTGCATCTTGGAAAAGAGTTGGTCAGTAATGTTGGGAGGAATAAACCGGAAGCACACAATTTGATTACTAAACCAAGCAACTTAATATGCCGAAATTAACCAGATTCACCAAGTAACTAGAATTCAGAATAACATAGCATATGAGAGACAATACACAACTTATATTAACACTTTATACAGAAAAGAATACAATAAAGAAGATGCCACTTCTTCTCCACCACCTTACAGAGGTTTCCCACACCTCAAGTGAACAGTAATTCTTCTCCCCAAAGCTCTCCCTCTCACAGGTCCCAACACCCAACTCAAATACAGAGTTGGTGTTCACCTCCCGTGCTCCACGCACTCCACAAGTGCTCCACGCACTCCACAAGCACTCCACGTGCTCCACAAGTACTCAAGGTACTTCAAGTAGATCTCCCATGAATCTGCAACAACCTGCAATTCAACAGACCATACTTATGGAAGGAACTCCCTTGCCTTCCTCTTGCTCTATCCGAGTACACACCTGTACTCCAAGTAGATCCTGCCTGATACTGCTCCCTGTTGTGTTGCTGTCTATATGACCTTGCACACCTACAAATCAAACAATGGTTCTATTCACCTGTGAACCTCGACCTTGCACACACATACACCTACAGATCAATGATCTTACTTACCATGTAGATCTCCTATATAGGCCATGCAACTGTGACCAAGATCCTACACTCTTGAAAAACCCAGCTGGCTCTCCAATCCAGTACCAACACACCTGGTACTGAGGCACTAGGAGGAACGCACCATTGCTCTACCTCACACACAGAAAGAGCTTATAATTATGCTCTCTTACTCCCTAGCACACTTTTCCAATACAACCATGAGTCTATTATATAGATCTCATCCAAACAATGATTAGACATCTAATTACAATAATTAGATCCACAGCTATGAGTCTAAAATTAGCACTCATCATGCAAACACTTGGTTCGTTAGCTAACTACCCGTAATTAGCTCGCAGTCGAACCACACAGGCGACCGACGTCGGTCCCTGTCTGCCTGGGGGTCGCCGACGCCGGCCGATATATGACCGACGTCGGTTGCCTTCCTGTCTTACCCTGCCGACGCCGGTTGGCCAGACCAACGCCAAACACTTCTGACACTTCTGCAACTCTCCTGCAACCTCCTCCATGTCTGCATCAGTGAAGCTTTTAGCTCCACAATCCTAACAATCTCCCACTTGGAGATAAACAGCTGCACTGTACCTGTACTTGTACTCTATCTAATCTGTTTCCTAGTTTGTATCCCTCTTCAAGCTCCCACCTGAAGACAACCCACCACACATCCCGTGGTGTACCACCTGTCATCCGAGTACCCTACCACATCCGAACCTACAACACCTGTAGTGAAGTCCTGACCCTGCATAGCAACACCTGCTGCCGGTCCCTCTCAAAAAACCTGAGAACCCACTTCCCTGAATTGGCTCCTAACTCTGACAGCTCCCACTGCATGGGAATACTTAGGTCTATACCAGGCCTCATGTGATTTTGGAAACTGTACCTATCTAGCCCTTAGTGTGCTCCGGTTCTGCATCCCGAACCTTGCCAACACCTGATTCACATCAGCTCCCACTCGAGACAAAATCAACCTGTGACCTCCATGTCTCCCATGTCAAAGAATTCCGCTGCTCCAAACTCCTCCTGACATGCCACTGAACTAATCTTACCCTTAGCTCAGCAAAACCCTGTATGTACACCCCTGCTAGCTAGCATACTATCCACATACAACAACAGAATGATGTCGTGACTCATCATCCCCCTGGTAAGCCAGAACCACAGTAGTTACCCTGACATTGACTGAAGCCATGCTCCGTCCTCCACCTGTCAAAACCTGTACCACTATCCTGCAGCTCCACAAGACCATATACCTGGTCTTCCGTCTCACGTATCCATTCTCTCTATTCTTCTACTAAGGTATCCATTCGTCTCTGTGCTTTTATACCTGCTGGCAACCCTACCAAAACACACCTGTCTGGTTCTCCTCCAAGGAATAACATCCTCATCCATGCCAAGCTCACACCTGTTTCCTGGATCCTTCCTGCTCTACAATCAGCAACATGTATAAAGAAGAGGAACAATGAATTTGAGGGCCTACTTACGCCTTCAGTCCTCCGTATGGGTGTTTGAGACTCCTTGACAGCTTGCTGTCCACCCAAAATCTGTTACAGTGACCGACCTCGGTCACCCCACAGTCTGCATCTGACCGATGTCGGTTCCATGCGTCTGTACCTGACTACCAACCTGCCAGCGCTGGTGTCCCTGCTGCCGATGTCGGTCCTCCTAACCGACATCGGTCTTACATACTGCCGACGTCGGTCCCATGACCGACATCGGTCTTACCCTGCCCGACATCGCTGGCTTCGGTCTGCACATGACCGACATCGGCACCTGTCTGTTCGACGTTGGTTCCTTCTGACCGACATCGGTACCTGTGTTTGCCTGTGAGTGATGACTTTTTACCCGCGAGCTTCTTTGAATCAAAACCCATGTCCAAACTACCCTGCTCAGAAGTATCCAGCCACATCCACTGGGTTCTGTCCGCCATCTCCTCCATAAACACCAAGGCTTTCCAGTTCTTAAGCCTGTCAAATATATCTGTCTTCCGCTTAAGAACATGCATCTCCTTCCTGCTCATGTGACCAAGCCTACGAAGCCATGTCTCCGCAACAAAAGAAGAATCAGTAATATAAACAAGTAGATAAAGGATACCTGTTTTCTTACCACCAGCTAATTCAAGTGCATCCGCTGTGAGAGTTCTTGTGCATCTCTCATCACCCAATCTTTCTGAAGAAATTAGCCATATCTCCAAACCTGGGACCTGCATGACCTTCATCAACACCTGTGTGTTGGCCGCCTGCAATTTCAGCTTCACTTCCCCTTTGCCAATTCTTTGGCAAGGCTCACCAGCTCCTCTACCTGGAACTGCATGGAAAGAGGCAACCGAATCTTTTATCCAAGATTCAACTTTATCAAAGAAACCTCCAAGAACATCCTGTGCAATAACACCTGCAACATCTGCTTCTTCAGTTTCTTCATGCTGATCTGCTACCAACCAACAATAATTTTTGACTTGCTCTTTCTTTCCATAGGACCGTGAGTGACCATCTGTGCTTTTCAACTCCTCCATTCTTAGCTTACTTTGATCTGCCGTTGCTCTACTCCCACTCGATCAGAAAACCCTGAGAGTGCCCTGTAACCAAACACAAAACCTGCTTCCTCCAACCTTAGCTCTGATACCACTTGTTGGTATCAAGCTATGAGCCAACAACCTTGCTCTGATACCACTTGTTGGGAGGAATAAACCGGAAGCACACAATTTGATTACTAAACCAAGCAACTTAATATGCGGAAATTAACCAGATTCACCAAGTAACTAGAATTCAGAATAACACAGCATATGAGAGACAATACACAACTTGTATTAACACTTTATACAGAAAAGAATACAATAAAGAAGATGCCACTTCTTCTCCACCACCTTATAGAGGTTTCCCACACCTCAAGTGAACAGTAATTCTTCTCCCCAAAGCTCTCCCTCTCACAGGTCCCAACACCCAACTCAAATACAGAGTTGGTGTTCACCTCCCGTGCTCCACGCACTCCACAAGTGCTCCACGCACTCCACAAGCACTCCACGTACTCCACAAGTACTCAAGGTACTTCAAGTAGATCTCCCATGAATCTGAAACAACCTACAATTCAACAGATCATACTTATGGAAGGAACTCCCTTGCCTTCCTCTTGCTCTATCCGAGTACACACCTGTACTCCAAGTAGATCCTGCCTGATACTGCTCCCTGTTGTGTTGCTGTCTATATGACCTTGCACACCTGTAAATCAAACAATGGTTCTATTCACCTGTGAACCTCGACCTTGCACACACATACACCTACAGATCAACGATCTTACTTACCATGTAGATCTCCTATATAGGCCATGCAACTGTGACCAAGATCCTACACTCTTGAAGAATCCAGCTGGCTCTCCAATCCAGTACCAACACACCTGGTACTGAGGCACTAGGAGGAATGCACCATTGCTCTACCTCACACACAGAAGGAGCTTATAATTATGCTCTCTTACTCCCTAGCACACTTTTCCAATACAACCGTGAGTCTATTATATAGATCTCATCCAAACAATGATTAGACATCTAATTACAATAATTAGATCTGCAGCTATGAGTCTAAAATTAGCACTCATCATGCAAACACCTGGTTCGTTAGCTAACTACCCGTAATTAGCTCACAGTCGAACCACACAGGCGACCGACGTCGGTCCCTGTCTGCTTGGGGGTCGCCGACGCCGGCCGATATATGACCGACGTCGGTTGCCTTCCTGTCTTACCCTGCCGACGCCGGTTGGCCAGACCAACGCCAAACACTTCTGCAACTCTCCTGCAACCTCCTCCATGTCTGCATCAGTGAAGCTTTTAGCTCCACAATCCTAACAAGTAATACCTAGCTCGCATAATCTTGTGAGCAGTCACAGGAGTAGAAAAATGTCCTCCATAGGCTAGATTGTGGAAAGATTTCAAAAGTTGGCTTTATTGCTCTTTGTCTACACAGTAAAGGAATACTCCATCTATGCTTCTCTTATACAAGCCATTGTCCCAAAAGACAAAATTGACAACTTTCAACTTGATAGTCCTCCTTTTTTTGTAAGACAAATGAGCAAGAAATTCACCATAAGTAAGGAAATGAGTAATACCTAAATACCAATCATTGGTAGTGGAGACAAAAAGGACTATTGGTGTCTCTTCCACTTCAGTTTCTTCACATTATGTGTCTTCTAGCTTATTGTCAACAATTAATTGATAGGCCTTTACCGTTGACTAGCTTTGCTAGCTTGATGTCTAGATCAAACTCTTGGATCTTTGCAATCCAGTTACCTCTTTTCATGCCAAACTCCTGTTGAGTTAATATAGACTTGACTGTAGTGTTAGGAACTAAGGCAGTAGTGTGTGAATTCAAAATATAGAAGCAAAAATGTTTGACTACTTTCACCAAAGCATAAGCATGCTTCTCTATATTTGAATACTTCATCTCATGGGTTTTGAGAGGGCAACTCATGAAAGAGATAAGAGATTCCATACCTTTCTTGTCTTGTTGAACAAGAATTGCTGAAAGAGTGTGTTCAGATGCATAGCTATATATGATGAAATCTTTGTTGTAATCTGGGCAAACCAAGGTAGGGGCATGAGCAATGGTAGTTTTGATATCCTAAAATGCTGATTTACCTTCTTTAGTCTAGCTGAAGATGGTCTTCCCTTTCATCATGTTCACAATGTGTCTAGTCTTCTCAACAAATTCAGGGATGAATCTCCATAAGAAATTCACCTTTTCAAAGAAATAATGAACATCGTTCTTACTTGTAGGAAAATTAAGTTCTTGAATAGACTTGACTCTATTTGAGTCAATATTTATGCCTTCTTTGGACACAATGTGTCCAAGGAGTTTCCCTTTTGTTACTCCAAAAATAGACTTTTTAGGATTTAAGGAAATACCATTCTGGCAGCAATGCTCCAACACTCATTTTAAGTGGCGTACATGATCATATCAATGCTTTGAAAAGATAGTCAAGTCATCAAGGTATACCACTATGAATTTACCAATCTCATCTTTGAAAGCCAGATCCATATCTCTCTGAAAGGTAGCACTAGCATTTATTAAACTAAAAGGCAATTTTTTATATGTAAATGCACCCCAAGGTGTGGTGAATGCAGTCTTGTGTTGGTCTGTTTTACCAACTTTAACTTGATTATATCATGAGAAGCCATCCAACAATGATAGCATCTCTGAACCTATCACTATTTGAAGCACTTGATCCATAATTGGTAAAGGGTAATTATCTTTCAAAGATGCTTGATTCAAATTTATGAAATCTACACAAATGCAAATTTTGCCATTATTCTTCCTTGTAGACACTATGTTTGAAATCCATGTGGAATGATGGATTGGGAAGATGATTCTAGCATTTAACATTTTTTGTATCTCAGATAGAATAGTACCTGATATTTTCATATTATACTATCTGGATTTTTGCTTGTATGGCATTGAGTCAGCCTTGAGAGGAATGTCATGGTGGATTTATTCAGGTTTGAGAGACTTTAGGTCTTCATAAGAATATGTTAAGACATCCATGTATTGATGGAGTAAAGAGATGAACTTGAATCTTTCTTCAATGGTGCAACACTTACCAATATTGACCATCTTGGGATTTTCTTCAGTAGTCAAATTCACTTGATCGAATCCCTGAGAAAAACTCAAGTTTGTTTGATATTGTTTGATAAATCTATCATGCTTGTCAAAAAGATTTTCAAGAGAAACCAAGCCTTTGGGAATTTTGTTTCCTTTTAGCTGTAAGAATTTTTCATTTATATCTGAATTGGATTTAGAGACAGATTCATTCTTTTGAGATTTACTGCCTTCAAAATGTAGTTGTTCAAAATTGTCTTTTCATTCTAAGAAAGTAATGATTTGATGATCATCATTGAATACTTGCCAATGATCGGCATTATTAGGAACACTTGGTCTATAGATCATCTCAATAGTATACCTATCTTTTTTGAAAACTGAATGAGGAACTAAGAGAGTTCTTGAAACAGAAAGTGCATCAGCTCTGTCATTAGACTCTTTAGGTATAGCAGAAATGTTGAAAGCATCAAAGCTTTCAATTTGAACCCAAACCAAGTTATGGTAGTGGCATAATCTTTCATTCTTGGTTTGGTATAAGTTCCTCACTTGAAAAACCACTAATTCAGCATCTCCTTTGGCATGAAGAAACTTGATGCCTTTTTCTTGAGCAGCCTTCATGCCAAGCAATAGAGATTTGTATTCAATTGTATTGTTAGTGTTGTTAAACTATAATTTGTAAGATGAAGGGAACATATCTCCTTGAGGAGATATCAAAACAATCCCAGCTCCTGAACCGGTAGAGGAACAGCTACCATCAAATTCCAATGTCCATATCTCATCTGATACTAATTTTTCTTTAGACTTTATTTCATCAGAGATGGAATATCTTTCTTGGTCTATACTATAGCTTACTAGTTCTTCTACTGTTCTTGTTGAATTTATTTTTGAGTTGATACTTTTAGGTGTTTCATGCACTTCATCTGTAGATAGAAAATAGTTACCCATACCTATGGATTCAAAAAGAATTTGAGCTTCAGGGGCTGATGTCTAGGTGACCACATATTTTGCTTTATTTTTAGGGAGCAACCTCTTCATTACACCTTGGACAATGATCCTTGCCTTAGATAGATCCATGCTTAGTTCTCCTCCCACATCTTTGCAAAAATTTCATCCAAAAAAAATGCCATAGGATGTTGGGACGTCAGCCACCAAGACAGTCATCTTGATTCTCTTATTTGGAAAGGCTACAAATGCAAATTGGGCATCTTTGATTTGCCCCAGCAATGGTACTTGCTTGTTATCCATGGAGAAACATCTTCCAAATGTCTTGGTTAGTGTGAGACCAAGAGACTTAGCTACTTTAGCAAGCATGATATTATCAGATGCACCTGAGTCTATAATATAGTTACTCAGCTTGTGACCATTAATTAACAAGGAAACATAAAAAGGTTCTATTTTTCTAGGAGTAGTTGGGGGAGTAATGACCAGATTATTTGGAATAGGTGTGTTTTTTAGAGAGTCAAGAGTTACCTTTTTAGCCTTTTGTCCTACAAGGATGGTTTGGTTTTTGACATATTGGACCAACTTATTCAATTGATCAGGATTGGACTGCAAATATTTGAACTCAGACATTTGTGTTTTTGTCTTTTTGACATGATCAATTATGTCAAATGGCTGAATCGAGCTAGGTACAGAGAAAGATACCTCAACTTTCTAAGTTTTAGGAGGGATGAGAGGTGGGTTGGTTTACAAATTTGAAGTAGAAGGGGAAGGCAAAATTGATTTATTTGCCTTTTGGGTGATTACCGAATCCTTTGACTGAAAAGGCAAAGTGGTTCCACGCTTAGTAATCATGACTGCTGGCTGTGGTTGCTCTTCTATCTTCTTTGTATCAGTCTACTAGATTGATTGGTTTTTAGACCTAGTAAACACTACATATGATCCATCAAAAGCTTCTCCTTTGCTTCTGGGTTCATCTTGGTAGTTTAGGAAACTAATGTGGGAGTCGCCAACTGATTCTTCTTGATTGTCTTCAAGGAGATCAACATCATTTTCTTGATTCAATTCAGGCTGGAAAGAGAATTTTGATTTTGCTTCAAGATATCCCATTGCTAAATTAGTTGGAAGAGCTTCCAAGGCAAGTTTTCCTTGTGGGGGAGGAAGGTGATTTTGTTGCCCTTGATTCCTGGTAGCATTGCCCTGATATGACTGATTTGGGAATGTCCTTCTGTATGAAGGAGTAGAAGACATTCCTTGAGCCATTTGCTTTTTGAGAGCAAGGAAATCATTTGCCAATTTCTATACCATTGGATATGTGGTGCCTATAGATGCATATTCAGAAGATGATGAAGCTCTATTTCTATTTGGATCTCTTCTTATCTTCCCTACTAAGATGAGATCATATTATACCTCAGTGGCCAAAAGTTGAGCTACAGCAAGATCTATTTGACCATCACATCTCAAAAGAAAACTAACTTCAAGTAACTAAGAATTAATGAAAAAGCATTTGAGATTCTCAGTTGTAGGTTGAGTAATTACAGGAATTCTATTCCTTAGTTTGTCAAATTTGGCTATGAAGTCCCTCATTGGTTCATGAGGCACTTTCTTCATCTATGTAAGTTGAGCAAGAAGTGTATGTGCATCTTCTGCAGGTTTGAATTTGGCTTCAAACTTAGCTTTGAGAGTATTCCAATCAGTCACTAACCGAGCTTGTAAATGATAAAACCAATCTACAGCAGCACCTTGTAGTGTCTCCACAAAAATCCTGACTGCTACATCTTCAAATTCTACTCTGATTACTCCACAAGCTATGCTGAAGGCTACAATGTGTTCATCAGGATGAACTTTCCCATCACCATATAATTTGGGTAAATTCTTCCTTGAACTGCATGGAAGCTCATGTAGAGGTGGAGTAAGATTGAGAGGACCAAAAGCATTACCCCAGGGGCCTTGAACTGCCATTGTAGGATTATGAAAAGGAGGGATAACAAATCTCAGAGGGGTAACTATAGGCAAAGATTTATCAACAGCAAAAGTAGATACTTCATTTGGCAATGGAGATCTGACTTTAGTAGGAAGAAAGCTCTTGGTTCGTTGAAGATGAGATGGTGAAGGAAATAGATCAAAATCACTTAGTTGTATCAACTCAAATATAGGGTCAACAATCCCTTTAGCCCTTTGGCTTCATGTATACCTTGAATCTACCAGATTGTGAAACAAAAATGGAAAAGAATTGACCTTGCTTTAGTTAAAGCTTGGGGATTTAAACTATGCATTCTTTCCTAGTTAGTGTGGAGGTGAATGGATATATTATAAATGGATAATAGATATGATATCCCCAGCGGATTCACCAAAAACTCTTGGTTGAATATTTTGTCGATCAACGTACTGATAAATAAAATAGGTCTGATCAGCCAAAGTAGGAAGATTAGTCATCCAAATGTGTAGTTTTACCACATTAGAAGGGGACTAATCTCTCCTCTCATTAAGGGGAGGTTCCCTATAGGTATGATATATATATATATATAGAAATTAATACTCAAGGGTAGGACAAACCATCCATCTCTCTTTCTTCAGAGATGATGTGTGCAAATCAAAGGAAAAACTCAAGGGAAATGACAGACAACACTCCTCTTCTTTCAAAATTACTATTCATCAAACCACAAGAATACTCTTGGTAGAAACAACAAAATGTAGTAAAGGATGTAATAACTAGCAAATCGAGATGCAGCACAAAGTCTCCACCTGAATTGCTCAAGAGTAAGATATGAAGGACAATGAGGGCACAAAGTCATCCCAAGGTCCTTTACACAGAAATGAAAAGAAAACACACTAAAGGCAATTATGGGGGCACAAAGTCTCTCCACACTTGACTCTTCAAAACACCTTCCTGACTGTTGTCACTAATTTTGCTTGTTGAATTAAAGGAATAGAAGATATATTAAGGAAAAAGACATAAGAACAGTTTCCCCAACAATAAAGATATCATAGCACAAATTCTAAAAAATCACTTGCTTTCTTATTCCAATAACAAAATATGATCAACAAACTGAGCTCAAAGTCTTAGAAGTGCCTTTCAATTTGGGCAGAGTTTTGTTCTAATTGTCAAAAAGAGATATCTATTTACAATAGAAGAGAGTCCCTTATATAGCCTCTTCAAGAAGGACTTGAGAATAGTAACACATCATGTTGCATTGAAAACTGTTAGGAAGACAAGCTAGAAATTAGGGGAATTTACCCATTTGATTTTATCAATGCAGAGAAACAAGTCATGCTATTAAAAGTTTTCAACTTTCAATGTCCACCTAGCGATCTGATCCTACCTTCATCATTCCTTCTTTCTTGGTTAATTAAATCAGGTCTTGGATTCAATTTGTTGTTCTGTTCCTTTCTCAAATTTTGATGGTCTTGGCCTTAAAGTCTATGAATGCATTTGGGTATGTAGATTCAAAGGATCAATGGCTATTTTATGAGCTTTAAAATTGATGTTCATGCACCCATCACTATGTTTTCAATGGCTAGTTTGCTGTGTTGAATTTGACATCTTCGGGCACGTCACCCCTTGGTCCTTCTTCGGCTTTCTTGTTTGGCACTTTTCTAGAAAGAAACTTCCCTTTCGAGCCTTAAGATATGATCTTTGAATGGCCTTCAGGCTTCTTGTTTTACATCTTCTCAAAGGGGAGGTGACCCTTTGGCTTTGGGGAAGTATCCTTTTATTCGGTAGTCGGGAGTCCCCTACAAGGGCACCTACCCTTCGGGGTCCTTCAATGGCCTTTCGCGGGTTTCCTGCAGGAATTTTCTCTAGACAAATTCCCATGGACAAAAAGTCCGTAGCAATTTCCCGCGGACAAAAAGTTTGTGGAAATTGTTCCTATCACTTTTGCCTTGGTTATTTCTTTGGGATTTCTACCCATAGCTTCTTGAATTCTTTGAATTTTTGTCCGAAGGAATTCCTTCAGACAAAAGTCTAAAAGAATTATGAATGTTTACCTTCAACAAAATTTCCAAATGAATTTACCTTTGCGGCCTTCTTCAAAAATGACCCTTTCGAAGGGTGTTTTGTCGACCAAGTGCCTCCACGAGGGCACTTGTCCTTTGGGAGGCTCTTTAAACTTTTACATTGGATTTTTCCTTTGAACCATGTTGTTGAACCACTCTGTTGAACCAAGGCATTGAACCGCTTGGTTGAACCAAGCCGATGAACCAAGCTTTGAACCAAAATGGTTCAAGCCAATGGTTCAATTGAATGAACCAAGTCGATGAACCTTTCCATTGAACCACAAGACATTGAACCTCTTCATTGAACCAAGGCTTTGAACCAAAATAGTTCAAGTTGATGGTTCATTTGATTGAATTAAAGTGATGAACTAACTGTTGAACCAAAAGACGTTGAACCAACTGTTGAACCAAGTTTTGGTTCAACAATTCAAACAAAGCCTTGAACTAACTGACGAACCATTTGATTAAACCAAAGGATGAACCAAAACATTGAAACAAAGTGGATGAACTAATTAAACCAAAAGAGTTGAATCGATTGAACCTTGAACTCATTGAACCTTTGAACCAAAGTGGTTCAATGGTTCAATGGTTCAAGCCTCTTTTGCTTAAATGCTTGCCGATAGACATTTTTGATTGAACCAAGGCACTAAACCAATCTTGAAAATGACCAAGTGTTAGAAACTGATTCTTTTGGTTGAACCCACCTGTAGAAACCTTTGAACCTACAGAAATGAACCTATTTGTAGAGTCCGTAGAAATCAAGTTTGTAGAAATCAACCTATAAAGCCCATTGAACTTGACCTTCAGAGTTCTAGATTTTTTTTCCTACAGAGTCATAGATTTAAGCTTGTCCATAGATTTTTGAGAAGCTTGAAAAAATGAGGAATTTGAATTCCCAAGACAAATTTTAAAAAGGGAAGAGACAATTTTGGTCTATAAGACCAAAATAGTTCAAATTTTATCCCAAAAATGAGTGATATTTTTGGGAGACAACAAGGACTAAGAGGCTAAGGAATGGATAATGATAGTAGAGGTAGTAATGCCTAAATAGGTAAAACATAAAACTCTCATTTTGAAGATCTTATAAGTATTAAATCTCTCACCAACAAGAGACTTGGTGGGTAAATTCATAAGTAGAGTCAATTTTGATCATCTTATTTAGTATACTTATCCAAAGATATCAACTTTTTTTAATATGGATATTATCTAGCAATATCAAGACATCAAGAATAAAATTTTCAATTTTTGGAAGTGAAGGAAATTTAACTTCTAGAGTCCCAACATTGGAAGAGATTGAGGTCAAGATAAATTTTACAAGAGGTGGTAGAGGTAGATATTTTAAGAATAAACTTTAGAAATACAAAAATTGAGCATGTAAAGATATCATCATGCAACTGTGTTAGTGATCTTTCCTTCCATATTTGTGTTATTAATTTTCTTTTTGTGTTAACAAGTGAATAGTGTGTATATACCTCCATTTTTTAATATGGATATTATCTAGCAATATCAAGACATCAAGAATAAGAATTTTCAAGTTTTGGAAGTGAAGAAAAAAGTTGGTAGGAGGTGATCATTGAGACTGTAAAACCTTCTTTTCTACTATACTCTTCCCTTTTTTGGAGTAAATTTAACTTCTAGTTCAGTCCCAACATCTACTACAATGCCTCTACTAATTAGTAATGTCATGCAAATACTTAGTTAGCGTTGAGTTAAAGGATAATTTTGCATGTATCCATGAAAAAAGCATCTTGGTCCTTGGGGAAAAAAATTCAATTCTTGTACTCATAGTTTACTTATATTTATCACTTGAATGTAAAATTTGCCTAGGTTACATCTATTTTCATCTTATTTTTCTTAAAGTCGCCCTAGTGTGAAATTAAAATATGTAGTAGCATATGATATTGCTTTATGTAGAGAAGCAATATGCATTTTCATCGTGTTGTAGTTTTAGATGTTCTCATGCAATGGATTTGTATTTTTTACATGTTAATTCTTATACAGTAGTTTACCTAATGTTCTATCTTTATACCTCTAAGATAAATTCATGCTTGATCAAATTATATAATGTCTCTATGAACTAATTTTTGGTGGGTATATTTTTGATCTACTTCAAATTGTGGTGTAACCTTTGTCATCTCCTAGATGGAATCTTCTAGTGTTTATTATAAGACTTTACATCTCTACATCCAGTCATATTATGAATTTTCTGATAATATATTTCTCAATATTTGATTCCTATAAGTGGTTAATGCATGAAAATTTATATTTTTTCCTTATGGATTTGATTTAGTTGTCATGGGAGCAATAAGTATGGTGTTGATTTTGTGCACTCTGACAAAATAGTTTCAATTTATGTAAGGGAATATTTAGGTGGAATAATTTGTATAAATGGAGTGGATTGATAGGTGTAAGTGGTGATAATTTTATTATTGGAGATGAAATTTTTAGTGGAAATCATTTTATTATTAATGGGTGGTTGTGGTGGTGAAGTTTAAATAACTTTCATTTTAGTGGCTTCCTCCACAACTTTCCATTTTGATTTTTCTAGCTTGTTTGCTAGCTTCCTTAACCTTCTTCTTTTTCTCTTCGTTAGCTTTTTGGGCCACTTATGCTACCACTTTTTTATTTTTCTCTTTATCTACCTTATTTATTTTCTCCATCCACTCCTCCTTTTTCACCTTCTCTTCTTTCTCCTTTTAAATCTTCTCTTATTTCCCCTTCTCTTTTTTCTTCTTTTTCTCCTCTTTTCTCTCATGTTTCTCATTTTCTTCTTTCTCATTTTTATCCTTCTCTTATTATTTTTATCTTGCTTCATTTTCATTATTATTTTTTGTTATTAATGCCTCAAGTAATTTATATTTGTAAAGGGTGTGTTCTTAAGTATTTTTTTTGGCCTATGCCTTTTATTTTACCATGGCCTCTTCTTTCACCTTTTCTATTTCCGTTTTATTTGATTCTTGTTTTTATTAAAAAAAAAAAATATTACGTTTATTTAACCTCTTTTTTTTTATTTTCTTATTTCCACTTATTAATTTCTTCTAAATATTTTAAATTTACAATTACTTCTGCAACTTCTTGTTGTGCCTTCTCTATTCTGATGATCAAGGATTTTTTTGAGATTTTTTCTTATTTTTTATCCACTTTGTATTTCCATGCTTCTTATTCCATCTATAATAATGATTCATCTGTTATATCTATATATAATGTGTCGATAGGTGATTCTTCCTTAAGTTAGTCTTATTTTTTTTATTTTGGGTTTTCATCTTTCACTTTTTTGTTTTTGCTTCTTGTTGGGTGACATATCCTCTATTTTTAGTGTAGTATGTGTTCACTCTTTTGTGAGTGGAAAAATCCCATACTTCTGGGCCCTATGATTTTTTTATTTTTATATGTATGTATCCCTATCACTTTCATGTTTCAAATTATACATGTTTCCTTTGAATTTTAATTACTTCCTTAGGTTCCACTTATTATTTTGTATCTTCCTTTAAATCTTATTTCACTTCTATTGGTTTGTTGATGGATGTTATTCCATGATTTTGAATGAAAATTTACTCTTTATTATATTTCATATTTTATAGTGTAAAATTACATGGATCTTTCAAGAATGATAAGACGATTGTGATGAGCCGATCTATCTCACTATATGAAATTTTGTAACTAGGAGGTGTAACTATTTTTTAGCATGTAAGATATGGGTGAATGTAGAGGAAGTCAAATGTGGTATAAAAGTAAAAAAAATATTTTATATTTGGATAAAAAATACCAAGGAAATTCTATACCATGTAATGAGATTTTATTTTAGCTTATCCTTATAGTCAAGCATGTCAGTAACTTGGAGTTCTATGGTATATTGGAGAGTTGTCAATGATGTCTCCAAGGTATCCAAGGATGTTGATGAAGTGTCATGTGTGTTATAATGACAATGATAAAGTGTGTTTAAGTGTTCTTCAATTTTTGACTTGGTGAGGTAGATGTTGGATGTTATTGATTGTATGTTCATGTTTTAGAGACCCTATGGGGTGTTATGAGTGATTGGAGTGCTTGTGGAAGTGAAAGGAATTCATTAGAGAAGCCATAAAAATGTTTATATTATCATAGTAATCTTGGTAGATAAGGATAAATAAATATATTGATGATGTTATTATTTGTACATATGGTAGTATTAGAAGGACATAATCACATGGTGTTGTTTAGGTTTGTCCCTTATTTCTATGGTCCTAGTTTCAAGTCGTGAGGTTATGTGTAGCAAAAGATATCAAGGTGAAAATTTGGCCTTTTAGGTAGATTATAGTGTTTCACATACTTATATCCAAATTTTTAATATCAAGTTAATTTTATACAGGGCTGCGAAGTGTCAAAACTTTAATTGATTAGATCAAGGATCATTGATGAATGCGGGGCTACCAAGTGTTAAAACCTCACTTGATCAAATCAATTATCAATGGGACATAGGTGATCATGTAGATGGAGATATAAATCCATTAATTAAATCATGAATAATTATATCTAAAGGTGATTATGAGTTCAATAAGTCAAAGGATTATAAGATTGTTTATGATGGTGACATGTGTCACAAATACTATGAACTAGTAATAGATCAATGGCCTGCTTTTGATTAGATCAATGATGCATGTTGTATTATGAAAATCATATATCAATGGTACATGTTCATTTATGTATAAGGATATTAATATTGAAAATAAATTCAATAAATCAATAGGATTAGAAGGCAGGAAGGGATATCAAGTGGCATAAGAGTAGAGACTAGTAGTAGGATACATAGAAGGCATGCATGGCTGCCAAGTGGCACAATCTTGGAAGCTTATATCAAAGATCAATGTCTATCATTGAAATTTAAATCCAAGATAATATCTATGATATTTATGGATTCTATTTAATAAAATTTATATGGGGCATGATATGAATACATGTGTCTAAAGTTGTTGCATTACACATTAACTATTGGAATTTGAATTTTCAAATTAACAAAACAAAAATTAGTCTCTATTTTTTGAGCTATATATTTTGATGTATGATGAATTTAAAGGTGGTATAAAAATAAAATTTGTAAAGGACTCTAATGGATATAAAAAAAAAATTTTATAAGGTTTTAATGTCTATATAAATGTGGTTATTGATCTCCAAATTTTATTGTGGGTTTGACCATCTTTTGTAAGTGACCCAAGAAGGATGATTGAGTTTATTTTGATGTTGTTTTGATGTTTAATTATGATTTTAATATTGGAGAATATTTTATACTCCATTATTACCATAATTTTATATTTTAGAGGTTTTACTAATCTATCTTCAATATGAATAAATGCTTGTAAGTTGATTGTTTGTTCATTAATGGTGTTCTTGTATACAAGGCCAATGTTTGAGTATGTTGTGTATATACAGAGGAGAGTAGGGATTAATGTAATGAATTGAAGGTGTCCTAAGGATCATTTATAATGGACTTGTGTATCTAAAAATGGTATTGTGTTCCTAATTTTCTCAATGAAGTGTTAAAGGTGTGAATAGGTCTCCACAAGACATATAAGGGATACTAATTTAAAGGCATATTTTCTTAAGGGTGACCCATTGATGCTATGGCTGATAAGATATTGATATTCAATATATGTATAAATACCCTTAAGTTAGGGAAACACCATATAATACTCCTTTAGGAAGGAATTACTCCATAATGTCTCTTCGAGGGGACAACCTCCAATATACTCTTACAATAGAAGACTCAATGCTTACTTGATATCTTTACCATGATAATAATCTTCTATATATAGGCATCTATCTAACCCATGGATGGCTAACCTCCTAATCCAAATGTATGTTGACCATTACCCAATGTACTAATTCCACAAGTTACTCCATTATCCTAATATATTATACCAATATAACTAAGGGGATGTGTGCCACATGTTGGCATCTCCATCAACCCATATAAATTAATATATCATATCCCTAGGTACATATCATTACTTCCCTCCTTGACATGTTTCATCCCTAAAACATAGGAATAAACCAAATAATGAGTGTGCTTCAAATCATTGCACATTTGTCTCTAATCTCGATCATCTAGCCATCCATATGTGATCTTAGTAGGTGATATCTCTCCAAACTTATTTCCAAATTCCATTGTGCTCCTCTAATTTCATTCATGATCATAATAGGTATTCTTACATGCATAATCATAGTTATTTCCCCATTCATTCTATGTACCATAGTATATTTTCTTTGGATATAAATTATTTGAACCCTTCTCTTCTTCTTCTTCTTCTTCTTCATCATCATCATCATTATTTTTTTTCCTCTTCCTAAAATCATAACAAATCACTCAAAACAACTGTAAAAATTCTGAAATTTGTACTATGCTTCTATTATATCTTCTTATATCTCTAGTAAAAATTTTGAATAAAAATTCCTCGTATTTTAGAAGATATAGTGAAATTAGTATAAAGCCTAAAATAGAAATAAATCCCTCAAAACTAATGAAAAAAACACGATGTTTTTGCTATGACTTAGTTGAAATATTCTCTATATCTATTAAAACAATTGTGTAAAAATTTACAACCAATTAAAAGTTATTTACAATTTAAAAAACTAGGGTTTTGCTCCACACAAATTGCCCAAATCGATGTTATGATACCACTTGATAAGATCTTGATATTCAATATATGTATAAATACCTTTATGGTAGGTAAACACCATATAATAATACTTTAGGAAGGAATAACTTCACAATGTCTCTTCGAGGGGACAACCATCAATATCCTCTTATGATATTGTAACCTCAGTCAAAATTTTGTGAAACAATGTCACAAATTTTGATTTGTATATTGAATAGATGACTTTGGATCCAAATTATTTGAACCTTTCTCTTCTTCTTCTTCTTCTTCTTCTTCTTCTTCTTCTTCTTCTTCTTCTTCTTCTTTATCATCATTATTTTTTTCCTCTTCTTAAAATTGCAACAAATCACTCAAAAAAACTCTAAAAATTCTGAAATTTTGAATTTGCTTCTCTTATAACTTATTATATCTCCATTAAAAAATTTAAACAAAAAATCCATATATTTAGGAATATATAGATAAATTAGTATAAATCATAAAATAGAAATAAATCCCTCAAAACTAATAAAAAAATCTCTATTCTTTTATTGTGGCTTATTTGAAATATTCTCCATATCTAGTAAAAAAATAATGGAAAAATTCATAACCAATAAAAATTTATTGACAATTCAAAAAACTAGGGTTTCGTTCCACACAAATTGCCCAAATCAAAGCTCTGATACCACTTGATAAGATCTTGATATTCAATATATGTAGAAATAACCTTAAGGTAGGGAAACACCATATAATACTCCTTTAGGAAGGAATAACTCCAAAATGTCTCTTTGAGGGACAACCTCCAATATCCTCTTACAATAGAAGACTCAATGCTTACTTGATATCTTTACCATGATAATCATCTCCTATATATAGACATGTATCTAACCCATGGATGGGTAACCTCCTAATCCTAATGTAGGTATACCATTACCCAATGTAATAATTCCACAAGTTACTCCATTATCCTAATATATTGTACCCATATAACTAACTAAGGGGAGGTGTGCCACATGTTGGCATCTCCATCAACCCATATACATTAATATATCATATCCCTAGGTACATAGCAATGGTCAACCTATGAGGGTGGTATTGAGATATGTATTATGTGTGATAGAAGCCTTAAGGTTTAAGGAATGTATAATGGTTGACCAAGAATATGTTATTCATGATGGCTCTATAAAGAGTGAAATCAAAGATTATGGTTTCTAGAGCAAAGAGTTGAGAGGCAAAGGAAAGAGGAGTGTGAGTGTGATTATTATATGGATTGATGAGTAGAATAGGTTTAGGATTGTGTGCATGACTTGTAGGTCATAATTTTGATGTCATAACACTGATCTTTTAGGTTTGAAGATTGAGGATGATCGAAGAGGTCTAGGTTGATCCCAAAGGCTATTTTTGATGCTTTGAGTGTGAGCAAAGGATAGATGATGTTTGTGTGAGCTTGGTAGATGGAATGAGTATCATAAGAGAGTGAGGTATGTGTTTATGCACATTTGGTCATATTTTTGATGCTTTAATGGATTTTTTTAGTTTTTCTTATTGTGCATGTGTGAAGAAGTGTAGAGTGATCCAAAATGGGTGTTTTGGATGTATTATTTGTGTGTACAAGCTTGTGAGAGTGTAAAGGGGAAAGAGTGAAAAAAATGGAGGTCATCATCAGTTGAAGAGTAGAAACTTGTTCAAGATAATATAAGTTTTAAGGTAGTATATTGGGTGCTTGGTTGCATATGGGGTTGGTTCCTCTTTGTAAGGTGAAGATTGGAAAAATTCTAGTTGTGTGGGTGCTCAAATAGATAGGGGTAGTACCTCCTTGTGGGATGAGTGTCTCACTAAATTTAGATATTATTATAGGTCTATAGTATATCTTGTAGGGTTCAATGGGTTTTATCCCCCAATAAAGTTTCCCATATATGTCATGTGTTATGTGCTTGGTTTTACTTTATATTCCATGTACATTGTTATGAACGATGTGTATGCTTCATGAATGCATGTGTTGAATGATCAAGGGTTTGAATAGTTTTTAATTGAATTGAATATCCTACATAGCTAATTCACCCCCATCTTATTGATTTTACCTCTAATAATTGGTATCAGAGTAGGTCCTTTGGTGAAGGATTGATAGCTTGAAGGTCATCCAAGGTACAATATGGGTAGTCATCAAATGCAAGGAGGAATTTACACCAAGAAATCACTAGTGTTTAATGGGTCCAATTATTATTTTTGGAGTATGAGGATGAATACATACATCATGTCACTAGGGTTTGACATTTTTCAATCTATTATGGATGGATATTCTACCCCCCTACTCCTCCAACTAGTGCAACTAATAAGAAGTTGTGTGAGAGACATTCTAAGGCAATGAATGCCATCACTTATGGTCTTTCAAAGACTAAGTACACCAAAGTAATACATTTTAATATTCCAAAGATATATGGGATAAACTTTAGATCATTTATGAAGGGGATTCAAAGGTCAATTTGGCTAAGTTGTAGACTCATCAAAGATAATTTGAGAGTATCAAGATGAAAGAAGAAGATTTTATGGCATCCTTTTTGTAAATATTTGATGATATTGTGAACATTGTCAGAGGTCTTGGAGATAAGATTAAAGAATATACTACAGTACAAAAGGTATTAGGGTCTTTCTCCCTCAATTTTGATTCTAAATTGTTTGTTGTAGAATAAAGTCATGATCTTACTTAGATGAAGATGGATGAATTTCATGTCATCTTACTACCTAAGAGATGAGAGTCAATGATTTCAAGCTACCAAATAAGGAAGTACCACTCAAAAAAGAAAGAAGCCAAAGAAGAAGAGAACTCAAGTTAAGGAAGTCAAATATGATGATATATCTGATGATGAACTAATAGCTTTGTTTATAATAAATTAAAAATAGGCTCAGGGAAGTATAAGGGTAAACTACCCTTCAAATGTTTCAATTATGGGGAAGTAGTACACTTTGCTAACAAGTGACCTCATAAGCATAATAATAATGATGATGAAGAGAATGATTAAAGTAAAGAAGACATTTAGGTTTGAAAAGAGGAAGAAAAGATTCAAAAAGTATGACAACAAGAAGTCTTTCAAGGACAAGAAGAGTCTCTACACTAATGAACATTAAAACTCATTAGATGATACTGAAGACAATGATTATAAGTTTGATAATGAAGATGATGGTCCTATTGAATATAAATCCCTCTCCATGGCTGAAGAAGGAAGTTTTTCATATCAAAAAGAGCCTACTTCGAGTGATACTAATAATGAATAAGATAAGGAGGACTATGAGACTGGATTAAGGAATTTTCTTTAAAAACTAAATATTGAGAATAAGATTAACAAGAAGATGAAGTCATAAGTCAAGGACTATGAAGAGAAATTCAATGTCTATGAGGCTAGAATGGATGAAGACTCCAAGGATCATGAAGGTATAGTCAATCATCTTAATAGTTAATTGGAAACTATGTATACAAACCTAAAAGCCAAAGAATATGAGTTCTTAATGTATTTTATTGAAATTGAGTCATTAAAAGCTAAGTTAGAGAAGACATCTAGTAAGATGAAGTCATTTGTGTTATTTGAAAATAAATCCAATGATCTTGATAATATTCTAAGTATTAAAAATCATGAAAGTGATAGAATAGGTATTGGATAAAAAGAAGAACATAATAATGTAAATCAATACAAGAAGACTAATATGAATAAAGACAATTAGAACTTGAAGATCAATCATCAGTAAAGGAATGAAGGTGTTGGCAGAATGAAGACAAATCAGATTGGACAGCCAAATGCCATGAGGTATACAAATTTCAATGGTTACTAATATACTTGTAATCAATTTGGTCATATATATAGAGAGTGTAGAGGACTTGTTTATAATGAATGGAATCATCAGTCAAATTGCATGAGAAAGGTTGAGTGTTTTAATTATCATGATGTGGGAAAATTTGAGAAACATTATCCAAATAAATAAATTCAAGTTGAGTTTTCTTTAAGAAGAGTGTTTTGATACAAATTTGATGATGTATATAAAATACCAAATACTCTAACTCTACACCTTGGTTCTATTTCACTTCTTTTGCATTGCATTCTTGGACTCACACCTCATTCAATGGTTTACTAAATTCACCTTGGTATTGTACTTCAAAATGATTTGAACTTGTTTTTCAAGGTCTTCATTACCTTATAAATCCCATTAATTTCTCAACAATACATTCCAAGACTCACAAACACTTTTCTATCATAAAATCATATCTTTCCCCAATTCTGCCTACTTTGTCTCAGTCCTACTAGCCTTGTTTTCAAACTTTCTTGTAATGTGTAGTATTGTACCTTCTTGAATATGAAAATAAATTCTTGATTTAAATACCCTTTTCCACCAATATTAAAATTACAAACTTTTTATACCTAACTCTAATTTAAAACCCCTTTTCAATGCTTGTTTTGTTCACTGTCAACTTCCTTTTAGATCTCTTAGGTCCTTTAGCACTATTTGATATACTTAGTGAACAATATATTTATGGATAAAGGTGAAATGAATTATTAAACTCCAAAATATATTAAAACACTTAATAACCTAAATTTACACCAAATTATACTAGTTTTTTATAGTTAAAATAGTCTATAGCAATGAAACCCTAGTTTTAGGATTTATACAACTCTGTCTTAGCTAAAGACTAACTAAATTCATATATTGGTTATGGAAATTGATTAAAAGGTTAAAATTAGGTTATAATGTTATGTATATACTTATACCTCCTTCTATTTACATATGCTTTCCATAAATCCATTATCATAAGTTTTCCAGACTCTTAATGCTTGACTGTGCATGCAAGTCACTTACAAGAAACATGATAGAACTATGTTTGCTTATTATTATAATTATCCACAAAAAGGAATGCAAAGATAGTTTCAAAACAATGTAGCTAATTTTTAAAAATGTGTTAAATATCAATTCACCTTTTTTATATAGAGAAACCCTCACATTACCATAAACACAGTCCTAACCCCTTAAATCAAAACCCAAGAAAACACAGTCTATGTATTATCCCACTAAAAATAGGGATCATTTTAATTCTTCCTAGTACATGTATCTTATGAAAGGTATCAAATAACCTTATTTCATGTGTAACTCTATAATATGAATAACTTATATCCTTAACAATGAATATTGTCTGCATGTTAAGCAACATTACCCTAAACAGGTGTTTGTATACAACATATCTACGCTCCAAGTGATGTGTTTCTTATACCATGAAAAAATTAAAAAAAAAATCTTAATAAACTTCTAAATAAATATTTATTACCTTTCTCTCATTCCTTTTATCATTCAACTTTAAAGATACAACATGTATTAAGAACCTTCATAGGAAAAATAGAGTTAACATTCCTTCTACCTTAGCTGAAATTACCCTTTATTTATCCCTTCAAGGTTTTTCCTCAATAAATCATGTATTATTCTATAGACACACTTTAAAACAATTTATCATTCATGTTTATAAATAAATTACCATTCTCATCGTCTCAATCATAACATATACCTCCTATAACAAATAGTGACCTCATCTGGGTTTGTATATTCATTCATAAATAGGGTTATCACATGAAAATCCCCTTCAAAAAAAGCTTATACTCACATTCACACTTAAAAAAACAAATATCAACTTTATTATTCATCAATAAAATTTATATAGTGTCATCTACATTAACTCAGACCTCAACAATAGGGTTTGTCAACTTTCATTCCTTCATAACAATAGAGATTACAAAACCTTTTTCTATTAATTATCTTCATACAAAATTTTTTTAGTATATTTTAATTTTATTGATTCATCTATTCCAATTTATTAATCATATATCAAATAATAACTAATTACTATTTGTCTAAAAGGAAACATAACTATTTTTTGGTCATTTTCCCTACATAGAGGTTTTCCTTGATTCATAAATTTTCTTGATTTGCACTCCATTTGACATGTTTTTATTCAAGACATAGGACTCATGACACTTTAAGACCTTTTAAAACTCCATTACCCTTAGACTTGATTATTACATCTTGCCATCCACTCAAAATGCACAAAAGTCCTTTTACATGACTTGACAACATTCTAAAATTCAAATAATGATTTCGGAGGGAAGCACTAGAATTTTAATTTTATGCTCCTTAAGACCAACTTAACACTTCTTATGGACTTCAACTGATCTCTATAACCTATGAAATCTAATTAGACTATTTGAGACAAAAATGGATCGGGCTTAAGGTCATCATGGGATGCCCTTGCATCATACTACCAGGTTGGAAGAATCTTTGCCACAAGTGTTGAATATTGCACTTGGTATATGTTGCTGATGGAATGAAATGGACCTCCTCATCTAATTTATCTACCTCCACTTTCTTATCATAAATATGAACATGCTCTTGGGCCCCAAATTTAGTCCTTTTCTACTTCACCTTCTCAATCAACATACCTACAGACAAAGTAACAATGTTAAACAAATCATATCTACTGCCATCTTCTTCTTGATTTTCATATGCATGCTACTCTTCTTATTCAAACTAATTCACCATCTCCTTAACTCCATATTTAACCACTACTACAAGTATTCTATCTTCCTCCTTCACCCATGCTTCTTTCACTATCCATTCCACTTCATGTACAACTTGTGCTTGCTCATTTGTTACCTTATTCTTATGTACATTCTTAGCTTGTATATCAATAACTTTACTTCCCTCTTTCACCTGCATATACATGGGTTGTATGTTATTTTTCCTGACTCATCTTCTTGATTGATTTCATAAGTTTGTTTCATATGGCTCAAATCTTTCACATCCTTGTCTTGTTCAAGATTATTTTGAAAACTGTTATCTTCATCCACCACCTCTTTTTTGGTAGTCTGCTCTTTACCTACACCTTCATCATAAACCATCATGTTAGAAACAATATTTAAAGCCTTAATGGATAGCTCATTGTTTTATTTCTTACACATTTCCATCTCTAGCTTCTTCTTCACTTTATTGGTGTTAATTCTAAGCCACTTACTTTCCAACTTAGTTATTATATCCATCACTATATTTCTATCTTTTATCTCATATGTTTGGTTTCCATGCTCGTTTTGGCTATCCTCTTTCTTAATAACTCTCATTGGTTTTCTATTCTCTTCTCTTGGATAACTATTTGTTTCCAACCTATATTATTAACTTCTCACATCAACTAACTCAGCATAATTAATCTTTCTTTCTTCTTTGGGCACTTTGATCAAACTCAAACTCTCCATTGTTTGACTCCAATATTATCTTATCAACATCATCGTTAGTATCTCATCTCTCCTATCTTCTTCACCCTTCAATGGGATAAGGGTATATGACTATACATCCTTCTTAATGGTATATGTTTTTTTTGTCCTGTCATGTATGGCATGCTTATCAAACTACCATTGCTTCCCAAGAAAAAAGTGATACACATCTATAGGCAAAACATCACATAAAACTTGATCACAATATCTTTCTATCTAAAATTAAACCCAACTTTGTTCACTTAGTAATATCTGATGACCTTTTTAAACCCATGAAACTATGTATGGTTCTATATGTGGCATTCTCTTCAATTTAAACTTCTACACCATCTCCAATGAAATAATGTTGTTAGTAATACCACCATAAATAACCAAATTGCATACCTTACCATAGGCCTTGCATCTTATTTTGAACAAGATTATTCTTTAGATTGGTTTCGTACCTTACTTATGTTGCAATAGTACTCTCCTCATAATCAATGACTCATTCCTCTCTTTTCTACTATCCTCATTTTCCTCTCTCTGCTATTGCATTCTTCTATTTACATTCCCTAGACACTTTGTTGCCCTATGTCCATCTCCATGGCAATTCCAAAATTACACATAAAATCTATGTTTTGGTCCTTGTCTCATTGGACCTTATTATTTCCTCATTATGTGACCTATAAATGGTCTAATATCTCTTGCATGGTGTTGTCCCATGCCCTCTTGCATTGTTGCATGCACTTGTGGCCTTTCTTGAGCCACCTCTCTATTCTCTCTCTCATCTATCCTTGCTTGTAAAGGTGTTACCTCACCTTCCTGCCTATCTTATATTTTTTTATCCTTCTGAGAGTATCTTCAATGGCCTCCATCCTCATCACTAATTGAGCAATTATCTAGGTCATTATTCCAACCAACTCATCCTCATCTTTATTGGCTCTCTCCATGGAGCATTACACTTGGTTACCTATCTTGAATTTCACTTCAAAACACATTGTCAAATATATTTAACAATCCACAAATATTTGCCTAAATTCTGATACCAAAATTATGTATATAAAATACCAAATACTCTAACTCTACACTTTTCTTCTATTTCACTTCCTTTGCATTGGATTCATGGGCTCACTCCTCATTCAATGGTTTACTAAATTCACCTTGGTTTCATACTTTAGAATGATTTGAAATTGTTTGTTATGTTTTTCATTACCTTCTCAATCCAATTAATTTCTCAACAATACATTCCAATACTCACAAACACTTTTCAATCATCAACTCATATCTTTCCCCAATTTTATGTACTTTGTCTCAGTCCTACTTGCCCTATTTTCAAGATTTCTTGCAATGTTTGATATTGTACCTTC
Source organism: Torreya grandis (assembly GCA_037957365.1). Lineage (NCBI taxonomy): Eukaryota > Viridiplantae > Streptophyta > Pinopsida > Cupressales > Taxaceae > Torreya > Torreya grandis. Next base: position 3,709,178 of record JARHVA010000537.1, on the reverse strand, counting down.
TTAAATATAAAAATAAATTATTGATTTAAATACCCTTTTTCACAAATATTCTAATTATAAACTTTCTGTACCTAACTCTAATTTGAAACCCCTTTTCAATGCTTGTTTTGTTCGCTATAAACTTCCTTTTAGGTCTCTTAGGTCCTTTAGCACTGTCTGATATAGTTAATCAAAAATATATGTATAGATAAAGGTGAAATGACTCATTAAACTCTAAAATATACAAAAACACTTCATCACCTAACTTTCCACCAAGTTATACTAATTGTTTATGGTTAAAATTGTCTATATCAATGAAACCCTAGTTTTAGGATTTATACAACTCTGTCTCAGTCAAGGACTAACTAAATTCATATATTGGTGATAGAAAGGGTTTCAAAGCTTTAAATTAGTTTATTATGGTTTGTATATGATTATACCTCCTTCCTCTATCTATAGATGCTTTCCACAAATCCATTATCATAGGTTTTCAAGACTCTTACTGCTTGATTGTGCATGAAAGTCACTTACAAGCAACAAGGTATAACTCTGTTTGATTATTATTAAAATTATCCACATAAAATAATGTATACACAATTTCAAAACAATGTAGTCACCTATCAAAAAGGCTTTAAATATCAATTCACCCTTCGTATATAGAGAAACCCTCACATTGCCATAAACACAATCCTAACCCTTAAAGCAAAACCCATGAAAACATAGTCTATGTATTACCCCACTTCAAATTGGGATCTTTATAATTATTCCTAGTACATGTATCTTATGAAAGGTATCAAAAAACCTTATTTCCCATGTAACTCTGCAATTTCAGTAACTTGGATCCTTAACAACAAATACTATTTGGATGATAAGAAACATTACCCTAAATAGGGATTTGTATATAGCTTATCTAAGCTCCAAGTGATGTGTTTCTTATACCATGCAAACATTAAAAAAAAAAAAATCTAAAGAAGCATTTATTACCTTGATATCATTCATTTTATCATTCAACTTTAAAGATATAACCTATATCAAGAACCTTCATAGGAAAAATAGAGTTAGCATTTCTTCTGCCTTAGCTGAAATTATTGTTTCTTTATCTCTATGAAGTTTATCCTCAATAAATCATGTATTAGTATATATACACACTTTAAAACAAGTTATCATTCATATTTAGAAAAAAAATTCCATTCTCATTCTCTCAACCATAACATATGTATCCTATAACAAATAATGACCTCATCTGGGTTTGTATATTCATTCACTAACATGGTTATCACATGCAAATCCCCTTCAAAACAAGTTTGTCCTCACATTCACACTTATAAAAGCAAACATCAAATTTATTATTAATCAATAAAACTCATATATTTATCTACATTAACTCAAACCTTAACAACATGGTCTATCAACTTTCATTCCTTCATAACAATACAGATTACAAAACCTTTTTATTTAACTATCTTCATACCAATCTTTTTCAATACATTTTCATTTTCTTGATTAATCTATTAAAATGGATTCACCATCTATCAAATCATAACTAATTCCTATATTTATAAAATAAAACATTATTTCTTGGTCGTTTTCCCTATGTGGAGGTTTTTCTTGATTCATAACTTTTCTTGATTTTCTCTCCATTTGACATGTTTTTATTCAAGACATAGGACTCATGACACTTTAGGACCTTTTACAATGATATTACCATTATAATTTCTTATTACATCTTTCCATCCACTCAAAATGCATAAAAGTCCTTTTTACATGACTTGAAAACATTTTAAAATTCAAATGATGATTTTAGAGGGAAACACTAGAATTTGAATATTATGCTCCTTAAGACCAACTAAACATGTCCTATGGACTTAAACTAGCCTTTATAACTTGTAAGACATATAGTTATACTATTTAAGACAAAAATGGATCACACGTGGGCTCATCATGGGATAACCCTACATCATGTGAGAAGATTGGTCACATTAATAGGTTTTGTGAACAAATATTATCAAGTCTGAACAAGTTATTTCAGGCTCCTAGAGTGCAAGTAAGAAGACCAGTTAACTCATAGAAACCAAAAGTGGAAAATGTGATTTATGATGAGTGTGAAGGTCTAAGTGGTCTATTTTTTATGGTGGATAATGCTATAGAGGTTAAAGAATGCCAAGAGCTCTCATTGTCTACTCATGTTGTGAATGAAGAGACCAAGCTCAAGGAGAAGACTAAGGTGCTAGTTAAGGCTGGTTATGAGGTTTGTATGGGTCTAAGTGAATATCTAATTGCTGAGCAAGTTTCATGTAAAAAACATCATTTTTAATGCCTAGTGATGAGGTTCTAAACTACAAGATGAATTATTCAATTGAAAAGGTATGTCATGAATCTATGTTATCTCTATGTGTTATCAATATAGTCTTAAAAGAGAAGGAGAATGTTGTACTAGATGAGCAAGTTGTTTCTCTTAAGTATAATAATAAGAAGAATAATATCTATTTTAGATGTTCAAAAAGGAGAAGGAATTTGAGGAGATGTGGGAAAATCCTAATTTCACATTGTTATAGGACATTATAGGTTAGGGTGTCTCTACCTATGCTTCTTAGGAGACATATTTATTATGGAGAAGCAAGTATGTGTGTAAAATTTGTGTTCAAGGATTTTGGTACTAAAGGTATACATATGGAGTATGGAGGCTTCTAGGTGTCAAAATAGAATTGGTTAAGAAGACCTATTGAATATGTCATGATCCAAGTGGAGCATGGAGTTAGGGGGAGCTAACTCAAATTGTTTGAAAGGCTTCAAGAGTTGTGCATAATGTGAGAGGGTTCATATGTGAGATGTTCCAATCATGGTGGAGATATGAAGAAGTCTACTATAGATGTGAACTTAAGCATTTTGATATGATGACTTGATCAAACCAATTTAGGTTATTTGACAATGTATTCAATCCTCGTGCATAAACAAAGAGGGAGATTTTTAAATGGTCAAGTTCTAGGATTAGAGGACTATGTAGTTGAATCTGAGAGAGATGTTATGAAGTAAATTGTGTTGTTTCTTTATGGTTTGTGGTGTTCTAAAAGTGCTCAAAGGATGCCTAAGCTTAGGTGACTTGGGGGGAGTCCTTATCAATATTTTCAAGGTGATTTCAAGTAGTTTATGGTGTTCATGTGTGTTTTACCTTCATATAGTTATGTATGGTTGAGAAGAATGTTATGTTTAGATCATGTTTCAGAAGCTCAAGGTAATAGTAGGTATACACAGTCTTAAGGAGAGTTTATATCATCTCTCAAAGGTAGTCCTTTATTTTTATTGGTCCTTAAAGTCTTTTCAAGTTCTTAGGATCAGAAGAAGATACCACTTTATCATTGTGTCAAAGGATAAAAAGTGATTGAAGAGAGAGAAAGAGTTTGATCACAAGCTTTATGGTTGGTATTGACATCAATGGTAAATGGGAATATTGTTGGAGAGTTGTCAATGATGTTTCCAAGGTGGCTAAAGATGTTGATGAGGTGTCATGTGTGTTATAATGATAATGACAAGCGTGTTTTAGTATTCTTCAGTGTTTGAATTGGTGAGGCAATTGATGGATGTTATTGATGGTATGGTCATGTTTTAGAGACCTTATGGGCCATTATGAGTGCTAGGAGTTCTTGTGGAAGTGAAAAGAATTCATCAGAGCATTCATATGAATGTCTAGGTTCTCCTAGTCATCTTGGAAGATAAGGCTAAGTAATCATATTGATGATGTTAGAATTTTCACATATGGTAATGTTAGAAGGAAATAATCACATGGTGTTGTTTAGGTTTTTGCCTAGTTTTTATGGTCCAAGTTTTAGTTCATGAGGTTATGTGTAGAAAAATATATCAATGTGAAAATTTGGCCTTATAGGTAGATTTTAGTATTTCCCATACTTAATCAAAATTAAAAAATTGAGTGACCTTTATACAGGGATTCCAAGTGTTGAAACCTTGCTTAATTAGATCAAATATCATCTGCAAATGTAGGGCTACTAAGTATCAAAACCTTGCTTGATCAAATCAAAGATCAATGATACATGGCTAATTTTGAAGATGAAAATCTAATGACATGATTTCAGTCATGTAGAAGGAGATCTAATATAAATAATGAGGTAAATAATTTAAAGGATTCTAATATTTCATGTGATGATGACATGTGTTGCAAGCACTATGAACTAGCAGCAGATCAATGACCCATGTTTGATCAAATCAACAACATACATTTGATTATGTAAAGCATATATTGATGGTACACATTTAAATTGTAGTGGGAGATCGAAGGTGAGAATTTATTCAAAAATTAAATAGGCACAGAAGGCATGTGGGGATACCAAGTGGCATAAGAGTGGAGACTAAAAGTAAGAAACATAGAAGGCATGTAGTTTTGCCAAGTGGTACAATCTTGGAAGCCTGGATCAAAGATAAATGTCCAACATTGAAATCTAATTCCAGGATACTCCTGATGAGATTAATGGAGTGTATTTGATAAAATTTATAGGGTACATGAGATGAAAACATGTGTTTGAACATTTTTCATTACACAATGAATGTTGGAATTTGAATTCTCAAATTAACAAAGTAACAACTAATATGTATTGTTTGAGTTATATGTTTTGATGTATGATGAATTTGAAGGTGGTATAAAAATCAAAGTTGTAAAGGAATCCAAAGGATATATATAAAAATTAGTTATAAGTCTTGAATATCCATACAATTTTAGTTATTGAGCTCCAAAATTGACTTTGAGTTTGACCATCTTATGCAAGTGACTTGAGAAGGATGATTGAGTTTATTTTGATGGTGTTTTGATGTTTCATGATGATTTGACTACTGGAGAGTATTTTAGAATCCATTATAACCATATATGTGGATTTTTTATGTTTAAAAAATCTATATTTAGTATGAGAAAATGATTAGAAGTTGACTATTTGTTGGTTAATGGTGTTCTCATGTACAAGGCCAATGTTTGAGTATGTTGTGCGTATGCAGAGGAGTGTAGTGATGAATGTAATCACTTGAAGGTGTCTTAAGGGTCAGTGGACCTATGCATTTATAAGTGGACTTTTGTTCCTAATTTTCTTAATGAAGTGTTAAAGGGGTGAATAGGTCTCCATGAGACCTATAAGGGCTATTAAGGCCTAATTAAAAGGTGTAGTTGATTAAGGGTGACCCGTTGGTGCTATGGTCAACCTATGAGGGTGGTATTAAGATATGTCTTAAGTTTGATAGAATATTTAAGGGTTAAGGCATGTATAATGGCTGATGAAGAAGATGATATTTATGAAGGCTCTATAAAAAGTGAAATCAAAGGTGATGGTTTCTAGAGTAGAGAATTAAGAGGAAAAGGAAAGAGGAGTGTGAGTGTGCCTAATGGATGGATTGATGAGTAGAGAAGGTTCAATAGTGTATGCATGAATTTTAGGTCATAATTATGATATCATAATAGTGATCATGTAAGTTTTAATATTGAGGATAAATGAAGAGGTCTAGGTTAATCTAAAAGGCTATTTTGGATGGTTTGAGTGTGAGTGAAGGATAGGTGATGTTTGTGTGAGCTTGGTGGATGTAATCAGCATCAAATGAGAGTGAAGGATGTGTTTATGAAAATTTGGTAATGTTGTTGATGTTGTATTAGATTTATTGTAGGTTTTTTTATTGTGCATGTGTGAAGAAGTGCAGAGTGATCCAAAAGGGATGTTTTGGATGCATTGCTTGTGTGTGCAATTTTGTGAGAGTGTAAAGGGGAAATAGTGAAAATAAAAGAGTTCATCATAACTTTAAGAGTATAAATAGGTGTTCAAGATTATTTGAGTTTCAATTTAGTTGAGTGGGTGCTTGGTTGCCTAGGGGGTTGGTTCCTCCTTGCAAGATGGAGCTTGAAAAAATTCTTGTTGTGTGGGTACTCAACTAGATAAGGGAAGTAGCTCTTTGTGAGATGTGTGTCTCACTAAATTTAGATCTTGTTATTATATGAATGTATTACATCTTATATGTTTTAGTGGTTTTTATACCCCAAGACGGTTTCCCACATATGGCATGTGTTATGCACTTGATCTTGCTTTATCTTTTGTGTTCATTGTTATGAATGATGTGTATGACTCATGAATGTATGTGTTGAATGATTAAGGTTTTGAATAGTTTGTAATTGAATTGAATATATTTCATCATTTACTCACCCCCCCTACATCTCAATGATTATACCTCTAATATCTAAATGGTTTTTTATTTCTATCATAAGATTTTGTCTTTGTCCCATTCTAATTTTTTTTATCTATTTTTGGGAGATTATTTTTGTAGAACATTGGTAAATAAAGTAATAGATATCCATAGTATAAATCAAACTTACCTCTCTTGACACTATGAAATTTGGAATTGAGTTTATCGAATAGGCCTTGGTAAATATTGAATTTAATCTTTGTTGACATTATATCAAACACCACCATTGCATTCTTAGGGATCACATAATCTCTCCTATTGGTAAAGTATTAATTATATGCTACTAATTTGAATATGTATCTATATACATCATTGGGAATGGTTGTTATTTCACTGCCATATGCTCATTTAGTAGTTTTTAGACAAGTGGATAATACTAATTCTTTTGTTGAACCCCTAGTTTAACAATTCATAATACCTTTTCTTTCATTCATAAGCCCAATTATTTTTTCAATGACTTAGACAATAATTTGATGACATTGATCCAAGAATGTTAATTATTATGCATGTAGATAAGTAGATTCTAAATTATGGTTTATTCTAGCATGAAATAAGTAAATCTTGCCTAGACATATAGCTTCATCTATGGGATGGATTTTGCTTTAGGGTTCCACTCCCAATTATTTTTTTCTATCACCTAATGCTTGTATTCTACCAGGTCTACCTCCATGTGGTTGTGGTCAATTTCTATTAAATGTTTGTGTATGTATTTGAATGTGTATTCCAAGTGTGAAAATGTTTCTGGAAATCTAAAAAATAATCCTTTGAGATCTAGTATTGTTGATTTATGTGGTACATGTTTCACCTATAAAGGGATTGAGAAGGTTATGGAATAAACAACTCATGGGGAGGCCATTTATTTTTCTCTCTTCATTATTAGGGATCATTTATAAAATAATGGAACTGGAAACATTTCTACATATTTTTGGTGCTTGGAAATCATTATGAAATAGAAAGTGTTGCTAGCTAAATTTTATAGCATTTTTAATAGCTTTACATTGACACGGTAATAGAGTGAGATATCTTGCCAGATTTATAATTGATTGTTAATGTATTTTTTACTGATCTAGTCATTCACAATGGTTTGATGTGATGTAAAACTATCTTCTCCATCCCTTCCATCTTGATCACTCTAGGTTTTTTACTTCATATTTTTTCATGTCCTTTTTATGACATCCAATTCATTGGTGATCCACTTGGTGGTTTTAATTATTTAGTATGATGAGATTTTATTGATTTTGAATTTGATATGATTCATGTATCTACCTAGGTAGTTGTAGTTAGTCAACTTACCCATTTTATTGACCATCTTAATTAGTTTTACTAAATCTAGATAATGTCAAACCATGAATTCATAGTCATATGTTTCATATTACACTAATGTCTAGACAAAGTATTTGGTTATATTGAATTAACATGTAATTATTAAACATAATGAAACATAACACATATGATGCATATAATTATATATATTCAAAATTGAATATATATTTCTCTTATTATACTCAAAAAATTTACATGTGATAGTTTGGAATATACCAAGGTGGGAAAATTAGCTGGATATGTTAGACTATTATTGAAGGTCTGGTTTACATAATGGGGGTTTTATTGTCATTTTGCATACCCTACCAAACATTACTCATGTTGTTGACATGAAAACATTGTAAAACCATTAATTCAGAGTTTTATGTTCCAAACATTATAACATGTAACTAAAGTATCCATTTTTATTAGTTATCATTTCTTCTTAATAATATTATAAGATAATTCACATAGCACACAAAATAATTTAATATATATTAATTATTCTTTATTAATATATTCAAATGGTTACATATGATCAATTAACAAAAAATATTATATTTTCAATGATATTTCATCTATATATGTTTCTAAGTCTATTTACAATGATTCTAATGATCACATCATTTATGTATGTTAGTTTGATCTATATAGATCTGTGGCATGATACCTTGAGATGGAAATTATGCCTTTGTAAATTTATAAGTTTAGAATTTTGTCACAATAAAACCATAGACTTTCATGACTTGCTATAGAGTTTTTTGAATAAACCTACCAACATTATCCACATACTTAAACTTTTGTCTCCTCCTTGAGATAACCCAAATTTAAATAATACTGAAAACTTATTTAAGTAATTGGACCTTGTTGCAATTTTTTTTGATGTTTATTAAAAACATTGGTTTCGAAGGCTTTTCATTATATCACATAACTAGTGGCTTGTTTGGATTCATGTTTTAATTCTATACTTTCCTAACTCTGTTTGATGATGTCATGAGGGGTGAGATGAGTAACAAAAATATTTAATGAGGTCTCCATTTACTTTATAACCTTATCAAAATTTCTCATGAAATTATTTTTCATGTTTCCTAATTCTTTGAGATCAATGATTAATTTTGTTGTTTGTTGTTGTTTCTCTCAAATATTTTCACCTAGTGCCAAAATCTCCACCCTTTCTATGCCTGTAAGATATTTGAAAATATTTTATTGAGATATGGAATGGATTAATTCTTCCTCAAGGCTATCTAAATCCTTTTCCTCTAGCTTTTCCACTAGATACCAAAGAGTGAAATAAGAATATGAATCAACATCTAATATTGATTTAAGTAGAGAAGTAATATGTTTTTTGACTGTAGGATGGTGTTATTTACTCTCCTCCAAGGGATTATTATTTTCTTCAAGTTTGAATTATTAAATTGCACTATACCTAATTTTTCTCCTCTCTTCCATGGTGACAACCTAATGTTTGATCAAAATTTACAATGTTTTGTTAAACTATTGAGTGATTTTCATCTTTTGATCTACTTTAAATTGTGACCTAAATTTTGTCATCACATTGATTGTGTCCTATAGTGTTTCCCCTAGCACTATGCATCTCAACAAACAATCATAATGTGCACTCTCCTAAAATATGTTTCCCAAATTCTACTTTTGACTAGAGGTTAATTCATTTAACTTGATATTAGTTCCTTGTGGTATTATTTCAGTACAGGTGGAAAATAAATGGATGGTGTTATTTCTTAGATGTTGGGCCAAAAATTATTTAATTTAGGAAAGGTAATCTTGGGGGTTTAGAGTGAGGTTGGATGGAGTGGTGGTAGAGTTTTGAGTGGAAACAAAAGGTGGAGTGGACATTGGTTGCTTACGAAAAATTATGGTTATGGTTTTTGGGAAAGTATGTTTGGCCTTAATTATATTTTGGATTGATTTTATGTGTCACCAGTGTATTTATAACCATACTCATCTGCCACTTTCTTCCTTTCATATTCTAATTTTTGGGTAGCTTCTTTTGCCACTTGTTTCTTTTTCTCTTCTTTAGCTTGGAGGTCAGCATCCTCTACTACCTTTTTATTTTTATTTTATTTAGCTAGGAGGGTGTTATCCTCTACCACCTTTTTTATTTTTATACTCTTCCTCTACTTTATGATGTTCCTCTATTTCTACATTTTATTCATTTTATTTTATTTTTCTCTTCATTCTCCTTTTCCTCTTTCTACTTTTTTTTATTTCTTCCTTTGTTATTTTTCATGTTATTATTTTTCTTATTTTTTTTTTCCTTTTATTCTATTCCTTTATTTTTATTTACCATTAATGCCTTGACTAATTTCTATTTGGCCAGGAAATCCTTTTTAACTATATTTTCATCTTCTACCTCTTCTGTGTCTTTATTTTTTATTTCTTTTTTTTTAACCTTTACATTGTCTAAGGATTCAACTCCTTTTTGGTCTTTAGACCATGTGATATCCATGGATTGGTCTATATTTTTTCCTTATTCACTCTCTATGTTTGATTATGTCACTTTTGTAACCTCTATATCAAAGGCATCAATGGGGGACTCTTCAAAACTTGACTTAGAATTTGTGGGGAGGTGTTTATCCCTTGTGCTATTTTTTTTTTCTTTTTTTTTGGTGGGGGTGGGGGAAGCATATTATATGTTTGTGATGGGGGAAATTTTATTAGTTTATTTTGTGAAAAAATCCACCACTAATAGATCCATTATCTATTTTGATGGATTGGGATGGATTTCCATTTTTAGGTACATGTATGTCCTCTGGTATTATTTTTTTATTTTGTGGCTTAGAACCAAACCTATTTCCCCTTCTTTTTATTTGTTTCCTCCAGTGTGTTTTTCCCCCCATGTCTTCATATTGTCTATTCATCATTTTCTTCTAATTTTCCTCTATATGATTCTCCTAGTATTTAATCCACTAACTCTTCCATAGTGGATTGCAAGTTAGTTGGACCAAGGCTCTCCAAGACTTGTGGAAAACACCAAATGATGGAAATACGTTTTTCAATTTCATTTTCTGACACTTCATAATATAATAGGGGAATAATTTTGATATGTTGTTATTTTTAGTGTATATAGATGTATTCAATGATGGTATCAAAGTAAAAATATTTATGGTATTTTTCTATTATTTGTGGGTAAATTTGATACCATGAACTAAAGATTTGTTGTAAATTAGTTTTGAACATAATCACAATAGAAACTTAGTATTTTGTAGTCATAGTATATAGATGATTTTTGACTAGTTATATTATCATCATTATTTTATACCATTTTATTTATTTAGTTTTGACTGGGAGGGTGTTTGTGTAGTAAATAACAAGGCAAAGTAACAGAGATCCATAACATAAATTATGGTTACCTCTCTTGATATTTTGAATGTTGGTATTGAATTTAAACAAAAAAATTTAGTATATATTAAATTTTGTCTTTGTTAACATCATATTAAATTCCACCATTATTATCTAAGGGATCACAACATATTTTATGTTGTTAAAGTATATTTTCCATGATATTAATTTGACTACATATCTATAGGTGGTATTGGGAATGGTTACTAATTTGATGCCACATTTTTTAGCATCTTTTAAATAAGTGGAATCTATTATTTATTTTAATAGACCCTTATTTTAATACTTCATAATAATATTTCCTTCATTCATCATCCCAATTAGTCTTTTACTTTCTTGGGTGGTAATGACATGAGACGGGTCGAGGAAGAAAATATCGTTGTGCACCTAGCTTAGTAAAATTTTGATTGTAGAATTTACTAGAAAAAAGTATGGAAATCTTGCCTAGATATAGATCTTCATATGTGGTATTACTTTTTATTTAAGGTTCCAATCCCATGTATTTTGTTATGGTATATCATGTATGAGTTTTACTTGGTCTACCTCCATTCTAGTATGGTCAATTTCTATTAGATGTGCATGAATGTATTTGAATGTATCCTCCAGGTGAGAAAAATTTTATGGTATCTTCGAAAATGTTCCCTCGATATTTGGTGCTAAATATTTTGGTGAAACATTATTTTATTCTGGGAAGCTAAGTGTTTTTGTGTTCACAAATGTTTAAGAAACCATTTTCTAATTCACTACATTTTGTTGTAGCTCTCAAAATATAAAATGTAGATGGCAATCATTTTATAGAGTTTTAGTCATTTTAAATCTTGGAGGAATGGGAGTGAGGTTGGATATTTTTTTTTAAAGTTGTTCACATTTTTATTTGGTGATGGAGATAATGAGTAAAGTGCTTAATGATCATGTATTTGTCATATTTTTTGACATGGCTTTTTTTATTCATTGGACCTATCTTGTCCATTGTGTTAGTTTTGATGAATTTTTATATGACATTAATGTTATGTTGTGCTTTAGTTTCCCACTTTTATTTATTGATTTTGGTTGATTAATTCCCCAAATAGAGTTTATGTTTTTTATTTGATTTTATGTGACTATTTATTCACTTGGCATCATCTATGTATCTATATGGGGAGGTAAAATTGGTCAAACTCTATGTTTAAATTTGGCATATAACATTGGATGTTTTGGAATTTATTCTTAACTCACCCCTCCTTTCTTAATTAACTTGGTGAGATTTATAGGACCAGACACTAATATCCTCAATTTTTATTTTTTTTAACTCCTTCAAGTTATCATTTACTAAATATTAGCCTGAGGGTATCATTTTTATCCACTTTATTTCTCTTTACTTTATTTAAAATTTTAAGTCCAAACATAAGCATTTATTATGACATACCTTGCACCTTGTAGCATCTTACAAAGCTACACAGAGTAAAGTGATAGACATAAATGATGAGACCATTAGATTATGACATTATATTTAGACTTAATAAAATAGATAGATGGAATATCATCAAACCTATTATATTTTTGAAGTAATATATCTTAGGTAACCATTTTGAGATATTGATAAATAATACTTTCGAGATATTGAATCTTTTTGTGTTAGTTGAATTATCTTATAATATGATTATGAGGATAGGATAACTAATATAATTGGATAATTTATCTACACATTATCATCTTTGGAACATAAAAATATGAATTCATGGTTTGACATCATTTTCATGTCAACACATGTTGATATTCCCAAGCCTTGAATCTCTAATTTTTTGGAGGTAAGTTTGTAAGGAAGATTTTTTTTAATATCCTTGATAATTGTATATCATATTATTCATGAATATTATTCTTTTTCTATTCCATGAGATGTCATGAAGCACTGACAATACCTTTAATAATTTGTGTAGATGTACAATGCCATGATATGACTGCATATTCCATTATTTATTTCTATACTCAATAAAAAAGACAAAAAAATCATTGTTAACAATGTTGAGTGGTTTGAGGCATGAATTGATCACATGATGTTATAGTTGATAAACTCAATATAAGACTCAACCACATGTATTTTTGAAAATCAATGTAAAAACACTAGCAAAATAGCTACTGACCCTAAAGATTTAACATAATTACATGATCAATATATGAATATGGATGGATATAATATTTCTTAAATTAAATAGTAAAACTAATTACAATATTACTATCAAAGTGGTAAAGTATTCATCTCTTATCCATGAATATTATTATATGTTATGTTCTATGTGATTTTTTGATGAACTATAGATACTGTGAAGTATGTTTATAGATGTATCATGTTTGATTATGACTATAATATTATGTAGTTTATATTTATACTCCATGAAAAACACTATGTAATTTATTATTGACAGGGTTACATGGCTTAACACATGAATCATCCATTTAATACCAAGCTTGAGCAACTCGATATATGAATTAGCCAACATGATTGATGGATAGGTGTTTATAAAAATGGGAGTACTAATAGTACATTTTCCAACCTATGAACAATATTAGTTAGTAATATAATTTTTAGTATCACATGTTAAATAGAGTATATCATTAAACACCATTTTTATCTCATGGCCATCATTAAAAATCTCATGTTTTTTCATTCTGCAACTACCCTCTCAGCCTAGTTATGTTGATATCCATTATCATCATTATGGTTGTGCACTTTTATTTTATACAAAATTATGAATGCATGAAATGATGATAATTTTTTATATGATGATATGAAATAATTATAAATTCATCTGAGTTTATTAAAATATCCTTGAAATATTTATGAATGCATTATGTCCATAATTTAATATATGTTAATGAATGTATGAGATCAATTTATAAATTTATAAATGTATGAAATAATTATAAATGCATCTATTAAAGTATAAAATTATAGTGCACAAATGTAAAGGAAATAATTTAAATTCACATAAATAGGTAAAAAAATTCATGCTAATAGAATTGCAACAACTAAGGTTTGTAATGATGGCCTTGATGCAAGTATATATCATGGGAGATATATTGGTAACATATAGATGATGGAGTGAAATCCCTTTATTTTAGGATAACTATGTGTGCATGATTATATAATGAAGATAATTGGTCAAACTAAAAATATATATAGCTCCCTAAAAGTAGATTATGAAAACTACATGGCCACCCAAGTTAACCCACACTAACATGTAGGAAACCCATGTTGATGGGCCTAGAATACTAATTAACAAAGTATATATTATTATTCAAGGGTGGATTGAAAAAAAATAGTAAAAACATTGATGGGATTGGTGTATATTATATATTTATTTATGTTTCGATGTAATTTTTGTGTTAAAATGGTCATCCTGTTGAAACATGATAACCACTGTATTTCAAAATATTCAAATAAAACTCTCCTAGGAAAAATTTAGTATATGAAATTCAATGGTGTTTGAATTTTTAAAAATATGTCATCAATTTACCACTATGAGGCATTCCAAAGGAATAATTCCAAATATTTTTTGAACCATATTTGGTAGTTTCATATCATGTGCAAAACTAATTTTATGAGACTCCCTTACTATTTTAACCATTTTATGAAAAATTAATAACTAATTATCCACAACATGCTAAATTGATTGACATGGGAGGTCAAAAAAATTTAAGTCCAAAAAATCACTTAGATATACCTTATGGCCATAACCAAAAATAAAAAATAAATGACTAAGAAATATAAAACCATAAAATGAGAGAGAAGAATGAAATTAGACACACCTAGTAATATATATAAATTATGAGACTGGATCAACTATCTTGAAGTGGTTTTTCTATTATCACCTAATGCATATAAATTTGGAAATTTGATATATATTTCCAAATATGCCTAATATGTATTTATCAATTAACAAATATGAACCATTTTAATTTTGCAATATGTCTGTTAGCACTAATTTTGTACTTCACTTAGTTTTTGGATATGTAATGTAATAGATAAATGCATATACATGCTATATAGTTACTTTAAATAATTGGTTGGAAAATTTTAAGTTTCTTATTCTTTGTGTCTTTTTGATATAATTATCCTCTAATTATTGTAAGAGGAAATATATAAAACTAAAGTGGTTATTTGGGTTGGGTAGCCTTCATTTAGTTACAATTACATATCCCACATGTTGTATATAGATAAAATTTAGTTATAATTATATTTGAATAGAATTGTGAGAGTAGAGCTCCATATTATCTCCTTTAGTGAGATACAACTACACACACATTTTCATATTCTATTTTCTATATAAAATGTAGGTAAACCTTGAAGAAAGTCCTTAAGAATAGTGATAAATATTTGTAAGGTAGGCCTAGTGATTAATGATTACTATTGATGTCTTTTCTTTTTAAATTATTCTTGGGGGCCTCATATGTGTAACAATCCCAAATTTGAATTACAATCATATTTATGAGAAATATTTCATAATGAAAGAGAAATAAGTTAAAAAAATAGAAACACATAAGTAAAATAAAATCTAAGGGGCTAAAATACCCAAAAAAATAATAGGTAAGGATTCATCATCTCAATAAATCTATATTATGCAATAGAGGGCTGACTCAATTATAAAAATGGATGGGGATGACTTAGTGCATGCTAGCCGATGTAGTATATCATAGGGGGATGCCTTAGTTTGTTAAATTTGGCTAACTTTTTAGTAGAGAGCCAATATAGTAGGAAAAGATGGAAAAAGTTTTGATTTAGTATAAAAAGGTCTAATTGTGTTTGTAGGAATAGGCCGATTATGTAGCAGAGGGCTAACATAGTTGGTAAAGAGGGGTGACAAGGTTGATTTAGTATAAAAAGGGTTGACTGTGTATGAAAAGGGTGGGAAATATAAGATAGTAAGAGGAGGTTGATGAAGTAATTAAATTTTTATTAGTTTAATAATTGTAATAATGTATATTTATCATATTTATATTAAGATCTAATATATTATATGGTGTTTGATTTATACAAAGGTGGTAGATATTTTTTTGCTTGATTGATGCATTTTAGCTAGTAGATTTACTAGAAAGACTAGCAAATGATAACTGACCATGGCCAGCCTCCTTAGAGTTTGGAGGCATCATGGAGATGTAAAGGATCTTTCTCAGTATTGATATAGTCATCATATTCCTAGGATAATGGGAGATACTGACCAACACTTTCTAGTGGGAGGTGGATGGGGATACTATAGAGGTGGGCATCACTCTAGAATATGTCCATGATTTTTTTAGACTTCCCATTTTTAGGACTCATGCTAATTGTGATGCACTAGAGCCTGAGGATGAAAGATAAGCCCTATCTCATTCAAAAACTAGATCATATATGATTTATCCTAGATTATGGGTATTTTTTAATGTATATATATAAACCATTATGTATATCTAGAAGCCTATTATAGGACTAGTGATAACACATGTGTTGTGTCACAAGTCAAATGGGAAGGTATTATTATATGTGGTAGTCTTCTGTCAATCAATCTTAGGGAAGGGTACTCTATATGATTTAGGTTTGATTATTTTGGTATAGATCATGAATGAAATGTATTTCATGTTGACCCAAGGGTAGAAAACTATGCACCCTATGATTTTATTTAGTATCTAGATATAGGAGAGGTTTCCTATGTACCATCCAACTAGTTTGCCCCATGTTGTGGATGATAGGCTACCTTGGGTGGTTAGGTGGTAATGGGATCATGCATTGTGTGTGGTGTTCCATGAGCCAAAATTATAAATAGTTACTCATGGGCATATTGTATGCCATCCCTATATATATATATATATATATATATATATATATATATATATATATATATACTAGTATGGCTATACTTGGGCTACTGTGGCTACTGGATTGATATATATTATAACTAGTTGGCTAACTTGGGCTACTGTGGCTACTAGATTGACACACATGTACATTACCAAAAACTAATGGCTCACATAGGTAGATTCCTACCCTATAGGTCATGAAATTATATAGATCCTGAGAGGTACGAGGGGGTGTGAGATTAATGATGTAGGAGCATCACTCTAAGCTTGAAATTTTGGTTTATTTTATTCATTTGAGGATCAATTAGGTTGTTTCATGGGTTATTTAGATTTATTGGATCATTTAAAAGGTATTACAGGTCATATAACACACTTTTTAATAATTTACAAGTGCTTATGTAAGCTTAGGTAGGCTAGATTTTGAATTTGGGACTTTCCCATCAAAATTCAAATTCAACTTTTTAAATAAGAATCTTTGGTTTATGAGAATTTTATATAAATTCTAGTGGTTGTTAGGATTTTTTATAGTTATTTTAAGTTTATTAAGTTTTTTCAAGTGTTATTTAATGTATTTTTTATCTATCATGACCTATTTTGTCATTTTGGTATTTGTTCTAGTTGTGTAAATGCACTTCAAATCTAATCAAGACCGATGTTGGGACATTTCTGAGTAGTTACTAATTTTGTATAAATATAGAATGTTTTGTAAAAAATGAATTTAATTAATAATTAAAAGGAATAATAATTTTTTAAGGCTCCAAGAATGAGAATTAAGACAACAAAGGCCTGAGACCAAGACAATTACATGAATTTTGTGCAAGCGAATGTAAGTTTTAACTATCAATGAGATCTAATTACTAATGAAATATTTGAGTCTTGTTAATACTGATTTGGAATTATAAATTATATAATAAATTATAAAATTTAATGTTTCATGTGTATATATTTATAAATATTTATATCTAACAATAAATGCAAGGTTTAATCAGTTAATACACACAGTCAAGTGAATTATGTCATCCTCAATAGGGTATTGAAGAAATTTATATTGTTTAAGTGTTTATTTTTGTATAATAAGTTATATAAATTTGTTAACCATTTAATTCAAATAATTTTAAAGATATAAAATTAAATAAATACGCATACATAGACCATTTCAAGAACTTTGCTAATACATGCATATACCTTGCCTTTGAAGGTGCTTTTATAGGTAAGTTTGTGGTTTCTTGAGAGATTTTTCAAAACAATAAAGGTGTATAAAATTATTTAATATATTTAAACCTTTAAAAAATATTTTATAACTTGAAACAACAATCAAAACTTCATTTTTTTTCTTAAAATTCAAATTTTCTCTTACTCGGCCTGTGAGAAAGACATGTTGAAGAGTGACCATTTTGTGGTTTAGGTATAAAAGAAGTGAACCAAAGCCTAAATTTTGGTATTGATTATGGGTTTTGAATTAAAAATTTCAATAAAACATTATATTTTAATTTTGGCATGTCTGGAGTTGTTTATAGCCAAAACACTATGTTAGATCTAGGAAACCTAATATGAAGCCTAGTTGTGAAAGATAAGGCTTGAATTTAAGTACTTCATAGAGAATTTGCATATAAAAATTGTTATGATAATTCAAAACATTAATTTTTATCTTAAAAATTCATTTTTTGACTTTATTCCATATGTGGAAAAAATTACCCCAAAAAATTACCTCAAAAGGACTACAAGAATAAGCCTGAAAAACACCACAAATTTGAAAATAGATAACCTTGCCTTCTGAGTTAGAATCTCAAATTTTTAGAGTTTTAAAATGATTATAATAGGTATATGAATATAATTTATTGTGATTTTTAACCATCTATATTTGTCTAAATATTTGATTTAGTGCCTCAAGAGGGCTAGTAGAGGTTGGCTCAAGAAGCAAAGATTGTGTTTTGATTATTTTTTACTAACTCCTCTGTATAAATTTAGTATTAGAGTAGGTTTTAAACCTAAATTATATTTAAATAAGGTTTAAAATATTAGATAATAGGAGTGAATTGATAGTGTGTTGGTCAGTTGGCCTGTAGAATAAGTTTTGGTTAGATAGCTTCAAAGGTGCAAAGACAAGATGTCAGCTAGAATGAATAGAGACAATATTCAAACTCTATTGGATGAATTTAAAAAACTAAGGATTATTTTTTATGATATATTATATTATAATCGGTTACTCAAAGAAGGGGAACCATAACAAGAGATGATAATGATAGAGAGGAAGAACTCCAAGAGCAAGAAGAGGAAGGTGAAGAAGTTAGATACCATGATGAACAAGGTCTAGAAATAATAGTAAATGAAGTAATGAAACATGGGTATAAACCAAAATTGGATATTCTCACACATTAAATAATCTTTGATGGAGAAGAATTCATTGACTGGATTGCATAACTAGACAAATAATTTGACTATGAAAGTATTGTAGAGGAAAACTAAGTGAAGTTTCCTTGCACAAAGCTAAAAAGGCATGCATAGATTTAGTGGGATTTAATATAATAATAAATAATAAATAATGGTGAGGCAAAGATCAATTATTATGATAGGATGGTCTCCAATATGAAGGGAAAATTCTTTCCAAGTGACTATAAATAAATCTCTTCAAAAGGATGTCAAAATTGAAAGAAAAAGAAATTAGTGTCAAGGAATATACAGAGAAGTTCTATAAGTTGGTTATCAGATCAAGACATATAGAAAAAAAAATGTTGTTAGATATATTAAAAGGTTGATATATACTTTTTAAGATGAACTAAGTCCGGTTAGCCCTAGGACACTTGAAGAGTGTTATCAATTTGCATTGAAATATGTAACCAAGCTTAATAGAAGATGAACAAAATAGAATAAAGGTAGAGGTAGAAGTTATAAATTAAGGGGTCAGCAAGGAGGTATACATAGCTCATAAATAGACCAAGTAGAAGTTATCACTTTAGAATAATAGTCTTTTAATCCTAGAGGTAGATTTATAGGTAGAAGGTCATACTTTAAATGTGGATATGCATCAAGATGAAGAGGATTCAATGGATTCATAGGTAAGTGCTTCCAATGTAATAACATTTCAAGACAGTTTTTTGAGTGTCTAGAAGGTCAAAAAGCAAGTATTTATATAATTTAAAATAAAAATTAGATTTTTCAAGCAATAAAAAAGGATAATGTTGGTTCTCCATCTCATGTGGATGAACTAGTGGTAGGTGAATCATTTCTTATGAGAAAGGTGTTGATAAAAACACCTAAAGAAAAGGAACCTACATAAATAAATACTCTTTTCAAGACCTCATATAGGTTCTAATGTAAATGTTTCAAATTATTTTTTCATTAAGGTAGCATAAATAACTTAGTTTTAGTTGAGATGGTAGATAAACTAAAGTTAAAAAGGCTACCTCATCCCACTCCCTACAAAATTTTGTAAATACAAAAATAAAATCAAGTTTTGTTTAATGAACAATGTTGGGTGGAGTTTTAGATTAGGATTTATAAATATAAAGTTATTTGTGACATCATGCCAATGGATGTGTGACATATACTACTTGGAAGGCTTTGGCAATACGATAGAAAGACATCAAATGATGGAAGGAGAAATGTTTACACTTTGGAGAAGGATGGTATAAGCCATACCTTTTTTCCTATGAAATAATAAGATGGTGACCAAAATATTGGTTCAAGTGTAATGGTTTTAAGTGAAAATGAGTTTGTGAATGTAACGAGAGAAGAAGAGATAGGATTTTCAATGGTGCTCAAGCCTAGAATAGTCATAAAAACCACAAAGGTGAATGAATTACCATAAGAGGTGAAATATATTATCAAGTAATATATTAATATCATAGTTAATGAACTATATAATGAGTTTATACCAATAATAAAAATCAGTCACCACATTGAATTCATTCCAAGAGAAAGCTTGCCTAATAAAGCTTCCTATAAGATGACACCTCAAAAAAATATTGAGATCAAAAATCAAGATCAAAAAATATAAGACAAAGAGATTTTATAGGATATTCTTAGCCCATGTGTAGTGCTAATGGTGTTAGTTCCTGACAAAGAAGGAGATTAGAGGATGAACATAGATTCAAGAGAAATCAACAAGATCACTATAATGTATAGGTTTGCTCTCCCAAGAATTGAAGTCTTAATGGATTGTTTAATTGGGTCAAAATAGTTCTCTAAGATTGACCTCAATAGTGGATACTAAAAAATCAAAGTAGGCATGGAGATGAATGGAAAACAACCTTCAAAACTAAAGAAAGGATGTATAGATGGTTGGGCAAGCCATTTGGCCTCATTAATGAACCTATTACACTCATTAGGCTCATGAATGAAGTTATTAATCCATTAATAGGTAAGTTTTTTGTATTATATTTGTATGACATATTGATATATATTCATAGTAAAGAAGAACATCTCCATCATTTTCATTTGGTCATAAGAAGGTTAAAAGAGGACAAATTACTAATCAATGTCAAGAAGTGTGTATTATTGAGGACAAAATTGTTGTAATTTGGTTTTGTGATATCTAAAAGAGTATTTAAGATGTATAAGGACAAATTCAAATCCATAAAAAAGTGGCCAACTCTAAAGACAGCTAAAGACATAAGACATTTTCATGGCCTTGCAAGTCTTTACATGAAATTCTCTGGAAATTTTAGTGGAATTTCTGATCCAATCAAAGATACTATTAGAAGAAACAAGAAATTTTTTATGTGGACTAAATTGGATGAAATAAAATTGTATTTATTTAAGATTAAAATAACTATGAAATCCATCTTAACACTTATAAATTTCAATAATGTCTTCTAGGTGGAGTTTGATGCAAGTGAAATAGCCATTAGGGCTTAAGTCAAGAAGGTAGGCCTATAACATAATTTAGTGAGAAAATAAATGATGCTAAAAATAAGTATACATATTATTATTTATATTTGTATTCAATGGTATGGGATTTGAGGAAGTGGAGGCAATATTTAATTCTTAAGGAGTTTGTATTCTTCATAAATAACCATGGTCTACAATTCATCACTAGTCATCTCAAGCTCTATTAGAGGCATATGAAATGGATAGAGTACTTGTAAAATTTTAAATTTACTATAAAAAATAATAAAGGTCAAATTAATAAGGTTGATTATTCTTTGAGTAGGAGGGCATTTACAATTAATGAAGTTCAACTTGCAAGTGTAGGCATTGATTCTCTCAAGGAATTGTATGAGAGTGAGGAAGATTTTCAAGAAGCCTAGAAGTCTTGCCAACATCCAACCACCTTGAAAAAATAACCATGGGTGGATTAAATGATAAAATATGTCTTATTATTCCAATTAATATATTTATATGTGACAAAGAGCTCAATGGGGGATAAATTGATCAAAGAAAAACATTGTGGTAGCACAGGAGGACATTTTGGAATTGACAAGATGTTGGCGTAGCTTACCAAGAATTATTTTTTTCCTAGAATGAAATAATATTTATGAATGCATGTATAAATATGAAAATTTTGTCAAATGGATAAATGTAAAAGTACATATGTAGGTTTGTATCAGCCTTTACCAGTCCCAAATATGCCATGGGAATCCATTAGTATGGATTTTCTAATGGAGCTGCCTAAAACTCAAAGAGGTTATGATTCTATCTTTGTAATAGTGGATACATTTTATAAAATGTCACACTTTATACTTTGAAATACTAATAATGATGCTACACATATATCATATTTGTTATTCAAGGAGGTTGTTAGACTACATGGTTTTCCACTTGGTATCATATCTGATACAGATAATAAATTTGTACGTCTTATGGAGGACCTTGTGAAATAAGCTTGGAACAAATTTTAATTTTAGTTTAGTCTACCACCCTTAGATTTATGGAGAAATTGAGGTTGTTAACAAGAGATTAGGCAAATTTTTAAGGTGTTTATCAAGAGACAATACCAAGCAATGATATTTGGTACTACCATAGGAAGAGTTTGTATACAATGACTCTTATAATTAGAGCATTGGTATGAGTCCATTGTAGGTCATGTATTGTATTCATCCAAGAGGAGTATTTTAATTGATATATTTGAGAAAAATTGAGAAGAGGAGTGATAAAGGAGAGGAGTTTGATTTAGCTATGCAATAGGTACATGAACAGGTAAAAATATAACTAGAGACATGTGTGGAGAAGTACAAGAAATAGGTACAAAAAATAAGATAAATTAGTTTTTACATTGGTTACTTGGTTTTGGATCACATGAGAAAGAAGAGGTTTCCCAAAGATGAGCATAGAAAACTAAAGATGAAGAAAATATGTCCTTGAAAATTTTTGAAGAAGTTATCTAATAATGCCTATGAGATAAAGTTTCCTATTGAATTAGGCATCTCTCAAATTTTAATGTTTTAGACCTATATCCATTAAATAAAGGTGATAATAATTATAAAACACTAGGAGGACTAGGTAAAATAGTTCAAGAGTGGGAAAGTCAATTACCATTAGCTAACAAGGAAGATTTTGAGATGATCTTGGACAAGAACATTGTCAAGAAGACAAGAAATAATGAGTATTTCTAGTATCTAGTCAAGTGGAAACATCATCCTCATGAAGATACCAATTTTATGATAAAATAATAGATTAAGAACCATGGTGATAAAATTGCATACCTCATGAACATGAGTCTATTTTTTGTCGCTTGGGAGTATGATGCATGAGCATCACTCAAAGATTGAAATTTGGATTGATTAGTTGTCTCAATGGTCATTTAGATTTATTAGATTGTTTAAAATGTATTATATGTCATATAATAAACTTTTGAATGATTTCCAAGTGTTTACATAATCTTAGGTAGGCTAGAACTTGACTGGCACTTTCCTGCCAAAATTTTAATTTTAATTTTTGAAAAAGAATCTCGGGTTTATGAGAATTTTATCTAGATTATAGTGGTTTTTAGGTATTTTTATAGTTAAGTTAAGTTTATTAAGTGTTTCCAAATTTTTCTTAATGTATTTTTAATATAGGATGACCTCATTTGTCTTTTTGGTCATTGTTCTAGTTATGCAAATGCACTTCAAATCTAATCAAGACCTATGTTGGGAGATTCTTGAGTAGTTAGAGATTTTTTGGAATATATAATGATCTTTAAAATATTAATTTAATTAAAAATTAAAATCAATAATAAAATTTAAGGCTCCAATAATGAAAATGAAGAAAACACAGGCCTAAGAACAAGACGGTTGCATGAATTATGTGCAAGTGAATGTAAGTTTTGATTGTTAATCAGATTTGATTACTATTAAAATATTTGAGTATTGGTAATATTTATTTTTCATTTAAAATTATATAAGTAATTATATAATCAAACGGTTTGTGTGGATCTATTTATAAATATTTATATCTAATGATAAAGATAGGGTTCATTCAGTTAATACACACAGTCAAGTGAACTTGTCATTCTCAACAGGGTATTAAAGACATTTATATTGTTTAAATTTTTATTTTCATAAAATAAGTTTTAAATAGGTTTTAACCATTTAATTAAAATATTTTGGAGGATATAAACCTCAATAAAGACTCAGACATAGACCATTTCAAGAACTCTACTAATACAGACTTGTACCTTGCCTTTAAATGTGCTTCTACATGTAAGTTTGTGGTTTCTTGATTATTTTTTAAAACAAATAAATGTGTTTAACATTTATTAGTATATTTAAACCTTCCAAATACATTTTAAAAATTTAAACAACAATCAAAACTTCATCATTTTCTTTAAAATCCAAATTTGCTCTTACTTGGCCTATGAGAAAAACATTTTGAAGAGTTGAGACAATTTCATGGTTTGGGTATAAAGGAAGTGAATAAAAACCTAAAATTTGGTAGAGATTATGGGTTTTCCATTATAAATTTTAATCAAACACTATATTTGTATTATGGGTGTTGGACTTATGAGACCTAATAGGAGACATAATTATGAAAGAAAAGACTTGAAATTTTGTATTTTCATAGAGAGTTCAAATATATAAATTGGTATGATAATGTAAACCCTTAATGGGTATCTAATAAGTATAGTTTTTTACTTGAATCCTTACTTGGACAAAAATAACCCCATAAAATTACATAAAGAAGGATATAATAAGAGGCCTAAAAACAACAAAATCTTTAAAATGGAGAACCCTTCCATTTTGATTTAGAATGTCAATTTTTGAGTGTTGTTAAAAGATAATACAGAGTATATGAATATAAATTTATGTGATTTATAACATTATAAATTATTATAAACATTTAAATTAGTGCCTCAATAGGGATGGTAGAGGTTGGCTCAAGAAGCAAAAATTGCATTTTGATTATTTTTGATTAAATCCTCTACATAAAATAACTACTAAGATCCCTATCATTAGGCCTCATCAAGGAAGACAATGGGTTGGTTAGGGATAGTAGCTGAGGGTGAATAAGTCAGAGTTAGAGATAAATGATGTGATAGTGTTGGATGCAAAGGGTGAGGATGTAGGTGAGGCTATTATAGATCCATAATAGGGGTTGTAGTTGCCACTACAACTACCTCTAAGCGAACCTAGGAGATGAAATAACCATCATAGGGAGAAAACATAGGAGATATCAGTTGAAATGGAGATTCCATGTTAAAGGCTAGACACATCTAGTCTATAGAGAGACAAATGAGGAGAGGACCATGACATGCATGAGTGGTGTCTCTAAGATTTTTATTTGTGGGGAGGAAACCTAGAGTAGAGTTTATTAATGGTCAAGATGATGGAGAGATTATGGTTGGTGACACTAGTGTTAATAATTAATGCTTTAAGTTTTAAGTTTTTCACATATGTCTAGTTGTATATTATTTTATGTATTATTGTCCAATTTTGGCCCACATATGAATCTCTTGTATGGTTTTATAAATAAGTGGATCAAAAGGGCTTTGAGATAGGTCTAAATTATTTCAAAGAACCTATGGAATGTTAATAGTGATTAAAATAAGTATGGAAGTCCATAACATTCATTTGGTCCTTCATCGTGTTCATCTAGACATCTTGGGTCTAGTGGTAAAAATTTTGAGTAGGAACTTTGTTTAAATTATAATTACCACATGTGGACAAGTTAGGAACAATTTATCATATGGGTTTTTTCACATTAGTCCCAAGAACATATGTACCAGGTTTTAGGTCATCCACCAAAGCACATCAAAAGATATGAATATCTAAAGCTAGCCTCTTAGTTAACATTTTATAAGTTTCCATACTTATCCAATTTGAGATGAGCTCAAAAGAGGTGAGTGAGAATATTTATAAGGCCATATCTCACACATGTTTATGTTTTAGGAGAAAACAATCATATGGGTTTGCTCATCTTGGTCCCTAGTTTCTATGTACTAAGTTTCGGATCATTTACCAAAGTGCGGTAGAAGTTATGAATGTTCAAAGTTGGTTCCTTAGTTAGATTTTACTAACATTCTCATACTTAGCCAAATGAACTAGATTATTTTGAGGACATCATGTGGGAATGAATGGACCAGTCGACTTGAGAATTTTTTAAACACACTTAAAAATCTCTTTGGACTAGTTGATCAAATGGGTTCATTCCTTTTAGTCTCAATAACATCTCTTAAAAAATTGGTGCCTCTATGACTATTTCACTTCAAGATATAAATATCAAAATTTGGTTAAATAGTGTGATACATTCATGCAAACCTAAATTTTTAGATAGATCAAAGTAAATCCTTTTGAGCTTAAGTTTCATGATCATTTGAATGTCAATGATAGTCACATGAACATCATTTGACAGGAGTGAAGGCATTAATTTTAAGCTCATGAACTAGCCATTAGCTTTCAAATAGTGGGTCCAAATCAATTTAATGGTCTATATTGCATCATACATCCTAATACAATAGTGCAAGCAAAGATCAAAGGGTTAGAGAGATTGGAAAATCAACATATGGTGTAATAATGTGAGGATGATAGACTAAAAGCAGTTCTTGAGAATCAATATGCATTTGACACATGGTGTAATCTTGGACAAGGTTGACAAGTCAAGGGATAAGATCAATGGCTGGTGCTTGATCATAGAAGTCAATATTAATGAAGTGAGAAAAGGTCAATATGTTAATGGGTTGAGTCAAGTATCAATGACCAATCAAATTAAAAGGACTTCCTAGGAGTTGAACATATGACCAAGATTGAGCCAAGGCAAGATTTTCAAAGGGTATTTTCCATCATTAAATCTTGTTTGACCACCATTAAAAGGGATTCACTGATTCAATGAGATATAAGGAACATAAAGGACCACCATTAGAGTTAAAACATGGACCTCTAGTTCATATTTTTTCTCATGTAGGGCTCATTCTTGTGACTCTATTCACCATATTTTTAGGAAGGGTCCATGCATATACAAACTCTTGGTTCCTTTAGAGGTAGAATGCATCTATTTTGGAACTATTTAGGATTCTATAAGGGGATATGTAGTTTATATATCTGTATTCATATAAATACTATAAGAAAACCAATAATTTTATATTGGTTTTCCATCTATAGTGGACCTATGGAAATCAAGTAGATGTGTGGTTAATGCAAAAGGAACCATCATCAATAAAGTAGGTACTAACCACCATCCATGAAATATCATTATCATTTCCAATATTTGAGGATTTGATCTTCATAAAAAGATCAAGTAGATTAGGGTCCAAAGGTGGTGAGCTAGTAGTTGGAGAGGTAGTGAAAGAAAATTGATTCCATTTAAATAGACCTTGTCATCATACATAAAAAACCCTTGTCTCTAGTGGGATCTCTTAGCCAATGAAATAATCTCAAGGAGTATTAGCACAAAAGGAGGTTAGTCTATTAATCAAGACACATATGTAAAAAAGTAATCAATGAACTTCAACCACATGATGATCCTTTCTCCACTATTCCAAATATGTCTCCCATCTCCCCCCCCCCCCTCTCTCTCTCTCTCTCTCTCTCTCTCTCTCTCTCTCTCTCTCTCTCTCTCTCTCTCTCTCTCTCTCTCTCTCTCTCTCTCTCTCTCTCTCTCTCTCTCTCTCTCTCTCTCTCTCTCTCTCTCCCTTGGTCATTAGTAGGTTTTAGTAAATAAGCTAAATGATGCATCAGAGGATCTAGCCTCATTTTAAAATCCTAGAGGTTTGACCCCATTATAGGATACCTCATTAAAACAAATATTCATTGGGTTCGGTCATAGGCATCTATGGGTAGTGTGGTTAAACCATGAGATAGACATGATGAAACTTAACATTAGAGATTTAGACATTATATTGTACTTGCATTATGTTGTAATAGACTCATGTTATATATTTATATTAACATTTCTTGATCTATGAGTTGTATTAATGTTATTGATGGATGTATGGATGAATTTCCTTTCTAGCACATGTATTTCAATTTTATTATATATTCTATGGGAAATTTATGATGTATGTTTTCTTTTCTAGTATTATATGACACACATGCATGGTTAAAAATAAAATCATATAATTTTGGAAAAGTATATAAATAATAATAAAATGTAATACACATAAGATCATAATGGTAAATTAAAAGTAACAAATGTTTAGAACCATGTATAAGTAAATTTCACTAAATTAAAACAAATATAAGTCATACTAAATCAATACTAGAAGTATGAAAATTTGTAATAAAGTGGGAAACATGTTATAACAAATGGTATGAAAAAACAACTTACAATAAAATCAATCAATCATACTAAATCAAGATGAGAAGCATGATAAATTTATTAAAATAGTTTTAAACATACACACAATAAAAAATAAGAAGATAAAATGAAAATTTTATGAGGTAAACATACTAAATCAAGATGAAAAGTATGTATATGACATGTAAATCATAATGTAAAACAAATTATCTCAAATTTGGAGCATGTAATATTGATATGTTATTATTGTGATGCGGTCACAATCTGAAATTTATGGGAATGGTTTGTGAGGAATACCTAGTTGTATCCAAAGTCTTATATTTCTACCCTCAAATGGAACACCACCAAGGTGAATACTAATGTTTGAATATATCAATGGTATTTAATGCACTATTTATGAGGAATGTATGGTCTTATACTATAATTCACAAGGGAAACACCAATGAGGTGAATGGTAATAAGGGGAAAAATAAATATTTTTTGTGGAATTACTAGTCCTATCTAAGTTATTATACTTCAACTCACAAAGGGAAGCCCTAACAGTGTGATAAGTTAACAAAAAAATATTAATCAAGGGTAAATATTGGGATTATTGTTATGAAATAGGGAGTGTAAAAAGTGAGACATTGGCATTCATAATAAAACCTTAGTAAACATGAGGCATACTAGGTAAGAATTAAATCACTATGAGTATAGTGACCATCAAAATATAGAGGATACCTAGTCGTAATAATCACAAATATATATAGTAAAATAGGTGAATATTAAGATAAACTCATGAAGCTTATATTAAAAAAAAATTAAAATGGACCTGCCTTCCCACAACATGTTCCTCGTTCCTCAAGATCCATTATAAAGTCATTGGTCTACTGTGAAGATTGTGTACTTGTGCGAGAAAGTATATAGCATTATAGATTTTTTTTTTCTCCTATCCCAACCTACTATCCTACCCTACCCCAATGTACCTCATCTCTATCATGACGCCAAATGTGGAGTTTGAGATTTGATTAAGAATAGGAGATGTGCTAAAAATATGAAATCATATCTGTTGGTGTGATTAGACTTTTGTATTTTATATTTTCCTTTTTAATCATTATCTTTTGTTTAAATTATTTGTATTTTAAATTTTTTATGTCTTTTTTGATTCCTAATTAATATGTATGTGGAATAACCTACATGAGTGATAAGTGATACACACAAATGAGATTTAAACTTTGGTTATAGGAGACTAAGTAACCAAAGATATTACTAACTAAAGAAATTAGGCTTACCTATGAAATAATATGTAATCTCAAGTTTTAACCATATATATATAATTATTATATGAAAATAAATAAGGTAAAAATGGAGATAAAAAATATTCAAGTATATAAATAATACAATGAGAAGTAATGTTTGTTAATTGGTCAATTAGTAAATATCAAATACTAAGGGAATGAGGGTTTTATAACCAAATCACAATGATAATTGTATTTATTTGAGTTGAAACTAGAAAATAATCATCAGAGGATAAAGGAATCCATATGAAAGAATTGAAACCATAAGCATAAGTTTGAAGCCATAAAAAATAATAATAAGCCATAATAGAAAGTGAGAGAGAATAAAACCACATAAAACACAAAGAATAATATAATGGTTCACACAAAAGATATAAGTAAAATCATATTTTACAAATAGTCAAGTATGTGTGTGTGTGTGTGTGTGTGTGTGTGTGAATCACAAATCTGATTCAAATCATGTAATAAAATAAAAAATAATGTGATAGAACACCATGTTTTCACAAATACTGATAGAATTGACCATAAATGTCATCCATAACCTTTTATAGGTTTACTGGATAAAGCTACATAGTGTTGTAATAAATCCACTGAAATGGGGTTAGATGTTCATTGAAACTTATGTTGATAATGTATCTTTGGTTTAGGCTGGTTTAAAGTAGATTTAATGATCTTAGGTAATGTGATTGTTTGTTGAGGTATTTCTTATGGTTGAGTAGAAGAAATATTGTTTGAAGTTTGAGGGATTTTTACTTTAGGTATGTGTTGATGATCAACATTACCCTATTCTTAGAATGGGGACCCTCCATTTTTCAAATTTCAAAATGCCCAAGATGTCAAGCCTATTAAATCATTTGACTGCATGGAGAATTGATTTAATACTTATGTATTTTCTTGGTTAATCATTCATTTTGAAATAAGGATTGTTACTTAGAAATACAAAAATTATTGTAAATCTTCTTCAAGTTTTATTCAACAATGACTTATTGATAATTGATGGCTCAATGACATGTAGATAACCTTTTTATAAGGAAGTACAACCTGGCTCTCTAATTGACATAAACGCAACAAGCTTCATTGGATTTTATTTGATTAACTTTATGTTATGTTTAAAGTATTTAATTGTAAAGTTTTGATTTAAAACTTGTTTTAATTTTCTTAAAACAAGATATGACATCTTTAAGAAGCTAACTTAGTTTCTTGATTAACCTCATAAGATGTCAAATTAAAGTTAAGGTTTATGATGCCTCACATGATATCAAATTTTAGACTCTAGCCTAAAATGATAGGTGTCCACCTTGTCAGGGCTCATAACTCCATAGGGATTCATTGCATCTTATGAAAGACACCTGGGTTAAATATACTAAGTCCTTAAGATATGTGGAATCATCTAGAGAGATCGTAAGAATCTAGCCATTGGAATTCAAATCCCAAGGCTATGTGTTAGGATATTATCCCCTATGTGCTAGCTCATCCAATCCAACCTACCATGCATCCCCCACACATCCTAACATAATAAAAAATCCCATGAGATGTTGATACATGTCGAAATTATAACTAACTATTCATAAGTAGCCTTTCAGTGTGATGCATGCCACCCTTGGGTTCATCTGAGGTCACCACATATCCATGCTACATTGCATCCATCCAAATATCATGAGAGCTCAGAAGGTAGACATCTGGGTTGCACTCGATCCATCTGATCAAAGTTTGATGATATACAGGTACCTGAGGTACCTTTCAAAAATGACACTTGGTAAGAAAACAAACAATAGCTCACAAGAATGATGCATGTACACTTTGAGCATGTGTAATGATGTCACATGTCATTATCACGTTGTTTTTATCTAAGATACATATGCTATACTTTGAGAGGGATTCATGTCTCTACTTGAGCCATCTAATTATTTCCAATTTGATGATAGTTATCCAAAATCTTTCTAAAGAAGACACCTAGAAAGCAAATTTGTGATTGCCTATAAGAGAGACACCTAGTAAGTAAAGTTGAAATTACACATAAGAGTGATGCATGGCATTCCCATGGCCAAGATTGAATAACACCACCTGAGATCTCATTAAGAATTTAAAGATGTCACATGGTGAGATTCAAATGGATGATCACATGAAGATATATTTTGAGAGTCCATGAGGAAATTAAAAGGTGTCATGTCTTTGCATTTTAAGCCAACTAGGTAGCTTAGTCATATTTAGACCATATGAGTGCTTGGTTAGTTTGAGGTGGAAACCATGTGTCAAAAGGTGGAAATCTTTATCTTTAAATTTAAAATTGATGGAAAATTGAATTCAAATTAAATCTAAATAAAATCTTGGTGGAACTAATTACTAAAATCAATAATTCAAAGATTGTTTCAAATATATGAAAAGTTGAAAAGCTCACCATTAATATGACATGAACCAGGATCACCATCAATATTAAATTAATTAGAGTAATAATTCAAAAGGATACACAATCAAGGCTATTGATATTTTATTTCAAATGTGTATGCATTTGATTTCTCTATTGTGTATGCTCTCATAGTTTGACAAAGCTCAAGATGTTTACAAATTACACTCCTAACCACCATTATCAAAACTTGAAAGTTGCATAAGTATAAAAAATAAATTGATTACTACTTGAAGTAATATAAAATATGGTACAAGTAGGTCCTCCTACTTTAGGTAAGATAATTGTTTTTGGGAATGATGACTTTCTATTATAGAATGACACTTCAATCTTTAAAGGCATTGAATTCATTCTTAATGCCATATCATCTAGTGACCTATATTACAGTAGCTTATATTTCAATGTAGAAGTAGCTAGGAATGTTGATGAGGAGAAAACCATACCTTATATAATCCAACTAGCTTTAGATATCCTCACCATTAGTGTAGTTAATCTCCACAAGGCTGTGGGTAAGCCAAAGGCCATGCCATGCACTAACCTAGTTTATGGTATTTTTGGGAGGTCAAAGTGTGAAGATTGACTACTTAAGTCAACATCCAAAGGGATCCTTATTGATTTCAAAGTAGGACTAAGCTTTGATAAATATTATTACCTTCCCTCACCATAGATAGATTATAACTAGGTCATCATTAACAAGTGGTATAAGGTGTACTCCCCGGATAAGGTCTTGGCTTCATGGGTGACTAACTAATGGGAAATGTTCTCATGGATGATCAAGGAAACTTACCCATCTAAAAATTCAAGCAAGGATTTAGAATTATCCTTACCCTAGATATAATATTTTCCAGTCTACACATTGTCTATGAAGACATAAGGGCTATTCCATTGCTACAAATAATCCTAGAAGTCCAGTAGATCCCCCAACTTGGGGAAATTATCATCAACAAATTACTGTATGCAATTCAAGACACTTACAAGAATGTTACCCCTTTATTTATGATGAGATACTTATTATATGTAATCTCTATAACTATTTGATTGGGTCAAAATTCATGGTCTCTTAAATGACAAGAGGTTGTGCATCATCTCTCCTTTGTAATGCATATTCATAGATTCAAGTGCAATATTAGAGTGATTACATAAGAGTTATATCAATTGGTTTATAATTAAATCACTAAATGTGAGATGTAGAGGGTTCCCACTAAATTTAGATAAACTTTAATAGACATGTGTAGCTATTAGTTATACCCAAACTACATATTCATCAAAATAGGAGTGATGGTAGCCCCTCTTAGACTACCAAGGTTTGTGCCAATAAAGCTAGCCAAAGAAGAAATGGCCTATAAAATTCTACATGGATTTTATGGAGTCTTGAAAAACAATAATAAAACAACCCTCCATAAGGTTCCTTACAAATTTGGGAGGACTAGGATTACAAAGTAGCATGATATTATTGTAGCTACTAGGCATAGTGATTCAACCTATTACCTAAAGATGACGTCAAACTGTGGGATCCCAACAATGTCATTACAAAGAATCTATTAAAATTCAATTAAGATTTATCAATGGATTACAATAATTAAGAAGAAATTCATGAGTGGATATATAGAGATGATCTGAATGATGAGGTGGTGCTCCATAATACTACAAAGAAGAACATTGAACTAGAGATGAGACTCAATAGAGAGAAGAAAAATAAATATATTGTTAAGTCTCATCTAACACCAACACATGGGATAATGTTTGATGATTACTATAAAGAAGGGAAAGATGAATAAGAAGAAGACAACATTACTCTTGTTTGGAATAGGCCATCTAGACCTCAACAATTTTCCACTTCAAGCATTCTACACTTACCTCCAAGATTTGAGCAAAGAAGATCTAGCATTCAAATTGACCCCTCCCAAGGGCCCACATTAATCTCTACATCTACTATGGGATATATTTTAGAGATATTATATCAATCTAAACCTACTCCTATTGACCTTAAGTAATTAAAACAAGGCATTAAGCTCTCCATGGAAGAGATGTATGCAATGATTGGTAGAAACATCAGGAAGGTCTGCAAGAGGAAAAGGGAGCCTAAGTCCACTGTGAGAGGAGATATAACCCCTCTATTAGATTTTCAAGTGACTAGAGAGCCTAGTATCACAGTGTAGGCTACGCTTGGAGCACAAACTCCCAATGTAGGTACATTCTCACAGCCTTATTTTCTGATAGAAAGTACATTTGATTCTACTTATGCTTTTATATTTTCTCCCCCTACCATTCTCTCCCCATTTTTTAAGTATCATTAGAAACTACAACTAACACAACTCAACCTTCATTTAACACTAGCCTAGGCCAAGCTAGTAGTTCCTTGGGATTTACAATCACCCATTTAATTTTTCATGAAACTACCAATATTGCATCTTCGTCAGGCATCATTACTAGCTAGGCTAATAAATTACACTTCTTCCCTAATAGAAATAACTAGCGCAACATTTGATATTGGTTCCCCTACATTAGTAAGGCCATTAAGGCCCATTTCAAAGTTTTTCACCTTTCCAAAGCCACCTTTTCTTGCATGCCCATTCAATATTACTATGAATGCAAAGGTGAGCGTGCCCCCAAAATTGCCTTAATTTTTTTAAAATATGGGCCTTGCAAAAACTCTATTTCGCACACTTGGGAAAATAGACCCAACAAAATTGTTGCACATTCTTACTACATCTTTACCCTCTACCTCACCTCAAGCACCTCCATTACATCTACCTCTAATAAATACAATACTTAATATTGTCCCAAATTGGGTCAAGGATATTATACTAGTAGTGAGACAAGAGAGACTTGAGGTAGTCCTCTTTGTACCATAGATTGGCATGATATTTGATGATATTATAGTTATAATGAAAATAATAGTGAGGAGATAGGTTTAATAACCATAGTCTAGCTCAGTTATGACCCACTAAAGTGAAGAATCCCTCTTCACTTTAACAAAGAAGAGGAAGGGTATCCCTGGTGAAGTAGATGAGTATGGAAAGGAACTTATGTCCATAGTCCAAGCCAATGTAAAATCCATAGTGGTCTTGATGAAAGGAATGTAACAAGAGATAAAGATATTGAAGGATTAAGCATTAACTATAGTTTTAGACAACACCATAGTCCAAGTAATTAATGTAATCATAAATGTCTTCAATTTATACAAAGACATGAAAAAAAGGCAAGAGGATGGGACTCTATAGTATAATGTGGTAATTATATATGACCAAAATCTTGAACTTTATGATGTAAAGTTTGTAAACCTTGATATATTTACAAGAAGAAAAAAATTCTTAGACCTTAAAATATTTCCACTTGAAGATATCATCTCAGATTAAACCATAATGATGAATAAAATGAAGATATTGAAAAGGTGGCTAGAACAAGTTAAGGATGTAATTTCATCCTTATAAAAGATATAAGTCAATATTTCCCTCTTGTTAAAGGACTCTATGGTCACTAGGGTGACCAAAATTGATGTTAGCTTCATGGATGACCATGAATTCAGGGCTCAAATGAAGTTATTTGTCATAGATTTCTAATTGGACATAGTCAATTCAAATATTGCCACTAAGGTAATGAACATTGGGGCTTTTTCCAACCAAAGGCTAGAGAGAGCAGAGGCCATTGAAGAAGCATTGAGGCCTATACTTACAAAACATGGTAGGATTATTCAAGAATTGCCTAAACTATTTCAACCTATGATCTTGGATTTTGGTCAAATTGACTAGGACTACTTAGCATTCACTAAAGTTTGGACAATGGAAGAGGTAGAGAAACAAAGGAAAAAACAACAACCTAGTTAGTAACCTCCTCTAGGGCCTTGAGGAATATTTAGATTTGTTTTGTAAATTTAAATTTAGAATATTCCATTGTAATATGTGGCATTTTAGCCACTTGGCTATATTTGGGCATATTTTAATGAACCCACTTGAACTTGTATATGCAATTTTGAGGCCTATATATAAGGGTATTCCCCCTCATTGTAAACAAAAATAATTGTTATAGAATTAATGCAAAATAGCCAAGAATTCATGAGATTTTTTGAGTTCTTTTTTGTATGTTTTGTTGTTTCTAATTCTCATCATTTTAGAGAATTAAGGGTTCCTTTTATGCTAACTGATCTAGCAATAATATCAATATATGCATCTATTGGTTTGAATTTAACACTAAGCTAATAAATTTGTTGATTTATATGTTTTATTTCATCTTATTTACAATTGAATGTGCTTATGAAATTTAATGTGAATGAGTAACTTTCATGAAACATTTGATTTTAGATATGTGCATTTATTTTCCTTTAAAGTCTCAATTGTATTCATTTGGATTTGAGTATTATCCTATGGTTGGTGAATGATATTTTTACATGTTATTGTCATAAATGTTTAAATAATTGACACCGCTAACTCTCTGAAACAAATTCTATTTTCTAGCTTACCCTACTTACCTTTGGATCTAACCCATGAGTCACTTTAGTTTGGTTCATTCTATAAATATTCATGGTTAGTTTATGTTTGGACAATAATTGACAAAGTTTAGAGCAATTTCACAAAGATTAGCAAGAAATAAGGCATCACTGCATATAATTTATTGACCCTATAATAGGGTCTTCTTGAAGATTTATAAATGGTAGCCACATCTCTGCTATTTTTCTATTTATAGTAGTAGTCATGTAACTAACTTAAGCCATGAGTATTTTAGGATTTAAAATTGAGTTTATTACTTTCCCCCTGTTACCTAGTAACACAAGGAGCACTTTAAGTGCATCAATAGGAAGGACAAAGTTGGTACTATAAAGAGATACTTATGCAATTACTTTCATGCATATTAATGTTATTATAGTGTACTTCATTAAATATATTCATAATTGTTTCAAAGTAAACAAATATTATTAAAGAACACTAAAGATCTACATTCTTTGTATGAATATTTGCAATCTTTGAAGGATTTAATCAAAGTTAGTGTTCATTCATATAAATTTGGTAAATAACCTAGATATATGTCTAAATTTATGCAAAGATAGGTGAAATACCCCATTATTTAGGCATATTGAAGGTTATTTTGATCATCTTTGCAAAGGGTGATGGAAATTTGGTAAATAATGTAGATATTTGTGAGAATTTATGCAAAGTTCAATCATTGAGACCTTGATTGTACTAAATCTAGGCATTTAAGATCATAATTTCTCTAATTTTCTTGAGATTGAGTAAACATTTAGATTAATTTGTGCTAAAAGATATTTTGAAGTGCTCAAACACTCTCAAATTGTTAAATTGGGCATAGAAATGATTTGGAATGTTGATCTAACACTAATATTTGTAAGCCAACATGTGAAACTAACAGTATTTATGAAGGTATTAAAAAATATAAGGTTTCTAAGCTTAGATCCTCAAATATCAAGGTAAAGATAATTGATCAAGTTTGTAAAGTATTTTTTATAAGAAGATTGCCTGATCCTTGTAATATTTGATGCTTGTGAATCTACATTTTAAGTTTCTCTTCTCTCTATACTCATTCTGCATCTTGGAATTGCCTAGGATTAGAACCAAATCTCATTTTAAATCTAGAATCACTTTAACATCCATATAAATTCATAATAAAGTGAGAGTAGACAAAGGTAAATGTAGGAAGTCTAAGACCCATGCAAATTTCCCATATAACCAAAAATTTCCACCCTTCTTACCAATCATGGTATGGTTAGTTGCCTCATCCATCAATGTCCTTAGAGTTGTGCATGATCTGCCAAGGAACCCAAAAAAGTATTTACCTCTCTTTACCCCCACTAGTAGAGTAACAACTAAAGATCATTTAAATTCATTTAAAGCATCTTTGACATTTTTTAATGTAATTCATAAGTATGTGTCTTGCTACCTTTTTTAATTTGAATTCCAAGATGTGGCTTATGATTGGTTCCTCAACTTTCCATAAGATTCCATCATAGTATGGGATCATTTCAATGATACTTTTATTACCCAATTTAGTAGGTTAGTAAGCCTGGGAGTTGTGTATCAATAGTTCACCACCCTCAAGATGGACATAAAGGAACCAATTAGAACATTTAATGAAAAGTTCAAAAAGATGTATAACCTGACATCCTCACCCTATAAGCTAGTAGATAATTTGACTTTAGAAATATACAAAAGTGTCTTAGACCTGATGACATCTATCTTCATAATAAGATCCTTAAATATTGACATGTTGCCTTTAACATATGTTGAATCCATCCATATTTATGAGGAAATGCACCCACATGGGCATCTCACCTTTCCTATACCAAATAATGACTTGATGATGCCTAATTTAAATGGCATACACAACTTGAATTAGAATTTGTCTGCATTAAACCAAGTGTTAATAATTAACCAATTGCCATTAAGACATGTTGCACCCAACCAATAACTAAGATTCTTCAACCAAGATAATGATGGAGCACATCCCCATAATAAAATTAGTCAAGCACTGGTACCTGAAAATGACACTAATGTTTAAATTGTGACCCAAAACAAGAATTCAGAGCCTCCCAAGGGATAATTAGATCTAATATAGAGAAAAATTTAGAAAATTTCTAATGATTTCTTGGATTTCAAGAAATAGATGAGAAATACTGGTGAGAGTTCTAATAGAAATTATAACTTACAAAGATATAATAGACTATTTAATAGGCCAAACAATAAAAATGAGCCCCACTTTATCAAGTTGCTTAAGATCAACATTTGCAAATTATCCTTACCCAACTAGTGTTGAGTACACAATACTGCTAAACATAGAGAACTAGATTGCATTGAATTCTATCATGCATTTGAAGCCATTAAGAACCAAATGGAGGGGTTTGAGATGAATCCCACTAATCAAAGTAACATTAAATGCTCTTTCAATACCAATGATTCTTATAGATTTCCAAAAATAGTCCTCATGATTGATACCTATGATTTTCCTAGTCAAGATGAAAATGAGCATGAAGATAATGTCGAGGAAATACATGCTTTCCAATAATACCATGGGAACAACTATGATTTGAGAAGTAAAGGTCAAAACCCACTTTTGACAACTTCCAACCCACCTAAGAAAATAGATACACCTCCTGATGGTAGGATGAACAATAACCCCCACCCCTTAAAGTTAAGGAGAGTCAACCAATAACATAAGTTCCCTGCATAACATCTAAAGTTGGATATAACATAGTGGAAGATATGAAAAAGATAAAGGCAAACATAATGTTGCATGAAATTACTAAAATCACTAAACAACATGATTTTCTATTGAAATCATTGAATGAAAATCCTAGCTCTAGCAAAGCTAAACCAAATCATGCAAATGTGGTAATATATAATAGCAAGCATGAAGTTCCACCATTTCTATTTAGTATAAGGATTTTTGGTAAGAATATTCATAATTGTTTTCTAGATTCCAGTGCTTCAACTAACATTATGCCTTTGGGAAGATGTAAAAATTATGATTAAACCCAGTCAAATTAGATAAGGTAGTGGTGTAATTAGATAAATCAAGAGTGAAAGTGGTGGGTGAATTGTTAAATATTCACATGCAACTCGCTCATGAACCCTACATCCAATAGTTCATCGGCATTCAATTTATTGACATACCTAAGGATTATGGATTATTATTGAGTCATGATTGGACTAAATCTATGAATGGATATATGTCCATTGATTGTTCCTAAATGTGGTTACCTTGGCATGGGATCTCTAATCAAATCAGGATTGACTAGGAACCCAAAATAAAATACATGATTATTGAATATAATACCAAGAACAAAAAGATAAATTACCAATCCAATGACTTAGGTGTTTACATTTTGGAAACCAATAGTATTGTTGTAGATGACAAGGTGAAATAAGAAAGAGAAGGTCCTTGGACATTGCACTGTAATGGTGCATGAGCTGAGCAAGGTTTTAGCATTGGAATTATTTTGATAAATCCCAAAGGAAAATAGTATCTAGCCTCTTATAGACTATAGTTGACTTGTACTAATAATTTAGCATAACATGAAGCTCTTATTTTAGGACTTCAATTTTTAATCAAACATAAGGTTAAAGAACTATTAGTCTATGGGATTCAGAGTTAGTTATTAATCAGGCTAGGAGTAGATATTAGTATAAGCTTTTATATTTAATAAAGTATAAATTTAGAGCTTGGGATTTGATAGAGTATTTTGACTCATTTAATATTGTTTCCATGGCTAGGTATTAGAACCAATTGGAAAATGCTTTAGCTTTAATAGCAATGATCCTGGTGCCTCCAGAGCCTTTGAACTTGCATGATTTTATTATGGAAATTATTTCATGCCCCTCTATACCAAACAATAACAATCAATTCTAATTTTTTGATGATGATAAGTAGATAATTGACTTCATTTGTAATTCTAGCATATTTGAATCCCACATTATTGATGAATAGGATGAAATTTTTGGAGAAAATTCAAAGAATGATGAATATGGATTAATCCAAATTAAGGAGAATCAAACCCCCAAGGGCATTATCTCCTTAGAAAGGATGTTTGACCTAGATAAACAAAGAATTGAAACTAAGCAACCCAAGGTGAATGAAAAAGATTATGAGAAAGTCAACTTGGTAAATCTTGGGAATGAGCAATGTGTCAACATTGGTTTATTTTGCACTAAAGAAGAGCTAAAGGAAGCCACTACCATTTTAACCAAGATCATAGATGTCATCACCTGGTCATATGATGATATTAATATATTTAATACTAGTGTGATTATTCACACTATCCCCTGGAAAGAGGCCTAAAAACCATTCAGACAAAGATAAAGGCCAGTGAATCTAGTGCTAAAACCACTGATTTATAAGGAATTAAAGAATTTTTTTGATTTAAGGATAATATTTCCCATACGGCACTTGACATGGGTTGAAAATCTTATGCCAATTTGAAAGAATAGAGAAACCAAACTCTATGTCCATTTCAAAAACTTGAACAAATCCTTAGCTAAGGATAATTATCCCTTGCCATCCTTAGATGAGGTCATTCAATTAGTGAGTGGGTCTAGAATGATGTCATTCTTAGATGGTTTTTTAGGCTATAACCAAGTCTTAGTGAATATGAGCGATAGAATGAAAACTGCTTTCACCACCAAGTGGAGAATGTTTGCATATAGATGAATGTTATTTAGATTGATCAACATAGGAGTAAATTTCTAAAAATAAATAAACCATGCATTCCAAGGATTAATATATATGTGCATCATTATTTACATGGATGATCTGACATTTTTCTTAAAATAGAGGAGATCATATGATGCATTTGAAACAAGTGTTGGATAAGTGCAAGAGGTATAACATTTATTTAAACCCCAATAAAAGCATCTTCTATGTAACTAAAGGCAAAATTCTAATACATGTAACCACCTAGGAAGGTATGACTATTGACCTTGATAAGATACACACAATTTCAAAGGTAGAAATCCCTAACAATAAAAAAGAGTTGAAATATTTTTTTGGAAAGATTAATTTTGTAATAAAATTTAACTTTAGTTTTGTAGAGATCGTAAGACCCTTCAACATGATGTTGAATAAATATGCAAAGAGAGAATAGACTACTAAAGCAAAGAAGACATTTTAGAACATTAACAATGTTATTGTTCGAGCTCTTATTTTGATGAGTCTTGATTTTAGCAAAGACTTTATCATTGTCATTGTCTTGATGAAGAAAGAGGATTAAAAAAAGCATACTATAACATTCATGAGCACCAAATTAAAGAATGTAAAACGTAACTATCCTATTCTAGATAAATAAGCCTACTCTCTAGTGAAGGCCATCAAGAAATTTAGGTACTACATCCTGAAGAACAAGTTATATGCCAT
Organism: Torreya grandis; assembly: GCA_037957365.1. Lineage (NCBI taxonomy): Eukaryota > Viridiplantae > Streptophyta > Pinopsida > Cupressales > Taxaceae > Torreya > Torreya grandis. The sequence goes on along the minus strand of JARHVA010000537.1, from coordinate 3,667,310 downwards.
AGTGTTTAATCCAACTATCAAGTCGATGCTGAGACAAAATGAAATTGGAGAATGAAGAGGGAAGTGGATGACCAAACTCCAAGAATATGATATAGAAATAAAATATGATAAGTTACAAAGAGGCCAAGGTCTAATCTAGTTTATTGTAAATAGTAATCCACATATTGATATTTTTTAGGTTGAAGTAGATCAAGTGTCTAGTGGTGGTTGGTACAAGGATAATTTTCACTATGTGTTGTATATAGTGTGTCCTCCACACCTTAAAAGGGAGAAAAAAGGATCCTTAGGCTGAGATCATCCCATTTCATGGTTAAAAGGGGAGTCCTTTATAGAAAAAATTATGAAGGGGTCTATATAAGATGTGTTTCTAGAGCTAAAGCCATGGAAATCATGAACAATTTCCATGGAAAATTGGGAAGTGGTCACCCTTTTGGGCATACCATAGAACACAATATATTGAGAGGATTAGTCTACTATTAGCCAACCACATTCAAAGATGCCCATACTCATGTGTGAATGTGTCATCAATGTCAAGTGTTTGATCGATGAGAGATAGAATTGGCCATGTCTTTATAACTAGTGATTGAAATAAATCCATTTGTACAATGGGGCCTTAACTTCATAAGAGTGATCAATCCTAACTCCTCATCAAGGAATAAATTTCTACTCACTTCCATAGATTATTACACTAGGTGGATTGAAGTCATGACCACCAAGAATAGTAGAGAGATTGATGTCATCAAATTTATAGAATAAAATATCATCACTTAGTTTGGGATGCCCTTGTCATTGGTATGCAATAATGGACCAACATTTACATCAGATAAATTCACTAAGTGGGCATGTGACAATAAAATAGTCATCAAGTCTACTTCAAACTACTACCCTCAGTGTAATGGAGTTGTAGAATCTACCAACAAAATATTGATGAATTCCATCAAGAAATATGTGAAGAAAAAACCTAAAGAATGGTAGTCCTTGATAAAGTATGATTTATGGGTAGACAAAATGAGATACAAATAGGTGTTCAAGGCATCCCCATTCCTATTGGTCTATGGGTAGCAGCTTATTTTTCCTATCACACTAAAGTTTCCCACCTATGAGTTTATGGATGAGTATATGGAAGATTATGAAATAGTACAATCTTGAATACTAAACATAATCAAAATGGAAGATGCCATAAATGAAGCATTGAATAATTTTAGTAAGCACCAAGATTTTGTAAAGAGATGGTTCGATAAATGAGCCAAAGTTAAGTTGTTCTGCATATTAGACTTAGTCCTAATTTGGGATAAGGTCCATGAAAAGAAGGGAAAACATGATAAGTTCACTCCTCTCTATATTGGATCATATCAAGTGGCATAAATAGTGGGAAAAATCTATTAGGCTCAAAGACCTACAAGGGCATGACTTAAGCTTGCCAGTCAATGGGTAGTACATGAAACATTATTTCTCTATGATTTTATGACAAACTCCAAAAGTATAGTAAGCTTATTTAGAGTTAGAGTAGATTATTTTCACTCTTTTCTCTCCTATTGTGTTATTTCTTGCTTTCCTAATTTTCTTTCCTCTTGTGTTCTTTCTTGCTTTCCACTTTTTGTTTGTTTTTTTGTCATGTGCTATAGATTAGTAATAAGTCCTTTGGACAAGAATTCATTGGCTCTATTTGTGATAATCTGGTCATGAAAATAGGTAGAAGGGATGTTTTTTAAGTATTAGTTGTCCAAAGCTTAGAAACCTATAATAGTTTTATAATTTAGAAAACCATGGTGGCATTAATTAAAAGTTAGCTTTATCATGAAAATCTAAGTCATTTTAAGATTGTAATATAGTTCATTTTAATGAACATTTAGTTGAAAAAGAGTTTGATTCTATATGGACCATCATACTATCACTAAAATTTACCAAGTAAATTATTAGGGAAGAACTTGATATCTAAAAGTGAATTACATCCAAACTATGTCTTGATAAAACCTTACACTTGGATAATTTCAGTTCCCAACCATTTTGGTTTATGAATTCAGGTATAAAAAATAAAAAAAATGATACACCATGAAGTGAAATCATAAAATTATTTTAGATTACATGAATGGTGATTTAGGCATTCTATGTCAGGGCTATGGATGCATGTCTAGTAGTAGAGCAAGGCCTAGAGTAGATCCAAAGGTATATCTATTGGGGATAGGGATGCCTAGATGGAAGCAAAGCAATGCCCAAGTCATCCTCAAATAATCAAAGTATAATTATATAAAATCTAAATAATGCTTAAGTCATTTCATGTTTGATGTCTTGAAACTTGAAACTTATCATTTATAAACCCAGTGGCAATGGTTAAGGAACCTCAAATCACACACATAGTATGATTGTATACAAGGTTTAAACACTATTTCAACCTTGTGGGCTTCCATTAGTCCTAAAATATAGTTTTGATACTAATTGAAGATCATAATGAGATAACTAATTTTTTATTCATCTTTGAACATGATATCTAGATTCTAAAATTTTTCAACATTTCCCATCATAGGTTTGCATTTGTTGATGATCAAAATTCCCCTATTCTCAAAATGGGGACCCTCCTTTTTTCAATTTTCAAAATTCCCAAGATGCCAAACATATTAAATCATTTGACTGCATAGAGGCTTGATTTAATACTTCTAGAATTTTTTGGTTAATCATTCATTTTATAATAAGGATTGATACTTAGAAATATTCAAATTATTACCAGTCTTCTTCAAGTTTTATTCAAAAATGAACTATTGACCATTGGTGGTTCAATGACATATAGATAGTATTTTGCTAAGGAAGCATAACATGGCTCTCTAAATGACATAAATACAACAAGCTTCATTGGGTTTTATTTGATTAACTCTATGTTGTGATTAAAGCATTTGATTACAATGTTTTGATTCAAAACTTGTTTTAATTCTATTAAAATGTGTTATGATGTCTTTAAAATGCTAACTTAGTTTTGCACTTGACCTCACAAGATGTCAAAGTAAAGTTTAAATTTATGATACCTCATAGGTCGTCAAAGTTTAGACTCCAACCTAAAAAGATAGGTATCTACCTCATTAGTCATCATAACACCTTAGGGATTCATTACATCCCATGAAAGACACTTGGAGAAAATATACCAAGTCCATAAGCTATGTGACATCATCTAAAGGGATTTCAAGAAACTAGTCATTAGAATTTAAATCTTGGGGCTATGTGTTAGAATCTTAGTCTCCAAAAGTAATATCATCCAATCTAGGACAACACACATCCCCCATGCATCCCACCATAATTTAGAAGCCCATGATATGCCACCACATGTCTCAATGATAACCAACCAAACTAGTTCAGCCTTTCAAGGTGATGTGTGTCCCCTTTGGGTTCATTTGAGGTCACCACATGTTCACATTACATTATATCCATCCAAAACACATGATAGATTTGAAGGTAGACATTTGGGTTGTACCCAATCTATTTGATCAAGGTTTGATGATATACAATTACCTGAGTTGCTTTCTAAGAATGACACTTGGTATAATAATAAATAATAGCCCACAATAATAATGCATATCCACTTTGGTTCTATGTGATGATGTCACATGTCATTTATATTAGAGATCCATAAGATCACCTTTAAGAGGGATACACACCTCTACCCAATCCATCTAATTAGTGACAAGTTTACAATAGTTATCCAAAATCCTTCTGAGGGAGACACTTAGCACACAAATATATTATTTCCCATGAAAGCGACACCTAGCAAGCAAATCTATAATTACCCACAAGAGTGACACCTAGAAATCAATATTATGATTGCTTGTAAAAGTGATGCATGACATTCCCATGGCCAATCGTAATTGAATAACAACACTAGCTATCTTTATATGAATTGAAAGATGCCACATGGTGAGATGTAAATGGATCATCATGCAAATCTATATTTCAAGAGTCTGTGAGGCAATAAAAAGGTTCCACATGTCCAAATTTCAATCCAACTAGGTATCTTAGTCATATTCAAGTGATGTGAGTAGTTGGATGGATCTGAGGTGGAAACTACATGTCAAAAGGTGGAAATATTTATCTTTAAAGATAAAATTGAAGTAAAATCAAATTAAAATTAAAGATAAATCAAATTCTAGTGCAATTAATTGCTAAAATTAATAGTTCAAAGATTGTTTCAATTATATGCAAAAATGACAAGCTCACCATTAATAGAGCATCAACCATGATCACCATCAACATTGCATTAATTAGATCAATATTTTAAAAGGATATACAATCAAGGATATTTCTATTTACATTTCAAAGCTATATGTGTTTTCTTTCTCTATTATCTTCACTCTCATAGTTTGATAAAGCTCAAGCCATTTGAAAATTGCACTCCTGACTGCCATTATTAGAGCTTAAAAATTATAAAAAGATACAAAATACATTGATTTATACCTATAGTATTACAAAGTATGGATAAGTAGGTCCTTATGCTCTAGGTAAAAGTATTTTCTCTTGGAATGTTGACTTTATATTCTAGAATGGAACTTATATCATCTTTAGAGACACTGAATTCATTCTTGGGGCCAGAGCATCTAGTGACCTACATTAAAATAACATATATTTCAATGTAGAAGCATCTAGGGCTGTTGATGAGGATGAAAACATGCCTCATATAATCCAAGTATCTTTGGATATCTTTTCCATCAAAATATTTGGTCTCCATAAGGCCATAGCTAAGTTAGAGGTCATGTCATGTACTGACCTAGTCTATGGTATTTTTGGGAGGTTAAAGTGTGAAGATAAGCTACTTAAGTCAACATCCCAAGGGATTCCTATTTATTTCATAGTAGGACCAAGATTAAATAAATATTATGACCTTTCCTCACCATAGATATAGTATAACTAGGTCAACATTGACAACTGGTATGAAGTGCACTCCCCAAAGAAGGTTTTGGCTTCATGAGTGAGTGACCAAATATGATATATTTTCATGGATGATCAAGGAAACTTGCCCATATAATAATTCAAACAATAAGTCATAATTTTCCATTCCCTATTAAATATAATATTTTTTAATCCACACATCACCTATGTGGATATAAGGGTTATTATATTGCTATAAATAATTTGAGAAGACCAGCAGATCCCCCCACTTGGGGATATTATCAATAACAATTCGGTGTATGTAATTAAAGACTCTTTCAATAATGTTTCCTTTTTATTTATGATGAGATACTTATTAGATGCGATCTGTATAATTACTCAACTAGGTTAGAATTCATGGTTTCCTAAGTGATAAGAGGTTATGCCTTAGTTATTCTCTATAATTCATATTCATAGATTTAGGCACAATATCAGAGTGATTTCATAAGAGTTATACCTAGTGGTTTATAATTCAATCATTGAATTCAAGATGTAGAGGGTTCCTGCTAAAGTTAGGAAAATCTTGAGAGACATGGGTAGCTACTAGTCATACCCAAACTACATATTCATAAGAATAGGAGTGATGGTATCCCCTCTTAGACTACCAAGGTTTGTGACAATAAGGCTACCTAAAGAAGAAATGGACTATAAAATTTTTCATGGACTTGATGGAGTCTTAAAAAACAAGAAGAAAACATACCCCCATAATGTTATTTACAAATGTGGGAGGACAATGATTATAAAGAGGCATGATATTATTATAGTTGCTAGGCATAGGTATTCATACCTATTTACTAAACATGACTTCAAATCATGGGATCCCAACAATGTCATTGCCAAGCATATATTCAAATTCAATAAAGATGTAGAAATGGAGTACAAGCATCAAGAAGAAGTTCATGAGTGGATATATAGAGATGATCTTAATAATGAGCTCATTCTCTAGAATGCTACAAAGAAGAACATTGAACTAGAGATGAGACTGGATAGAGAAAAGAAAAAGGAAAATATTGATAAGTCTCAACCACCACCAACATATGGGAGCATTTTTTATGTTGAATATGAAGAAAGGAAAGATGAATAAGAAGACGACACCATTCCTCTTGTTAGGAACATACCATCTAGACCTCCATAACTTGCCACTTCAAGCATTTAACTCTTACCTCCAAGCTTTGAGAAAGAAGGATCTAACAGTCAGCTTAATCCCTCCCAAGGGACCACATTAATCTTTGTATTTACTATGTGAGGCATTTTAGAGAGCTTAGCTCAACTTGAACCTATTGTTATTGACCTTGAAGAATTGAATCAAGGCATTGAGCTCTTCATGGAATATATGCATGTATTGGATGGTAGAAACATTGAGAAGGTCTATAAGAGGAAGATGGAGCCTAAGGCCACTATGAGAGGAACAATAACCCCTCCATTAGCTTCTCGAGTGACTATAGAGCCCACTAGCACACCATAGGTTACCCTTGAAGCATAGGATCTAAATATAAGTACCTTCCCACTATCTTCTTTTTTAATAGAAAGTATATTTGCTTCTACTTGTACTTTTGTATTTTTTCCCCCTACTATTATCCCCCATTTGATTTAGTATCATCAATAGATATAACTACCACTATTTAACCTTTATTTAAAAATATCCTAGGTGAATCTAGTGGTTCATTTGGATCTACCATCTCCCATTTCTTTTATCATTCCATATCAATATTGCATCTTCATAAGGCACCATTGCTAGCCAGGCTGTTAGTTCTACTTCTTCCTACATAGTAACAACTAGCTCAACATTTGCTATTGGTTTCATTACATTAGTAAGGACATTAAAACCCATTTCAAATATTTTCACCTTTCCAAATCCACCTTTTCATATATCCACATTATATTTTTATAGATGCAAAGGTGAGTGTGGCCCCAAAATTACCTTCATTTATTCTAATTATAGGCCCTACGAGAACTCCATTTGGCACAATTGGGCAAATAGACCCAACAAACTTGACATACATTATTTCTATAGATTTAGCCTCTACTTTGACTTAATAACCTTTATGTTATCCACCTCCAACAAATAAAATACCTATTTTTATCCTAAATTGGGTCAAAGATATTATACTAGCAAGGAGATAATATAGACCTTAGGTAATCCTCTATGCACGATAGATTGACATGAGATTTGATGCTACTATAGGTATAATGAAAAGAGTGGTGAGGATGTAAGTTGATCATCCCTATTATAACTCAGTTATGGCCCATAGAAGTGAGGAATCCATATTCACTTTAACAAAGAACAAGATAACTAGCCTCAGTGAAGTAGATGAGTATGTAGAGGGCCTTATGTCCACAGTCCAAGCCAATGTAGAATCCATAGTGGCCTTGATGAAAGCAATGCAACACAATGTGAAGATATTTAAGGAGAAATAATTACATATAATAATGAACAACACCATAGTATAAGTAATTAATGTAGTCATTAATGTCTTCAATTTATACAAAGTCATGAAAATAAGGCAAGAATATGGGACTCTACAATATAATGTGGTCATTAAATATGACCAAAAACTTGCGCTCTATGATGCCAAGTTGGCAAACCTAACTAGAGTTGTAAGAAGAAACAAATTCATAGACCTTAATATATTACCACTTGAATACATCATCCTGGCTTATACCATAATGATGAATATAAGGAGGATATTGAAAAGGTGGCTTGAAAAGGTTAAATATGTAACTGCATCCTTAGAAAAGATAGAATTCAAGATTGCCCTCTTGTTGAATGATGCTATGGTCACTAGGGTGAAAAAACTTGATGGAACCTTCATGGATGACCAATAATTTATAGATAAAATGAATTTATTTATCATAAATTTTTAGTAGGACATAGCCAATGCAAAGACTTCCACTAAGGTAATGAACATTATGGATTTTGCCAACTAAAGGCTAGAGAGAGCCAATGCCATTGAAGAAGTGCTGAGGCCTATAATTGTAGAACATGATATGCTTATTCAAGAAATGTCTAACCTTTTTTGGCCTATGATATTGGATTTCATTTAATTTGACTAGGACTACTTAGCATGTATTGAATTTTGGACAAGGGAAGAGGTAGAGAAATAAAGGTAGTAATAGCAAGTCAGTCAGTAACCTCTTCTAGGGCCTTGAGGAATATTCAACTTTGTTTTGTAAATTTAAATTAAAAACATTTCATTGTAATATGTGGAATTTTATCCATTTGGGCATATTTTAGTGGGCCCATTTAAAATTTTATAGGAAATTTGGAGGCCTATATATAGGGGTATTCCCCCTCATTGTAAATAGAATTAATTGTTATAGAATTAATGCAAAAGAGACAAGAATTTGTGAGATTATTTGAGATCTTTGTTGTATGTTTTGTAGTTTCTCCTTCTCATGATTTAGAGAATTAATGGTTCCTTTTATGCTAACTAATATGGAAATAATATCAATATATGCATCTGTTGGTTTGATTTTAATACTAGGCTAACAAATCTACTAGTTTATGAGATTTTTTTCATCTTATTTAAAATTGAATGTGTTTATGCAATTTAATGTGAATGATTAACTTTCATGAAACATATGCTTTTAGATATGTGAATTTATTTTTATTTGATGTCTCAATTATGTTCATTTGGCTTCAAGCATTACGCTTGGGTCGATGAATGCTAGTTTTACATGTTATTATCATAAAGGTTTAAAGAATCAACATCACTAAATATATAAAGAAAAATTTATTTTCTATCTTACCCTGCTTAGCTTTGGATCTACCCCATGAGTCACTTCAATCTAGTTCATTCTATAAAAATTAATGGTTAATTTGGCTTTGGGAAATAATTGGCAAAGTTTAGAACAATTTCACAAAGATCAGAAATAAATAGTGTCACTGCATATAATATGTTATCCCTATAGTAGGGTCTTCTTGAAAACTTACAGTGGTGGCCATATATCTACTATTTTTCTATTTCTAGTAATAGTCAAGTAGACAAATCAAGCCCTGAGTCTTTCAAGACTTAAAATTGAGTATTACTTGCCCTCATTCCCTAGTGACATAGGGAGGCCTTTAAGTACATCAGCAGTATGGAGGTTAGGGAAAGAGTATAAGTTATATCAATTATATAAGAGGGATCACTAATTTGTGTTTTTAGAGGTGATGCTTGTAAGTTTGTTGGTTACCCATGCCCCAATTCTATGAGATTGGATGGGGAAGTGTCTTGAATAATGTGAAATGTTAAAGAGGTTTGATAGTTATGGGTTTGGATTGAATCAATATAAGTAACTACTCTCCTCATTTTATTCATGTTAATGAAATTTTAATCATTGGTGTTAATATCTATAGTATTTTAAATGTTATTGGTAGTATGGGTAGGTTGAACAATGTTGTCTTTTTGCTTAGGAAGATGCTCCTTATAGGTAGTTAAATGAACATTGGATTGGTTTGAATCTTGATTTTTATGAGATTTAAGTCCTATCTCATAAGCTTATTGACATTTAAATATAATGGATTCATGGTCAAAGTTGGGTCCAAGGAAAAATTCCATACCAAGATTTCCTAATTGGAGACAAGTTTCATAAAAATGGCCCGAATTTGTATGAAACCAACAAAATTTATTTGTATCATACTAGTTTAATAAGATGTGTAGGGTCAAGATCTTGTGGTGAAGGTTTTGTAATACATTTTTTAATTTTTATTAAAGAAAGAGGTTTGTGCACATTGGTATGATTACCTTGAGAGAATATGGGATTGTGATGAGAATTATTATTAGGTGGAAGTGAAGGAGTATGATCCATTTTAGTGTTTGGAGAAATATATTGGATGGTGTGTATGGTGTCATAACTATCTATAACACCATCATTGGTTGCATGGTAGTTTTTATCTTTTACAAGCATGTAAGTTCCCATTTTAGGTTGGGGAGGTTAAAATTGATGTATAAAGAAATATTGATGTTTATCTTGGTTAAGATCATCTTCTAAAGTTTTTGGGGAAAGAGTCATAACATGATATTATAATTTAGGATGAAGAAAATTAGTACATAATTATAATAGGACCTCATATACCATATTATGCTCTACTTTATTAGATAAAGCTTTCCATCAATTGATGAAAACTTGTTCTATTTTGGTTTCTAATTGTTTACAGTTGATGAAATAAGCTAAGATGTTTTCATGAAGATCACTAATTTAGAATTCTTGAACTAATGAATTAACCAGTATTATAATCTAGTAATGGAGTGAGTTTTAAGTTTATTATATTGATTTGAAACATCTCCTGAAAGTGTTTTAGCTAAGAGTTTAGTGGCAGTGAAAGTATTAAGTTTAACCCAATCTTTGTAAAGGTTTCCAAAAAAAATTAAATGCAAGGTAAGATCCATAGATATATTATAATTGATACCCCCTATGTAAATTTCATAAATTTGAGGTATAAAAGGTTCATTTTATTTGTGTTTGATAGTTTTTGGATAAGTGGGGGTTAATAAATGAGGTTACCATGTGAATATATAAGGGGGGTGTGTAGGAGGAATTAGTATTGTGTGATCCCAATTGAGTATGTTGGGGTTGGTTTTGAAGATGGAATAATTAGTTTTGAATTTTCATCATTTGATTTGGATTATTAGTTTGAAATTTATGTATTTGGTTAAGAGTTTTTAATAAAAGTTTATTAGTTTGAGCACTATTTTGTCTAGTATAAGAAACATTAGATGTATTAGTATTATGTGAGGTATTAAGAGCTTGAGATACACTATGAGTATGAGATAAGGTAGTAGCATATGCTACACTAGTGGAATGAGAAGCACTAGTATCATGAGATGCACTAGTAGTATAAGAAGCATTAGTAGCATGAGATGAACTAGTAACATAAGAATCATTAGTATCATGAGATGAATTATTAGCATAAGAACCGTTATTATCATGATGTGCACTAGTAGAATGTGTATGTGTGTAGGTATTTTTAAGAGCCCCACTAAAGGTTGAACCTGCTATGTTTGTGGAAATACTTGAAATCAAGGTAAAGGAAGACATAAAGGATGATGGCATAGTGTTTTAAGGAGACATGATGGAGGGGAAAGGTATAGATGAATAAAATGTCTCACCCCAAATATTGTGTAAAATCTAGGTGAAGGTTAATGTGTTTCTTCAAATTGAGGTCCCTTCATGATGTTATAAATGATTATAAGATCATTACCTCTATGTTGAGGATTTTTGTTGATGCAAAGGATCACTGAAACCATGTACTCAAGGTCAACTTAATCTTATAAAAAATTTATAAACAAGCTATGTAGATCATTTGGGATAATTATTCTCTAGCATCCTACTTTGATTCTTGGTCCATCTAGTCACTTGCACATATTCATGATTATCCTTGCTTAACAATAGCTTCCTTTGATTGTTCCCTAGGATTATTGGTTTCCTTTATTAATTTATATTTTTTTGACTATTGAGGCATTATTAATGTTTTATATATCTATCCTATGGATCACACTTTCAATGTATACCTCATATAATCATGTATTAGACAACCTCACTTTTAAAACTTTATTGAATTTTCACTAGATATCTTTTCCTTGATCTTGAGTCTCAACATGTGATATAGGAAAAAATAATTCAATATTTTTTTATTGATGGTATTAAGTGGTCCTAAGACACATATTTCCACCTATTTCAAACTCTGGTTCACTCTTCATTTTTAGACTCTACATCTCTTGGTCACAATAGTTATTTGGGCTAGTAGCCTTTTTCTCACAAATTTACCTTGTTTGAATCTTATTTCACTTGTTTTGAGGAAATAATAATTTTTTATAATACATTATGTACTCCTTTTTACTTTGATCAAGAGTCACTATCTTTTCCCACTATTAGAACTCCTTTCATAGCTTCCTTTCCTTACATATAGCCTTGTACTAGGTCAGTCTGTACCTATTTTTGTCCTCCTTCATAGTCTTTACTCCAATGTACGTACAGGTCCAAAATATTTTTATTATCTTATAAAATATAAAATCCATCACAAATATTAAATTTCATAAAAAATTGATAGATAGAACTCTTTTTATTGGCTAAACCCTATTCTTACAGTTTTTGGGATTCTACATAGGCCCAGAGCCAAAAAATACTCTTTATCAAGATAAAAAAAGGTTTCAAAGAGTAAAATATATTAGAATATGACTATATTAATTCCCTATACCTTTCTAATGGGTTAAAACTCCTATTCTCACCATTCCATTGCTTAATCAACTAAAAAAATAGAGTTTATGCCTGTTTTGTTGACTGTGTGATGTCTAAAAGTGAAGAACTCAACTTAATATTGTTTGATGATCGTCTCATTATATATTGATACCTTCAATAGGTCTATAATCCTCCAAACTATATATTCTCCTCCCACGCTCTCATTTGAACCTATAATGTTCAAAAATATAAAAAATTGTTTGTCTTTATATGACTGTAGTAGTGGTTATAAGCTTAGTTTCTTTCCATAGGAAATGTGTCTTCTCAAAGGACTTAAATAATTATAAATATAGTTTCTTAACATGTTAACTCTCCATCCATACTACATTCTCTCCTATTCCAATACCAAATAGTCTTTAAGGTCCTTAATCTAGTGGAACACCAAGTTCACTATTTGATAGAGTCATCCTACAATCATGAAGATCTTTCACATAATTATAAAGGTAAATAAAAATATGAATATTACTACACTCTCAATTTCATTTCACACTCAACTAACTCCATACTTCCACATTTGTTTTTTTCCTCAATACCCTATAACCAGGGTATGATTATTTTTACAAAGTTTCTTAATTGAGACTATATATAATCATTTTGTTAACTATTTGAACTTAAATATTTGAGACTTATAATACAAATACATATAGCTTATATACACATTAATTAATAAAAATAATATAGTTTTTACTCAATAGTCATGACATAGGTATTAATTTACCTCCTTTAAGAAAACTATATTCAAGAATAGGGCATGTAGGTAGAATGAACTCAATATCTGAGTGTCTCCATTTAATTAATTTCCTCCAAGAATCTAAAGGTGACTACCACTCCAAAATTAATCCCAATACTACTATATTGAGAATGAAACTTGTCAATGTTATGAAAACTACTCAACCTCCATTCTTTTGACTGTGTCATGTAACTTATATTCAACCTATAGATATTCACAAGGTAGTACATATACAACCATTTTGACTCATCTAAAATAATGAACAAATATGAATAAACAATTCCACTATAGAGAATATAGATAATACAAAAAATAATTCTTCTTGATCATTTAGGCTATTCATGGCTATTACAAACTATCTATGGAAGGATTTCATCAACCTTTATTGAGAGGGTTTACTATCTATTTATATTATCTAACCCTCCTCTCCTTATTTATAGAGTTATCCTTTCTTCCTCTATGCCATCTTCACTCTTACTCATGTATAATCTTCACCTTTTCAACCAACTTCAATATTGGTTGAGGTGGTTATAAAACACAACTTCTTTCCTTGCCACTTCAAAGTAGGATTTTTGATGTCAATGACTTGAATATGACCTTTATTTTGAATTCATAGATTTATGTTCTTTATAACACATTTTCATGACCCAATTAGAATCTTGATCTCACTTTACCAATCTATTCAGTCTTCACATGCACTTGATCCTTCTAGACTAACTTTTAATATTTGAGTTTTCAAATTATGGGTTTTGGAGGGAAAACTCCAAACAATATAAAGACTTGATCCTATGACTCCTAGAGACTAATATTGATCTCAAATACATAACATCAACATAAAAAGGTCTCTTTATACACACACTTACACTCTAACTTAACCAACTTGACTTCTCAAGATCAAAATACAAAAATGAATGTCTTCTTGCTTTGATGCTCCTGCATCACAGTTAAATTTCATGAAAGAATGAGGATTTCCTTAGTTGGTAGTTTGGGTGGTAACATGGACATTAATTTGGTCCATTTTAGGTAATGTATATTGTGTTTTAGGAAGTCTTTCGGAATTAGTGAGACTCATCATGTTGGTATGATTCAAGTCTATATTATCATCAAACAATAAATCCATGATAAGGGAGGGAAGATAAATGCTTATTAGAAATGAGGACAAAGTGGTATGATATTAGGTAGGATTGGTCAACATTATTTTGTAAGAAAATAATCAAGACAAGCTACAAGAGACACAATCTAACAAGTCAACTATGTTCTATGAATGGTTAAAATGAGAAATGTGTAAGACACACAATTAGATAGGTCATTTATGAGTTTAAGGTAAACATAATAGGTATCTTGTAATATATTGGGTTGAATATGATGATTGTGTTGTGTAAAAGGGTAAAAAGACCAGTGTGTGAGAGACTGGGTTAGATAGAGAGATTATGTTTTATGGAAATAAAAATTATAATAGACACAGTTGAGTGGGTCAACTATGTTCTGAAGATAAATATAGGTTTTGATAGATATGACTTTGGATGATCTAGTGCTAATTGGCTATGAAATTTAAATAATAACATAAGTAATTAGGTAGACCTAGTCGATATAGTTATGGCACATAGCAAAAACCTTGTACCAATGCTGGCCAATATAATTTTTGAAAAAAAACATACAATTTACAAAGAGCAAACAATGATACTAAAAATATAAATGTTAATCTATGCACTCATTCCTAAATGTTTTAAATTATACCTTAAAAATAAATGCAATAGGGCATGTGGCTTTAGAAAGGAACTCAAAAGAGGTAAGCTAAAGCTAGTTTCACATTGATAAGGATAAAAGGGATCTATATTGGTAATGGTAATGGCTTGGTATTAGGGTCGAGATTTACTTCATAATCCTATAATGATAAGGGAATCAATTGTTTTTTTTAGTATATACTATCAACCACATATTTATACTCAGCCAAAAAACTAAGTCAACTTCCCCCATGGTGATGAAATCCAAGTAGGTAGACCTTGGATATAATTGTTTAATGATTTTTGATATTTTGCGATTTGGTAGTTTGTGAATAACATAAAAATCAATGTGACTAAATAGAAAAACCAAATTTTCCTAGTTATGCTATGTGTGTTACTCTAAGCAAGCAAGTAACAAAAATGAAAGATGAATTAATTACTACCAATGTTTATTAATTGTTTTTATTTGAATAGTATTGGATTCATTGGGCCTACTGAGTATGAAAATAGTACATAACATAATCAACTTAATTAATTCTATATGTTAAATAAAAGACCAAACAAACATAGTCAAACAA
This sequence comes from Torreya grandis, assembly GCA_037957365.1. NCBI lineage: Eukaryota > Viridiplantae > Streptophyta > Pinopsida > Cupressales > Taxaceae > Torreya > Torreya grandis. The sequence goes on along the minus strand of JARHVA010000537.1, from coordinate 3,652,149 downwards.
GTCAGATACATATCCTAGGCAATAAACAACTACACAACTAAATAGATCCAGTCAACTTAGTTTAATTTAGGGTTGCAGTTTCATAGAAATAAAAACTATAAAAAATAGAAGTGAAATGAAGAAAAGAAATGGTTGAGTTGGTTAAAATGGACTTGATGATTTAATAATGTTAAATTATTGATTTTATACTATGTTATCTAGATGAATATTTTTAACCTACTAACAAAGTTGACTAGGTCAACTAAGTCTGAAAACCTATATGTGAAAAATAAAAATAATTTAATTGAATAAACCTAGTTATCAGTAGTGGAAGATGCCCTGTATAAATCCAAATAGAGTTGATCAAATTGAATGTGTTAAAACCTATACACAAAATATTAGACTGAGTTGATAGAATTGATTTAGTCTTATAAAAAAAATGAAATAAAATGAAAGTGTTAAGGAAGGGTTAGCTTAATGTCAGGTTCACCAGAATGTATACAAGGGAAAGTGAAGCTAATTTATAAATCAATCCTAGCTTTGATAAAATAAATCATACTAGCCCTTCCATTTATTGTTACATTTAGATAATTGAGGTCATGACTAATATGGATCTGCCAGACCTAACTAAGGGCTCTCTTACCATACAATATCACTAGAGAGGGTTCTAAAACCTCTAATAGAGTAATACCATACAATAACCCTAGTTAGGTCCTATGTTTTATAAAAATGTAAAGTAAATCTAATCTGGTGTTCACTAAAGTTTTTAGCATAAATGGGGGACAATAACCATAAATAATAAACATGAATATAATATTTATACTCAATTCAATGTATAGGTAATCATAATCATGGAAAAGAGATGAATACATTCATAGGCCATTATACATGTAAATTTAACTACTAACAAAGGATGAGTAAGAGTTGGGAATACATACCTTCAATATGAACCCACTGAGCCTCAATATCTCCCTTGGCTAATGGTGCCATCCAAAAGTTTGTTATGGTTTATAAAGATAACAAAGAAGATAGATAAGCTCTAGGCTACAATACTTCTCCTATGCATCCAAAATATTTTTCCCACAAGATAAGATTCTTCTCCAAAGGAATTACAAACCTTAAGAAATGGCTACTCAAGTAGAATGGTAGATAATTAGATAAATAAATGTAAATTAATGATTTTATATATTAGAAATGGAGTGAAAGATGTGTATATATAGTCAAATCTAACCCCTAAACCATTCCATAATTCTAGCTAACACATTCAATGTAGTTGACCTAGTTAGTTATAAAATAAAACAATTAGGTCTCTAAGTAAGTCAATTGAGCTGACTTAGTCCCATACCATGCTCAATTCCTAAAATAGGGTCGACCATTTGACTATGTTTAGAGGATGGTAAAAATAGGTTTGGCTTAGGTAGGGCTTATGTGAGGTGGTGAATTACTTGAAAGAGCATGTAAGGGATGTTTAAAATCTTAGAGTAACATAAAGGAGGAACTTGTGTTGGTTTTAAGTGGTGGTATAGGGAACATTAATCTTGAAAAGCACCAATGGTCTACCCACCCCTTTCCTTGTGCACATTTTAAGACATGTACTCATAGATATATAGATTCGATAGGTTCCTTCAAGAGAGAAATCATTATTAATTGATAAATTTTAAAATATTTTGGGTATACACATTGTATGGCCATATTTTGCACTTAGATCAATTTTGTCAATTATGCTTGATATTTTCATCAATCTTGTTCAAGATTGATAACTCTTTTGTTGAATTTTTTAATCAAATTTGAAGAGTCTATAAAATATTCTAGAGATAGTCCCACATTTTTAGGGGATGGATGTTAAACGTGTTCATGAAAATAACTCATCTCAAAAAAATCTATTTGAAACTTATGTCATCACATAATATATCTAAAAATGTTAGAATCCTATAAAAGGATCTAAAACATAAGGATGTAACCATCATATAATATCATAATGTATTCTCAATACTAAAATAAAATTCAAAGAAATTAAATGGAAAGCCAAAATTATATCCCACAACAAATGGTAAGATAAAATAATGTTGTGTCATCGTCAAATCATATTAAAAATAAACATAATTAAATACTCAATAATAATGTTTATCAACATAAGAGAATTAAATAGTAATGGAAAGATAATGTGTGTTATTATATCAATTTGATGAGAAAAAAAACATGACTCAATATAAACCCCACACACACATATACATATACACATATACATACATATGTGTGTGTGTGTGTGTGTGTGTGTGTGTGTGTGTGTATCTATGTGTACACACATGATAATTCAATGGATAAAACAACTAATAATTCACCATTAATGATACATTATAAAATAAAAAAATATTTAAATATAAATGAGTATAATTCCCCAATAAAATGATTAATATATAATATATGAATAACATCAAGATGTCATCATTATTATAAGTAAAAATAATAATAATCTCATTATTAAATGTGTATAATTCCCCCATAGGTGTCCAAGAAACATAAAGCATTATGAATACCCCCTTAGATATAAAATGTAATATATTTTCACTATGAGAAAAATTTAATGCAATGGTATCACGTACGGATAATAAGGTTCTATAAAGAATCAATAAAATACACAATGGGTACAATAAATTCCTCAATCATATAAGATACTATTCACAAATATAGAAACTAGTTTACATAGTTTTTCATTTGTTTCTTGGAATAGAAAATATAAAACCATTTCAAAGTATATATACCACTTTAATTATGAATTTGAGAAATATGTTGTACATTCTAAATTATCGATTCTACTGATTTTTATATATAACATCATACACCATGGTTGTAAAGTGAGATAAAATACCATTACATTTATGTCATGTGAGGTATCAAGTGGTATTGGGTAGGATATGGATGAGGTATGGATTCTTATTGGTTATTTTTATTAATTGATTGTTATAAAATTTGTTTAGTTTTAAATATTATACATTTTGGGATTATTTTGATATTTTGTATAATATATCCTTAAATTTTAAAGGTTTCCATTATCTTTGAATCAATTTTATAAATAGATGAATTTTATTATTAACCAATAAATGTCTCCCATAGGTCAAAGTTTTTCCATGAAAAATTTAATCTAGCCTATGTACATCTAAATCTCACTCATGTGGTGCTAAATATGACCCATGTGGTGTTGAATCTGACCCATTTTTTTGAAAATCTAAACCATATGTTGTTGTTTCCCACCCTTCTTTTTATTTTAAGGTACCATAATTTTCTTAGATTTTTTATTATAATTTTTAATTATAGAAACTAATAAGTGTTCTTTTGATTATTGTGGTTGGATCTTATGAGAGTGGATACATATATAAGCATGCGAGTCTAGTTAAAATTTGGGTCATAATGAACATGATGAATCCATATTTTATGTTATTTATCTCAATCATGCACACTAATTAGGATTGTTCCTTTTGATATTTTAGTATTGGAAGCCTTAGGAGCATTAAGACTCTGACTTGTGTAGGTTAGTTATCCTTATAATATATATGACAATGTATTCGAATGTTTTTTAGTGCACACAAGTATTTAATAGTGGTTTTGAAGTGTAATTTATATCATTGTCTTAGGTAGATAAACACTTGGTTAGGAAATATTATAAAGGTGGGCAAGGATGCGAAGAGAGTTTAGTTATTTTTAGTATTAGGATAGAGATTGCTACATACTTTTTAGAATTATAAGTATATTGATTATAATTTTAATTTATATTAATACTAATGGTTATATGTTTCTTATATATAATATTTTTTATTAAATAAATGGAAGAATATGGAACAATATATAGTTTAGGAAGATTGATGTTCAGTCATTTGTACTCAAACTTATATTGGTTAATTATGTATATTGTGATGGAGGAGCATATGCTAAGAAGACTCATTTTTGTTTCTTTCCTTTTATTTTTAGATTTTAGTGGGTATATGAGGTCTTGTTTAGTTATTTATAATGTTCTTAGATCAACTTTCAAAATTTGGTCATTTGAGCCTAATAATGATTTTCTCAACAAAACAATTTTTTTAAAATTTTGAATTTGTAAAAGAATTTAGAAGTGTTTTATCATCTCATAATCCAATAAAATGGCATTATACTTCTTTGATGGAGCAATAAAATGTCTTATATATATATATATATATATATATATATATATATATATATATATATATATATATATATACTCACACACACACACTTTAATAGTTATATAGTCTTAATTTATTATTGGCCATGTAAAACTCAACTAAAGTTAAGACTTAGGTTGAGTCTTCTTAATTAATTAGATAGATTAAAAGAGTTTATAGGTTGGAGTGAGGAAGGGAGAATAAGGAGTGATATGAGTATGTTATAATGGGGACAATAAGAGATATGGAAAATCAATAAAAGATACAAGGAACTCTAAGATTTGGAGAAAAAGAAAAAAAATCAATCTATAAAATAGGGTATAATGTTGTTGTAGCTCATTTTTTTATATTAAAAAACAATGATGGAATTCTTATTTAAGTTTTATTCCTAAATGTCAATATCATATTATGTGTAAGTGTCTACATTTTCTATTTTGAAATCATATTTGTTGTTTTGGTATAACATTAACAATGTTAGAGGCTTAAAAACATAGTACATAATTTCTTGATAGTCAAGAAAAGGGTTGTAATAGTCAAGTAGAGCTATCTTTTATCACTTTTTTTAGATTTGTTAAAATATTAATTCAAGTGGAAAGTAAGTGTGTGTGTGTGTGTGTGTGTGTGTGTGTGTGTGTGTGTGTGTGTGTGTGTGTGTGTGTGTGTGTGTGAAACTGTGAGTGAGTGTTTGATAGTAAGGGTTATACAATTGAAAATATTCCAAAATAAACCTTAAATTATTAATTTCCATTGAATTTGTGCTTACTACCTATACAAAGTCAAGGAAGTGCTTATAACAGTCATGAAAGAGGTATTTTATCATGTTTTAAGATTGTTTACTATGTTATATCAACCCAAAGAAAGAGTATGAATCAGGTTTTAATAGTATTTTTCAAAAAAAAAATTGAAAATTAGGTCTCAAAACTCAATTTACTCTTTAATTATTTTTCTTAGCCTTTATAGTCCAGAATAACCTAACTTAGGGATTTAAAGCTCAAAAATCAATCTATCTTGAAAACAAATAGAGTAAACATATTTGAAATTGGTATAGAGGTGTGTTAATATTAATTATAATGTTTATAACTGGTTTAATATTTTTTTACACACCAAAATGAGAGATATCAAACTTTCTCAATCACATGCCTAACTCCTCATCAAGGAATAAATTTCTACTCACTTCCATAGATTATTACACTAGGTGGATTGAAATCGTGACCACCAAGAATAATAGAGAGATTGATGTCATCAAATTTATAGAATAAAATATAATCACTTAGTTTAGGATGCCCTTATCATTCGTATGCAATAATGGACCCACATTTACATCAACCAAATTCACTGAGTGGGCATATGACAATCAAATAGTCATCAAGTCTACTTCAAAGTACTACCCCTAGGGTAATGGAGTTGTAGAATCTACCAATATAATATTGATGAATTCCATCAAAAAATCTGTAAAGAAAAAATCTAAATAATGGTAGTCCTTGCTAAATTATGCTTTATGGGTAGACAAAATGAGATACAAATAGGTGTTCAAGGCATCCCCAGTCTTACTAGTCTATGGGTATCAACTTATTTTTCCTATCACACTAAAATTTCCAACCTATGAGTTTATGGCTGAGTATATGGAAGATTATGAAAGAGTAAAATCTTGAATATTGAACATAATCAAAATGGAAGATGCCATAAATGAAGCATTGAATAATTTTAGTAAGCACTAGGATGTTGTAAAGAGATGGTTTGATAAATGAGCCAAAGTTAAGTTGTTCTGCATATTAGACTTAGTCGTAAGTTGGGATGAGGTCCATGAAAAGAAGGGAAAACATGACAAGTTCACTCCTCTCTAGATTGGATCATATCAAGTGGCATACATAGTGGGGGAAAATGCATTAGGATCAAAGACCTACAAGGGCATGACTTAACCTTTCCAATTAATGGTAGTACATGAAACATTATTTCTCTACCATTTTATCACAAACTCCAGAATTATATTAACCTTATTTAGAGTTAGAGTAGTTTCCTTTCCCTCTTTGATCTCCTATTGTGTTCTTTCTTGATTTCCTAATTTGCTTTCCTCTTGTGTTCTTTTTTTCCTTCCACCTATTTGTTTTTTGTCATGTGTTATAGATTAGTAATAAGTCCTTTGGACAAGAATTCATTTGCTCTATTTATGATAATCTAGTCATGAAAATAGTAAGAAGGGATTTTTTGTTTTAAATATTAGTCATCCAAAGTTTAGAAACCTATAGCAATGTTATAATTTATAAAAATTAGGTGGCATTAATTAAAATTTAGTTTTATCATGAAAATCTAAGTCATTTTAAGATTGTAATATAGTTCAGATGAATGAACATTTACTTGAACAAGTGTTTGAATCTGTGTGGACCATCATACTATCACTAAAATTTACCAAGTAAATTATTAAGGAAGAACTTGATATCTAAAAGTGAATTGCATCCAGACTATGTCTTGATAAAACCTTACACTTGGCTAATTTTAGTTCCCAACCATTCTAGTTTATGAGTGTAGGTATAAAAAATAACAAAAATGATACACCATGAAGTGAAATCATAAAATTCTTTTAGATGACATGAATGGTTATTTAGGCATTCTATTTTAGGGCTATGCATACATGGATAGTATTATAGCAAGGCCCAGAGTAGATCTAAAGGTATCTCTATTGGGGCAATGGATTCCCAGATGGAAGTAGAACAATGCCCAAGCCATCCTCAAATAATCAAAGTATAATTATATAAAATCTAAATAATGCTTAAGTCATTTCATGTTTTATGTCTTGAAACTTGAAGGTTATCATTTATAAACCCAGTGGAAATGGTTAAGGAACCTCAAATCACACACCTAGTATGATTGTATACAAGGTTTAAATACTATTTCAACCCTGTGGACTTCCATTAGTCTTAAAAGATAGTTTTGATACTAATTGAATATCATAATGAGATAACTAATTTCTTATTCATATTTAAACATGATATATAGATTATAACATTTTACAATGTTTCCAATCATAGGTTGCCATTTTTGATGATCAACATTCCCCTATTCTCAGAATGGGGACCCTCCTTTTTCAATTTTCAAAATGCCCAAGATGTCAAGCATATTAAATCATTTGACTGCATAGAGAATTTATTTAATACTTTTAAATTTTTTTGGTTAATCAGTCATTTTATAATAAGGATTGATACTTAGAAATATTCAAATTATTACCAGTCTTCTTCAAGTTTTATTCAAAAATGAATTATTGACCATTGATGGTTCAATGACATGTATACAAGCTTTTGCTAAGGAAGCATAACCTAGCTCTCTAATTGACATAAATAAAAAAAGATTCATTAGGTTTTATTTTATTAAATATATGTTGTGATTAAAGCATTTTATTCTAAATTTTTGATTTAAAACTTGTTTTAATTCTATTAAAATGGGCTATGATGTCTTTAAAATGCTAACTTAGTTTCTCACTTGATCTCATAGGATGTCAAATTAAAGTTTCAATTTATGATACCTCATAGGTCATCAAAGTTAAAACTCCAATCTAAAAAGATAGGTATCCACCTCATTAGCCATCATAATACCTTAGGGATTCATTGCACCCCATGAAAGACACTTGGAGAAAATATACCAAGTCCATAAGCTATGTGACATCATCTAGAGGGTTTTCAAGAAGTTATCCATTAGAATTTAAATCATGGGCCTATGTGTTAGAATATTAGTCCCCACAAGTAAGCTCATCCAATATAGGATACCACACATCCCCCATGCATCCCACCATGATGTAGAAGCCCATGATATGCCACCATGTGTCTCAATGATAACCAACCAAACTAGATCAGCCTTTGGAGGTGATGTGTGTCCCCCTTGGGTTCATTCGAGGTCACCATATGTTTGCATTACATTATATCCATCCTAAACTCATGATAGATTGCAAGTTAGACATTTGGGTTGTACCCAAGCTATTTTATCAAGGTTTGATGATATAAAGTTTCCTGAGTTGCTTTCCACGAATGACACTTGGTAGAATAATAAACAATATCTCACAAGAATAATTCATGTCCACTTTAGTACCATGTGATGATGTCACATGCAATTTTAATGTCATTTATACTATATATCCATAAGATCACCTTTAAGAGGGAAGCACATCTCTACCCAATCCATCTAATTGGTGACAAGTTTCCAATCATTATCCAAAATACTTTTGAGGGAGACACCTAGCATACAAATATATGATCTCCCATGAAAGTGACACATAGCAAGCAAAGCTATAATTTCCCACAAGAGCAACACTTAGCAATCAGTGTTATTATTTCTTACAAGAGTTATGCATGACAATACCATGGCCAATCGTAATTAAATAACAAAACTCGATATCTTGCTATGAATTGAAATATGCCATGTGGTGAGATGTAAATGGATCATCATGCAAATATATATTTGAAGAGTCTATGAGGTAATAAAAAGGTACCACATGTCCAAATTTCAATCCAACTAGGTATCTTAGTCATATTCAAGTGATGTGAGTGCTTGGATGGATCTGAGGTGGAAACCACATGTCAAAAGGTGGAAATATTTAGATTTAAAGATAAAATTGATGGAAAATCAAATTAAAATTAAAGATAAATCAAATTTTGGAGCAATTAATTGCTAAAATTAATAGTTCAAAGATTGTTTCAATTATATGCAAATATGGCAAGCTCACCATTAATAGATCATGAACCATGATCACCATCAACATTGCATTAATTATATTGATATTTAGAAAGGCTACACAATAAAGGATATTTCTATTTATATTTTAAAGATATGTGTGTTTTCTTTCTCTATTTTCTTCACTCTCATAGTTTGATAAAGCTCAAGCCATTTGAAAATTGCACTCCTGACTGCCATTATCAGAGCTAAAAATTTATAAAAGGATATAAAATACATTGATTTATACCTATAGTATTAAAAATTATGGCATAAGTAGGTCCTTATACTCTAGGTAAGAATATTTTCTCTTGGAATGATGACTTTATATTCTAGAATGGAACTTTTATCATCTTTATAGACACTAAATTCATTCTTGGGGCCATAGCATCTAGTGACCTACATTATAATAACATATATTTCAATGTAGAAGAATCTAGGTATATTTATGAGGATGAAACCATGCCTTATATAATCCAAGTATCTTTAGATATCCTTTCCATCAACTTATTTGGTCTCCATAAGGCCATAGCTAAGCTAGAGGTCATGTCATGCACTAACCTAGTTTATGGTATTTTTGGGAGGTCAAAGTGTGAAGACATAATACTAAAGTAAACATCCCAAGGGATTCCTATTGCTTTCATATTAGGACCAAGATTAGATAAATATTGTGACCTTCCCTCACCAAAGATATAGTATAACTAGGTCATCATTGACAACTGGTAAGAAATGCACTCCCCAAAGAAGGTTTTGGATTCATGGGTTATTAACCCAATAGGAGATATTTTCATGGATGATCAAGGAAAATTTCCATTATAATAATTAAAATAATAAGTCATAATCAGCCTAGCCCTCTTAAATATAATATTTGGTAATCCACACATCACCTATGTGGATATAAGGGTTATTCTATTATTGTAAATAATCCTAGAAGACCAGCAGATCCCCCCACTTGGGGAGATTATCAGTAACAATTTGGTGTATGTAATTTAAGACTATTTAAAGAATTTTTCCCATTTATTTATGATGAGATACTTATTATATGTAGTTTTTTCAATTGCTCGACTGGGTTAGAATTCATGGTTTCCTAAGTGATAAGATATTATGCCTTAGTTCTTCTCTATAATGCATATTCATATATTCATGCACAATATCAAAGCGATTGTATAAGAGTTATACCTAGTGGTTTATAAGTCAATCATTTAATGCAAGATGTAGAGGGTTCCCCCTAAAGTTAGGAAAACCTTGAGAGATGTGGGTAGCTACTGGTCATACCTAGACTACATAGTCATAAGAATAGGAGTGATGGTATCCCCTCTTAGACTACCAAGGTTTGTGACAATGAGGCTACCTAAAGAAGAAATAGACTATCAAAATAATCATGGAATTGATGGAGTCTTACAAAACAAGAAGAAAACATATCCCCATAAGGTTATTTAAAAATTTGGGAGGACAATGATTATAAAGGGGCATGATATTATTATAGCTGCTAGACATAGGGATTCATACCTATTTCCTAAACATGACTTCAAATCATGGGATCCCAATAATGTAATTTCCAAGCATCTATTAAAATTCAAGAAATATGTATAAATGGAGTACAATAATAAAGAATAAGTTCATGAGTTGATATATAGAGATGCTCTTAATAATGAGGAGGTTCTCTAGAATGCTACAAAGGAGAACATTGAACTAGAGATGAGACTGGATAGAGAAAAGAAAAAGGAAGATATTGATAAGTCTCAATGACCACCAACACATAGGAGCATGTTTGATGTTGAATATGAATAAAGGAAAGATGAATAAGAAGAAGATACCATTCCTATTATTAAGAACATACCATCTAGACCTCCATAACTTGCCACTTCAAACATTCAACCCTTACCTCCAAGCTTTGAGCAAGGAGGATCTAGCAGTCAACCTAACCCCTCCCAAGCGACCAAATTAATCTTTATATCTACTATGGGAGGCACTTTAGAGAGCTTAGATAAACTTTAACCTATTGTTATTGACCTTGAATAATTACATCAAGGCATTGATATCTTCATGGAATATATGCATGCATTAGATGGTAGAAACATTGAGAAGATCTATAAGAGGAAGATCGATACTAAGGCCACTATGAGAGGAATAATAACCCCTCCATCAGCTTCTCAAGTGACTATAGATCCCACTATCACACCGTAGGTTACCCTTGGAGAATAGGCTCCAAATATAAGTACCTTCCCACTATCTTCTTTTCTGATAGAAAGTATATTTACTTCTACTTCTAATTTTGTATTTGTTCCCCCTACTATTATCTCCCATTTGATTTAGTATCATCAGTAGTTGTAACTACCATTATTTAACCTTATTTTGGAATTATCCTAGGTGAATCTAGTCGTTCCTTTAGATCTACGATCCCCCATTTCATTTATCATGCCATATCAATGTTACATCTTCATAAGGCACCACTGCTAGCTAGGCTATTAATACCACTTCTTCCTAGATAGTAACAACTAGCTCAACATTTGCTATTGGTTTCATTGCATTAGTAAGAACATTAAGACCCATTTCAAATATTTTCACCTTTCCAAATCCACCTTTTCCTATATCCACATTATATTTTTATAGCTTCAAAGGTGAGTGTGGCCCCAAAATTACCTTTATTTATTCTAATTATAGGTCTTACAAGAATTCCATTTGGCACACTTGGGAAAATAGACCCAACAAACTTGACATGCATTCCTTCTATAGATTTATCCTCTACCTTGACTTTAGAACCTCTATTTTATCCACCTCCAACAAATAAAATACCTATTTTTATCCCAAATTGGGTCAAAGATATTATACTAGCAAGGAGATAATATAGACCTTAGGTAATCCTCTATGTACCATAGATTGACATGAGATTTGATGTTGTTATAGGTACAATGAAAAGAATGGTGAGGATTTAAGTTGAGAATCCTTAGTGTAGCAAAGTTATGTCCCACAAAAGTGAGGAATCCATATTCACTTTAACAAAGAAGACGATAACTAGCCTCATTGAAGTAGATGAGTATGTAGAGGGCCCTGTGTCCATAGTCTAAGCCAATACAGAACTCATAATGGCCTTGATGAAAGGAATGCAACATGATATGAACATATTTAAGTAGCAATCATTACCTATAATATTGAATAACACCATAGTCTAAGTAATTAATGTACTCATTAATGTCTTTAATTTATACAAAGTCATGAAAATAAGGCAAGAGGATGGGACTCTACAGTATAATGTGGTCATTAAATATGACTAAAAACTTGCACTCTATGATGCCAAGTTGGCAAAACTAACTAGAGTTGTAAGAAGAAACAAATTCCTAGACTTTAATATATTACCACTTGAAGACATCATCCTGGCTTATACCATAATGATGAATATAAGGAGGATATTGAAAATGTGGCTTGAAAAGGTTAAGGATATAACTGAATCCTTAGAAAAGATAGAATTCAAGATTGCCCTCTTTTTGATGGATGCAATGGTCACTAGGGTGACCAAACTTGATGGAAGCTTCATGGATGACCAATAATTTAGGGATAAAATGAATTTATTTGTCATAAAGTTTTAGTAGGACGTAGCCAATGCAAAGACTTCCACTAAGGTAACAGCTAGAGAGAGCCAAGGCCATTAAAGAAATGTTAAGGCCTATAATTGTAGAACATGGTAGGCTTATTCAATAAATGTTTGACCTTTTTCAGTCTATGATATTGGATTTCAGTCAATTTGACAAGGACTACTTAGCATGCATTGAATTTTGGACAAGGGAAGAGGTAGAGAAACAAAGGTAGGAATAGCAAGTTGGTCATTAACCTCCTCTAGGGCCTTGAGGAATATTCAACTTTGTTTTGTAAATTTAAATTTAGAATATTTAATTTTAATATGTGGCATTTTAGTCACTTGGGCATATTTTAATGGGCCCATTTAAACTTTTATATGAAATTTTGAGGCCTATGTATAGAGGTATTCCCCCTCATTGTAAATAGAAATAATTGTTATAGAATTAATGCAAAAGGGACAAGAATTTATGGGATTATTTGAGTTATTTGTTGTATGTTTTGTAGTTTCTCCTTCTCATGATTTTAGGGAATTAATGGTTCCTTTTATGCTAACTAATATGGAAATAATATCAATATATGCATCTATTGGTTTGATTTTAACACTAGGCTAACAAATCTACTGGTTTATGTGATTTATTTCATCTTATTTAAAATAGAATGTGCCTAAGCAATTTAATGTGAATGATTAAATTTTGTGAAACATATGATTTTAGATATGTGAATTTATTTGTCTTTGATATCTCAACTACGTTAATTTGGCTTCAAGTATTACGCTTGGGTCATTGAATGCTACTTTTACATGTTATTTTCATCAAGGTTTAAAGAATTAACATCACTAAATCTCTAAAGAAAACTTTATTTTCTATCTTACCCTGCTTACCTTTGGATCTACCCCTTGAGTCACTTCAGTCTAGTTCATTATATAAAAAATTAATGGTTCATTTATCTTTGGGCAATAATTAGAAAGGTTTAGAGCAATTTCACAAAGATCAAAAATAAATAGTGTCACTGCATATAATCTGCTATCCCTATAGTAGGGTCCTCTTGTAGACTTATAGTGGTGTCCATATCTCTGCTATTTTTCTATCTCTAGTAATAGTCATGTCGACAAATCAAGCCCTGAATCTTTGAGGACTTAAAATTGAGTATTACTTTCCCTCATTCCCTAGTGACATAGGGAGCCCTTTAAGTAAATCAACAATATAGAGTTAGGGAAAGAGTATAAGCTATATCAATTATATAAGAGGGATCATTAATTTGTGTTTTTGGAGGTGATGCTTGTAATTTTGTTAGTTACACATGCCCCAATTCTATGAGATTGGATGGGGAAGTGTCTTGAATAATGTGAAATGTTAAAGAGGTTTGATGGTTAGGGGTTGGGATTGAATCAATATAATCAACTAATCTCCTCATTTTAGTCATGTTAACCAAATTTTAATCATTGATGTTAATATCTATAGTATTTTCAATGTTATTGGTAGTATGGGTAGGTTGAACAATGTTGTCTTTTTGCTTAGGAAGAGGATCCTTATAGGTAGTTAAATGAACATTGGATTGGTTTGAATCTTGATTTTTATGAGATTTAAGTGTTATGTCATAAGCTTTTTGAAATTTACATATAATTTATTCATGGTCAAAGTTGGGTCCAAGGAAAAATTCCATAACAAGATTTCCTAATTGGCGATAAGTTTCATGAGAATGGCCTGAATTTGTATGAAACCAACCAAATTTATTTATATCATACCATTTTAATAAGATGTGTAGGGCCAAGATCTTGTGGTGAAGGTTGTGGAAGACATTTTTGAATTTTTACGAAATAAAGAGGTTTGTGCACATTGGTATGATTGCCTTGAGAGAATATGGGATTGTGATGAGAATTATTATTAGGTGGTAGTGAAGGAGTATGATCCATTTTAGTGTTTGGAGAAATATATTAGATGGTGTGTATGGTATCATAACTATCTATAACACCATCATTGGTTACATGGTAGTTTTTATCTTTTACAAGCATGTAAATTCCCATTTTAGGTTAGGGAGGTTCAAATTGATGTATTAAGAAATATTGATGTTTATCTTGGTTAAGAGCCTCTTCTAATGTTTTTGGGGAAAAATTCCTAACACGATATTATAATTTAGGATGAAGAACATTAGTAAATAATAATAAGAGGATCTCATAGACCATATTATGCTCTACTTTATTAGATAAAGCTTTCCATCAATTGATGAAATCTTGTTCTGTTTTGGTTTCTAATTGTTTATAGTTGATGAAATAAGCTAAGATGTTTTCATGAAGATCACTAATTTAGAATTCTTGAACTAATGAATTAACCAAGTATTATAATATAGTAATGGAGTGGGTTTTAAGTTTATTATATTTATTTGAACCATCTCCTAAAAGCATTTTAGCTAAGAGTTTAGTCATAGTGAAAGTATTAAGTTTAACCCAATCTTTGTAAAGGTTTCCAAAAAAATTTAAATGCAAAGTAGGATCCATAGATATATTATAAGTGATAGTGGGAGTGATACCCCTTATTTAAATGTTATAAATTTGAGGTATAAAAGGTTCATTTTGTAAGTGTTTGATAATTTTTTTGATAAGTGGGGGTTAATAGATGAGGATACCATGTGAATATATAATGGGGATGTGTAGGGGGAATTAGTATTGTATGATCCCCATTGAGTATTTTGGGGTTGGTTTTGAAGATGCAATAATTAGTTTTGCATTTTCATCTTTTGATTTGGATTATTACTTTGAAATGTATGTATTTGGTTAAGATTTTTTAATAAAATTTTATTAGTTTTAGCACTATTTTGTCTAGTATAAGAAAAATTTGATGCATTAGTGCTATGTGAAGTATTAAGAGCTTGAAATACACTATTAATATGAGATAAGGTAGTAACATGTCCTACACGAGTGGAATGAGAAGCATTAGTATCATGAGATGCACTAGTAGTATAAGAAGCATTAGTAGCATGAGATGCACTAGTAACATAAGAATATTTAGTAGCATGAGATGCACTATTAGCATAATAATCATTAGTATCATGAGATGCACTAGTAGAATGGGTATGTGTTTGGGTATTTTGAAGAGCCCCACCAAAGGTTGAACTTGTTATGTTTGTAGAAATCCCTAAAATTAAGGTAAAGGAAGACATAAAGGATGATGTCATAGTGTTGTAAGGAGACATGATGGACAGGAAAGGTGTAGATGAATAAAATTTCTCACCTAAAATCTTGTGTAAAATCTAGGTGAAGGTGAATGCGTTTCTTCAAATTGAGGTCCCTTCATGATGTTATAAATGATTATAGGATCATTACCTCTATATTGAGGATTTTTGTTGATGCAAAGGATCATTGAAACTATCTAATCAAGGTCAAGTTAATATTATAAAAAAATTATAAACAAGGTATGCAGATCATTTGGGAGAATTATTTTCTAGCATCCTACTTTGATTCTTGGTCCATCTAATCACTTGCACGTGTTCATGATTGTCCTTGCTTAATAATAGCTTCTTATGATTATTCCCTGGGATTATTGGTTTCCTTTATTAATTTATATTTATTTGAATATTGAGGCATTATTAATTTTGTATATATCTATCTTATGTCTCACACTTTCAATGTGTACCTCATACAATCATGTATTGGACAACCTCACTTTTAAAACTTTATTAAATTTTCACTAGATATCTTTTCCTTGATCTTGAGTCTCAACATGTGATATAGGAAAAAAGAAGTCAATATCTTATTGTTAATGGTATTAAGTGGTCCTAAGACACCTATTTCCACCTATTTCAAACTTTGGTTCACTCTTCATTTTTAGACTCTACATCTCTTGGTCACAATAGTTATTTGGGCTAGTAGCCTTTTTCTCACAAATTTACTTTGTTTGAATATTATTTCACTTGTTTTGAGGAACTAATAATTTTTTAAAATACCTTATGTGCTCCTTTTTACTTTCATCAAGATTCATTATCTTGTCCCACTATTAGAACTCCTTTCCTAGCTTCCTTTCCTTACATATAGCCTTGTACTAGGTCAGTCTCTAGCTATTTTCCTCTTAGCCCTTTATAGTTTGTAATCCAATGTACGTACATGTCCAAAATATTTTTATTATATTATAAAACATAAAATCCATCACAAAGATTAAATTTCATCAAAATTTTATACATATAACTCTTTTTATGGGTTAAACCCTATTCCTACGGTTTTTGGGATTCTACATAGGTTGAGAGCCAAAAAATACTCTTTCTCAAGATAAAAAGGTTCAAAAGAGTAAAATATATTGAAATATTACTATATTAATTCACTCTACCTTTATAATGGGTTGACACTCCTATTCTCACCATTCCATTGCTTAATCAACTAAAAATATAGAGTTTATGCCTACTTTGTTGACTGTGTGATGTCTAAAAGTGAAAACCTCAACTTAATATTGTTTGATGATCATATCATTATATATTAATAAATTTATGAGGTCTTTAAATATTCAATATACTCCTCCAAACTATCTATTCTCCTGCCACACTCTCATTTGAATCTATAATGTTCAAAAATATAGAAAACTGTATGTCTTTATATGACTGTAGCAGTGGTTATAAACTTAGTTTATTTCCATCATAAATGTGTCTTCTCAAACTAAATAAATAATTTTTAATATATTTCACTAACATGTTAACTCTCTATAAATACTACATTCTCTCTTATTCCAATACCCAAATAGTATTTAAGGTCTTTAATCTAGTGGAACACCAAGTTCACTGTTTAACAGAGTCATCCTATAGTCATGAAGCTCCTTCACATAATTATAAAGGTCAATAAAAATATTAATATTCCTACACTCTCAATTTAATTTCACACTCAACTAACTCCATACTTCCACATTTTCTTTTGTTCCTCAATACCCTATAACCAGGGTATGACTATTTATACAGGGTTTCTTAATTGAGACTATATACAGTCATTTTGCTAACTATTTGAACTTCAAGATTTGAGACTTAGAATACAAATCAATATATCTTATATACAAATTAATTGATAAAAATAATATAGTCTTTACTCAATATTCATGACATAGGTATTAATTTACCTCCTTTGAGAAAACCATATGCAAGAATAGGGCATGTAGGTAGAGTGAACTCAATATCTGAGTGTCTCCATTTAAGGACATTCCTCCAAGATTATAAAGGTTTATATCACTCCAAAATGAATCCTAATACTAATATATTGAGAATTAAACTTGTCAATGTTATGAAAACTACTCAACCTCCATTCTTTTGACTATGTCATGCAACTTATATTCAACCTACAGATATTCACAAGGTGGCATATATACAACCACTTTGACTCACCTATTGTAATGAAAAAATATGAATAAATGATGCCATTATAGAGAATATAGATAATATAAAAAATAATCCTTCTTATTCATTTAAGCCATTCATGGCTATTACAAACTATCCATGCAAGGATTTCGTTAACCTTTATTGAGAGGGTTTACTATTTATTTCTATTATCTAACCCACCTCTCCTTATTTTTGGAGTTATAATTTCTTCCTCTACACCATCTTCACTCTTACTCATGTAAAATATTCACCTTTTCAACCAACTTCAATATTGGTTGAGGTGGTTATAAAACACAACTTCTTTCCTTACCACTTCAATGTAGGATTTTTGATGTCAATGACTTGAATATGACCTTTATTGTGAGTTTATATATTTATGTCCCTTATAACACATTTTCATTACCCAATTAGAATCTTGATCTCACTTTACCAATTTATTTAGTCCTCACATGCACTTGATCCTTCTAGACTCACTTTAAATATTTGAATTTTCAAATTATGGGTTTTGGAGGCAAAACTCCAAACAACCTCAAGAAACGATCCTAAGACTCCTAGAGACTTATAATGAGCTCAAATACATAACTTGTACCTAAAAAAGTCTCTTGGCACACACACACTCCAACTTGACCAACTTGACTTCTCAAGATCAAAATGCAAAAATGAATGTCTTCTCACTTTGATGCTCCTACATCACAAGGGGTTAAATTTCATAAAAAAATGAGGATTTAAATAGTTGGTAGTTTGGGTGGTAACATGGACATTACTTTGGTGCATGTTAGGTAATGTAAAGTGTGTTTTAAGAAGTCTTTTGGAATTTTCGAAACTCATCATGTTGGTATGATTCAAGTCTATATTATCATGAAACAATAAATCCATGATAAGGGAGGGAAGATAAATGTTTATTAGAAATGAGGATAAAGTGGTATGATATTAGGTAGGAATAGTCAACATTATTTTGTAAGAAAATAAGCAAGACAAGATACAAAAGACACAATCTAACAAGTCAACTATGTTCCATGAATGGTTAAAATGAGAAATACGTAAGACACACAATTAGATAGGTCATTTATGAGTTTAAGGTAAACATAATAGGTAGCTTGTAATATATTGCATTGAATAGGATGATTGTGTTGTGTAAAACGGTAAAAAGACCAGCCTATGAGAGACTGGGTTAGATATAAAGATTATGTTTTATGGAAATAAATATTATAAGACACATAGTTGAGTTGGTCAACTATGTTCTAAGGATAAATATAGGTTTTGAAAGATATGAATTTGGATGATCTAGTGTTAATTAGATATGAAATTTAAATAAGAACATAAGTAACTAGGTAGACCTAGTCGATCTAGTTATGACACATAGCAAAAACCTTGTACTAATGCTGGCCAATAAAAGTTTTGAAAAACAACATATAATTTACAAAGAGAAAACAATGATACTAAAAATAGAAATCTTAATCTATGCACTCATTCCTAAATGTTTTAAATTATACCTTAAAAATAAATGCAATAGGGCATTTGGCTTTAGAAAGGAACTAAAAAGAGGTAAGCTAAAGCTAGTTTCACATTGTTAAGGCTAAAAGGGATCTATATTGGTAATGGTAAAGGCTTGGTATTAGGGTCAGGATGTACTTCATAATCCTATAATGATAAGGGCATCAGTTGCTTTTTCTAGTATATACTATCAACCACATATTTATACTCAGCCAAAAAACTAAGTCAGCTTCCCCTTGGTGATGAAATCCAAGTAGGTAGACCTTGGATATAATTGTTTAATGCTTTTTGATATTTTGTGATTTGGTAGTGTGTGAATAAAATAAAAATCAATGTGACTAAATTGATAAATCAAATTTTCCTAGTTATGCTATGTGTGTTACTCTAAGCAAGCAAGTAACAAAAATGAAAGATGAATTAATTACTACCAATGTTTATTAATTATTTTTATTTGAATAGTATTGGATTGATTGGGCCTACTAAGTATGAAAATAGTAAATAACATAATCAACTTGGTTAATTCTATCTGTTAAATAAAAGACCAAACAAACATAGTCAAACAAGTCAAATACGTATCTTAGGTAATAAACAACTACATAACTAAATAGATCCAACCAACTTAGTCTAATTTAGGGTTTCAGTTTCATAGAACCAAAAACTATGAAAAATAGGAGTGAAATGAAGAAAAGAAATGGTTGAGTTGGTTAGAATGGACTTGATGATTTAATAATGTTAAATTGTTTCTTTTATACTATTTCATCTAGATGAATATTTTTAACCTGCTAACAAAGTTGACTAGGTAAACTAAGTCTAAAAACATATATGTGAAAAATAAAACTAATTCGATTGGATCGATCTAGTTATCCATAGTTGAAGATGGCCTGTATAAATCCAAATAGAGTTGATCATATTGAATGTGTTAAAACCTGTACACAAAATATTAGACTGAGTTGAGAGAGTTGATCCAGACTTATAAAAAAAATGAAACAAAATGAAAGTGTGAAGGAAGGGTTAGCTTAATGTTGGGTTCACCAGAATGTATGCAAGGGAAAGTGAAGTTCATTTATAAATCAATCCTATCTTGGATAAGATAAATCATACTAGCCCTTCCATTTATTGTTACATTTAGATAATTGAGGTCATGACTAATATGGATCTACTAGCCCTAACTAAGGGCTCTCTTACCATACAAGGGCTCTCTTACCATACAATATCACTAGAGAGGGTTTTGAAGCCTCTAATCGATTAATACCTTAAAATAACCCTAGTTAGGTCCTATGTTTTATAAAAATGTAAAATAAATCTAATCTGGTATTCACTAAAGTTTGTAGCATAAATGGGGGTAATAACCATAAATAATAAACATGAAAATAATATCTATACTCAAGTCAATGTATAGGTAATCCTAATCATGGAAAAGAGATGAATACATTCATAAGCCATTATACATGTAAATTTAACTACTAACAAAGGATGAGTAAGAGTTAGGAATACATTCCTTCAATATGAACCCATTGAGCCTCAATATTTCCTTTGGCCAATGGTACCATCCAAAAGTTTGTTATGGTTTATAAAGATAACAAAGATAGATAAGCTCTAGGTCAAAATACTTCTCCTATGCATCCAAAATACTTTCCCTAGAATATAAGATTCTTCTCCAAAGGAATTATAAACCTTAAGTAATGAATCCTCAAGTAGAATTGTAGATAATTAAATAAATAAATGTAAATGAATGATTCTATATATTAGAAATGGAGTGAAAGATGTGTATATATAGTCAAATATAACCATAAACCCTTCCATAATTTTAGCTAACACATTCAATGCAGTTGACAATAATCTTGCAAAGCACCAATGGTGTACCCAACCCTTTCCTGGTGCACCTTTTAAGACATGAGCTCATAGATATTGAGATTCGATAGGTTCCTTGAAGAGAGAAATCATTACTAATTGACAAATTTTAAAATATTTTTGGTATACATATTTATGGCCATATTTTGCACTTAGATCAATTTTCTCAATTATGCTTGATATTTTCATCAATCTTGTTCAACTTTGGTCACTCTTTTGTTGAATTTTTTTATCAACTTTGAAGAGTCTATAAAATAGTCTAGAGATAGTCCCCCATTTTTAGGGGATGGATGTTAAACGTGTTCATGAAAGTAACTCATATCAAAAAAAACTATTTGAAACTTATGTCATCATATAATATATCTAAAAATGTTAGAATCCTATAAAATGATCTAAAACATAAGGATGTAACCATCATATAATATCATAATGTATTCTCAATACTAAAATAAAATTCAAAGAAATGAAATGGAAAGCCAAAATTACACCCCACAACAAATGGTAAGATAAAATAATGTTGTGTCATCGTCAAATCATATAAAATAAAATAAACATAATTAAATGCTCAATAATAATGTTTACCAACATAAGAGAATGAAATAGTAAAGAAAAGATAATGTATGTTATTATATCAATTTGATGAGCAAAAACGTATACCTTAATATAAACTACACACACATATATATATCTATGTGTGTGTGTATCTATGTGTACACACACATGATAATTTAATGGATGAAACCACTAATAATTCACCATTAATGATACATTGTAAAATTAAAAATCTTTAAATATAAATGAGTATAATTCCCCCAATAAAATGAGTAATAAATAAAAAATAACATTAAGGTGTCTTCATTATTATAAATAAAAAATAATAATAATCTCATTATTAAATGTGTATAATTCCCCCATAGGTGTCCAAGAAACATAAAGCATTATAATAGGCAGTAATTAATATTTTTTTATGAATACCCCCTTAAATATACAATGTAATAAATTTTCACTATGAGAGGCGAATGCTATACTAATTATAAATCATAGTGTGTACTTAAAAACGTAATCATGATAAAAATATAATGCAATGGTATCACGTAGGGATAATAAGGTTCTATAAAGAATCAATAAAATACACAATCATATAATATAAAAAAGTGTGAAAAATGGCTACCGAAATAATGTCTCTTGGTAGTTGAAAAAGGATAACAAATATAGAAATTAGTTTACATAAGTTTTCATTTGTTTCTTGGAATAGAAAATATAAAAACATTTCAAAGTATATATACCACTTTAATTATAAATTTCAGAAATAAGTTGTACATTTTAAATTATCGATTCTATTGATTTTTATATATAATATCATACACCATGGTTGTAAGGTGAGATACAATATCATTACATTTATTGTGAGGTATAAAATGGGTATTGGGTAGGATATTAATTCTTAGTGGTCATTTTTATTAATTGATGATTAAATTTTAATTTTATAAAATTTGTCTAGTTTTAAATATTGTGTATTTTGGAACTATTTTAATATTTTGTATGATATATCTTTAATTTTTAAAGGTTTCATTATTTTTAAATTAATCTTATAAATAAATGAATTTTACTATTAGCTAATAAATATCTCTCATAAATCAAAGTTTTTCCCATGAACATCTAAATCTCACTCATGTGGTGCTAAATATGACTTGTGTGGTGTTGAATCTGACCCATTTGCTTACAAATCTAAACCATATGTTGTTGTTTCCGACCCTTCTATTTTTTTACGGTACCATAATTTTCTTAGATTTTTTATTATAATTTTTAATTATAGAAACTAATAAGTGTTCTTTTGATTCTTGTGGTTGGATCTTATGAGAGTGGAGACATATAAGCATGCGGGTCTATTTAAAATTTGGGTCATAATGAACATGATGAATCCATATTTTATGTTATTTATCTCAATCATGCACACTAATTAGGATTGTTCCTATTGATATTTTATTATTGGAAGCCTTAGGAGCATTAAGACTCTAACTTATGTAGATTAGTTATCCTTATAATATATATTCGAATGTTTTTTTGTGCACACAAGTATTTAATAGTGGTTTTGAAGTGTAAGTTATATCATTGTCTCAGGTAGATAAACACTTGGTTAGGAAATATTATAAAGGTGGGAAGGGATGCTAGAGATTGGAGATAGTTTAGTTATTTTTAGTATTATGATAGAGATTGCTACATACTTTTGGAACTGTAAGTGTATATTGATTATCATTTAAATTTATATTAATACTAATGATTATATGTTTTTTATATATAATATGTTTTCATTAAATAAATAGAGGAATATGAAATAATATATAGTTTAGGAAGATCGATACTCAGTCATTTGTATTTAAATTTATATTGGTTAATTATTTATATTGTGATGGAGGAGCATATGCTTAGAAGATTCATTTTTGTTGCTTTCTTTTTAGTTTTAGATTTGAGTGGGTATATGAGGTCTTGTTTAGTTATTTATAAGGTTCTCAAATCTTTAACTTGCAAAATTTGGTCATTTGAGCTTAATAATAATTTTCTCATCAAAACATTATTTATGAAAATTTGAATTTGTAAAAGAATTTAGAAATGTCTTTATCGTCTCATAATACAATAAAATGTCATTATAATTCTTGGATGAGCCAATTATTTATATATATATATATATATATATATATATATATATATATATATATATATATATATATATATATATAGGTCACATAAAACTCAACTAAAGTTAAGATTTAAGTTGAGTCTTCTTAATTAATTAGATAGATTAAGAGAGTTCATGGATTGGATTGAGGAAGGGAAAATAAGGAGTGATATGAGTATGTTATAATGGGGACAATAAGAGATATGGAAAATCGATAAAAGATACAAGGAACTCCGAGATTTGGAGAAAAAGAAAAAAATCAATCTATAAAATAGGGTATAATGTTTTTGTAGCTCATGTTTTGATATTAAAAAATAATGATGGAATGCTTATTTAAGTTTTATTCTTAAATGTCAATCTCATATTATGTGTAAGTGTCTATATTTTCTATTTTGAAATCATATTTGTTGTTTTGGTATAACATTAACAATGTTGCAGGCTTAAAAACATAGTACATAATTTTTTGATAGTCAAGAAAAAGGTTGTAATAGTCAAGTAAAGGTATTTTTTATCACTTTTTTTAGATTTGTTAAAATATTAATTCAAGTGGAATGTGTGTGTGTGTGTGTGTGTGTGTGTGTGTGTGTGTGTGTGTGTGTGAGAGAGAGAGAGAGAGAGAGAGAGAGAGAGAGAGAGAGAGAGAGAGAGAGAGAGAGAGAGAGAGAGAGAGAGTTTTCCAATTGAAAATATTTCAAAATAAACCTTAAATTATTAATTTTCATTGAATGTTTTCTTACTACTTATACATAGTCAAGGAAGTGCCTATAATAGTCATGAAAGAGGTATTTTATCATGTTTTAAGATTATTTGTTGTGTTATATCAACTCAAAGAAAGAGTAGGAATCAGGTTTTAATAGTATTTTTAAAACAAAAAATATTTAAAAATTAGGTCTCAAAACTCAATTTACTCTTTATTTATTGCTCTTAGCCTTTATAGTCCAGAATAACCTAACCTAAGGATTTAAAGCTCAAAAATCAATCTATCTTGAAAACAAATAGAGTAAACATCTTTGAAATTGGTATAGAGGTGTGTTAATATTAATTATAATGTTTATAAGTGGTTTAATAATTTTTTACAAACCAAAATGAGAGATATCAAACTTTCTCAATCACAGACCTAATTCGAAGACCTAGAAAAGCATGTTTTACATTTTATTTCATTTTCAAATGGAATGATAGTTGGAACCCAACATGGTGGATTGTGAAAACATATAATTAATATAAAATAATTATTTTCAACATAAATAATATTATTTAGTTAATATTTTCACTCAATAATGTATTAGAGTGGTCATCTCTCTCATAATAAAAATTACAAGTTGATTCTTTATTAACCCTCTTCATCATTTTTGTATCAAAGTGAGGTTTAGTTGTATTTAAAGATTGAGATAATAATAAATAATTGATTTATAATATTTAATAGTAGTTTGTGAAAAATAAAATTTCAAGAAAGTTAAAGAATGAAACTTAAAGGAGTAACCAAAGGTGGTGTTAGAGTAGGTCCAAGAAGACAACCAAGAGATGTATTGTTAGATGAGATAAGAAACTTGTCAACTCATTTTAAGGAAAAAAAATTCACTCAAAGAAGATGTTTTATGACAAATTATGTGATTGAAGGAGAGGAAGAACTACAAGAATAGGTTTCAAAAGAAGAAGATGAAGAAATAATGGAAGAACTACTCTTGAAAGAAGTTATAGGAATAAGTTACAAGCCCAAATTGGAGGTTCCAATATATAAAGGTAGCATAAATGTTAAAGAATTATTATATTAGATAGCTTAAAGGGGCAAGTATTTTTATTTTGGAGGAATAGCTAAAGATAATAAGGTAAAGTTTTCTTTTACAAGGTTGAAAGGACATGCATCTCTTTGGTGGGATAGTGTCCAAGAGGAAAGAAATAAAAAAACAAAGAGAATATCAAGTCATGGGATAGAATGGTATCCAAATTCAAATCCAACTTTATGAATTTACACTACTAGATCAATTTGTTTAAGAAACTCCAAAACTTGAAGTAGAAAGACATGAGTGTAAAGGATTGCACTGAAAAAATCTACAAACTTGCAATTAAAGATGGTGATGTAGAAGAAGATGTTGAGAAAATAACAAGGTATATCAATGGTTTGAGGTTCAATATTTAGAATTAAATTAGTTTATTATCTCAAAGATCGATGGAAGGGGATTATTAGTTTACTCTCAAGGTATAAGTGAAGTTGGGTAGAAGAAAAACTCAACAATATGGAGGAAGATGAATATAACTTAAAGCTAGAAGATAGCAAGGTGGTAGAAGTTAGTTGCAAGTTCATAATAAAGAAGCAAGCAACTGTCAAGGTTAAGATGTTAGTACAAGAAGAGGGTATTCATATAGAGGAACAAGGCCATATACAAGTGGTAGAGGAGAAATATTTTGGGTAATTTTTTTCAAATGTAATAGGTATGCTTTCCATAAGGGATATGAATGCCTTGATAACCCATAAAAAATCCATACAAGAACTGAAGGCAAAAATCTAGTTATTCAAGAAGAAGAATAAAGTGTAGCATCACCATCACATCTCGAAGAACCTAAAGTGAGAGAGTCATTATTTATGAATAGAGTAATAATAAAACCAAACAATGATGTGAAGGAAACAACCCAAAGTAATACCTTGTCCAAGACTACATCCAAATCAATAGGTAAGTGTGTTAAGGTGATCATTTATGTTTTTAGTAAGGATAAATTAGTTTCTTCAACTAGGATTACAAATATCGGTATATCCTACACCATACAAATTATATTGGATACAAAAGGGCATCAAGTACTATTCAATTAGAAATATGAGGTTGCTTTTCAAATTGGTAGTTAAAAGGATGAGGTACTTTATGAAATTATTCATATGTATGTTTTCCACATAATGTTGTGTAGACCTCGGTAGTTTGATATGAGGGCTATACATGATGAAAGTAATAATGATTATACATTGGGAAGGATTGTAATAAGCATACCTCTACATAATTGAAGAACGGAAATGAAGTATCCAAAAATATACTAAGGTGTTGATAGTAGGTAGAAAATATTTCTTATAGCTAATAAAGGAAGAAGAAGTTGATTGTGTATTTGTTTCCCGGCCCAAGTCAGTCATTAAATCCACTAAGTTGACTTATTTAGCATTGGAAATTTATTATTTGATACATGAATATGTGGATATAGTGCTTGATGAGTTTCCTAATGAGTTACCACCAGTTCAGAGCATTAGCCATCAGATGGCATCTATGTAGAGTTATAGATAGAGGAAGAGAGAAACCAAGTAGAGTTTCATGTTTCCATGGTGGAAGCATTGGATGTAGAGATTTTTTAAGCAAGTGGAAAAAATGAAATTATTGAGAAGGTTAATATATGAAAATGAGCTAAAATCAAAGGTATGATTGAGAAAACAACCTTAGAGGTGGATGATATTGAGCTTTTTAGAGTTTATTGTTAGAGTGGAAAACATGAGAAACATGCTAGAATTGGAGAAGGGTTGGAAAACATGCCTTTGGATCATGATGAGATGGTTTCTGAGGTATGAGGGAACTCTTATTTTCCTTAATATGTTTGTGCACTATGTAGTTCTATCCATAAATAGGATAACAAATATAAGGACTAATTGTGGATTAGTAAAACATGTTCATTGTATGAGAGGTAGAGTGAATAAGTTGACCGAGTGATTTATATATAAATGGTGATTGGAGAATTGGTTGGTGTTTATGTTTTATAAAATGTTGAGGGTCTTCAAGACAATTTGGCGACAAAAGAGTGTGATAGAACATGGGAACAAGTTAGTTATCAGGAAGATATGTAAGTGAAAGATCAATTGTAGCTAATTGAGGAAGAAGAATAGATGAAAGTATTTAGAGAAGGCCTTGAGAAGACAAACCTTAACATGGATAAATATTATAGTGTGGTGAAGGATGAATTGGAGTAGCATTAAAGACCTCATGAGTAGGAGCTCATGAATACCTTTAAACCCAGGGAGTTTGATGCATGAGCATAAGATTAAAAGACTCATTTTTGTTGTTTTCCTTTTGGTTTTAGATTTGAGTAGGTTTAGGAGGTATTTTTTAATTAATTTATAAGTTTCTTAAATATTTATCTTTATAAAATTTGGTCATTTGATCCTAATAATATTTTTACCGCCAAAACTATCTTTTTTTAAAATTTGAATTTGTAAATGACTTTGGAAGAGTGTTTCTCATCTCATAATGAAATAAAAGGTAATTATCCCTTTTTTATTGGGTCAAGGAAGGTCTTATATATGTTATATAATACAAATAATGTATTAATTTATCATTGGACATGTAAAACTCAACTAAGGTTAGGACTTAGTTTGTGTCTTTTTAATTAGTTAGATAGTTTTAGATAGTTTAGGGATTGGAGTCAAGAAGGGAAAATAAGGAGTGAGAGGAGTACATGAGAATTTCCATGTCTAAATCACTACCATCTAATAAATGTGATTGTGTAATGCTATGAATTCTACTATTTTGAAACAAAATATTATAATCTAAAAGTAGATATAGGTCTAACTTCTTTTATAATGTGGTAGATTGTTGAGAACAATTATTTTTGGCATGTTGATTAGATTGAATAACTTTTGCTATTAAAATTGTAATTGTTCCTCCTTTTTCAACTCGATGTTTCATACATTTCTAATTTTTTTCATACTATGTTGCATATCTAAAATGCATGCATTCATTGACATATTTCCATTTATGTGTTTTCTAATTTGTCCATCTTTATGTTTTATCGACACATATACTTTGTCACAATGTTTCTCAATTTTGTCTAGCTTAAGTTATATTTTGTGGCCCTTTCCTCATTTTCATATACATATTATACATTTAAATTTAGTTAGGGTATCAATATTTTTTTTGGCTCTAATATATAAATTAAAGGTAATTTTTTACCCTATTGAACTTAAAATACCTTCCAATTGTCCATCTACTTTTCTTTCTTTGCATAGGTCTTTGAGAAATGTTATCATCTAAACTTTGTGTTTGTTGAGTATAAGTGTCTTATAATGATGGATCTCATCATCTAGAATGTCCTCAAGTCTCCTCTTATTTTTTATAAATTTATGATTAGTATTTTCAATAGGATTTATTATTTTGTAACATCTAAAAATGTATTTTAGTGTTTCTATCATATCATCTAGTTTGTCCCTCATTGGAGACATGCCATATTCATGTATGTCTTCAAGTGGTGGCATGCCATCATTAATTATATCTTCAAATGGTGACATGATATTATGATTGATTCTTTCATTTAGAAAACCACTACTAGTGAAGGGATATACATACATAAAGTTTTTGTAATTATCCTTTAAATGTAAAATTATAATTACTATAAGTAAATAAAAAAGATTCTATAAATTATTTAGTACCTATATTTTGAGTGGATGTGAGTTGAATTTGTTTAGGTGTTATTATTATCTACCAAAACTAAAATAATATGTTTTTTCATTGATAATTGGCTTGATCTCTTACCATTATCACTAGAAGACATCGAAAAAATTAATTTTTTACAAGACAAGTGTAGAGAGGATTAAAAAACAAGTTAGTCAAGAATTAGTCCATTAATAATTAAAAATGCATAAAGAACTAACTAACCAAGTCTATCTATTTCTATGTGAATTACAAAGGATAACAATAAACAAATGAAAGAAAGAAACACCATATTACCTTCTCAAATAGATTCAACATACCTATGTGGCTCAAAAAAACGTTATCCCTTGATCAAGCATCCTTGTATTTATCAAAAATGGTGGTAAGTTCCTCCAATGTCTCAAAAACACTCCATAAAACCTAGGCTCTTGATTCCAAATCACTAAACTAGTCTATCAATGAAGCTTGCAAACAAAATCTATGATCAAATGCAAAGGCTTGTGGAAATAATTTAACATTATAACTTTTCAATATTCAAGATTAAAATTCATGTCCATGGCCTCTCTATTTATATATTTTTGAGATTGGTTAGGATCAACCCGGACCGTCTATCTCATGATTAAGATGTGTGGCCATGGATAATTCTAATATTTAAAATTAAATCCATAATTATCTTCATCATGACCTTGGAAAAATGGGCATTGAAGAGGAATGGGAGGCATTAACTAGGCATGGGTGACCCATAATTTTGATATTTATGGCATTTATGGCCTAGGAATGTCTTCCGAAGAAATGATGTCCCTTGATGATGTAGTTAATAAGAAGCAATTTTTAGAAAGAAATATTCAATAACTCTCATGGAAAATCCTTTTAAGATCATAATTTGGATTAATTAGCCTTAAATAAGGTTAATCAAAATTTGTGCAATTATTTGAAAATTGGCCCTCAATTAATCAAAATGGTTAGAAAGTCATATTACTGGGTCATAATTTGACTGGAGAGGAACTGAAAGGTGATGTTAGATGCATTGGATCTGTATTCCCATTTAGGATGTTGCCAAAACCAAATAATAAATGTATGTGATGTGTACCAATAAATTAAAAAAAAAGAGTTATCTAGAGCAGTATATGGTAAAATTGTCATTTTGACATGAAATGATCTGATCAAAGTTAGTTGGCCCATAAAATGCATTGCCCTATTTAAGGATACTTTGACATAAAATAGCACTTGTGAGTGAAAATTTCAAACTATTTAGGGTGTTTTATGGATTTTTACCTAAAATGTGCATTTGAGTGCAATTCGAGTAAGATTGACATTTTTAACACAAATGGTGTTAGGAATTGGATGTCTACATTTTACCCCTATTTGAGAAGGCGTAGCGAGACATTCAGGTGATGCAATGTATTTTTAAAGAAAATATTTGTCAAGAAGAAATTGGAATAGATGCATGCTGACCCCTCGAGAGGACATACTAAGATGGAATAAAAGGATGGACTCTCAAAAAAAGAGAAAATGAGAGATTAAACCATAGAATAGATCACATCCAGATGAGCTAATTCTTGCACATGTGATTACCATCAATGATAAAAATATAGTGAGAATTATAATAGGCCCCAAAGATGGGGTAAATGGGAAATATTCAATCCATAAATGTAAGGGACACACTGTAAACATACCTAATTTGAGAGTACAAGCTACACACTTATGGCATTGATCAATCCTGAGACAAGTTGCACACTAAAATATTACCATCATGGGATTTAATGTGGATAGCTTGGAATTATAGGAAAAGAGATAATGTTATACTTTAGGAAGGGAAGAACCACTAGAATAGGGTCTTCAAAGAGAAGATAATAAGAAGTACTCCAATAAAGCATATTTGATCGTGACAAAATAGTTTTACCCCACTAGGGTGAATCTTGATCATTGATAAAGAATAAATAATGATTTTCCCTTGTATATCTGATTTTATTTAGATAAGGTTCAAATGTTTTGGCCTAGCATGGGCGATTGGCAATAAAAATATCTCAAGGATATAACTGAAAAGATAGGTTAAAATGAGCGGGTGCAAACATACATGATGGTGTAATGGCTTAGAAAGCCATATAAAACCAATCATATGAGAATGCACAAAGTGATGAGAGAGATGAAAATAATAATAGAGATAGCTGATCTAACCTCAATAGAAATTGAACACTACCTACATAGTACCATGGACTCATGTTCTAACATGAATTATAGGCCAATGTAGTTCACCCAAGTTTGGGAGAGAATGGAATGACAAATGATGAAAACGGACCAAGAATTGAATAAAATCAAAATTTATGTGAAGAGATGCACATCTAATCATAGAGTTGAGTGCTAAAATACATGTTACC
The DNA here is from genome assembly GCA_037957365.1 of Torreya grandis. Lineage (NCBI taxonomy): Eukaryota > Viridiplantae > Streptophyta > Pinopsida > Cupressales > Taxaceae > Torreya > Torreya grandis. The sequence continues at coordinate 3,620,579 of JARHVA010000537.1, read as the reverse complement.
TAGATGCCTAATTCCATATCATGAGACTAGGTTTTGTAAAGTATTCTTGAGAATCGTTCATCAGAGCTGATGTTGACGTTAAGACTTTGAGACCTGAGCACAAAGTGCTTGATATAGAAAAATAAGTTAGGCATCATAAGTATGAATAACTTAGAATGACATAAGATTCCAATTGTGTTGAGCCAATTCAAATGTGAATACCTATAACTAAAGATAACAGTAAAATAATGACCAAAATCTGAGTTACAATGATTTACATTTAAACAAAAAAACAAAGACAAAGAAAAAGATAAACATAAATTAACCTAGCTTGAAATCAAGATATGATCTTAAGTAGGAACAAAAATTTTTAAAAAAATCAAGAATGTCTTAATGACATGAGACCAAGATATGAATAATCAAGATCCATGTGGACCATCAAGGTATTCTTGAACACAAAAGAGAAAAGCAAAATCAAACAGAAAAACAAGACACCAACAATAATCAAATAAAAAAATGGTCCAAGAACAACATAATAATAGAGGATCAAGATATAAACAATCAAGATCCATGTGAATCATCAATATGTTCTGAAACACAAAAGAGATACTTAAAAACAATCAAGGAAATACAAGACTAAGAATGAGACAAGAAGTAATAAAAATAGAGAAGGAGAAGAAATAAAAGGAGAGGTACAAAATCATAACAAAAAGCCAAGAAAACTCAAATAAACACACAAATAAAACCCATGTTAGTGCAGTTTAAAGATAAATGTTCATGCATGTGTGGTAGAGGTGTTACATTCTACCACATCATAACAAAGAATAATGACATGACAATTATTCCCTAATTAAAGAGGAATATTGAAAGAAGAAATGGGGGAAGAGAAGAAAAGAAAGGGGTTGGCTGAGATGAATCCATACGTATAAGACAAGTGGATACTACCTATATAATTCCATGAATGCCTGTTCCAACATGAACTTCAGGCCAAATGTAGTTCTCCCAAGAAATGGGATAGAAGAAAAATGATGATCAGAATAGCATGATTAATGGTATAGAATAAATGGAAGATATGATGAACAAATGAGAATGATCTGGAAAATAAGAAGCTGATGAGATGAGAAAGAATGATCTTGCAAAATGACAAGTATGTGGGATAAGATGAAATGAACTGGTATTTCTATGCTTACAAAATGACAAGAGTATAACATGGTAGAATGGGAATGTATAAATATATAGAAGTGTGAGACAATGTTTTTCTTCTCTTATGGTCATGTTCTAATGTTTTTGGTAGTTTTAAATTATTTCTAATGTTTTTGGTGTTTTTGAGATAAAATATGCACAATGTGGGACCATCAAGTTGAAGAGATGCACGTCCTAAGAGTAGAGGTTAAAATAAGATAACTAAGCTAGCTACAATGACCCATGTTTGTAAATCAGTAAAAGTGAGTTTATTAATAAATAAATAAATAAAAACAAATATGAAAACTAAGAAGATATGACTATTTACTTGTTTGAAGCTGCACAAGACTATCCTAGCTGAACTACTTTGTGGAACCACTACTAAAGATGTACATAATGTTCATGAGACATAATCAATATCATAATTAGTCAAGGGATAAAAAGTGTTCAAGCTTATAACATGTCCTAGACAAAACAAATAATATGCTTCTGGAATATGAGTAATCCATAATGGGGTGAAGAATATGTTCAGAGTGCCAAATATTCAAAACCTTTACTATTAAGGTTCATGAAAAGTGGACTCGGATAGTATAAAATGTGTTCAAGGTAAGATAAAAGGGTGGGATATAATTATGATAGCACAAGTTACCCCCAAGCTAGGGGTCTTATAGACAATGGTTCAAATTTGTTCATGCGTAGAACCTCTTAAGGTGTATGATGTTCATGGGCTCTAAAAGTTCTTCACCATTAGGTTTAGCCAGTCGATATGCTCCTGATCCATAGCTTGTTATGAAAATATATGGTCCTAACCAATTAGGCTGAAACTTGCCTTTCTTTTTGGGTTTAACATTCATGTTCTTCTGGTTCTCTTTTGAAACTAAGTCACCAATATTAAATTCTTGAGGGATAATGCATTTGCTTTAGCTTCTCTGTAATCTATTCTGATAGGATTACAATTTTTCTAGGGAAGCTAAATGCTTACCATCAAGAATCTCTAGTTTGTGTAATCATGAGGCTCTATAGTCTTTATTATCTTCAATGCACTCTAGTGATATTCTTAATTATGGGATCTCAATCTCAATCAAGATGATAGCTTTAGTGACAAAAATAATGGATTATGGAGTAGCTCTAGTGGGGGTACAATGATTGGTTCTATAAGCCCAAAGGGAAGGAAAGCTTAAAAGTGCCAATTATGGCCAACATCATTGACAATCTTTTTTAAAATGGATAAAATGGTTTTATTTGATGTCTTAGCTTGTCCATTGCCTTGTGGGTTATATGGAGTGGATTTATTGTGCTTGATTTTGATTTTTTGACAAAGAGATTTCACATATTGGTTTACAAAGGATCCACCATTATCAGATATAATATGGGTCGAGATACCATATCGATAGATGATATGGTAATGAATGAATTTGGTTATTTATTTCCTAGTAACATAAGTGAGAGGAATGGCCTCAATCCACTTGGTAAAGTAATCAGTTGTAGTCAAAATATGCTTATGGCCATTTGAAAATGTCAAGTTAATTTTCCCAATGAGATTGAGACCCCATGTTGAGAATGGCCATGGTGCTTATAATCAGCTGCAATGGTAAGGAAGGTTCATGTATCAAGTTGTCATACTGTTAGCAAGGAACACACTTATTTACATAATTACAAGCATCTATCTCCATTTTTGGCCAATAATAGCATGTTCTAAGATGTTTCTTTGTTAGGACTACACCATTGGTATGGGCCCCACACATTCCTTCATGAACCTCCTTTAGTGCGAGCCTAGATTATCCCAAAGATAAACAATGAAGAATCATTCCATCATAGCCTTTATTATAAAGCATGTTTCCAAAGAGGATATAACATGTTAAGTGATGAAAGAATAGTTTTTGTTGGTTTTTGGAAAGGTTGGTGGGAAATACATGACTATGGAAATAGTTATAAAAATCTTGGTACCATGGTAGCTCAGGTGAGGAATTAGGATCAGCAATGGTGCATATCCTCTCTAAATCTGATAGAATATGTGTTGGCTAAAGAATATTTTCAATCAAGAATTGATACTCTTTAGCACTATCATGTATTTGAATCATGGAACTAATTATTTCCATGGCGTTTGTAGATCTGTTGTTGACTCATGCAATTTTCTCAAACTATAGAGATTTAAAATGTGTTTTGAGGTTATTGATAATTTGCTTTTAAGGAATAAGCTTATCATCTCTCATTTGATACTAGTTAGTTGTCTAATTTATGATTAGCTATAAATCTCCATAGACCTTTAAGCTTTGAATATCCCACTATATGGAAAGATGGAGCCCTATAACCAATGCCTCCTATTTGGCCATATTGTTTGTACACTAAAATTGTATATGGAAGGTTTTGGGGATCAAATCCCCTTTATAATGTGATCAACAATATGCCAGCTCTAGACCCTTAGGATGTGAAGGACCCATCAAAATAGAGAATCTAATATTAATTTTCTTGTGATGCTTGTTATATCATCATAATATAATCATCTGGAAGGTCAAAGTTGAGAGGTTGAGTGGTTGTAATAAGAGCTTCTGCAAGCTAGTCTACAAGAACCTATCCTTTGATTTCCTTTTGATTTTGGTACTCAATATCAAACTCACTAAGGAGCATAATCCATTTATCCATGCATCCTTGAATAACTACTTTAGATAAGAGGAACTTAAGAGGATCTACCTTGGTGATAACAATAGTTTTGTTATTTAACATATAATGTCACAATTTTTGAGTTGTGAACACCATTGCTAAACATACCTTCTCAATAGGCATATAATTATTTTTGTAGGCTACCAATGCATGGCTTAAATAATAAACCACATTTTCCTTATCATGATCATCATGCTGATCCAAAAGTGCCCCTAGTGCATGTTTTGTGCCTGATATATAAAGAAGCAGTGGCTTTACTTGTGTCAGAGGTCATGGGATTGGTGGATTGGTCAAGTATGTTTTAAGAATTTCAAATGCTATTTGAAAATCTTCATCCCACTAAAATTTTACCCATTTATTTAAGAGGTGGGTAAATGGGTGGCACTTATCTACCAATTGAGAAATAAACTTGTGTATAGACTGGATTTTTCCTTGTATACCTTGTAACTATTTAAAATTGTTTGGTGGAGGCATTTCCATAATAGCATTTAACTTTGAAGGGTTGACTTTGACCCTTATTGTGATATAATAAACCCTAATAATTTTCTTGATTTGACTTCAAAGACACATTTCTTAGGATTCAAGTGGAATTTATATGCATGAAGCCTCTCAAATATTCTTCATATAATGTCAGGGTTGTTGGGTGAATATTTTGTTGGCCAACTAACTGGTGAGCAAAATAGTTCCTATCACCACAACATAGGAAGATTGGTCATCTAATGTTGTAGTTTTACCACATCGAAAGGGGACAAATCTCTCCTCTCATCAAGGGGAGGTTCCCTATTAAATATATGGAGAAAATTTCCTTCATAGAATTACATTCTTGCATGTTTGGTGCATTTATATATTAAATAAGATGCTATTGGGGTGGAATGTGCCCCTAGTTTTATTGTTGTTGGGGTGGAATGTGCCCCCAGTTTTGTTGCTATTATGGTGTAATGTGCCCTTGGTTTTGTGTGGATCTATAAGGAGCTTATACCTTTCGATCCATGATTTGGTTCTAATTTTCTTCTTGAGTTGAGAACATAGGCCATTGATTCTTGGATTGTAAAACATTCTCTGAATTTGGTTGTTTCACACTTTGTTGATTTTGGAAATTTCTATGTTTATTTACCAATCTTTGGGTTGGTTGAAAAGAACTAGCCAAATTGTCTTGAGGGATTTCCTTAATTCAAACTGAATGTTTGGGTTTTTGAGTTTGTAAAGTAATAAGAGGTTCTTGATGATTGAAGAACATATGTTCCATGTCAAATGGAACACTTTGTAAGGTCTCTTGTTACTTTAACTATTCATTTAGATTACCTTGATCTACTATGGTAATGTGCTCATCCAATATTTGTTGCATACTTTTAACCATATTTTCTTGTTCTTTCAAAGCATTATTATGAATTGAAGTGGCAACTAAGGATTTATTTAAGTTTATGACAAGTTGATCTGCATATCATTGACTTATTATCTTGATCTTAGCTAGAAGATCTAGATTTGTGGGCTTTGTTTTTTTTTGTATTTCCTTTCCTTTCTTAGAGGAAGAAGGTGTGTCCAATTGTCTAAAATATTTATCTTGTTGTCATTCTTCTCCTTCTCTAACTAAGGTATGCAATTATTCTGTAGGAAAATCAAAAGGTAGTCTAGCACCTGATTCTATCAATCTAAGAAGGTTTTCATTTTGATCTTCTTGGGTTTGATATCTATTTTAACCATATTTTGGTCCTACTATTGTGGGGATATCATCAAAAATAATGGGGTTATCTTGACCATCATAAAATTTCTCATCTTCATAACTAATACCATAAGAGGCCCCAATACAAGTGAACCTTTGGGTCATGTCTAAAAAGAGTTATTTTATGTGTTTAACTAACTTTGGACCAATGCTTCGACAACCAATCAATGAATTTTTTAGCTCTCTCTTAAACAAATAACCAAGGTACCAATGAGACTATAATGGGGGTTGGATTGAGACCATGCATAATTTTTATAAGATTTGGTTCATGACTTTACTTAACCTCTAGTATATTTGAAATCATATAGATCGAAAGATAGTAAGGTAACTCAAAGACCCAAGGTGAAAACTAGTACACCAAAGCCTAGATCTTTGTGATATGCTTGCAATGTAAAGGCTAGTTTCAACTTTGATAAGTTGACCCTACAAGTTTAAAGGAAATCTCTCTAGATTATGACAAATATAAAATGAACTAAAAAACTCAAGATGTAAAAACATACGTGAATCACTACATATAAAGATAGGACCAAATATGTAGCACAAAGTCACCACATGATTCTAGTAGGATAAAATATGTTTTAGGACTCATAGTGTGAGAAATATGCAAGATGACTTGAGTCCACCAAGATGATAATGTGATTTTGAGTCTTAATAAATGACCTTCAATCCAAATGGAAAATTTAACCCAAGTTAAAATAAGCTTAGTGCAAAAATGGCGAACCCAATTTGACACACCAACCCTTAGAACTCACAGAGGTTCAATTTCAAATGTGGATTATAAATGAAGGATTTAAACAAATTAGGTAAAATATCTAGACTCAATTGGGCAGCATGACTACACCAAAGTGGATGACATGACACAAATATTTTGATAACATTTTAAACAAGGGAAAGGTGAATTTTCCATTTGGATAATGTAATGCCTCCTTTGCTCAAGAAAATTGAGGATAATGTGTTTTGGTTAAGTTTATTAAGTTAATAAGTAGTTTTAGACACAAATCAAGACCATGTAATCTAATGATAAAAGACAAATGTCTTAAGTCTAAACTGACAATATATGACAAAGTGGGGTCTACTAAACTAGTAAGGTTTCGATCGTTCTATGGGAATCAATTACACAATGACTTTCACATCAAATGATGCAAAATACAAGCATGAAAATTTGGTAACTATGGTATTGGCTAGTTGTAAAAAGGTCTAGTCCTTTTTAAAATCACTATGTCTTGTTGTTCACTCAGTGTAGTGCATTATCCAAATGCAGATACATCCCATGTGAAACTCTAAAGGAGTCAAATAAATTCAATGTCAAGAGGTGAAACCCTAGGTCAAAGCTTCCTTAAAAAACTCATGGGAGGTAATGATGTCCCTCTCACAAGCCAAGTTTATATGAAAATAAAGAGAGCATAAAATAGAAAGGCTTTAGGGTTATTTTCAATATCACCCAAACTTTGGTGAGTTTTTGGGGAGTAATTTAGGTGACATTATTTCTAAGCCTTGGACTAGGCTATTTGCAATAGTAATGTCACTTTGTATTCCAAGGGTTCCCTAAAGGGGATAAATGGAAGAGCATACACGCAACATTCCTCTTTTTGCCAAACAAAACCTAAGTAAATAACTATTAAAAACAAGAATTAACAAGTGTGTTCAATTTTAAACCCAAATGAAATATTTGGTGGTGTTCATTTGAACCCTTGGTCTTAGTTGCAAACTTTGAAAAAATTCACCAAAACATCTAAATTCTTTCTTAAAACACCAAAAAAAGTTCCTAATTGTTTTTTAAGCATGAAAAATGTGATTTAAACATGTTTTTGTAAAATTTCAAGCTTAATCTTACAACAAAAATGTTAGCATGTCCTTTAGCTTTGAAGTTCTTTTTAGTTTGAAACAATAAACTTTGGAAAAATAGCTCTTAGGTCTATGTTTCTGGAAAAACATAGTGATCGACATTAGTTATTACAACTAACGATGGCTAATTTTTCTAACCAATGTTGGTTACCTAATCGACATCAGTTAAGAGATGCAACCGATGTCAGTATTACCTATTGATGTCAGTTACTATGCCAAACCATGGAAACAAAAAATGGCCAAATAAAGTTAGAAAATAAATTTGCAAGAGTTTTAAGGGTCCAAATAAATATTTTAGAGTTACAAAATGATCTTCCTTAGGTGTGAGATGCATCTTGTCCCATCAGGTGTGCCAAGATGTAGAGAGGATTAAAAATCAAGTTAGTCAAGCATTAGTCCATAAATAATGAAAAATGCATAAAGAACTAACTAACCAAACAATCTATTCCTATGGGAATTACAAAGGATAGAAAGAAAGAAATGAAAGAAAGAAAGCAACACCATATTACCTTCCCAAATTTATTCACCATACCTATGTGGCTCAAAAACATGTTCTACCTTGATCAAGCATCTTTATATTTGTCAAAAATGGTGGTAAGCTCCTCCAATGTCTCGAAAACACTCCATAAAACCTAGGATCTTAATTCCAAATCAATAAACTAGTCTATCAATGAAGCTTTCAAGTAAAATCTATGATCAAATGCAAAGCCTTGTGGAAACAATTTAACATTATAACTTTGCAATATTCAAGCTTAAAATTTATTTCCATGGCCTCCCTATTTATAGATTTTTTATATTGGTTAGGATCAACCATGGCTGTCCATCTCAAGATTGAAATGTGTGGCCATGGATAATCCTAATATTTGGAATTAAATCCATAATTACCTTGGAAGAAAGGCCATTGAAGAGGCATGGGAGTCATTAACTAGGCATGGGTGACCCATAATCTTGATATTTGTGGCATTTATGGCCTAGGGATGTCTTCCCAAGAAATGATGTCACCTAATGATGCAATTAATATGAATCAATTTTCAAAAGAAATATTCAATAGCTCTCATGGAAAATCCACTTAAGCTCTTGATTTGGATTAATTAGCCTTAAAAAAGGTTAATCAACATTTGTGTAATTATTTGACAATTGACCCTCAATTAATCAAAATGGCTAGAAAGTCATATTATTGGGTCATAATGTGATTGAAGAGGAACTGGAAGGTGATGTTAGATGTGTTGGATCTGTATTCCCTTTTAGGATGTTTCCAACACCAAATAACAAAGGTATTTAATGTGTACCAATGAATTAGAATAAAAGAGTGATCTAGAGTATTAAATGGTGAAATTGTCATTTTGACTTGAAATGATCTAATCAAAGTTAGCTATCCCATAAAATGCATTGCCATATTTAGGGATACTTTGACCTAAACTAGCACTTGTAAGTGACAAGTTCAAACCATTTAGGGCATTTTATGAATTTTGACCTAAAATATACATTTGGGTGTAATTCGAGTAAGATTGACAATTTCAACACAAATGGTGTTAGGAATTGGATGTCTACAACAATTTATGACTAACCATTTGGGTGTGACAAGGATGTGCATTGTGTAGCTAGGTGTCTATACTATATGGTCATATTTCAGACCATGTGGATGCAATAAATTTACTCTAGTCACTATATAGACCTTGTGGTCAACATATATATCTTTTAAATGTCATATAATCCCTCTGGTCACTGTCTAGTCCCTTTTGTCACCATCCACCCCCTAAGAACTATGTAAAATTCCTCTAGTCACTATCCAATCCCTATGGTCGGCATACAAATTCTATGGTCATTTTAGAATCCCTCAGGTCATTATATAGAACTTGTGGATGTTGTCCTAAAAATATGGACAATGTTCAATCCATTTGGTCATCATCTAGACCTTGTGGACACTATTCAAACTCTATGGATGATGTTTAGTCCCTCTAGTCACTATCTAGTCCTTTTAGTCTTTATCTAAATTATTTTGTCACTATCTAGAACTTATTTCATCATCTAGACCATGTGGATGTCATCTAATCCTTATGAAAATTATCTAGTCCCTATGGTCACCATCCAAAGTATGTGGTCATTATTTAGATCTTATGGACATTATCTAGGTCCCTTGTTCATCATCAAGAGTTTGTGTTCTCCATCCACACCCTATGGACATGATCTAGGCTCCTTGGTCATCATTCACCATCTATGATCATTGTCTAGAGTGTGTGGATGTTGTTTAATCCTTATAGTCATCATCTAGAGTATGTGGCATCCAAAATGTGTAGTTTATCATCTATACTTTGTCAAATATTAATCTTCTACAAAATATATTTAGGTGATAGTTATATAGATTAGATGTGTGTTATATAATATACGTTGGTGAACCAAGAAGAATGTCCTTTGAGGCCATGGAAACATATAGTCATAATTATGGAATTAGATGCAAATTGTATGTGATTCAAACTATAAATATTATTTACAATAAAAAATTGATGATGACCTAGTGCTCTTTACTATTTTGAAAAAATCACCAATTACAAATCTTTGAAAATGAAATATTCATGAAATAATGAATATTCTACACAAAAAAAAACCCTAATCTAAATCATTAGGTTGACATTAATCAATGAAAAATAGAATATGTTTGAGATCCCATAAAATCATTCAAACCATTTCCTAAATCAACCTTATACCTTTATTTTTTCTTATATGATATTTGTAGTTATTAGCATTGATTGATTCATATTGTATTGTTTGCCTTTAAGACATTCTACTAGATTAAGTGTTATTTATATTTCACATGTAACTTCCTCTTATTTCTTATATAATGGATATTCAAGATATTTTATGTGAAACTAATAATTAAATTAATGAAGAGAAATATAATGAAAATGAAAACCATATTGATCCACTTGAACTTAAAGGAGTAGGTCAAAACCAATTCAAAAAAATAGCTAAATTTTTCCAACATATTCAATAGAACCCATGAGTTCAACAAGATCATTAGTATAATTTTAGCATAAAAATCTGAGCATCAAGCTGAAATTTCCATAATCCACCATAATAGTTACCTTTTTGGGTTGTCAAATATTATATTTCCAATGTTGTTACTTATAACATTGTATACACTCCTATTTCTAGACTGATAACATCTTCCTTTGGCTTCAAAACAATACTTGGTCTCTAAATTGTATATATTCCTATGCATACTCATGCTACTTATACTCCTCCTATTACCTCTCCAAACTCTCCTCTTGAGCATGAATTTATAACCTCAAAATCTAAGATAGCTAATATCGAGCAAAATATTTCTCATGTTATCCCTACTATGGACTCATGTTTCATGTTGCATAACCCTTTGGCAACCAAAATTGCATCTTATCTATTATCACTTGGTTTTATGGCTCCTATAATTTCTCTATATAAAGACAAAGGTGATCTTGAAAATCATTTTCATGTATTCCATGCATCTTTTCTATACTATGCAGACAATGACAAAATGTTGACAAATATCTGTCCAATAATTCTAAAAGAATATGCTCTTTGATTGTTTTATGATCTTCCTCTTCAATCAATAAATGTTTTAAATCCTTTGAAGTCAGTTTTTAACACACTTTTTTATCAACATTGACGACAAATTATAATATGTTCAAACTTAAATGCTCAAATAGGGGTATAATAAAATAATCAATGAATTTATAAAAATATACTAAATTATGCTAGTAAAACAACAAATCAAATGTCCAATAATGATCTCCAAGGTATATTTAATAAAAGTTTTATATCTACAATTTAAGATTCAATTATGTTTTATAAGTTCAAATATTTTGATGAACTATGCCATATAATCAAACAGTGGGAGGTCAAGTTTATAACTTTGAAAAAGCATAGGTATAATTCAAATGATCCTTTTAATTCAAATGTAAACTTTCAAAATAATCCAAATGGACTGAAATCTAGTCATTATTCCTCCACCAATGGAATTGGACATGTCTAAGCCACGATTTAAATTTTTTGATGGAAATACATATTTTGAACACCATAGATGTATTTGGCATTGTAAAAATATATGGTTCAAGCTTAAGGATAATATTTAATATATCACCGACGATTACATTATTGATATAGGTACACCTATTAAAGGGATAACACAAATAAGTGAAAATGGAAATCTCAAAATGAATAATTATTCTTTTTCAAATCATGAATAAATTATTAAGGACAATTATTAAGTACATTACTCATATAATTATCATCCTCCTTATACACATGGACATCCATTTGATAACATCATTAGTACAACTTAAAGTAAATAATCTTCACATCATACGATCACATTTGATAACAATGAAATTGTTTATGATGATTCAGATAGACATGCAATATTTATTTGAGTATATGTTGATAAAAAATCCATATATAATGTTATATAGATAATGGATCAAGTTAAAATGTGTGCACCATAAATTTTTTTTAACTCTCTTGGTTATACAAAACAAGATTATAAGATACTTCTAGAGCTTTCAAAAGAAATTGAAGGACATACATAGGATACTATTTGGCCATATAACACAACCCTTTAAATTGGGGCCACTCCATTCCTAGTTTTACCAAGAAAAGGGGACTTTTACATGCTTTAGGATGCCCTTAGATACAAAAAAAAAGAGCAATACCTTCTAAAGTACATAAATGTCTCAAATATATTCTTGGTAGTTAAGTGATTAACATTTCAAGGATCAAATATGAATATCCTTTGTAATAAAAAATATTTACTTATTCTATAGAACATATTCCTAGAATAATCATGGATAAATATGATAATTATTGTGAAGTCCAATGCTTAAAATTACAATTTAAAAGCATATAGAGAGAGAGAAGGAATATAATACTTCCAAATATTAAAGCCTAGTTCATGTTGATATTTTAGCCTCCTATGATATAACACAACCCCTACCATCTAAAACATGACCATTGTATCAACTTCCCTTTCAAATCAGGTCTTTTTAAAGAAATTTAGAATATGTTAAGGTAACATTGGGCATGTTAATGTTTTCTTGCATAAGTTAAGCTATACTTGATACATGGTAAAAGCATTGATTGATTATTTCTTAGGGCAGCAAGGTGCTCCATAGTGAATAGGTGGATGAAGAATAAAAATTTGGTAAGATGGAAACATTTCTTAGGGCATGTTAAGGTAACTTTGGGCATGTTAATGTTTTTTTGCATAAGTTAAGCTATACTTGATACATGGTAGAAGAATTGATTGATTATTTATTATGGTACCAAGGTGCTCCATAGTGAATAGGTGGATGAAGAATAAAAATTTGGTAAGATGGAAACATTTCCATTTTTAGACTTTGGAAAAGTTAAGGTAGTTTTTGAGAAATTAAGATATTCACTTATTTTGGTCTTATTGCATGTTCTAACATTGTAAAGTGACTTACTATGAAACATAAAATTTAAAGAGTGGAACACCATACATAGTGGTCAAATAGGTTTTTGGGGTCATTTTACATTTTTTAAAGAACATATTATATCTATCTTGCATGTACACTTGGTTGAAAGGTCAATTACATCATTTTCTAATGTACACTCACTCTAAAAAATTATTTGGTTTATTGTCTAACATTCAAACAAAGCATAATATAAGGAATGATAGGAAAATAAGTTTAATATAATTATTTTATGTTACACCATCACCATACAAGCCAAGATAAACTCCATTGGCATCTAGTTCACAACTCTAGCAGGGTATTTTAGCAAAATATGATAGTTTCTTGGTGAAGAAGGGTCTATGGAGATCTATTTGAAAGATTTTTTAAGATTATCATTGTATTATAAGACCCTCCAAGGTATAATTTAGATTAAATAATATCAAAGCATGTAGATAATTAAGTTTAAGGTCTAAAAAAGGTAGAAAACTATTCAAATCTTCTATTAGGTCTTTGGCAAGCTAAGAAGAGCCAGTTTGATGGCGTTGTTTGATCAAAGAGAAGAGACTAAACGACCAAAGGTTTTATGGGTTTAATAAAACCAATATGACTTAAATTTTTTTAGTAGAGGTTCAGGGTTAGAATGTCTATGCTTTGTGAACAATCACTAAGAATATAATTGCTCCTAAAACCATTTAAAACCATAGGTGTTTGGTTTTAGAGAATTTTAGTGAATTTTTTATCTATTTTGTGTAAATAAAATTTTTTGAGACCTATTTTAGGTTATAATTAATCCTAATACACCATATCAAATCAAACATATAATGCATTAATGAGTGGAATGTGAAGGTACAGGTTTGTAGATTGTGAGAAAGTGTGAGTTTTGGGCCATTTTGAGAAGATGCAAGGTTTCTGTCTCATGTAAAAAGATAATATAGATAATAAAAAATTTTATAAATTCCTAAAAAACTAAAACAAAAACATGAGACCTTGGATCAGATCTACATTGGCATAAAACTTCAAGTTTGTAGTCTTTTGGCATAACAATCAAGATTCTTGTACTGTGAGATGTTTCCATGCATCAAAGTGATTAGAAATAGGTTATTCATAGTGTATTAAACTTAATAGAATGAATTATACATAATTTAGGATATATTATAAAATAATAATAATAATAATAATAATAATAATAATAATAATAATAATAATGTATGCATGCATACCAGCTAACTATGTTTAAGGTTGCTTGTAGGTGGTCATTAAAAATGGCCTAGAAAGAAAGGATTAATTATATTTGCCTAGATTTTGGGATATAAAATTAATATTAAGGACTATCACTATTATTTGAGCATGTTAAATTAAATATATATATTAAACAAGTCTTTTATTGAATGGAATAAGCTAAGTTCTTTTAGAGAAGGTGTTAGACTTGCAGAAGACCTAATAGATCAATGCTACAATTGAAATTTGATATTTAAGAAACCAATAAGATGATTGGTTTATTGATTTTTTAAGTAATATAATATATTAAAAATTCATAAATCATGTTGTAAAAATATCTATAATCATCCTTGATAAGTAAAAATTATAATTAGCAGTTTATGAAGGTCATTGAATCTAATGTTCTTGAATAAGGTTTCAAGAGTGAACAAAGCAAGTGATAGTTTTGAAACTAAGGTTAAGACCTAATGAATTATTGAGTTATCAATATTTATGATAAATATAAATAAAACAAAAAAGCTCTTTCATGATCATGCATGACCAAAATAGCAAAAGAGGAATGTAGTCATGTATACACAAGTGGACTATATAAGTTTGTAGATTTGGAATGAAAGGTTCTTGGAAAATATTTGTGTATTTTCTACTTGAATAGGTCCTCAAACAAGATAAATTGAATTAAAATTGAATCTATAATAATTTTAGGTTATAATATATATGATATTTGAACTTTATAGAAAGATTGCAATATGTTTTAGTCCTAAATAGGGACCTTTAGGCCTACACATAAAAAATGGAAAGAAGATACATTTTTGTGTTGAATTTGTAGTCTAGCAACTCATGTTGAGTGAGATGGTGTAAATTATTATATTTTTTATGTGAAATAGATCCCATTAAAAGAGTAATGATTCTCAAACCCTAGAAAGGTGATATATACAAAGGAGAATGCACACAATAGTGTATAAGTAGTTTAGGATGAATAAGTTCTAGAGGATTTTGGTATCTACTTTGGAAAGAAGGATAATTGAGTAAGTGGAAAAATATAATAAGGTATCTCAAAATACATCACTTCATTCCTCCTAAGTTGGGTAAGTCCTAAAACTCATAACAATCCATTTATATATCAAGTGACTAAGAGAACAATATGAATATACATGCTCAACTTGATTGTGTTAAGTCTATGAGTAAGTTGATGAATGGAAAGTGTGAGTTTTGAGTGTAAATTAAGATTTGAAATATAATTTAATATTTAGATAACACATAAGAAGGTTGACATAATTATTATATACCTTTGAATGAGGAGAGAACTCAAAAATATAAGAGTTAGGGTCAAAACCCCTAAACTATCATGAAACCCTAGCTATAGGTAAATATAAGTCATAGGAGGTATAAGGGGTTAAGTTAAATTAAACCAACCTATATGAGGATTTTTGAACTAAAAATACAGCATTTGAAGCCATTTTTCATTTAAATAATCCTCTAGAATGCACACCTACATGTTTTCAAGCTTGAGAAGACAAACTTTCTCACATGGGAAGTTGGTTGAGGAAACGCATGGGGAAAAAACATTAGGGGATGATTATAAGGTTTGAATAATTCAAAATTGTGGAATTTTTAAATTTAATGGGGTCTCAACTCTATGAAAAATTGGTAACAAGTTGAAGACCTAAAAATCTCCTTTATGATCCTAAGAGGAGCTTGATGATTGTGAATGACCTATAATGAACTATAATGAATTATAAATGTCTTGAAAACCTATGAAGATAACTTTAAAATCTTGTGGTCACTTTTTAGAGAAATAATTTTTTATGTGAAGAGAAAGACAAGAATAAAGGTCTAAAACTATATTTTTCAACTGGTATGCATAGTGTTTGAGTGGAGTTGAACCTCCTAACCATTGGAAGAGATGCTATAGGAATGGTAAGAGGTAAAATGGTATTTTATAAGTCTTTACATAGGCTTTAATTTTGATGTGATAGGTTTCCAAGTAAAGAACCAAGTCATGATGAAGATTGTCTTCTCGATTGCATATAAAATCAAGGTTATGGAACTTATCAAGGTCACCAATGGCATAAATAACCTCATGAAACCAATATAAACATAAAATTATAGCCTTGATATATTATAAAATTAATGAACAAATAAATTTAGATGGATACAAGTAGAATAAAATAACTTGTTCATAGGTAATTTAATAAGAATGTTGTTGAAGACCATCAAATAAATTTACATGCTTTATCATATTTTTAATCTTACCAAAAATATAAAATGTTCTCAGAGACTCTTAAAAAATCCTCAAACATATTCAACATAAATTATAAGATCATGGGACATGGACAAGGACTTATGATATTCCACAAGTCTACTTGGAATTTCTATTGCAAGAATACAAATCCCTCTCCAAACTCATGTCAAGTAAGTTGTGAAAACTCAATTGGAGGTGATATATAAGCTTGGATATAAGATTTATGATATTATATAATATATAAATGGACTTAAAATTACTATTGTGATAATATTCAGTCATAAACCAAACTTTGTTATGAGAGATAAGCCTACCTCCATCACTATATTTTGAGCCAAACAAATTTTTGTATAAAATTATAGGTTATAATGACAAAAATAACAATATGATAAGGTATAAATCTTAAATATAATTCTCACCAATATATGAGATGCATTAAAATAATAAAGGATGGCATATAAATATTCTAATAGTTTCAATAAAGCCATGTGTCAAGTTAACAACTTGTAAATCCCTCAACCAAGAAAAGGTAGTTTCAAGTGAAGAGAAATGAGTCATATGAGTTAAAGAGACACTTATACACCACCTCTCATGAATATATCATAGAAAAAGACAAAACATGTTCATGGATGAATAATAGGACTATTTATTCACCTTATCTTTGTATGATAACTACTTTTATGATAGATGGTAGTCATGATGGAATTCCTCCATGTCCTCTCTCTCTCTCTCTCTCTCTCTCTCCTCATTTATTATATATATATTTTGCTTGAGATGGATTTTAAATGGATTCTCTACATGAGTATGGTGAATTCCTGATCCTTTTTTAATCCTTTGAATCAATAGATGAATTATTTTTACCTTCTTATATGACTATATTTAGTGTGTACTTATGAATGGTTAATATAATCATGTGATGATTTAATTCTCCTTGATTTTTTATCCTATTTGCTCATGTTAATGAAATTTAAAGTCACTTTTTTAGGTTATATTTAGTGCCATACCTTTTTCATTTATTTATTACTAGTGGATATCTTCAACCCTATTAGTTGTGTGTTGAATCTCTAACCTCTCTACAAAATATTTATTCAAGAGGGTCATATTAGAAGTTGTGTAGTGTTAAGCCAGTGTAGTTGTTGATTGTGCACCTAAAAATGAGTGGTAGTGTTCATTACATTTGGTGCATCATCTTATTTACTTTCATGTAGTGTTAGTCTAGGAATAACATAAAGGAAACTATACCTCTTTGGAGATTCACTCCACCATTTAGGTCACTCATAGCCTAGGAGTGTTTCCATTATGTAAATTGGGTGAAGAGACTTGAATACATCCTCAAAGGGTGAAAATCAAAGTGAAAATAGTTTTTTTCATGTTTTGTGGGATATTTACTCAAATTAATCCATATATTAAAGGATTTTTGGTGTTATAATTTAATAAATTATCCTTTGGAATCATTTATACAAGCATCAATCATGACTATGAGTTTATTCAACTAGTTGTATCAACCTAGGTATTATTTCTAAGCAATTATGCTTTGTTTTTTATTTTCACATTAAGTTTCATGGTTGAGTTTTAAAGTTGGTTTCCATTAAAAACAATTTATTGGTCCATATAAACCCTATGAAGAACCATACCAGTACTATAACTATCCCACTTTCCCCTAATATGACTCTAATTATGCACTTAACCAACCTTACTAAGATTTTCAACCTTCATACTAGTATTTCCAAACATGCCATTAGTCCTATATACCCCCTTGTTAAACATGAGATATATATTTTACTTAATCAAAATTCCTTTTTCTTTAACCACTTAATCATACATTCAAAATATGTAATAAAACTAAAACAATAACATGCACCACATAAGAGAGAGAGACACCAGATTTTATGTGGAAACTCAAAGTGGGAAAAACCATGAAGAACAATCTCAAGTATATAAATGAGCACCAACTCAAGTTTACTATGTTTGCAAGCACCAACTTGTAAGAGCACCAATCCCTTTGCTAAAAACCAACACAATAATGATTTGTGTGCACCAATACACAAGAGAAAAAACCCATTTTGTGTATAAAACACCACTATCTCTCAATGTTGCTTTCTCAAAAAATGATATCATACTACTATATCTCTTCTCTTTTCTCTAATCTCCTATGTTCTTCTCATCTAGATAAAATAATTCACTTCTATACATCAAAATTTCTTCCCAAGGATCATTTTATAGCCGTAAAAATGACCTTTGGAATTCACCCTTTGAGACCTTTCAATTCACATAGAAAATGGTGCCAAACTTGTCTTACATGACCCTTCAAATTACTCAAGGTAACCCTTCATGGGAAAAGGCATCCTTTCCCTCGTTTATCTTTATTTGGTGAATCTTAAAATTCCTCAAGGTGACCCTTCATGGGAAAATTCATCCTTTCCCTCCTTTATCTTTAATTGGTGACTATTTGACTTCCTCATGGGCCCTCTTTTGTCTTTATCCAACCAAAAATATATTCGTTAATATTTAAATAATATTAACACACTTTACCCAATATATGAACATTAAAAACACCTTTATACATTAAATACTATATTTATAGACTTTTGACAATAATGAAAATATTTCAAACACCCCTTTTACTCTAAGCCAACCTTATCCTAATCTCAGTCTATCCCAAATTGATAGTGATATCAAGGCTAAGATTGAAACAATTGATCAAGAAGAATAAATTTTTTGAAACTTACTTCCTTAAGTCCCTCAAACTCCTCAAAAAAGGAATTTTCCAAGATTCTCATCTACTCACCATATTCTCATCTAAAGTCAAGAGAGGGAGAAAGTTGTAGAATCCAAACCAAGAAAGGTTCCATGTTTCATGAACCCCTCATCTACTCCTCAATTTGTAATTATTTATAAGGATGAAGGTATATCATAATTTGATAGTATGATTGCTAAATAAAAGGAGGAGAATAAGGTAATTTTGGCACAAGCCTACTTTCCTCTACCTCAAGATATTATAATGAGCCCATTACACCTAAGTTTCCAAGTTGGAATATTTCTCCTTCAAACCCAAACCAACTCATGAGAAAATTCATCCAACTCTACCAAATGATCCATTTCCCCCTCCCATCATCTCCCTTTTTGAAGTGGCACTAGTTATGAGGAAATAAAGTGAAAGAGAGCCCTTATTGAGTCACTTTCCATGTGAAAATGGTTATTTTACCCTTCCTCCACTATTTTGATCCTCTAACACTCCCACCATCTCCCTTTGCATTGGAGTACCTCTTATATGGAGAGCAGATGGGGAACATCCAAATGAGCAGACTAGCCCTTCAAGTGAACATGATGAAAAGCTTCAATTTTTAGTTATAGCTTTAAATTAGCCTCAATAAGGCTATTATTAAGATTCTAAATATATAGTTGTAGTATAGGTACAATTAAACACTCCTCAAGATGTATCAACTAGCCAATAAGAGAAGGAACATCTAAATGAATAAAATTTAATCTTTCCTATTAAAGATTCCATTCAAGGGCATGATCAATAGCATTTTTGGATAGAATAGATACCTTTCGACATTATAGAGGAAGAAAAAAAAAATAAAGTGTTATGAGTATGGTATTAGAAAATAATAATATGAATTTACACTTAGAGGCATTGATTCTGATGATAAAGAAGAGGACGCTGAAGTAGTTGTCTTGACCAGTGAACATTGGGATGTTGTGAGATAAGAAAGTTAGTGTGCCCTTGGAATACACAATGAATATCATATCATCTCAAGTAAATAATTCTTGAAGGTGGCTATGAAGATGTCCATGAAGACATGACAATTTATCAAGTTGTATCTAGGCATGAAGGAGACTCCAATGACATGTGGCAGTCCTATTTATACATTTCAAAAAAAAATTAGGATATTAATAGGCCCAAAACTTATTAGGATAAAAATAAGGGTTTCATATATGTTGTTTCCATCATAAATGGATAAGAAGATGACCCTAACAAGTCAGGACAACAAAACCATGATTCCATGGAAAAATAGGAGGCCCTTAGTGGACTTACCTCTCCTATAAAATACAATTAAGACATTAATCAAGCTATATAGGATAACTTTTATAAATATAATTCTCAAGTAGTCATGGATAGTTAGAAATAATCTTTGTGTGAGGTATAATTTTAAGTATTAATGGCACATAATCAAACTTGGGTAAGGTATTTATAGTCATATAAAATGAAAAAAATGGTAACTTGAGTCTGAATAATGACACCCAACCCTTAGAACCCTCTTGCTTACTCTCATGACCCTCATAGGCATCATTTTCACTGATTCTTAGTCATCCATAACCTTCTAAACTTGATCCCAGCTGAGCCAAACTCCTCTTTCCATGATAGATCAATCCACCCAGGTCCCATCTACTTAAGATAATAGCACCACACTAGGACTATAGTGTCAATGCCCACTCTTGTCTAATTTCGATGCTCTTGTCTAAGTCCATTTTTGGCCCCAATAGTCAATTTATTTTGGTTCCATGTCCTTCTACTTGTTCACCTAATGTGAGCACATTTAACCCATGACCAATAGATCCCTATAAAATCCCATTCAAAGATCATTTTTAAGGAGTTGAAAATTATCACTAAGTAAAAAAGAATACAAGCAAGACTACTCAATAAATCTTCCCTATTCTTTGTATGCAACCAACCAATACACTTCCAAGCTTATCCAAATATTTACACCAGTCCTTAGCCATCTAAAACACATCTAATTTATCATTTTTTTAATCTTCATACACATTATTTGAAAAAGCACATCAAGTGGGTGAACTACATATGGATTTATCCCTCTTCAAAGTAATGGCATATAGGTATCATACCCACACAAAGGGTGTGGATCCACATCTAGTGAATCTTACACACACTAACCCCCCCATCCATCCCCCCCACCCCCCATTCTTTCTCAAAATTAGTTACAACATAATGGAGTATAGGGTTTGAATAGAAATATTCTCTATAAAGAGCTCTACAGAATTCCATCTACCAAAAATTTATGAATAGGGTCACACAGACCTAGCAAACAAAACCTAGAAAGCTTAGATCCTCAAGACAACAACAACAACAGAGGTGGACTAAAACACCAGTACCACTCCTGTCCACTTTCAGTGCTCATGTTCAATCATAAAATGAAGGTCAAATCTCTATTTATGATAGTGTTCCAGTCCTAAATAATGAATTCTAGCCTCTATCTCAGTCAAAGCAGTCAATTTCTAGCTAAGTCTTATTTTCTTTCCCTTATTACTATTTTTAGAAAGATTTGAATTGTAATCAAATTTAAAAAATTTATAGCTTAATAATTACATATTTATTTACTAATTTTACTACCTATACCCTTTAACTAAATTAGTAATAATACACTAATATTCCCAAATTGTTAAATCATTTGGTGAACCCAACTTACTTTGTTTGTGCCTAAACACTCTATAAACCCTAGGGTAAATTTTCTACTAATTTTTCCTATATTTTTATAATTTTTTACTTTCATAATAAAAATAAAAACTTAGCATTTAATTTTAAAATTTTGTAGTAATTTTAAAAACATTTTTCTTTCAAACCCTAGTTGCCCATACTAGGTCCCAGTATTTTCTAATAATTTTCTGATTTTTTACTAACATATTAAAATCAAAATTTCACTTCAAACCCTAGTTTCCCATACTATCTCCCAATATTTTCCCAATAATTTTCAAAAATATTTATTTTAAAAAACCCTAGTTGCATCTTCCAGGTCTCTTTAAATCATAAATTTTTCAATCAATTTTTAATTTTTTACTTACATATCTAACTCAAAAATTCACTTTAAATTTCATAGTAAAATCCAAAATAATCATATTTCAAAAACCCTAGTTGAATATACTAGTTACTATTTGCTTATTGAGGTATCACCTTACATGTGTGTGAACTTTGTATCTTTTTTATCCATATTCCAGTTCCTTATTTAGATTACACCCACTTAATATTTTCTACTATTACCCAAGTTATTTTCCTTATGCCACCTAGTTTTCTTACATCTCTCCCTTCAAAATGAAGTGGAAGACTTAGTGGTAATCCTCATAAATTCACCTAGATTCCAATAGCTTGACCATATACCATGGATAAACAACCAACTCAGATTCCTATTATAGATTATACACATCCAGATTACACTAATTTCAATAAAGATAACTCTGATAATGAGAAGTATGAAAATAACAATGATGATGTACACATAGATGCTCATGCTCCACCATATTGGAATACTGATCCACTTTTACCAATTGTTGATAATGAAGTTGTCCTCAACAAAGATTTTATCCTACAAAGTTTTAGAGAAAGACTCTAGGACCATCCCTGAGATCATACTCTTATATTACTATCTATCATGGAAATTAAGAAGGCTAAGCAAGTTGGATCTTCCCAAACCATAGAGAAACTAATTATAAATGACACTATATGGGAAACTATGTCTCAACAATCCCCTATAGCATCCCAACCTACCTATATGCCACTAGCTATAGCTAGTACATCTTTATCTCCTAATGTGACAACCCTTTTTCAAGAGATAAGATCTCTTCAATCTAAGGTGTTACATCTTGAGAAAGGTGCCTCTAGACCTACACATGCTTTTAACTCTTTTTCTCTACTGCATACACCATTGGCACATCACATTGCTTCTATACCCTTGTCTCTAGGTTTTGTTTAACCCAAGCTTACTCTATATGATGTCAAGGGTGATCTAAAGACAAATTTGAGATATTGTTATGTAGCATGCTTGGACTATGTACCAAATGGCTAGCTACTATAGACATCCATTTCCTAACACCATCTGTGTTGAAACTGTCAATCTTACTTGAATTGCACTCAAATGCACATTTTAGGTCAAAATCCATAAAACACCTTAAATGGTTCAAACTTGTCACTTACAAGTGCCAATTTAGGTCAAAGTATCCCTAAATAGGGAAATGAATTTTATGGGCTAGGTAACTTTGATTAGATCATTCTGAGTCAAAATGATAATTTCACCATTTAGTGCTCTAGATCACTCTTTTTTTCCAATGCATTGGTACATGTCATGTACCTTTGTTATTTGGTGTTGGCAACATCCTAAATGGGAATACAGCTCTAATGCATCTAACATCTCCTTCTAGTTCCTTTTTAGTCAAATTAAAATCTAGTAATATGACTTTCTAACCATTTTGATTAATTATGCATCAATTTCCAAATAATTGCACTAAACTTGATTAAACTTACTTAAGATAATTAATCCAATTTAAGAGCTTAAGAATTCCATAGATCTTTTTGAATATCTCATTATTGGAAATTGATTTTGAATATTTTCATCACCTAGTGATATCATCTATGGGGTGGCATCCATCAAGCCATAAGTTCATAAAATATTAGGATTATGGGTCACCCATGCTTAGTTAATGCCTCCCATGCCTTTTTAATGCTTATTTATCTTGAGGATATTTATGAGTTTAATTCTAAATATTAGGATTATCCATGGCCACACATCTAAATCTTGAGATGTATGGTCATGGTTGATCCCAACCAATTCCAAAAATCTATAAATAGAGAGGCCATGGACATGAATTTTAATCCTAATTTATGCAAAGTTATTCTGCAAAATTGTCTCCACAATCCTTTGTAATAGACCATTAAAATTAGTTACAAGCTTTATTGATAGGCTAGTTTAGTGATTTGGAATCATGAGCCTAGTTTTTATGGAGTGTTCTTGAGACATTGGAGGAGTTTGGCACCTTTTTTAACAATGACAAGGATGCTTGATCAAGGGAGAACATGCTTTTGAGCCACATTGGTATGGTAAATCCATTTGTGAAGGTAATATTATGTTTGATTTCTTTCATTTATTTCTTGTTATCCTTTTTAATTCCCATAGGAATAGATAGGCTTAGTTAGTTAGTTCTTTATGTATTTTTCATGATTTATGGACAAATGTTTGACTAACTTGCTTTGTAATCATATCTACATCTTAGCAAGCCTAGTGGGACCAAACACATCCCACACATGAAGAGGATCATTCTACAACTTTAAAATCTTCATTTGGATCATTAAAAAATTTAAAATTTTATTTTTTAACTTTATTTTTCTATTTTTATTTGTCACGGGTTTACAAAATAACTGACACCAGTTAGTAAAACCATCATTGAGTGACATAGCCAACATCAGTCACTATTGGTATAACTGATGTCAATTAGATAACCATCATTGGTTAGTAACTGTCGTCAGTTACAAAAATGACGTCGATCACTATGTTTTTCTTAAAAACACAAACCTAAGAGCTCTTTTTTTGAAGTTTATTATTTTAAACCCAAAATAGCTTCAAGGCTAAAGGACATGCTAACATTTTTGTTGCAGGATCGAGCTTGACATTTGCTAAAAACATGTTCAGATCACCTTTTTGAATGCTTAAAAAATAATTAGGAATACTATTTTGGTGCTTAAAGTAACATTTAAGGTGCTTAAATAAGTGTTTTTATCATTAGTTTTCAAAGTTGTAACTAATACCAAGGGGTCAAATGAACACCACCTCATTTTTCAAATTTGAGCTTAAAAATGAACTCACCTTTCCAAGTTTTTTGTATTTATTTAGTTGTTTAAATTATATTTTTATTTGGAAAAAATAGGGGTGTTGCATGTATTCTCTTCCATTTTTCCCCTTAAGGGAACCCTTGGAATCAAAAACACCATTCCTATTGCAAATAACTTAGTCCAAGGCTTAGAAATAAATTCATCTAAAGCACTCCCCAAAAACTCATCAAAAATTTGGGTAACCTTGAAAATGACCCTAAAGTCTTTCTATTTTATGTTTTCTTTATTTTTATGCAAACTTGGCTTACAAGGGGGATGTCATTACCTCCTATGAGTTCTTTAGGGAAGATTTGACCTAGGGTTTCACCTCTTGACATTAACTTCATTTGTCTCCTAATTGGAGTTGCACATAGGACGTATCTGCATTTGGACATCACACTACACTAGGTGAACAATAAGATGTAGTAGTTATAAAAAGGACTAGACCTTTTTACAACTAGACAATGCCATGATCACCTAATTTTGGTGCTTGTATTTTTCATCTTTTGATGTGAAAGTCATTATGCAATTGATTCCCCTAAAATGATCGAAACTTTGCTAGTTTAGTAGAACCCACTTTTCCATACCTTATCAGTTTAGACTTAAAATATATTTTTTGTAATTAGCTTACTTGGTCTTGATTTGTTTCTAAAACTACTTGTTAACTCAATAAACTTAACCAAAACACATTATCCTCAATTTTCTTGAGTAAGGAAGGTGTTACACTGTCCAATTAGAAAATTCATCTTTCCTTGTTTAAATTATTATCAAAAGATTTGTGTCATGTCATTCCACTTTGGCATATTCATGCTTTGTTTAAATCCTTCATTTATAATCCACATTTGAAATTAAACCTTTTTGAGTTCTAAGGGTTGGTGTGTCAAAGTGGCTTCACCATTTATGCAATAAGCTTTTTCTAACTTGGGTTCAATTTCCCATTTAGATTAAAGGTCATTTATTAAGACTCAAAATCACATTATCATCTTGGTGTACTCAAGTCATCTTGCGTATCATTCATGCTTTGAGTCCTATAACATATTTTATCTTATTGGAATCATGTGATGACGTTATGCTACCTATTTGGTCCTAGCTTTATACTTAGTGATTTGTGTATTTTTTTACATATTGAGTTGGTTAGTCCATTTTGTCTTCTTCATAAATTAGAGAGGTTTCCTCTAAACTTGTAGGTTCAACTTGTCAATGTTTAAACTAGCTTTTATAGTACAGGTGTATCATAAAGTTCTACTCTTTGGTTTACCATTTTTCACTTTGGGTATTTGAGTTACCTTACCTTCTTTTGATCTATGTGATATCAACTTTACCAAAGGTTGAGTAAACTCATGAACCAAATCTTATAAATTGTGCATGGTTCAAACCACCCTCCCTTATAGTCTCATTAGTACCTTGGTTATTTGTTTAAAAGAGAACCAAATCATACTTTATTTAGTTGCCAAGCATTGGTGCAAAGTTAGTCAACACATAAAAGAGCTATTTTAGACATGACTCAAAGGTTCACTCGTAGTGGGACCTCTTATGGCCTTAGTTATGAAGATGAGAAATTTTATGATGGTCAAGATAACCCCATTATTTTTTATGACATCCCTACAATATTAGTATCCAAAGATGATTACAATGAATATCAACCCAAAGAAGATCAAGATGAAGCCCTTCTTAGATTGATAGAATCAAGTGATAGACTACCTTATAACTTTCCTACAGAATAATTGCATATCTTAATTAGAGAAGGAGAATAATGATGGCAAGAGAAAGCTTTTGCATGAATAAACATACATTCTTACTCTAATAAAGGAAAATAAATACAAATAGAGTTAAAACCCACAAATCTAGATATTATAGCTAAGATCAAGACAATAAGTCAAAGATATATAGATCAACTTGTCACAGACTTAATGGACTCCCTAGTTACCACTTCAATTCACACTAATGCTTTGAAAGAACAAGGAAATGTGGTTGAAAGTAAACAAAAACTATTGGATGAGGACATTACCATAGTGGATCAAAGTAATCTAAATGAATAGTTAAAGTCACAAGAGACCTCAAAAAGTGTTCCATTTGACATTGAACATATATTCTTCAATCATCAAGAACCTATTATTACTTTACAAAATAAAAAACCCAAACATTCAATTTAAATTGAGGAAATCCCTCAAGACAATTTGGATAGTTCTTTTCAACCAACATAAAAATTGGTAAATAAGCATAGAAATTTAAAAAATCAACAAAATACGAAATAGACAAATTTAGGGAATGTTTTACAATCCAAGAATAAATGGCCTATGTTCTCAACTCAAGGAGTAAATCAGAACCAAGTTATGGATCGAAAGGTATACACTCCCTATAGATCGATATAAAAATAGGGGCACATTCCACCTCAAAAACATGTTATTCAATCCACAAATGCACCAAACATGAAAGAATGTAATTCTATGAAGGAAATTTTTCAAAGATTGGAGATGAATAATAGAGTCAAAAAGTACAAATTTGATGAGATATGCCCATATCCATTTGATTTATCTATTCTCCAAAACCCCTTTCCACCTCATTTTGAGGCACCCAAATTTGATGAGTACAAAGGAAAAGGAAATCCATGTGAGCACATACAAACATTCTTTATCTTATGTCAAGAGGTTACTTATAGTAACGACTACTTACTATGACTATTTTCATGAAGTTTAGCTGGAAAAGCTCTTGATTGGCTACTTAAACTACATAAGGGATCAGTTATAGATTGGAATAACTTATCAAAAAAAAAATTTAACCATTTCTCATATAACATATAACATGAATTAACTATTTTTGACTTATGCAAAGCTAAGCAACATGATGGTGAAAGCTTTGTTGCATATCAACAAAGGTGGAGAGCATTGGCAGGTTGATTTCAACATAACTTGCCAGACAAATAGTTGGATGATATCTTTGCATAGAATTTTCATCTTAAAGTTGTGCATAATTTATGGTTAGCTTGTGAAAACTCATTTAAATAAATTATTAACAAAGGAGTGAAAATTGAGAAGGCTCTTATTGCTAAAGGCCTTGTTAAGATTTTTGTGCAAGGCCAAGCATCTAATTAGACTAAATCACCGATTCAAATAGTTATGAAGGATAAGCTTAAAGGATTTAGAAAAAATAAGAACATGGTTAGAAATGGGGTGACTAAAAAAAGACATGCACAAATGGTATAGGCTATGCCTCCTCCAAATGTACAATTAACTCCCCTAAATCCACTACCTACTTTGCAAAAAAAACCTCGATGATGGACATTTCATAACAATTTTAGAGTCTTTAGCAAGTTATGAAAATTAGTTGAAATAGTTCTATAAAAGCTTGTTATATATAATTTAAATGTATGGCTAGTATCAATGCCATTTCCTCAAGATCAACCAAAACTAGATTGGTACAAAGAAAATAAATGGTGTAACTTTCATCATATTTCTGGGTAGGGTGCATATCATTATGTTCAATTATGATATACTATTGAGGAATTTATTAAAAGTGGTGAACCAAATATTAATTTGGTCCCTAATTAGGACACAAATTAGGATATGGGAATCTACAAAGACCCCTTTCCTTGACATGATCCACCACTAAGAAGAAATCAAAATGGTCACAATCAAGGACAAAGGTAGAATCAGAACTAACAAGGTCAGAATCATAATGAGCATAATCAAGATCATAATGCCCATACTAATAATGTGGCTTATAATAATGTACCTTATGACTATAATAATACTATGGGACACATTTCTATAGCCCACACTGCCACTATTATTGTGCAACCATGTGGCCAATCTCATGTTCCTCACAACATGAGACCCATCATTATAGGGTCAACACCCTCTCCCCCTAGTAATACCATGTCATGTTCACATCATCATGTTGCAACTTCATTTACACAGGTCAAATTTTGAAAAATAGCACCTTTCTTCTAATTATAAAGGCTCCTCATTGACCCAAAATTATAGCAATATAGTTAGTCACCTGTGAGTCACCATCCAAGGTCCTTTGCCTTCTTTTTCTAATTATAATAACTGCTTGCCACCTCTAGGTTGTGTAGTCACAACTAGATTCCCAAGAGTTACCATCTAGGGCCCTTCACCCATTTCTTCCATAAAACCTAATGATAGCATTGTGCCAATGGTTCCAAAGCCAAATAACATCCCAAAAATGACTAAAATAGTTCAATCCACAATTTTAAGGCCTTATAGTCTAATGGATCAGTTAGATAAAACCCCTACATAAATTTCCATATTACAACTCTTATGGACATCTGATGTCCATAGAACCATCTTCAATAAACTTTTTCAAGATTATATTGTGTCAATGATATGAACCTCAATCAGTTTCAAAACCTAGTTGGACACTTGTCTTCATTTTGGCAAATCACATTTGATCAACAAGACATGTCCACCCTTGACCCAAACCATAATAATCCACTATACATTGAGATAATCATTACAGATCACAAGATCAATTAGGATCTTATAGATAATGTTTTAGGTTTGAACATAATATCTCTTAAATTGGTATGATGATTAGGCTACACGGATAAAGACATTCAGCTAAAAATTATTACAATCAAGGATTACAATAAGGCTGAGAGGGACTCATCTGGTACAATTTGGTTTCCAGTCATGGTTGGATATATTTATCTTCACACATTATTCCATATTATAGATATTGAGCTTCCTTATAAAATAATTCTTGGTCATCCTTGGATCTATGAAGTACAGGTAGTTCCATCTACTCTTCACCAATGCCTTAAGTTTCCCCATGATGGGATCGAGGTTACTATTCCCATTGATTAGTAGCCATATCAATACTGTAAACATCTTGAAGTAGAGTTTTATAATTATAAATACTTCCCAAGTTATTAATTAATTATAAATAATAACAAAGCCATCATTTCTCATCCATCTCCATCTAGTTATATCAACCTTGGTAACCTAGCCTCCACTTCGATTGATCCATTTCTTGCAGCTCTAGCCAAGCAGGTTATTATTAAAGATGTAGGCATTTCCATATACCATCTGAAGGACATATTCTATATTTTAAAATTACCAAAATCCACTAAAACATTTGGTAAGCCTAAAACTTCTTAGACTCCTAATAGACCTGATAAGATTTGGCAAGCAAAGAAGAAACAACCAAAACGTCCTATGGTTTTTTTACTTGCAATTGCACCAATGAAAGGTCAAGAGGATTTTAATGAGGGAGATTGGTTATGTTATGAAGGCTTTGTTGATTTTTTTTAGAATCCAAAATATCTTATCCCTAACAGGATAATGGATCATCTTGACTATACAGTGAAAGGCCTTGGCCCACAGGTGAAACAAATTTTTGAACCCTTATCAGCTGGAGTTGTCAATTGGAATCATGGTCTCATATTTAAACCACTAGAGGATGAAATCATGACATTTGATAGTGAATCTTCTAAAGTGACTAGTAATGAGACTCCTAGTAGCAACACAACATCCCATTATAGCCTTTTTGATGAGCTTGCTAACTTAGATTTGTTTGATTCAAATGCCGTATTGACCATAATGTCTATTAGAGCTTCATGTCCTAAAGCAAAAACCAATCCTAGTGGTGCTTCCATTCTTGAAGTAGGAAATTATATCTTTTCCATTGGTACTTCCCATCCTAAAGCAAATCCTAACTATAGCTTATGCCTTTGCCATCCTAAACTCATAGATTGGGACCAAAAAAATTTAGTCATATGCCTCGATGAGTTTCAAAATGAAGAATCAATTGTAGAATACATGGACCTATGAGATGCATTCCCCATTAGTGATCATAAGTAGGTTTTGATTTTTCATTAGATCCCTCTACCTAATTTGAAGAGCAAGAAAAATTTCTTGGTCATAATAAAGAAAAAAACATCAAGATCTTTAGCTGAGAACCTCTTTGAGGCACTTATCGATCAGGGAAAAAGTAAATAAAAGGACAAGATTTTGAGTGAAAAATTATTTTAGGTGCTCCCAGGTAGGAAAGTTTGCTTACCCCCTTAGGACATAGAAATTCCATCTAGTCCAAGTTCCATAGCTTGTACAAGCATCTCTTCATAGCAACACCAAATATTTGAGCATCTTGTTCTTGAGTTTCCAGAGGTTTTTAATAATTGGCCTTTACTTGAGAAGGCAGATTCAAATTCTTCATATTATCTAGATCTTTGGGAGGAACAAAAAATATATATATAGTAGAGGAAAATGATCACAACCATATATTGCCTACAATTCTAGAGGATGGATCCACACTCCTTGTGGAGAACACAAAAAAAGTGAATTTGGGAACCTTTGAGGATCTCAAAATCATTTATCTTGGAGATTCCCTTATTGAAGTAGAATGTGAACATATTATATCCATTCTTAAGGATTATATAGACATATTTGCATGGGCATACTCTAACATGCTAGGTTTGGACCTAGATTTAATTTTGAATCATCTTGTTGTTCACCTTAGTGCTAAACCAGTTAAGCAAAAATTAGGAAAGATGCATCCACACATCACCCTTTTGGTTAAGGCTGAGTTGGAAAACTTGTTAGGGGCCAATTTTATTAGACCACTAGACTACCCTAGTTTCCAACATAATACTAGTGAGTAAAAAGATCCCAAGCTTATGTATTTGTCTTGATTTTTTATGATATCAAGAAAGTATGCCCCAAAGATGATTTTATTCTACCCAACATCAACATGATCATCAAATCAATTATTAGGTACAAGATGTTATCCTTAATGGGTGAATTTTTTAGTTACAATCAGATCAAGATAGCCCCTAAAGATTAGCATAAGACCAAATTCACCACATTATGGGGGAAATTCTACTACCAAGTCATGACATTTGGTTTGAAGAATGATAGAGCCACATATCAGCTTGAAATGACTATCATTTTCCATGGCATGATGCATGACATTGTAAAGGACTATGTTGATGATATACTAGAAAAATTAAGAATAAGAGTTAGACATCCTCATATTCTATGAAGAATATTTAAGAGGATTTGTGAATATAAATTATAATTGAATCCTAATAAATGTGTCTTTGGAGTCACATCAGGAAAATTACTAGGTGATCCAAGCAACATTCTAGGTGATAATTTGGGTGATGGTTCTACCCCAATTGGTGGCAGGACTTCTAGGAGACATAACTTTTACACCATAGCTCTAATCGACTCACAATTTAAACCATTGGAAATATAAGAATGAGGAGAATACAATGAGATGGCATGGATATTTTATTGATGGATTTTAATGCCTAAAAACCTAATAAAGTTCCACAAATTTCAATTTTAGTAGTGTAGTCTAAAAATAGTAAGTTTCTAAAAATAGTAATTCCTCAAATTATGTATTGTTGTAAATCATGGAAGTCAAACCACTTAATATCCCCTTATATTGGGGACCTTTCA
Organism: Torreya grandis; assembly: GCA_037957365.1. Taxonomy (NCBI): domain Eukaryota; kingdom Viridiplantae; phylum Streptophyta; class Pinopsida; order Cupressales; family Taxaceae; genus Torreya; species Torreya grandis. The sequence continues at coordinate 3,588,265 of JARHVA010000537.1, read as the reverse complement.
CATCCTCATCCTACCTTAAAAATGTGTATAAATAAATATGTAACCCAAAATGGAAATCAGACATCTCTTCTCAAAGATAAGCATATGTTTGGATCTGAAAATTTTTATGAATAAAACATCTCTTCTCAGAGATAGCATTATTGTTATTGTGTTGTTCTTGTTTATTGAATTTATTTCAACCAAATATTATGAGTTTTAGATAAATAAGGTTCATTGTATCACAAAAAAGGATTGAATTAGACCCTGCAAAGGTCAATGCTATCATGGAAATGCCTCCACTAAAAAATCTTAATAGCTGTGAGGTCTACAAGGAAAGATCTAGTCTATAAAGATCCAATCTATACTTAGGTTCATTTCTCAATTGGTAGATAAGTCTAACCCATTTACCCATATATTAAAGAAAGAGGTCAAATTTAAGTGGCATGAATATTTTCAAATAACATTTTCAAATCTTAAACCATACTTGGCCAATCCACCAGTCTTACGACCTCCAACATAAGGAAAGCTAATGCTTCTTTATATATCAGCCACAAAACATGCACTGGGGGCACTTTTGGCTCAACATGATGATCATGGTAAGGAACACATTGTTTATTATTTAAACCACACATTAGTAGATTATAAACATAATTATATGCCTATTGAGAAGGCATGTTTAGGTATGGTGTTCACCACCTAGAAATTGTGACATTATATGTTAAATAACAAAACTATTTTTATTGACAAGGTAGGTCCTCTCAAGTTCCTCTTATCTAAATCAGCTCTTCAAGGATGCATGGTTAAATGGATTATGCTACTTAGTAAGTTTTATATTGAGTACTAGAATCAAAAGACAATCAAAAGACAAGTTCTTGCTGACCAACTTGTAGAAGATCCTATTAAGGCCACTCAACCTCTCAAATTTGACCTTCCATATTATTCTATCATGATGATAGAAAAGCATCACAAGAACCTAAATAATGGACACTTAATTTTGATAGATCCTTCACATCTTGAGGGTCTGGAGCTAGCATAATATTAATCACGCCATAGGGGGATCTAATCCCCAAAGCATTCTATATATAATTTCATTGTATAAAAAATATGGATGAATATGAGGCATTAGCTATAGGGCTCCATATTGCTATATAATGGGGTATTCAAAGCTTAAAGCTCTATGGATATTCATAGCTAATCATAAATTAGATAACTGACTAGTATCAAATAAAGGATGACAAGCTTACTCCTTACAAGTAAATTGTTGATAACCTCAAAACACATTTAAAATTCTCTGTAATTTGAGTAAGTTTCACAAGTAAACAATAGATCTATTGATGCCATGAAAAAAATTGGTTCCATGATTCAAATACATGATAGTGCTAAAGAGTATTAGTTTTTAATTAAAAATTTTATTTAGCTAGCACATATTCTATCAGATTTAGAGAGGATATGCACCATTTCTGATCTTAATCCCTCACCTGAGCTACCATGGTACCAAGATTTTTATAACTATTTCCATAGTCATTTATTCCCCATCAACCTTTCAAACAACCAACAAAAATTATTATTTCATCACTTAACATGTTATATCCTCCTTGGAAACATGCTTTATCATAAAGGCTATGATGGAATGATTATTTGTTGTTTATCTTTGGGAGAATCCAAGCTGGCACTAAAGGAGGTTCATGAAGGAATCTGTGGGGTCTAGACCAATGGTGTAGTCCTAGCAAAGAAACTCCTTAGAACAAGCTATTATTGGCCCAAAATGGAGACAAATGTTTGTAATTATGTAAAAAAGCATGTTCCTTATCAGCAACATGGAAAATTGATACATGCACCTTCCTTAACATTGTATTCAATCACAACACCATAGCCATTCTCAACATGGGGTCTTGATCTCATTGGGAAATTTAACCCAACATCTTCAGCTGGCCATAATCACATTTTGATTGCAATTAAGCACTTTACCAAATGGATTGAGGCCATTCTTCTCACTTATGTTATTGAGAAACAAACAGACAAATTCATTCATTATCGTATCATCTATTGATATGGCATCCTATCCTGTATTATCTTCGATAATGGTAGATCATTTGTGAACCAAGATGTGAAATCTCTTTGTGCAAAATTCAAGATCAAGCACAAAAAATCCACTCCATATAACCCACAAGGCAACAGATAAGCTGAAGCATCAAATAAAACCGTTTTATCCATCTTAACAAAGATTATCAATGATGATGGCCATAATTGGCACTTACAACTCTTTCTTGCCCTTTGGGCTTATAGAACCAATAATCAAACCCCAACTGGAGCTACTCCATACTCCCTTATTTTTGGCACTAAATATATCATCCCAATCAAGATTGAGATCTCATCATTAGAAATATCACTGGAGCATATTGAAGATGATGAAGACTATAGAGCCTCATGGTTGTAAGAACTATAACTTCTTGATGGTAATCATTTGGTTGACCTAGAAAATTTGTAGGCAAATCACAATAGATTATGGAGGAGCTATAAAAAATGCATAATCCCTTAAGAGTTTGAGATTGCCACCTTAGTTTTGAAAGATAACCAAAAGAACATGAATGTTGAACCCAAAAATAAATGTAAGTTTTAGCCTAATTGCTTGGGACCATATATTTTCATAACAACCTATGGATTAGAAGTATATCAACTGGCTAAATTTAATGGTGAAGAACTTTAAGAGCCCATGAACATCATACATCTTAAGAGGTTCTATGCATGAATAAATTTGAACCATTGTCTATAAGATCCCTGACGTAGGGGTAACTTGTGTTGATGAAATTTTATCCCACCCTTTTATCTTACCTTGAACACATTTTATACTACCCTAGTCCACTTTTCATGATTCTAGATAGTAAAGGCTTTGAATCCTTAACACTCTGAACACATTATTCATCCCATTCTAGATTTATCTCTTCAAGAAGCATATTCTTTGTTATGTCTAGGGCATGTTATAATCTTGAACACTTTTATCCCTTGATTAATTATGATATTGATTATATTTCATGAACATTATGAGCATCCTCAATAGCAGTTCTGCAAAGTAGTTTAGCTAGGACAATATTTTGTAGCTTCAGACAAGTGAACAAAAACATTTTCTCAATTTTAGACCATTGTTATATTGTTACAGATAGGAGAATGTAGATACTTATTTTTACTTCAAGATGCACATTATTATATATCACATTTGATGCTCTTTATTGTTTTATCAAGACCCTCGATCTCACTAATTTATGAGCATGGGTCATTACAGCTAGCTTAGCTATCTTATTGGAACCTCTACTCTTAGGATGCACATCTCATTGACTAGATGGTCCCACCTTGTACATATTTTATCCCAAAAACACAAAAAACATTATAAATACTTTAAAAATACCAAAAACATTAGAACATGATCTACAAAAGAACAAAAACATTGTTTTATGCTTATATACATTTGTACATTCTCATTCCACCATGCTACACTCTTGTCATTTTGCAAGCACAAAAACACAAGTTCATTTCATCTATTCCATGCACTTTCCATTTTACAAGATCATTTTATCTCATCTCCTCAGCTTCTTATTTTTATAGACCATTCTCATTTGTTTGTTGTATCTTCCATTTCTTCTATAAAATTAATCATGTTGGTCTGATCATCATTTTTCTTCTATCCCATTTCTAGGGAGAACTACATTTGGCATGAAGTTCATGTTGGAACATGAATCCTTGGAACTATGTAGGCAGTTTCCACTTGTATTATACATCTAGAGTCAGCTTGGCTAACCCCTTCCTTTTCTTCTCTTCCCTCATTTCTTCTATCATTATTCCTCTTTTATTAAGGAATAGATGTCATGTCATTGTTATTTGTTATGATGTGGTGGAAATTAACACCTCTATCGCACATGCATGAACATTTGTCTTTAAATTACACTAACTTGGTTTTTGTTTGTGTGTGTTTATTTTAGTTTTCTTGGTGTTTTTTTGTGTTTTCACACCTCTCCTTTTATTTATTCTCATTTTCTCCTTTTATTACTTCTTGTCTCATCTTGGTCTTGTGTTTCCTTGACTATTTTTGTTTTCTTCTTTTGTGTTTCAGAACATCTTGATGATTCACATGGATCTTGATTGTTTATATCTTGATCCTATGTTATTATGATATTCTTGAACCATTTTATTTATTTGATTTTTGTTGGTATCTTTTTTTCTTTTTTTTTTCTCTTTTGTGTTCAATAATGCCTTGATGGTCCACATAGATCTTGATTATTCATATCTTGGTCTCATGTCGTTAACAAGTTCTTGCCTTTTAATTTTTAAACATTTTTGTTCTTACTTAAGATCATATCTTGATTTCAAGTTAGGTTCATTTATGTTTATCTTTTTATTTATCTTTGCTTTTTTGTTTAATTGTAAATCAATGTAACTCTAGTTTTGGTCATTTTTTTACCATTATCCTTAGTTATAGGTATCCAAATTTGAATTGGCTTAGTGTAATTGGAATCTTATGTCATTCTAAGTTATTCAGACTTATGATGCCTAATTGTTTTTGCTATAGTAAGCACTTTTTGCTCAGGTATCAAAGTCTTAACATCAACATCAGCTCTGATGTACGATTCTCAAGAAAATTTTGCAAACCCTAGGGTCATGATATGAAATTAGGCTTCTAGGTAACATGCATTTTAGGATTATTTATCTATACTTAGATGTGAATGTCTTTACATACATTGTGATTCTAATTAATTCTTAGTCATTTCTCATCATTCCTCATTCCATTCTCTCCCAAACTTGGGTGAACTACATTGGTCTAAAGTTTATGTTGGAACATGATTCCATGGAACTATGTAGGTAGTGCTCAATTTCTATTCAAGTTAGCTCAACTATCTGTATTCTTCTTTTCATCTCTCTCATCACTTTGTGCATTCTCATATGCTTAGTTTTATATGGCTTTCTAAGCCATTACACCATTGCATATATGTTTACACCCGCTAACTTTAACTTATCTTTTTAGTTATATCCTCGAGCTATTTTTCTGCCAATTGCCCATGTTCGGGCCCACCATCTAAACCACATATAAATCAAATCATCTCTATAGGGGAAAATCATTATTTATTCTTTATCAATGATCAAAATTTTCCCTATTAGGGAAAAACTATTTTATCATGATCACATATCATGATCATAGTGCTCTACTAGAGTACTTATCATCTTCTCTTTGGAGACCCTATTCTAGTGGTGCTTCCCTTCCTAAAGTAGGACACTCTTTCTTTTCCTCTAATTCCAAGCTCTCCACACTAATGCCCATGATGGCAATATTTTAGTATGTGACTTGTCTCAGGATTGATCAATGTCGTAAGCGTGTAGCTTGTACTCTCAAATTGGGTATATTTAAAGTGTGTCCCTTACATTTATGGATTATATATTTCCCATTCCCCCCATTTCTAAGGCCTATTATAATTCTAATTGTATTTTGATCATTGATGGTAATCACATGTGCAATCATTATCTCATCTAGATGCAATCTATTCCATGGATTAATCTCTCACTTTCTCTCTCTTTTCAAGAGTTCATGCTTTTCTTCCATCCTAGTATGTCCTCTCAATGGGGCATCATGGGTCTATTCTAATTTATTCTTGACAACACTTTTCTCTAAAAAAATGTTGTTTTGCCTAAATGTCTCACTATGCCTTCTCAAATAGGGGTAAAATGTATACATTCAATTCCTAACACCATTTGTGTTGAGATTGTCAATCTTACTTGAATTGCACTCAAATGCACATTTTAGGTCAAAATCCATAAAACACCATAAATGGTTTGAACTTGTCATTTACAAGTGATAGTTTAGGTCAAAGTATCCCTAAATAGGGAAATGTATTTTATGGGCTAGCTAACTTTGATCAGATCATTTTGAGTCAAAATGATAATTTTTCCATTTAGTGCTCTAGATCACTCTTTTCTTATAATTCATTGGTATACATCACATACCTTTGTTATTTAGTATTATAAACATCCTAAATGGGAATAAAACTCCATCACATCAAACATCACCTTCCATTTCTTGTCCATTCAAACTATGATCGAGTAATATGACTTTCTGACCACTTTGATTAATTATGCACTAATTTCCAAAGAATTGCACTAAACTTGATTAAACTTACTTAAGCTAATTAATCCAATCTAAGAGCTTAAGTAAGAATTCCATAGATATTTTTGAATATCTCATTATTAGAAATTTATTTTGAATATCTTCTTCACCTACTGACATCATCTATGGGGTGGCATCAATCAAGCCATAAGTGCGTAAAATATAAAGATTATGGGTCACCCATGCCTAGTTAATGCCTATCTCATGCCTCTTTAATAATTATTTGTCTTAAGGATATTTATGAGTTTAATTCCAAATATTAGGATTATCCATGGCTACACATCTCAATCTTGAGATGGATGGTCATGGTTGATCCTGATCAATCCCAAAATTATATAAATAGAGAGACCATGGACATGAATTTTAAGCTTGATTTATGGATAGTTATTATGTAGAATTGTCTCCACAATCCTTTGTAATATACCATTAAAATTAGTTACAAGCTTGATTGATAAGCTAGTTTAGTGATTTAGAATCATGAGCCTAGGTTTTATGGAGTGTTCTTGAGACATTGGAGGATTTTTCCAGCTTTATTGACAAAGACAAGGATGCTTGATCAAGGGAGAACATGATTTTGAGTTAAATGGGCATGGTGAATCCATTTGGGAAGGTAATATGATGTTTGATTTCTTTCATTTATTTCTTGTTATCCTTTTTAATTCTGATAGGAATAAATAGGTTTAGTTAGTTAGTTCTTTATGCATTTTTAATGATTTATGGACTAATGTTTGACTAACTTACTTTGTAATCCTCTCTACAGCTACTTACCAAGCTATATCCATGGATCCTAAAGTATTATGCTTTATAATGGTTCTACAGTCTACTGAATTAGTCAATCAATGCATTCAATCCTTTAGCCAACATGTCCCTAGCTCATTTTAGCATTAACATTGGTGATAAGGTTTCATATTCTCAAGTTTCACAACAAAAATAAAAGTCAAATGAACATCTCACAAATTATGTTCTATGATATAAGACTATTTTGGCTAAGATGACTAGCTCCATGGATGATCAAGAGTTACCATATCTCTTCAAACAAAGTCTTCTACTAGCTTTACATGAATCAACTATGTTCAAAAAATTCTCTTCCTTCATTGTATTGTGTCACACACTAAAGGAAAGAGAAGTCAAGTTAATTTAAATGGGCAAACTCAAGTACACAAGTATCTCAAAAAAAAAGAGTAACAAAAAAGTTCCATACAAACTCAAAGTCAATGATAGCAAGATTCAAAATCAATTGATAGCTAATGTATCTTACGATCCCCCTCAGGAAGTGGTTTTATGAACACCTCCTTGATGAACTTTCACCAATCTACTAGTTTCTCCAACTAGAGTTTTATAGTAGCTATTGGAATGTAACATTATATCTCTCCCTCCTATTCAAGAAGTTGACCCAAAAAAGCCTCTTCCATGAGGATATGATAATCATGTATTTTGAGAGTTGCATAGGGAACCAAGCCATACAACAAACATATGCATCAATTTGAGACATAAGATAGAGTATTTGATAAAAGGTAATCATATTGATCATGGAACTTTAGTTGATCTTCTTAAGGTAAAAAAAACATAGACTAAAGATTTAAAAATATTCTCAAACCCATTTACACAACATTCTAATTAAGATACAAGGGAAACATCAGGGGTTCACCATGCATATCATGCACATCCACCACCAGATACATAAATGGCACCTTCAGTTGAGACACATCCTTTGAGAAACATAATTGGTGTATAAAATTATAGAGTCCCAGATAGACCTTCCATCTCCTTCTTGGAGTAGGACATATTCAAGGATGATTTAGATTATCATGCACTCTTTATTAGAGCTTACATTCATGATCATCCTATTCATAGTGCTCTCATAAATAATGGATCTAGTGTGAACATGTCTACTATGGCATTATTTTAATATTTGTGATATTCAAAGTAGAATATTACCCTAATGGACATAATTATTAATGGATTCAATGGACACATACATAGTTCATTGGGTGAGATTTTACTTCACCTATAAGTTTGTTCAACACATGGGGTCATACAATTCACTATTGTTCCTAGTGCATGAGGTTTTGATATGTTACTTGGTCGACCATGGATCCAAAAACTTCAAGTAGTGCCTTACATAGTTAATAGATGCATGAAATTCATTCATGTTAATTAGGTTGTTATAGTTGGTAGAGTTCTATATGAGTTACCACTCCCCACTTCAGAGCATCTACTATTCTATAACCACTAGTTTCAAATTTTCCACTAGTTTTAGTTTTACCACCATTTTTAATTTTTCCACCAATTTTAGTTTTACAAATAGTTATTGTTCCTCCTCAAATTATGATTTATACATAGTTGAGGCATCCATTGCTATCATAGAGAGTTCATACACCTCCATAGCTTCAGGATTATAGACAGCTTCTAGCTACAATATTCACACCAAGGGTAGTATCATTGAGATATCATGCATTTACTCATAAATCACATATTTAGAGATATTTTCATACTACCAAATGGGTCCCTAATATCCCCATAGTTTCATCTACTTCTCAAATTTACAAGGGGACCCCACACCCAGTTTCTACTTTAGATATTTTAGAGCACTTACAACATATACATATTTCAGATCCATAGTCTCAACATTTTCATCATGCTTCATGATCATGCACTATTCCTTTCCTTGATACATGACACCATGATAGGGATTCTCCCATGAGACTCATCAATTAGTATCATCCCTTCCCAACTTACTTGTACATAAGTTTCTTTTCATTTACTTATAAATAATTTTTTTAGTATTTCTTGTACATAGTCTCCTTATGATTGATTTTACATTGTTCATAACATTTGAAAAAAAATTAAAAACCTTAAAATATTCTAGGATATAAAAAACATTCAAATAATTAAAAAAAACACCAAAAACATTTCAATTTTATGCATTATCCATGTTTTACATTTTTATTATAATGCTAGACATACATTTGTTGTTTTATGTTATTGTTTGTTAATTTATCTACATTACCATGCTTCATTTGATCTTATTTGAGTGTGTGTAGTGACATATAACTCTTTCATTGCTTCACTCTACCTATTGAGGGGGCATCCTACTTCTACATCGAGACACACATCAATATATATACCCATTGGTGGAATATTTTATATGACTTCACCATCTAGGTTATGTCATTAATATACCACACACTCTAGTTATCATGATGATGCACATTATTTACTAGATTACATAGATTAATATATCAACACTCACTCATATATAGTAATTTTGTATTTCTTAGCATATACCTAGTCTTTTACTAACATGTCTTGGATACTTTGCCTCTTGCTTTGATTAGTTATATGTGATTTTATTTCTAGTTATTACATGCTTTACTTTCTTGCTTTTCATATTTAGATATGATTATATTTCTCAATTTTTGATTATCTCTTATATGTGCCTTAGGACATTTTCCAATTTCCTATGCCTATACTTTTATATGTGATTGTGGCTTCTATGCCAAGCATGATTATTTCAATTGTATGTGTATGTGGCATTTAAACATGCCTTGTATGATAGCCTTATAGTATGAGTGACATGTTGATGTATCTTGTTTGTGTGGTCCCTTGGCCACCCTTGTATTTTTGTTATTTCTTTCCTTATGTGTTTTTTACTTGTTTTCTTCTCATTATTTTCAATTCCATGACCCACATCATGAATTTATCTTGCTTTTTTGGATGCCATGATGGACATCATGCTCCATAACTCCAACTAACAACTAATAAATAACCAAACTTTCATTTCTAATTTAGTAAATTGCACATGTTATTACATTTTTATATGAATCTAGGCATACCCCTATTGATATAATAATCTCTCAATACAAATCATGTTATATCTTGAGATATCTTGTCAATTATCATTGCTATATCATGTATCTTTGTAGCATAACACACTTACAGGGATCTTAATTCTAAGGGAAATCATTGTAGGGCATTCAATCCTACCCTCAGAAGAGGGGAAAATAAATAGGGGTTTTGTCATAAAGATCAGAGCTCCTAAATGGTCAAAAAATTATCACTCAGAACACCTAGAACAACAACCAGACATCAAAATAGTGAAAATAGACTAGGCAGATAGTGAGAATATTAGAATAGTTACAAGATTTGGCCTAGGACAATAGCACCCAACTTGGATTATATCACCAGTGCTACTAGTGTCCACTTTTAATTCTCCTATCCAAAAAACAAAAAACCAAAATTTATAGAAGTAGGTAGAAAAGTAGGTTCAACTATAGTTTTGCATAGCCAGAATAGTTCAAAATTAGTAGTTTTTAGTACATTTTCACTCAAAAAATATAGATATAGGGGGTATTATGCACAACATGATGGATCTCACTTCAATTTTTAGATATGATAGTTGATATTAAATCTATATTAGAATCCATGTTTTAGACACCAATGATTAGGGGCAATATGCATGGCACATTTCTTTTCTTTTCTTTCTGAGTTTAGAATTACCTAGGCATTATAACTAGTTGTGTGCATTATTCCATCTACAAGTCGTTGGCATCATTTTGGAATGGCTTTCATATAATCCTAACTTCTACATTCTTGAGTTCTCGAGTGGATTTAATATAATCCTAGTGCACCAATTTTAGAGTGGATTTCATACAAGCCCAATCTCCATCTTTTGGAGTGGTCAAAAGTGGCCTAGTTTCTAGCATACATTTGTCTATCCATGCCAACATTGTTAGATTAGAGATCATTCATGGGATTTAGGAGACATCTTATATGACACACATTTCATACTAATATTAGTTCATAGCTTCACTTCATAGGGAAATGATGGAGCCAAAATACTATCTAGCCTTTGTATTCTTGAGCCACCTATTCAAAGGGATTAGACACACAATCCAAACATCAATCAACACATACATGATAACCTAACTTAACTTAGTTGGTGATGATGGGGCTAAAGGGCTAGTGTTTTTATTATTAAGCCTCTCTCAAAGAATTGATAACTCATCTCTGTTCATGATATTACTCTTGGTACATCACATACCTAGCATTACTCAGCATTACTCAGCATCACTCAATATAACAATAGGTTTTGTATTGGTCCATGTACCCAATGCAGTGTATTCATTATTTTCTCTTCCTATCTCTCTCTTATCTAGCTTTATAAATTCTTATTTTAGATATAGTGTATCTAGTAATAACTGATCTACTCTTTATTTTTTTATAAATTCATACTTCACATCATGCTCTCTCTATGCACACTCAACATCACACAGCTTCATGAGCTTCACCCTCACAAGTAAGTTTAGGAACACTTTATATTTCACTTTTTTGCATCACTAGAATAAAGGTGAGGGGGGGAATGTAGTCATATAAAATGTAAAAAATCATAACTTGAGCATGGCTAATGACACCTAGCCCTTAGGTTTCTCTTTATTTCTCTCATGGCCCTCATATGCATCATTTTCACTAATTCTCAGTCATCCATAGCCTTCCAAACTTGATCCTAGCTAATCTACACTCCTCTTTCTAGTACAGATCAATCCCCCTAGGTCTTATCTACTCAGGACAATAGCATCACACTAGGACTATAGCACCGGTGCCACTCTTATCTACTTTTTATGTTTTTGTCCAAGTCCATTGATGTCCTCAATGTTCTATTTCTTCTAGTTTTCCATCCTTCTCCTTATCAGCCTAATGCAAGAACATTCAACCCATGACTAATAGATACCTATAAAATCCCATTCAAATATCATCTGGAAGGGATTGGTAATTATCACTAAGAAATCAAGAATACAATCAAGACTACTGAAGCAATCTTCCCTACTCTGTGTATGCAGCTAACTAATATACTTACAATCTTATCCAAATCCTTACACTAATCCCTATCCATATCAATCACATCTATTCTAGCATTTTTCATCTTCATACACACTATTGCACAAAGCACATTAAGAGGAAGAACTACATATGGCTTGATCCCTCTTCAGATTATTAATATATAGGTAGTGTTCCCACACAAGGGTATGGATCCATGTCTAGTGAATCTTACACACACTAACCCCCCCTCTTTCTTGAAATTAGCCAAATCACAATGGAGTATAGGGTTTGAAGAGTAAATCTACTCTATAATGAGCTCTACAAACTTTCATCTACGAAAACTTCATAAATAGGGTCACACAGACCTAGTGAATAAAACCCAAAAATATTAGATCCTCATGACACTAATAATAGAGGTAGAATACAACATTGGTACCACTCCTATCCAATTTTAGAACTCTTATCCAATCATAAAATGAAGGTTAGATCTCAGTTTGTGATAGTGTCCCAATATTGAATAGTGAATTCCAACCTCTATCTCAATTGGATCAATTAGTTTCTAGCTAAGTCTTATTCTCTTTACCTTATTACTATTTTTATAAAGATTCTATTTGTAATCAAATTTCATAAATCATTATATTAATAATTGCATATTTATTTATTGATTTTACTACTTAGACCCTTTAACTAAATTAGGAATAATACACCAATATTCCCAAAATTATTAAATTAGTATTACAATCTTATTGATATCCATGACCATGTAGCATATAAATAAATGAAGGAGATAGGCCTAGTTTCCAATAAATAAGATCATGAACATGCCAACACATTTAAAGGTAAGTCATACCTCTCACCTCAAAAACAATATTCCAATGGAATCCATTTATTAAGTGCAAATTTACTCATGTAGAATCAACAAGGTTATGAGAATTTTCCTCTTGATCTAAGTGGACTAGTTTTTTTAGGTCTTATACATAGTAGATTAGTTTTACTTCATCTAAGTGCTTCTAGCATAATGTATTTCTATGTGTTAGTTTTTTTTCCTAAATTCCTCTTGGCATAATGTGTTGTCCTTTTGTTGTTTATTTCCTATTTGTTGTGTTTTTGGGCAGGTATATTTAGTTGTTTCAACTTGTGTCAAGAGGACTTACAGTCAATCTTCAAAGTCTAAATCAGGTTTTTTATTGAGTGATGGGTGATTCCATAGCCTAATAGACTAATAAGGCCAATTTTGCAATTTTTTTAGTAGGTTAACCATTATATGTGTGTCACCAAAAATGTTGACCCTTATTAGTTTTGGTCTCTTAGGCTAAAATTCAACCCCTAAAACCCAAAACTTGACCATGGAATGAACTCCCCTATTAAATAAGGTATTTTGTAAGAAATTTAGTAGAAGTTAAGGTAATTTTTGGCATGTTAAGGTTGTTTTATAGAAGTAAAGGTATATTTCATACATGGTATAAGTATTTATTAATGATCTCTCAAGGTAACAAGGTGATCCATAGTGAATAGGAAAATCAAGAAGCAAAATTGGTAGGATGGAAGTATTGCCATTTCAAGCCTTCAGATAAGTTAAGGTATTTTTGGATAAATTAAGTTACTCAAATGTTTTGATCTTACTGCACATTCTAACATTGTAAAGTCACTTGCTATAAAACATCAAGTTTGAAGAGTGGAATATCATACATAGAGGTCCAAGATGATTTTGGTGTCATCTGATACATATTAAAGATAATATTATATGTACCTTTCCCATACACTTTGTCAAGAAGTCAATTACATCAGTTTATAATGTACACTAAAATTTGAAAAAAAATATATTTTTCATTGTCTAACATTCAAATAGAGAATGATGTAAGGAATGGTAGGATAAAAAGTGAATATGCTTCTTGTACATTACACCATCATCATACAATCCAAGAAAAACTCCATTGGTATCTAGTTCACATATTTAGTAGGGTATTTTGGTATAATATGGTAGTTTCTTGGTGAATAAAGGTTTGTGGAGGTCTCTTTGAAAGGTTTTTCAAGATGAACATTGTCTTCTAAGGCCCTCCAAGGACCCCTCCAACTTCCTGAAGCTCAAACCATGCATGGAAATAAGTTTTAGGTTTAGAAAAGGTATAAATTTATTCAAGTATTCTATTGGGTCTTAGGGGTTGAAGGACACCCTTATGCCCTATTTTTTTTATAGAGGTTCACAATTAGAAGGCTTATGCTTTATGAACAATCACTAAGATAAGAAACTCTCTTAAAACCCTAGGTGATTAGTTTTGTATAATTTGAGTGCATTTATGAGTTTTTTGGTGAAAATGACAAGTTGTGAGATATCTTTTAGGGTCTAATGAGTCCTCCTACACCATATACAATCAAACATTTAATGCATGAATGAGTGGAATGTGGAGGTACAAGTTTGTAGGCTCTGAAAAAGTGTGAGTTTTGGTGTAGTTTGAGAAGATGCAAGGTTTTGGTATTATGTAAAAATTTAAGACACATAAAATAAAATTTTATCAATCCCTAAAAAACCTAACCCAAAACATGCAACCTTAAATAATATATACATTGGCAAAAAAACTATGTTTGTAGTTTTTTGGCATAACAATCAAGATTATTGTAATGTGAGATGTTTCCATGCATGAAATTGATTGGAAATAGGATATTCATAGTGTATTAAAATTCATAAATCCCAATCATATCTATTTAATGCACCATCAAGTAATAAAACTCCAATAAAATAAAGTATGCATGCATACCAACTGATTGTGTTTTAAGGCTACCTATAGGTAGTCATTGAGAAAGACCTAGAAAGAAAGAATTAATTGTATTTGCATAGATTTTGTAATATAAAATTCATAATAATGACTATAAATTTTTTTTGATCATGGTAAAAAAATTATATAGATGGTCCAAGTCGTTTAGTGATTATTTTGACCTAAGTTATTTTGGATAAGGTGTTACACCTATAGAAGTCCTAAGAGATCAACAATGCAATTGAAATTTGATATTTAAGAAACAAATAAGAGGAATGGTTTATTTTTATTTTAATTAATATATATTATTTTAATAATGGATAAATAAAGTATTAAAAACCACTATAATCATCTTTGATAAGGGTAAGTTATAGTTTGGCAGGCTATAAAGTATATTGAATCTAATGTTCTTGAACAAGATTTCATGAGTGAAAAATGAAAGTGAGAGTTTAAAAACTAATGTTAGGCCATAATTAATTATGTAGCTTTATATATTGATGATAAACCTCAATAAAAACCCTAAAATATTTCATGATAATGCATGACCAAAATGGAAAAAGAGGAATGTAGTCATATATACACAGGTCGACTGTGTAAGTCTACAAAATTGGAATGAAAGGTTATTGTAAAATATTTGTGTACTTTATATTTGAGAAGGTTTTTAAATAATATAAATTAACTTCACATTGTCTCTAAGATCATATAATGTCATAATATATAGGATATTTCAACTCTATATAAATATTACAATAGGTTTTAAGCCCAGATAGGCACCTATGACCTACACATAGAAAATAGAAAGAAGGTACATTTTTGTGTTGAATTTGAAGTATATATAATCATGTTGATTTATATGGTTGAAATTATTATATTATGTGTTTGAAATATAAAACATTAAAATAGTAACCATTCTCAAACCCTAACAAGGTTATGGATACAAGGGAGAATGCACACATTTATGTATAGGTACTTTGAGAAGCATGAGTTCAAGAGCATTTTGGTATCAAATTTGGAAAGAAAGGGAATTGAATTAGTGTAAATATAAAATAATTTATCTCCAAATACCTCACTTCCTTCCCCATTATTTTGGTAAGTATTCAAACTCATAACAAGACATATACAGATCAAATGACCAAGATAACAATATGAACATACATGCTCAGCTTGAATGTGTCAAGTATTTGAGTAATTACATGAAGGTAAAGTTCATTTTTGGAATGGATATTGAGGTTTTAAAGGTCATTTAGGATGTATATAACATTTATGAAGGTTTACATAGTGATTAAATGCCTTGGAATGAGGAGATACCATAAAAATATGTTAGTTAGGGTTAAAACCCCTTAACTATAATGAAACCCCAACTATGTGTTAATTAAATTCGTATGAGGATTTATATTTAAAATAAATTGGAAAACATTTTAAAAAAAAGGCTTTTCAAACCAAAAATCAAGCATTTGAATCCATGTTTTACTTAAACAATCCTCTAGAATGCACACATACATGATTGCAAACCTGAGAAGACAAACTTTATCATGTCATAAGTTGGATGAGTAGATTAATTATAATAAGATTTATATACTTCAAATTTTTGTATTTTTTTATTTCATTGGGGGATCAACTCTATGAAATATCATTAATAAGTTGATGACCTAAAAATGGCCTTTATGACCCTAATAAGAGCTCGATGACTATGAATGACCTATAAATAAATATAATACATTGGAAATATATTTAAAACCTATGAAAATAATATAAACATATTTTAGGCATTTTTTTGAGTAATAATTTGGAACATGTGAAGAGAAAGACACAAAATAGAGGTCTGAAACTACATTTTTCAACTAGTTGACATAGTGTTTGATTGGATTTAAACCTCCTAACAATTGGAAGATAATTTATAGGCCAGGGAATAATACCCATTATATTCAATAATCCTTTCAATATAATTTCAATTTGAGGTTATGGGTTTCCAAGTAATGAACCAAGTCATGATAAAGATTGCCTTTTGGTTGCATAGAAAAATAAGGTTATAAAACTTTTCAAGGTCACCAATGACATCAAGAACCTAATGGAACCCATATAATAATCTAATGGAATAATTTATACCTTGTAAAATTATTTTAAAAATATATTTAAATGGATATAAGTATAATAAAATAACTTATTCATAGACTATTCAATAGGCATGTTGTTGAAGACATTTAAAGAAGTCTACAAGCTTTATTAGCTTTTCAAGATTACCTTAAATTTAACATGTTCTTGGGGACTCTTAAAAATTAATAAAACATATTCAACCTTAGTTATTATATCATGGGATATGTACAAGGTCTTATGACAATCCTCAAGTCTACTTATAACTTCTATTATAATAATATATATCCCTCTCCAAACCCATGTAAACTAATTTATGGAAACTCAATTAGAGGTGATATATAAGATTTTATATAGGATTATTATATTCTATTATATAGTATCTACATAGATTTAACAAGATTTTTTTGATAATATTCAAGCATAATACTAGAGTTTTTATGAGAGATAATCTTTGCTTCATCACTTTCCTTTGAACCAAACAAGTTATGACATAAAATTTTAGGTTATAATGACAAATATAATAGTATGAGAAGGTATAAATCTTAAATATAATTCTCACCAAGATAGGAGATGAATTTAAATAATCAAGGATGGCTTATAAAATTTTCAAGGATTTAAAGTATTCCATGTGTCAAGGTAATAACTTGTAACTCCTACAACCAAGAAAAGGCAGTTTCTAGTGAAGAGAAATGAGTCTTAGGAATTATAGAGTCACTTATATGCCACTTCTCATTAATATATCATAAAATAAATACAACACATGTTTATAGATGAATAATAGGATTTTTTATTCACGTTATCTTGTCATTGTAACTAGTTTCATGATAGATGATAGTCATGATGGACTTCTTCCACGTCCTCTCTATCTATCTCTTTTATTTTATTATATATATTTGTCTTGATATGGATTATAAATGGATCATACACATGATTATGGTGATTCCATCCTTTAATACGTCTTTAAATCAATATATGACTAATTATTTCCTTCATTGCATTTAGTGTGTACTTATGAATGGTTGATTTGATCATGTGATGATTCAATTCTTCTCAATTTTTTGTCCCATTTTCTCACATTCATGTATTTTGAAGTCACCTTTTAAATTTTTAGTTAGTGACATATCAAAATCATGCATTGATTACTATTGGAGATCTTCCTCCCACTTAGTTATGTGTTGAATCTCTATCCTCTCTATAAAATATTGATACAAGAAGATTAGATTAGGAGTCATGTAGTGTTAAGTTAGTCTAGTTGTTCATTTTACACCTTAAAATTAGTGGAAGTATTCAATACATTTGGTTCATCACCTCCTTTAATTACATGTTAAGTTGTTCTCTCTCTTTTCCTTGTTGTTGATTAGGTTTAGTGTTATTTTTAGGTATAACATCAAGGGAACCAACCCTCTCTAAAGATTCACTCCATAATTTAGGTCACCCACATCCTAGGAGTGTTTCCATTGTGTCCATTAGGTGAGGAGACCTGAAACACCTCATCAGAGGGTGAAACTCAAAGTGAAAATATTTATCTTAATTACTATTTAGGCTCTACTCTTAACTATACATTAGGAAAAGAGGAACATAATAATAATAATGCACATATTCCCATTCTTCACATATTTCATGAGATACAAACTAAAGAATATTTATTTGAGAATACACCTATATTAGCTTTAAAATTTGCTTATAAAATTCATGAAATTAAGAGTTATAAGATACAAAATCACAAGAAAATTAATAATTCATAAATCAAAAATATGATAACACTACTCTTACATGTGTAGATAATTCCCATGATATTAAAAATGTAAACAATACAAAAGTAGAATATCATTCTCCTTTTATCTCTCTATAAATGTAAATGATTAAAAATATAATGTGATTATCCTTTTCTCTCTATATATAATTTAAATAATACAAAAGTATAATGTTATTCTCCTTTTTGTATCTAGACAATGCAAACGATAGAAAAGTAGAATGTGATTCTCCTTTTCCATCTATATAGTGTAAATGATACAAAAATACAATGTGTTAGAAATTATCTCTCTTTATAAACATAAATTGATACAAATGAACATAATATTATGTTATTTCATCCTAAAAAGTAATGTCGTAGTAAAATTGTACATTAAAATTTTTGTGACATTCAAAATTTTACAATTTTTATTATTTTTTTACAAACATCATGTGATATAAATAATATGATATGCAATGATTTGAAATTATGAAATGATATTGTCTTAGAATGTAATCCTTACAAAAATTGTATTAGTGATTATTCCATCATATATATGTTTCAATTACATGGTAAATTAAAACTTGAGTACACATCTCAAAACTAATACTATTCATATTTGCCATATTATGTCCATGATGCATGTTATAGGAAACCTTCAAAATCAAGTATTAGCTCTTAATTTATAAATTTAAACATGTCATACTAATTTTAAAGATAATATCCTTAAATAATAACCTATTATATGAATCATATTATATTATCCATACCCATAATATTTTATCATGCATATGCTTCCTTTATTTATTGGTTGTGGAGACCCTTATAGCCTTTTAACATAATATGTATGCCTTTTTTACAATTTGCCAAAGGATAGATGCATATAGTAAAAATATTTCCTTAAAATTATAAAAAGAGATTATTGGGATTGGTTTTATATTATTACTAATGGTTATTTACCTACATTTATAAGATCAAAAGGTATATTCTTATCATATTATCATAAGCGTGAAATTCATAAATTAATATTGGAATGTTTAAAAGTCTTAAGTCAAGGTCATGATGAGGTTATTGGAGATTGAATTATATTATTCAAATATTTTTTGAATTATTTGTCATATCAAACCTTGGATTTAAAAATACATTTCATATTTAGTAAGGGTCTTCTTTACCCACATATAGAGAGAGAATTGCATAATCCATACACTTATTTTAGAAAATTGTGTATGGATGTTCACTAATACACATGTGATCTAGATGGTAGTAATACAAGTGAACCTTCATTAAATTAATAATTTACCACTCAAAATTTTGAATCTAAGTCATATTTTCTAAAATAAATAATTATTGTTAAAGGTTCTTAAAATGAGGAAGAATCGATAAAGGAGTTTTTTTGCCAACTAGGATAATAAGAGATCACATGTTATTTATCCTATGGTAATAGTTAAAAGCAAGGAAAAATATGTAAAATTTTTACACAAATTAAAATAATTATTTTACACAATATCACTTAAATCAAATTTATCTAATTCTACTAAGAGTAAACCACTTAATTTTAATCACCTTTGAGATTGACCAAATGATATCTTAAATGCATTATTAGATTTGAAGATGATTATTATTCCTATGAATTACTATCATCCACCTCTACCTCATACATTTGATAAGATAAATGGTCAACCATTTATATATTACCATGGTATTGATGGATATCATGATAATGATTCTTATGTTTTGTGTTAAAAGGTTAGACAACTTGATAAAATATGAGTTATCACATTTTATCACAAGATAAGAAAGTCTACCTCTCCAATTTATTTTATTAGTTATTATAAGAAGATTTATATGCCCCAAGGTATTAATACCAAGGAATAAATGGTTTATCATACTTATAAGAGATAAAACACTAGAATTAATCTATATTCTAGTTCACATTATACCACAACTAAATTATCCCAATATATTCCCACTTGAAAACCATTGGTCATTTGATATTTTTATAGAGGTGATACTAAAAAAGGTATGGTTGTAGATGTTAAATAACAATATGGTGCATGTGTCTATATATCCTCTATGAAAAAGTTATGGAAGTGAAAATTGAATCAATTATGTATGGATAAATTGAAAGTAAAATTTAATAGGGTGTTACAACAACAAGAAGTAGAATCATTTTGAAATGATTAATAGAAGATTAACTAAATAGAATATAGTGACTTTATTTTTCCAAAAGGTTGTGAAATTTTGTTTTTAGTAACATAATAACATAAGAGATAGTTAATAATCACAAATGATTATATACAAATAATATTATTTTTGTGACATTATATTAAAAGTAATTACATTATTAAACTCATAATCTAGAAATTAAAATAGATAACATAATTATTCAAAAAAGAAAAAAATGTGAAAAAAGATCTCTCATATATATATATATATATATATATATATATATATATATATATATATATATATATATATATATATATATATATATAATCATGTCTATAGTACACTAAAACATCAATTAATGAGGGATGCACCCTAATCATCTAAACTATCACTAATAAAGGGACCCACATCCTATGAATTAGACATTCCATCTAGTCATATTACTTTCCATGATTTTTACCATAACCTGTATCATATAGTGTGTCTCTGAAGAAATCCTATATGGACCATAGAACATGTATGTTTGGCTTGTAAAATAAAAAATCTATCATGTAAATTCCTTGGTAGATCAGACCCAAGGGTAGATGCATGTCATTTATTTATCCCTACCTACAAATCATCTCTCTCTAGAGACTACCATATCTATCATGGTAGTAATTACACAAGGATAAAAAATTGAATGCTCATTGGAAATATGATCAACCTAGTCAATTAGGACATTACCCACTATGTCATAAGGAATATTATTTGTCAATCTATGGATGAACGCATATACCATCATAAACTAATATGTATCACCTGTAATATAAATCACATGATTAAATTAGTGGCAATCTATAATAATATCAATAATCAACTAAAACAACATGAAAATACTCGTGCTCAAACACAATGGTAGCAATAGCTATGGTAATAATGGTATCCACACCAATTGATTGTTGTGGACATTATGGTGCTCATTATGGAGTAGGAAGGGGTGTAGGATGTGGTGAAAGTGGTTATCTAATCACAGCACTTCCATATTTTTTACCTCCACAATTTTAGGTTACCCATTACTAATATCACCTATTACAACTAGAAATAATAAATCTCAGTGGGAAACACTCCACCATTGCATATATGTTGTAGTGCAACATATATCATATGTATAATACTTATAAAATGAGTCATGATAACATTGTTTCCTATTATTTAAACACTAGTTTAAATATGCATGTTAACAAATTGAGATCAAGTTATGAAAAATCAAGACCTGAGTGTAAAACGTAATGCTCTAAAAAAAATAGTTAATAAAAATAAATGTTAAAAACTCAAGATCAAGACATGAAAAATCAAAACCTAAGTGAAAAAATTAATGTACTAAATAAATAATAATAATTTAATAAAAAATATATAAAACATAAAAAAATAAAAAAATCCAATCACACATAAAAATACAACTAAAAGCTATATAAAAATAAGGAACCATCATTATGAAAATGTGGTAATAAGACATTACTCTTGTGTATGGACCTAAATTCTAGGGAATGTTAGATATAATAATGTGACTAATTAGATTTAATGAGAATAAAATAAGAATGAAGAAGTTGTAGAGATAAAAAACTAAAATTTCCATGTAAATGGATGCTTCTTACATAATATGTCATAGACCTTAGGTTGATATATTTCTCCTAAAAAAGGGAGTGAACAAAATTAGTGGTAGTGATTCGAATGGAGCTATTAGATAAAAATATATAAATGACTCACAAAATGGTGATAACATAGAATAGTGGATCACAAAATGGCAAGAGAGAAAATATGAAAAACCCTCAAATAAAAAAGAGTGTAAATGGGAATAAATCACTAAACAGTGAGAGTGTAAATGGGAATAACTCATAAAATGATGAGAATGTAAATGGGAATAACTCATAAAATGACATGAGCATAAATGGATCATAAAATGATGAGAATGTAAATGATAATAACTAATAAAATAGTGAGAGTTTAAATTATAAAGAGGGGGGAAGATGAAAATGGGAATGATAGTGGCCAAGATGACCTGAGTTACCCTATGTATCCAAGTGATACATACATAGCCTATGTGGACCTCAAACCAATGTAGTTTTCCCAAAAATGGGAATGTAATGAACAGATGATAATTTTGATTAAAATTATATTTTTTTAATGAAAGATACACACCTAAGACATAGGTAAATTTATATAATATTTTTTGATTATGTAGAACCTTAATCTTATACACTTGGAAAAATTAAGACCCTAGTTGTTCCTCATAGTTATATACATGCCTTCCTTTCATAAGCCTTGCATCTGTTTTATAGTTTCCCCCTTGGCCTATCTCTTAGTCTGGACATCCTTATATTGATGACACAAACATACCATCTTTCTTAGAATGCTTAAATATACTTATCTTACACCTCTACAAGTACTAATCCTAGGTCTATTCTCCTTCTCCCTAGACACTAATATCTGGGTCAAATAGTAGTGTTGATATTACTATCCTATCCTGACACAAGTAACCAGTGCCCTAAAGTCATTTAGTTTTCAAAATAAACATATAATAATGGTCATCCTAAGTTATTTAATGCAATTTATCTCTTGATAAGATTGGTATAAATATAATATCAACCCTCATTCATTCTGAACCTAATAATCAATTGAAAAGAACACTCAAAAGCATTCAAATCACCAAAATATTTCTTATTCTACCCTATTCTAATATCAATCAAAAGAATATCCCAACTATATATTTTAAGTACTAAAAGATAATTCATAAGGTCATATTTTCCATGTTACAAGTTAGGTCATTGTTTTACTTGATTTACACATTGTTATGATTCACACACAATCCAACACATAAGGTATAACTATATGAATTTGAGTCCCTATTATGGAGTATTAGCTATGTAGGCATTTCCATTCGACACTGGGTTAATTGAAGGCAACATGTGCCTAATAAACCATTTTTTTGTAAGGTTACAATGAAGATGCAAAGTTAAGGTTTGCGATTTCACTAGGAGTGACAGTCCATGAGCTAGATCTGAATGCACTAGAGTAAATACGAAGATAAACCTGTAATAATCTATATGGTCACATCATTTTTGATCACATAATATTTAAAATACATAAGCATTGAGATAAAACACTACCATCGATGTTACTATCCAAGGCTAATGTAAGTGTCTAGAGAGCCAGAAATACCAGATTTAGAATCTAATAACTATTCCAGAATTATCTTCTTGCTTGCTTCCCATATGTACCATATCCAAAACTATATTAGCATAAAAAATACGTAAGTATTTTATTTTAAGTCACTTTTATATCTATCATAGATGTACCTTCTATTAATATCCTATCTTAGCTTTATAAAGTTAGCATATGGTACATCTAAGTTTAGCATATTAAATAGTTTTTTGTAGATCTGATAGTCACCCTTGTGCCCTATCATTTATATATACTTAATCCTAACCAATAAATAGTAGCCTTATCCAAATTATGGTTAAAAATTTGGTGAACCTAATCTTTAAACATCAAACCCTAGGCTAATCAGGGTTTTTGTTTTGATCTATTTTCCTATTGGTGATCCCTGATGAATAAATCTTACAATCATGTTTGTTGTGGACATATGTATAAATTATTTCATGGTATAATACCTTATAGTCACTATAGTTTTCTACATTATTTACTTAGTTAAATCCATTTTATCTATATATAATAAAAAAATTGCATTCCAATATACTCCTTATTATATTATTCATGGTGAAATTTTATGTGTTACTACAAATCACCAAAGAGAATGTATGGTGTAATCATTCATCCTATGTCATATTATTGCCACATCCAAAAATCTAATTTCTCAAGCTTTCCTCTCATATTTTTTACACAAATCATCCCATTACAAAGATGTCTGTTTGAATGCATTATGTATGACTATGTTGTTGTGTAATGTGGAACCTCTATATGTGGATTCTATTCTTTTTTTTTCAAATAGACTAAGCATACTATATCATTTTAAAAAGAGGAATTACCACTACAACATATTATAAATAGTTTTTTGAAACTTTACATCTAAGTGTGTGTTTGAAATAAAATGGTAAAATGAGTTCATGTGGATAATGCTTCTGGAATCAACATTTGTAAAATATATTCTCTCCTCAATTATCATTGGCCATCCAAACTTGGAACCATCTAATATGAACATCAAGGGATTTGATAACATTTCATGGTAATTATTGGGACAAATAACATTGAATATTACTGTAGTTCCCCATACCTTACCTACCCCATGTCAAGTTATGCCAAATGACTTGAATTATAACATTCATTTGGGATGGCCTTAGATACATGAGATGTATGTAGTTCCATCGATTTTTCATGCATGATTAAAATTTATTCATTAGGGATTCATTTACACTTGTCTTATGGATACTTATCCCTTAAAACATTATGCAATGATAAACCAAATGGATAATATTACATCACAATCTTATAATCCCAATTTTGGTTCTCACTATTTACAAAAATATTGATAAAAAAGATACGGACCAGGTAAAAAAGAGAAATGCATCACTTAGAATGTTTCTCATCCAACCCATGCAAGTCATTAGGGTTTAGATTCTTTAGAAAAAACTTCAAGTCATAAACATATCCCATATAATACAACATGTTTTTAAAAATCCAAAATAGAATTTTTGAATATTTATATAATTGATTTACTAGTAATCAACCCTCGTCTCATTGATGATAATGCTTCACAAAACATTTGGACACTAAATGAATTATCCAATGATGATCATTGTTAGAGTATTTGGGGGCATACAAGGATTTCCCTTCCTTCTATCATAAGAACATGTTTCCTCATGCCACTTATGCTCATGCCTACTTTTGTGAAAGTAATGAGACCAGTGTCAAACATGATACATCACATACTATTCCTATGGTGTCATTTCTCAAAGAGAGATCCACTTTCCTAAATGAATAAAATATCTAATACAATTATGGAACTGATAAAAACCCTTAACCAATTCTATTGGTTGAAATGATGTAGGAGGATGAAGTAAAAACCTATCAATAGATCCTTGATGAATTTCCTAAAATCTTTGCTTGGGATTATTAAAATATGATTGAAATCGATCCATCGATGGAAATGCATAACATATTATTATATCCAAATGCAAAATCAATCAAACAAGAGATTCACAAAATGCATTCCAAACTAGCGTTATTGGTAAAAGTGGAAATTCAAAAGCTTTTATACATTTAATTTTTATGCACTATTACACATTTAAAATTGGTGTCAAGAATTATATCCATAAAAAACTTGATGCTAACATGCATTGTTGTACTAATTATCAAAATTTACATAAGACGTGAGTAAAAGATTAATTTCCTCTACTTAAATTGATATGATTGTCACTTCTATAGTTGGATATTAGACATTTTCATTTATGGATGGATTCATAGGATATAACCAAATAAAAATTAACCCCATTGATCAAGAAAAGATAGCATTTAATACTACTTGGGTATATTTTTATATATAGTCATACCTTTTGGGATAAATAATGTAGGGGCCACATATCAAAGGGCCATGAATCATATATTTCATGATTTTATCCACAAAACTATGGAGGACTATGTTAAAATATTTACTTGATAAATCTAAACATCATCAGGACCATACTATTAATTTATGACAAATATTTAAATGCTTGTATAAGTTCAATGTTTGATTAGATACCCAAAAATGTGTTTTTGGGTTTTCATAGAGAAAGATCCTTAAATACATTATCTCTCAATGAGGAATCAATGTTGATCAATAAAATTTAAAAACCATTGTCAAAATTCCACTACTAACCAATCTTAAATAGTTTCAATGCTTGTAGGTCCAAATTTAGGATATTAGATACTTCATAGCACAATTGGTTGACAAAACAATTCCTTTCATGTGTTTACAAAATGAAGACACCAAATTTATATGGGATTACATGTGTCAACATATCTTTGATAAACTCAAAACATATTTGGAAAACCTATTCATATTTATTCCTCCTATTCTAGATAGACCATTAATTATTTATATTTTGGCTACCCATGAGATCCTTGGGGGGATATTAGCAAAATATGATAATGATCATAAAGAACATGCAATCTATTACATCTTTTAATAGTTGGTAAATTATGAATAAAAATATTTAGAAATGGAAAATTTATGTTTAGCCTTAATTTTTCTACTCAAAAGATATGACACTACTTACTCAATAGTGGGGTTCATGTCACAAGTAAAAAAGATCCATTACAGTTCCTTATGAACAAAACACACTTCATCAGACATATAGAGAATGGGTGATGCAACTCATGGAGTTTGATCTAAAATTTGTAGCCCAAAATTTAATAAAATTTCAAGTCATAGCTGTAAAATTGGGTTTGGATCCTTAACCATATTTCTTTCCACTCATAGAGGATTTTTGAGATGATTTTGAGGCATATAATATATCATCCATTCCATGGATAATGTTTTTTGATGTATCAAAATTTCAAACATGATCAAGTGTTGGTATTGTATTCTTTACTCTCAAGGGTAAATGCATTCCTTTATTTTAAAAATTAGGTTTTTCTTAGACTAATAATATAAATGAATATGAATTTTTGATCATTGAATTATATATATCACACAAGATAGATATAAATGGCATCCAATTTTTTTTATTCTTAGTTGGTTGTTAATAAAATTACTAATCATTACCAAATTAAAGATCATATTTTATAATATAAATAAATGGTAAATAAACTCACACATTCGACACTTTTTATATTGATACTATTCCACATAAATACAATAACCATGTAGATGATATGTAAATTACAACATCCTCGATGACTTTTGATGATGTTTTATTAAAATTTATAATGAAACAACTACAAAATCCTTCCATTTATTCTAATCAAATGAATGCCTTGGCCATTATTTCTATTACCTATAGTACTATAAACACAAAATTATACATTGATATTTATAATTTTCTTTATCAATCTTATGTACAAGACCATTTTACATGAAATAATAAACATAATTTACAATGTGAATCATTCCGCTACATTATCATTGGAAATTATTTATTCAAATGAGGTTTTCATGTATAATCACTCCGATGTTTAAATAAAGATGCAGCACACATAACACTCATATAAATTCATGATAGTGAATTTGGGGCCTATTTTAATGGACACGACATGTCCCAAAAACTATTAAGTCAAGGTTATTATTGGACTACAATGGAACAATAATGTATCAAATATGCAAAATTATGTTTATAATGATAAAAGTATGGTAATTTGAATCACACACCATCACATGATCTACAGTATATTGTATCACCTTGGTCCTTTTATTTATGGGGCTTTGATTTGATTGGAAAAATTAGTACTGTATCCACTACTAGACATAAATTTATCATTACAATGACATAATATTTTACAAAATGGGTTGAAGCCATTCCCTTTGGGTTTACCAAATGGGATGACATATGTAGGTTTTTTATGAACAATATTATTTCCCATTTTGGAATTCCTTTAGTTATATTTTTTGATAATGATCATTTTTATTCAATAAAATAGTCAAAATATTTTTTAGTAAATATAAAATTAAACACATTTTTTCTACACCTTATTACCCACAAGGTAATGGGTAGGCATGGGTAATAAATAAAACCATTATCAAGATAATTTTAAAAAGAGTTGAATGTTAAAATATTGATTATAACTAGAATAAGGTGTATGTTTTATGGGTATATAGAACCAGTGTTTGTATACCCACCCAGGCTACACCATATTCCTTAGTATATGGTATAGAGGTTGTCTTACCAATTGAGCTTGAAATACCTTTGTTATGTGTTTATCTCAAATAAATTGTAAAAGATAATGAATATCATGAAAATAA
Source organism: Torreya grandis (assembly GCA_037957365.1). NCBI lineage: Eukaryota > Viridiplantae > Streptophyta > Pinopsida > Cupressales > Taxaceae > Torreya > Torreya grandis. The sequence continues at coordinate 3,559,634 of JARHVA010000537.1, read as the reverse complement.
ATTTCATAAATTATACAAATTAAGTGAAAAATTCACATAGGCTACTCAACACCTCTGTGTCTGCCAAGATCACATTAACTAAGTGTTGACCAAATTTGACTTTTAAGTCAATTTGGGTCACCCCTATGTAAAAAAATGACATTTAGGTGTTTTAATGGGTTTAATATCATGTCATGAGGTGTTTTATAGGTCATTTTGTTCCATTTAATGTTATATTAGCTTTGGTCCATTAGCTTTTATGTCCATTTATCATTTTGAGTCATTTTAAGGGTCAAAAAGTGAGAATTTAATGCTTTGTATGGGTTTATTGAGAAATTTTAAGATTAAAGTAGATTATTTAATGACCAATGTGTCCAAAAATGTCTTAAGTAACTAGAAAAACTGAAATGTGGTAGTTTATACATAAGAAAGGGTAATTTTCTTGAGTAAAAGAGAGAAAATGGCTCTTTCACAGTGTGTTTGGGAAGTGTGACACATGGGATAGGGTAAAGGGATGTATTTTAATATTAATAAGCTCAAATAAACACTTTTAATGACCTGAAATTTTCATTTCTAAGCCAAAACTATTATTCTCCACTTTTATCTTTCTTAGCATACAAAAGTGACTTGCAGATTTGTACTTGGTATGGCTAGTAGAAGGGGTTTCAAATATAATTATTTTGGGAGGTTTTTTTATATACTTATAATAATTAATTTAAATATAAAAATTTATAATAACTATTAAATATTTTTTATGAACCATCGGTTTGAAGTTGACTATTCAAATTTGCCTACTCATCTGTGAACAATGCAGGTTTTGTTTCATTTTGGGAAAATAAGTATAAAACAATTGGTGATGTTGGCTCCAGATAGTGTGTAATTAATTTTAACATGGTATTCATTATTTCTTTTATGTTACATGATGTTTTGATGTATAAATTAGCTAACTTTGCAAGAGGGTGCCAACAAGAGTAGTTTTAGTCAGTTTTCCACTTATAGTAGGTTGAATTACATATAGAGGTTTCATATGAATGGGAAATTAAATTTACCATGTTTAAATATCATAGTTTACACCTCATTTCATGATTTTTTTATCATATATCCATGCTTTGATCAAACACACATGTCTTGATCACATCAAATAGTCATATTAGTACCATGCCAACTCTGCTCTACATGTTTGCAAGTGGTTTCATGTTGGAAAAGTTATATTTAAGCTGGTTTAAAAAGGTTATTGATGTAAATAATATATTTTAAGATTTAATAATGCATTTTTATTTGTTTTGAAGCCATTTTCCACCATGACATAGGCAAAATAGCCACCTACAGCCATTGTTGATGTCATCCTTGGGAGTGATAATCCTTGATATGTCTATAATCCTTTAATATTACTAGAGGTGTATTGGAATGTGTGATGGAAGCATAAAAATTCCATATGCATAGATAATTTCCTTTTCCTCATATCCAATTCACTTTTGGTGTGCCAAACATCCACCTATAGGTGATTTAGCAAGGGTCCAAGATCCATTTTGAAACTCATGGCAAGTGATGGAACTAATATTGAGAGAAATCATAATTTAAAAGGGATCCTAACATGTATTTTGGAGTAATAATATGACTAAACAAGGTGTAAATTCCTTCTCAAGACAATGACTAAGTATTTTGGAACCAGTCCTTAAAAGGTGTAATAGAGAACCAAATGGACATATAAGAGGTTGGAATATGGAATGAAAACCTATTTGACATCCTAGTCTATGATTTAGGTCATGGTAACCTTATTTGAAGGACCAATTTAGTAGATTTAAGTGGAGATTACCTCCCAAAAATGATGTAGTGGTGTTTATGGCTCTTTTCCCTAAAAGTATAAAATAGAGGTCAGAAGGTCTTTTATGATTAGCATATAACATGGTTGAAAGGACTTTAAGGCATCTAAATAGGTTAACCTTGTATCCCTTGGTAGGGATAAGGATTATGGAAAGAATTAGGACAAGTGGATTGGTGAGGGTGATGTTTAGAGGGCTCAAAATTCTCTTGAAAACACACTAAGAACCTACAGTAGCATCTACATGTTTTAAGTTTTGCATGGCTTTTGATATCTTACAGAACATATGAAACTTACCTTCATATTTGGAATGATGAAATTAATGAAATGATGTATAGATGAAACAATAAACCATATAAATGGAAAAACATGTTTTTATTTGGATCTCTCATACACCTATAGGTGTCTCTTTCTACAAAAAATAAACACTTGCAACCAACTTTCAGTGATTGATCATAAACAACGACCTAGACATGATACTTTGGTGATTGCTTGAGGGAATTTAAGTGAAATAAAAACATATTTAGGTGAATTTTGGCCTCAAAGGAGTTGAAGGGAGGATCTAAACATCATACCCACGTTCAGTAGAGGTAAATGACATTTATAATAGGGTTAAAAGTAGGGCATCTCAGTCAAAAGGCAAACAGTGTTCAATTTGAAGGTTTTGAGGTGTTGGTATTGTTTGAGAATCAATGGAATGAGATGAAATAGGTGTGAGATGAAATGAGGAGAATCTATGGATTTTTAAATCATTTTTCTCAAGCTAAATAGCTGAAGTAACTTATAAGGTTTCCTCCTAAATAGAAACATAGTCAACTAGTCTTGACTAGTCATAAGACCTTTCAACCTCAAAAGGTGAGAAAATCAAAGTCAAGATTGATTTTCATCTTGGGAGAGATTAAATTAAGGTTTTTTTATTGCTTTAAAGGTCCAAAAGCATGAAAAAACACCTACAAGTTAGTAAATAAAGGTTTTCTCAGTCAGGACAGTAATGAAGCCTAGGGGTCCATGAGAAGTTAAAGTGGGGAGAAAATACTAAAAACATAATTCATGATCATAAAACCCCAACAAGTGATTTATAAACAAAAGTAAAATCCTATTTGATGAGTCATAAATTCTATAGTATAGAATCCCTACATAGAGTACTTTGATACAACTAGTTGTGGGTTTTTAAGAAGTTTGAAGGTCAAATGTATTAATCAGAGGATGGTTCTTTGTGTAGGGAATAATTTTCACCTTTAGAATAAAATTGAATGGTAAAATGGTTTGGGTAAATAGAGTAATTACCATCTATTTTGTCTTAGATACAGGGCACTCTCTCTTGAACACAAACCTATAAATCTTGGAAGGTAGGGATGGTTAGATAAGATAGAAGCTAAAACAACCTTGGAATGAGGTTGGATATTTTCATAACACCTAGAAAAAACATGGAAACCAATCATAGAGGAGGTAAAACAAACAAGGAACTCAAATACCCCCAAGCTACAAGTAGGCCTTTTAGGTAGAGTTCAAGCTTGATGCCCAAATAAGATCTTTTCAATTCTAACATGAAATAAGATTTCTCGTGAATTGAGATTTGTTTATAAGGTCAAATAAAAGGTGTATTTACTATTTATATGTAGGGAATCCATCAAGGAGGGTCATTTTGAGCAAAGGTTATAGTTAAGCATGCTAGGCATGGCTAATGCTTGTATCCAAATAAGTTGTTAGTCACACATCCAATATGAGATATACTTTTTAACCTCTTAAAACATGTTCATGGGATGGATATAGATGTGTTAAATATTTTATAGGTCAAACAAATCATAATGAAGCCATTTTTAGCTCAAAAAACCACTCAGACTTGTAAGAAAGAGGAAAAGAAGCTTGATAAGGCAAGATTGGAAACTTATATCTTTCATGATGATTTTTATGGGGGCCAAAGAAGTTTAGTAAAGCTAGAAGGGGTATTGAAAAACAAACTTGTGAATTTTTTTTTTTAAGGTTAGACGTCCAAAATTTATGAACCAACCTTAAGACTAAAATAGGCCTAAACCCTAACAAACCCTTACGGAGACCAGTTTGAGAAAATGGAGTTGTATAGCTATCCAAATGGCATATTTTGCCTAGAAAAAGGATTGGATATTGTTAAGGACTTAGTCAGGCTACTCCCCATGCCTTTTGATTGTACATACTTGTACATATGGGGGTTAAAACATGGGTTTTTTCACTATTTTGTGTATTTTTAGGATACAGGAGGAGTTAAGAGATGAAAAAAGTTTGGAGAAAATATTGAGACTTATACTAACTCTTCATATTAATTTCATGCTCCAACTAGGTGATTCAACTTAGCCAGTCAAACCTGGCAAACTGCACAAGCTAGGGAGAAGTGTGGAAACATCAAGTGGGTGGATTTTTAAGGTGTCCTTGATGCTTATAGGGCCATTTAGGGTCTTAACACATTTAATTCACTTCATAGTATGAATTTTCATGAACAATTGATCTCTTTTTGGAAGCTAAGTGTGAAGGGTGCATAGAAGAGTAATTTTTTATACATCAAATGATGTTGGCTCACTTTGAGAGGTTTATAAATGACTAAGAATGCAACCAATACATGGAGAGGCATATTGGATAGCCTCCCCTTACATTACAATAATTTGGAATACTCCTCATTAGTTATATGATGTTCAAATATCTCTAATCATGAAGGTAGTTTTTCTAAGCCAATTGAAGAGTTTTCTTTCCACTTCTCATGAAGTTTGTGACTTGAATTGACACTTTTAGCTCCTAAAATTGCATGGTTAATCCCATTCCTTCTAAAAATTCCTAATTAACAACTATTCTTATCTTTAAAAGTGTCTTTGTGACCCTTTAACTTCTCTCTTCTCCTCTCTCTCTCTCTCTCTCCCAAGTTCTATAAGAACTCACCATTTTGGCCACTATAGGGATGCTCTACATGAGAATGGAAAATACCTAAAAATTTATATACATTTTTATAAATAAAATTACTAATTGTTACCTCTTCCATGACTATTAATAGTGTGCTTTACTTGATTGTTGAATTTTATTAGTGAACACTATGGATTCCTTAACAAGTTATCACATTCTCTCGCCCATTTGAAACTTCTTCTTATAGGGCATGTGATGTTTTCCAATAAATGTCAAAGTTTAAGTGAGTTATTCTCTTCATTATTTCCATTCAAGGCATCTTGTCTAGTTCTCCTATCTTTACACATTCATCCTTTACCCCACATTGTAACATTGATGCAAGAAGATATAGATTAGAGAGTGTATGCTTAGTTTGTTCTTTGATTTCAAGTGTAATATACATATGGTTGGATTTAATTAGTAAATTTGGTGTATCACCTCCCTTAGATTAATTTTATTTTATTTATCTCTCTCCATTTTCACCCCCAGGTTTAGTAGTAGTAACAATCCAAAGTGGTACATCAAGGGAGCTATCCCTATTTAGAGATTCACCTTATTCCTTAAGCTACCCACAAGACTATATGTGATTCCATTATGACACTTATATGAGGAGATATTTTCATATATAAAAAGGGTGAAAATACAAATGAAAATAGTTTTTGGCATGCCTGGTGGGACTGTTGGTGCAATAAGTTGAGATATTTTTGGTGTTGTCTCTCAATAATCAGCCTTTGGAGGCATATACTCAAGCATTAATGGTGAATCCAAAGATATATCATCTGGTCAAATAGCCTGGGTTATCCTTTGAATATTTATGGTAATAGGTTTTCTTTATGTTCTTGCTTTCAATGAAGTTTCATGGCTGAATTTGGTGCTATGTTTTGTTCTCTACAGGTTGGTGAGACAATACAAGCTTGTGCCATTCCCTATCAATATGAAAAAGTCCTTAGTCAATCTTTCCATGATACTTATCAGCCTCAATATGAATTTAATCAGCCCTAATATTATCCTTATTAGACCATGCACAAAGTATATAAGTCCTATAACCAACCTCCTTAATGCTTTGCTCCTCCTAGTCAACCTAGCCACTTTTCAAGCCAACTTATTTCCACTTCAAGAAGACACTTTTGGGTTATGAGAAGTACATGTTGCATCTTGACACATAAAGAGTATGTGGTATAGATATTCATAACCATGTCATTCATAAGGTGAGAGAATCATTATAGTTGTTCAAAAGAGAGTGCGTACCTATTGAGAAAGTAAATTGGCAAAGGCTCACAAGTGAGATTCTTGATATGAGTGGCCTAGTTTATTCCTTAGAGGATAGGCTAAGGGTTCATGAAAAGTAAGCTCAACACACTTACCAGCCTTCATATCCACTCTCCCATGTTTCCTATCAGTCATATATGACCCCTACTCATGAGCCAAATCAAAGATATCAAAGTCATCCTCTTCCTAATGAGTTGGAGGAGAGAGTTGAAAGGAAATATCTTATGTTTGAAGTTAATCTTCATAGGTAGATTGAGTTGTCAAATATTCATATGAAATAGTCCATTTTCTTAGCAAAGGAAGTATATTTCAAGGCCTCATTTCCCTCTCACAATGCATCCTTACCACCTCAAAAAGAGACTCATAATCCCAATGTCCTAAGTTGGAACAAGATAGTAGAGTCTTGGGGAAAGAAAGAGGAGAAAAGTCTTGACAAAGAGTGTGAAGTTGAGAAGACTCTTGATCCTATACAAACTCCTCCTACCATTCCTCAAGAAAAGGATTATAATCCTAACATCCTAACCTACAGTAAGATAGTGGAGTCATGGGGAAAGAAAGAAGATGGAATCATTGTCAAAGGGTGTGAAGTGGAGATTGGAGTTGATCCCTTACAAGTCCATCCCACCCTTCCTCAAGAATATTCTTGTATTCCATGTCAGCCCTAATGTATTCCCCATACTCATGATGATTCCTATGATCTTCAAGAAAGACTTTTACAAGAGAACCTAGCCAAGAAAATTGAAGAGTTAGAGGGAAAAATGAGATTGTTAAGTCAGGGTGAGATAGAAGGTTTAAACCCAAAAGAAGATCCTATCCTAAAACACATCCCATCTAACCTCCTTCAAGAGAGTTTCCAAGTTGAATAAGATTTTAATGAATTATATGTCAAGTGGAAGGAATAAAATCAGGTTGTTTTAACCCAAGGTTTGTCTTCCCTTCCTCAAGAGCTCTCAAAAGAACCTCTTACTTTGCATTCTCAATCTGATTTTGAGCCCTATGTTCCATATCCACCAACTAGTTCCTTTTTTTATCATCCTATTAACCTTTGAATTGAAATACATATGGTGTGGGAACCTCAATAAGAGCAAGTGGTTGAGGAAAATTAATAACTCTTACTTGAAGAAAGTGCAACTCCTTGGTAGCCTTATTGGGTTAGGTTACCAGATTTTGAGATGCCTAGTCTTGGCATCACTAAGAAGGAGTTGGAAGATGTTTAAATCCTTAACAAACAAGATTATATTGTGATAGTTGAGGTACCATTTAAAAACCCTCAAGAGTTCCTAAGTTATGAATAAGATGTGAGCTATTATTTTGAATCTCCTTGTTTGGTTGATGATGAATCATACACTCCTTATGTTGAAGAAGAAATCTTGGAAGAGGTCCTATTGGAATATAAATAATAAGATGAAGGAGTCTCTCTTTTTTTTCCCCTTCATGATTTTGATAAAAGTGAAGATGATGACTTAAGGTAGATATTTAAGGACATTTGTAAAGATTTTGAATCTCTCAAGGGGGCTACAACTTCTTTAGGGCTGATTACAAGTGATGGTAAGAAAGATGACATTGTCCAAGATGTCATAAGTGAGAAAGATAAGAGTTCACATCAGCCTTTGGAGGTCAAGAAAAACCTATATTAGCCTACATCTTTGAAATAATAATAGATCATTATTTTTTATACCATGCCTACAAAAAAGATGAAAGTATGTGTACAAGGTCAAGAGGAATATGTCTATATTAGACACCTATTTCAAGATGGTTTACTTGATAAAAATTCAAATAATGTGACAAGTTATAGGTCTGGTTCATCAAATGTTCAATCTAAAGAGCAACATGATTGGCATTCTAAAGGAGATTCAAGAAACATTCCCTTTAATCATGGAAAGGGAGGTATGTTTGGTTGTTAATTTTACATAATAGTTTGTTCTCTATTTCCACTAAGTGATTTTAGCACGCACACACACACACACACACACACACACACACACACACACACACACACACACACACACACACACACACACACACACACACACACACACACACACACACACACACACACACACACACACACACACGTGTGTGTGTCTGTGTGTGTGTGTGTGTGTGTGTGTGTGTGTGTGTGTGTGTGTGTGTGTTGTGTGTGTTCATTTGTTTGCATTGGTGTGTGTTCTTTGTTTTGTGTTGGTAGAGGTAGTCATTAGTGCCTTGTCTTGATCAAAGTTTTGTGATCAATGGTCAATGTTTTATTTTTTTTCTCAGTACTTACATGACTCAATAAACCTAATGGACTGATAATGCTATTGGTCTAGTTAGTATAACAGGCATACTACCCCTATGAGTCACCAATTTGTTGACCAAATTTGACTTTTAGGTCGGATTGGGGCACCCCTAGGTAAAAATTTGGCCTTGAGGTGTTTTATGGCGTATAATATCATGTCATGACGTGTTTTATAGGTTATTTAGTGCCATTAATTGTTATATTAGCTTTGGTCAATTAGTTTTTATGCCCATTTATCATTTTGAGTCATTTTAAGGGTCAAAAAGTGAACATTTAATGCTTTGTATGGGTTTATTTGGAAATTTAAAGGTATAAATAGATTATTTCATGACCCGTGTGTCTAAAAAGTTCTCATGTAATTGAAAAAACTGAAATATGGTAGGTTATGCAAAATAAAGGGTAGTTTTATAGAGTAAAAGAGAGAAAATAGAACTTACACAACTTATTTGGGAAGTGTGCTATGTGGGATAGGGTCAGGGGATGTATTTTAATATTCCTTAGCTTGAATCCATGTTTTTAATGATCTAAAAGTTCCATTTATAATCCAAAACCGTTCTACTCCACTTTTGTCTTTCTTGGCATAAAAAAGTGACTTGCAAGTTTGTACTTGGTAAGGCTAGTAGAAGGGTTTTTAGGTATAATGATTTTGGGAGGTTGTTTTAAAATTATAATAATTAATTTAAATATATTAATTTATAATAATGATCAACTATGTTGTATGAAGCATCAGTTTGAATTTGATTGTTCAAATCTATCTACTCATCTGTGAACCCTACATGTTTTGCTTCATTTTAGGCAAATACATATAAACCAGTTGGTGGTGTTGGCTTCAGATAATATTTAATTACTTATCACATGGTATTAATTCTTTTTTTTAGGTACCATGATGTTTTTATGAGTAACTTAGCTCACTTTGCAAGAGGGTGCCAACATGAGAAGTTTCAGTTAGTTTCCACTTGAAGGAGATTCAATTGCATATAGAGGTTTCATATAAATGGTAAATGACATTTAAAATGTTTAAATTTAATATTTTCCACCTCATTAGATGATTTTATCTCATATATCCATGATTTGATCAAACACACGTCTTGATCACACCAAATAGTCATATTAGATACCTTGCCAACTCTGCTCTAAATGTGGGCAAGTGGTTTAAAGGTGTATTTAAGCTAGTTCCAAAATGTTTTTTATGGAAAGTAACTATTTTAATATTTAAAAATTAATTTTGAGTTATTTTGAATCCATTTTCCACCATGATAATCCACATTTATTACCCTTACTGTCCACACACAGGTAAAATAGCCACCTACAACCATTGTTGATGTCATCCTTGGGAGTGAGAATGATTGATATGTTTTTAATCCTTTAAGATTCCTCTATGTGTATTTTAATGTATGATGGAATCATATAAAGTACATATGCATAGATAGTATCCTTTTGCTCATATCCAATTCATTATTGGTGTGCCAAACATCCACATATAGGTGATTTAGAAAGGGTCAAAGAGCCATTTTGAAATGCTTGTAAAGTAATGGAACTCATTTTAAGATACATCATAAGATAAAAGGGATAATAAATTGAATTTTGGAGTTATAATTTGACTAAACAAGGTGGAAATCCCTTCTCAAGACAATGATTGAGTATTCAGGAACCAGACCTTAAAAGGTTTTAATAGAGAACCAAATGGCCATATAGGAAGTTGAAATATGGTATGGAAACCTATTTCACATCCTAGTGTGTGATTTAGGTCATGGTAACCTTATTTGAATGACTAATTTGGTAGATTGAAGTGGATATTATATCCCAAATATGATGTAGTAGTGTTCAAGGCTATTTTCCCTGAAAGTATAAAATAGAGGTCAGAGGGTATTTTATGATTGGCATATAAAAAGGTTAAAAGGACTTTGAGGCATATATATTTGTTAAATTTTTATCCCTTGTTAGGGAGAATTAATATTTAAATAATTAGGATAAGTGGATTAGTGAGCATGATGTTTAGAGGGCTCAAAATTGCTTGAAAACACATTGGGCTACAGTAGCATCTACATGATTTGAGTTTTGAATGGATTTTGATATCTTAAAGAACACATGAATCTTACCTTCATATTTATAATGGTAATATGAATTTAATTATGTATATATGACCCAATAAACCATCTAAATGTAATAACGTGTTGTTTTCTAGATCTCTCAAACACCTACAGGGGTCTCTTTCTATAAAAAATAAACACTTACAGGTAACATTTAGTGATTGTTCATAAATAATGACCTAGACATGATGCTTTGGTGATATTTTGATGGAATTAAGTGAAATAAAAACATATGAAGGTGAATTATGACCTCAAAGGAGTTAAAGGGAGGATCAAAACATCATACCCAAGCTCACTAGAGGCAAATGATATTTATAGCAAGGTCAAAAGTAGGGCATCTCAGTCAACAGGCAGACAATGGGCAATTTAAATATTTTGAGGTGTTTGTATTTATTGAGAATAAAAGGAATGAGCTAAAATATGTGTGAGATGAAACAAGGATACTCTAGGGATGTTTGAAACATCTTTCTTAAGATAAATAACCGAAGTAACTTATAAGGTTTCCTCTTTAATAGAAACATAGTCAACTAGTCTTGACTGGTCCCATGCCTTTCAACTCCAAAAGGTGAGAAAATCAAAGTCATGGTTGATTTTCATCTTGGGAGAGATTAAAATAAGGTATATTCATTACCTTAATGTCTAAAATCATGCAAATAACACCTACAAGTCAGTAAATTGAGGTTTCCTTAGTAAGGATAGTAATGAAGCCCAGTCTTCTGAATTCAAGAGTATGAGGGGTACACAAGAAGTTAAAGTGGGAAAAAAGACCAAAACATCCTTCATGATTATAAAACCATAAAAAGTGATTGAAAAACAAAATGAGGATCCTAATTGATGAGTTACATAGTCTATAACATGAAAACCCTGCACATAGTACTTTGATGTAGCCAGTTGTCGGTTTTTAAGAAGTTTAAAGGTTAAATGGATTGAATATAGGATGGTTATTTATGTAGAGAATAATTTTCACCTATATAAACCAATTTAATGATCAAATTGTATGGGTAAATATGGGAAGTGACCTCTATTTTGTCTCAGATAGAGGGCACTCCCTCTTGAGCACAAACCTACAAATTTTGGAAGGTAGGGATGGTTAGATGAGCTAAGAGCTAAGAAAACCATGGAATGAGGTTAGAGAGTTTCATAAAACATAGGAAAAGAATGGAAAAAAATAATATATGAGGTAAACCAAATAGGGACATAAAAGATCCCCAAGTTCCAAGTAGGCCTGTTAGGCAGAGTTCAAGCTTGATGCCCAAATAGGATCTTGTTTTCAAGTCTAACATGAAATAAGATTTCTCATGAATTTAGATTTGTTTGTAAGGTAAAATAATATTTTTATATAATATTTAGATGTAGGTAATCCATGAAGGAAGGTCATTTTGAGCAAAGGTTGTAGTTAATCATGATATGCATGACTAATCCTAGTATCTAAATAAGCAGTCAATCACACATCCAATATGAGATATACTTTATAACCTCTTAAAACATGTTCATGGGATGGATAAATATTTTTTAAAGCTTTTTTAGGTCAAATAAATCATTAATAAGCCATTTTTAGCTCAAAAAACCACTCAGACTTGTAGGAAAGAGGAAAAGGAGCTCGATAAGGCAAGATTGGAAACTTATATCTTTCATGATGCTTTGCATGGGGGCCAAAAAAATTTATCAAAGTTATAGGGGATATTTAACAATAAACTTGTGAAAATACTTTTAAGGTTGGATGTCCAAATTTTATGAACCAACTTTAAGACCAAAACTGGCCTAAAACCCTACTAAACCCTTATAGAGACTAGTTTGAGAAAATGGAGTTGTATAGCTATCCAAGTGGAATATTTTGCCTATAAAAATGATTGGATTTTTTTAAGGACTTAGTCAAGATACTCCCCATGCATTTTGATTGTATGGACTTGTACAAATGGGGAAAAAAATGGTTTTTTCACTATTTTATGTGTTATGTAGGCTACAGGAGAAGTTAAGAGATGAAACAAAGTTTGGGGAGAATATTGAGACTTTTAATAAATATTAATATTCATTTAATTCCTTGAAACAACTTCCAAGTACCCCAAATAGGTGATTCAACTTAGCCAGTCAAAATTGGCATATTGCATAAGCTAGGGAGAAGTGTGAAAACTTCAAGTGGGTGGAATTTTAAGGTGTCATTAATTCTTCTAGGGCCATGGAGGATCTTAAAACATGTAATTAACTACCTATTATGGATTTTAATGAGAAAATTATCTCTTTTTTGAAGTCAAGTGTGAAGGGTGCATGAAAGAGTAGATTTTTTATAATAGATGATGATGGCTCAATTTTAGAGGTTTCTAAAGGAACATGCATGAAACAAATGCATGGAGAGGCATGTTTGAGAGTATACCCTTCAATTAAAATTATTTTTACTTCTCCTCATTAGTTATAAGATTTTAAAATAGCTCCAATCATGAAGGTAGTTTTTTGAGTTAGCTAAGGAGTTTTCTTGCCACTTCTCATGAAGTTTGTGACTTGAATTGACACTTGTAACTCATAACCATGCATGGTTCATCCCATTAATTTTCCATATGAAAAATTAACTACTCCTCTTATCTTAACAAGTGTCCTTGTGACCCTTGAACTTCTCTCTTCTCCTCTTTCTCTCAAGTTCTATAAGAACTAGCCATTTTGGCCATTATAGGGATGTTCCACCTGAGTATTGTGAAGCCCTAATAATTCTTATACATTTTTATTGATAAAATTACTAATTATTACCTATTAAATGAATATTCATAGTGTTATTTACTTTAATGTTGAATTTTATTAGTGAAGACTATGGATTCCTTAACAAGTTATCATATTCTCTCATCTATTTATAACTTCTTGTAGGGCATGTGATGTGTTCCAAGAAATGTAAAATTTTAAGTAAGTTAATATATTAATTATTTATATTAAATACCACTTTTATATTCCTCATATCTTTGAACATTCATCCATAACCCCACATTGTAACATTGATACAAGAAGACATAGATTGGAGAGTGTGTGTTTAGTTTATTGTCTGATTTCAAGTGTAATATTAATATGGTTGGATGTCATCAGTAAATTTGGTGTATAAACTCCCTTATATTTATTTTCTTTAAGTTATATCTCTCCCTTTTCATCTCCAATTTTAGTAGCAGTAGCAATCCAAAGTGGTACATCAAGGGAGCTAGCCCTATCTAGAGATTCACCTTATTCCTTAGGCTTCCCACAAGCCTATAGGTGATTCATTATGCCACTTGGATGAGGAGAGATTTTCATCTCTTCAAAAGGTGAAAATCTAAGTGAAAATATTAAGAATATAACAAAAAGGTTCAACCACCTTACTTTGATGTGGGTGACCCGGTACTAAAATAAAATGAAAAGAACACCAATGCCAAAAAAGATAAGAGGGGAAAGTTCAAACCAAATTGTTTGGGACCATTGATAGTTACAATTTTTTTTGGAAAAGGTGTATGCCAACTTAATAAACTTTAAGGAAAACATTAAAAAATTTAAATGAACATCATGTGCTTGCATAAACATGTTACATGAAATACATACAAAAAAGAATCTTTTAGAAAATACCAAAAAATAAAATAAAATAAAAATTCAAAAATCCAAAATCACTTTCAACCACTACATGTTCTATTAGCTTCTTGACATCTATGTGATAGTTACATGTTTAGGAATAGCATATGATTTACTCCTACATATACATATATAGGTATAAATAGATATATGATACACTTATGGGTGTTGGGCATTCCCTCTAATCATGCCATTAGGATGTTGGGGGCATCCATCTTCTATGATATTGCTATAGATAAATTATATGATTCAATGATCACTCTACACCATCATATTTGAGTTTACATATGTAATTACACATGCCTATTATATATGTTTATATCTTTCACATAGTAATTGTTATGATATGCACTTGACATTTTTTGTTAACACATTCAATCCATGGGCCACTATGACATGTTTATGATGGTTGCTTATGTTTTTCTTTACATATTTCCTTGAGTGTTTTGCCTTGCTATTGTCTTAATTTTTAAAGCATTTGAATATGCCCTATTATATATGGCCTATGTTCCTATGTTTGATTTCTTAGACATTTGAATATGTCATTGAATTATATATATATATATATATATATATATATATATATATATATATATATATATATATATATATATATATAATAAGTCAGTCCTTACTTTAGTGTACATTTGAGTAAGTCATGTGCATTCAATATTGTATAATTTAAACATGACCCTTGTTTGCAGTCTCCTTAAATGATTTCCTTTTGAATTAATTTTGAGTGCTCTTATGTGTGTCATTATGTTCTTGTTTATCTTGTATTATTACTATATAAAATTTTACTTTATATTTATCATGCATCTTAGGCCTACATGTGATCAAATTGGTTCTATGTACTTCAATGTTACATCTACCTAGACATGTTTCTTTCTATGTTCTATATGGTTACATTCAAAATTTTATAGTTGTCTTGACTTTTTGAGGTGATATAACTACCAAGTAATATCATTTAATCACCTCAAAAGTGGTGGGGGGGGGATATTAGTGGTTCCATGTCATGGTGACATGGATTTCAAAATCTTTATAGTTTTTATATTATAGTGGGGGCATGCTTTGGAAGCATGATCTCCACACTCACACAATATATGTTACTTATACCAATTTCTAGATTTATTGGGGGAATGTCATGATGACATGGATTCCACACATTCTAAGTTTTCAGATTTAGTGCAAACATGCTTTAGAATCATGTTATCCACACCTACTCAATATTTAACATCTATAGTTTATAATGGGGGCATGTTTTAGAGACCTTATGTATCAATTTCATAGTTCTCCATGTATAGTGGAGGCATAATTTGGAAGCATGTCCTCCACACTTACCCAATTTTATGAATTGACCAAAGCACATAGTTATATGATTTTGATACGCATTTATCAAAAAATTCTATACATGGTACCATTGTTACATAATTTCAACATGATAAAATTCTAAGGTACATATGATATGTAATGTGTGCTTAATATTTCAAAATCCAAATAAAATTTATATTCTAAAACTATTGCATGTACTAATACCTATTGGAAATTTATGGAATTTGGCAAGACAATCGACTACATTAGTTGGTTAACCTTTTTGTATGGTTGGGGTGATTAAATCACTCAATATTTCCAAGATTTCAATTTGGACTAGATCATCCAAACTCACCAGGTTATATGTATCATTGGTTTCATAATTGAGCTAATCTTAACTACTAGGTGGAAACCCATTTTACTCTAGGTTAGGGGCATGCGACTTGTATTCTCTCTCTCTCTCTCTCTATGTATATATCCTTGGATATATACACTTTAAATAATTATCTATATTTATCATAATCTCATTTTTAGAGCCTTATAATGATAAATCTTTTGTGAAAACAACTTACCAATAGGAAAGGTGCTGACATCAACACACAGGCGTACTCTTAAACCTTGGTCTTTCAATTCCAATTTATTTTAATTAATTTTTATGTAGATTATATGAAATGAATATATAGTATAACATGATCTTGGTTTATGGTGAATCATTAGAAAACCACATAAATTGAGCACCAAAAAATCACTAAAATTCAACTCTAGTAAAGAAAAAGTATATATACACCTGCAATTACTTATTGATTTCCTTTAAAATAGAAATTTTATTACTATATTAAAGGGTGAGAGAATGTATATGATATTTTGTGATTATATAACACCTTAGTATTGTACACTTGGAAAAATCATGACAATGGTTATTCCTCATAGTCTTATACACTCCTTGCTTTCACAAGCCTCACATCTAATCTATTGTGTTCACCTTGGCTTATCTCTTAGTTTGATTGAACTTATATTGATGACATGGACATACCATATTACCCATAATTATTAAAATGTAATTACACCTCTACAATTTTTGATCCTATGTTTTCTCTCTTTATCCTAAACACTAACTTTTGAGTTAGACAATAGCATGGACATTACTGTCCTAGCCTAATGTAAGTGTCTAGTGCCCTAAAGTCATTTAATTTATAAATGAAACATATTAAAATCATTAGCCTAAGTATTTTAATGTGATTTATTTCCTAATAGTATTGGTATAAATATAATATCAACCCTCATTCATTTCTCACCTAATAATCAAACCAGAAGACCACTCAAGAAGCATTCAAGTTATGAAAATCTTTCTTGTTCTACCCTATTATGATATCCATCAAAGGAGCAACCCAGTTATAGGTCTAAAGTAATAAAGGAGTAGTTTTAAGGTTATACTTTCTAAGTTAAAAACTAGGTCACTATTGTACTTACTTTACACATTTTCATGAATCAAACATAATACAACACATAGAGGATAACTACATGATTCTGAGACCCTATTCTTGAGTATTGGCTATGTAGGAAACACCCTTTGATAGAAAGGTCATTACGGTTTATCTCAACACCATGTTCCCACTAACATATTTTCTCTCAAGATCACATTAAAGATGAAAAGCTAAGGTTCTAGTATTTAATTAGGAGTAATATTCCATGACACAAATTTGAATGCACTAGAACAAAGGTGAAGCCAAAAATAGAAGCATCCTAGTGATTGCATCCTATTTGAGTGCATATTTCATACAATACACTAGCATCGATATAACTATCCAAGGTTGATACAAGAGTCCATAGAGCTAGATGCACCAAATCTTGAATCTAAAAGTTATTCTGAAGTGCCTTCCTATCTGATTCTCACCTGTACTAAATCCAACACTATATTAGCATCATAAACATATAAGTAACTTATTATATCATTGTTATAGCTAGCATAGCCTATCTTAGCTTTATAAATTTAACATAACATATATATGAGTTTAACACATTAATTTACCTAATATAGATATGGTGTTCACCCTTGTACCCTATAATTTCTATATATTTAACCCGAACCAATACATAAGATCCTCATCTAAATTAGGGTTTAATAGTAAACACCTAAGGGAATGGGATAATGATAATTTGATTTTAATTTGATGTAAGAGTCATGATTTGGATAATAATTTTACCACCCATGAGATTTTCAATGCAAATGGGGTTGATCCATGTCATACTCAAATAGTTACACTAATAAAAAAATCAATAAGAAGAGCTACTTGATATCAAGGTGACAATCTATGAAAATATTTTGTGGCTTTATATCTATTATTTTGTATTTGTTTGATTTTTAAATTTTTAGAATTTTTGTAAATTTTGAATGTTTTTGGGGTATTTATAATAAGCTATATACAAGAGCATTTTACAAGTGGAATTTATAAGTAAATATGAACCAAGTACCCATCTAATAAAGTAGAAATAACTTTGGGTAAGGCTTTATCAAAAAATCAAGATGTGAAAGAACCATCATCCAACAACAAATTATGATGCAAAATAAAGTTATACAAAATGTGAAGAAGGATTATCAACTAGGTGAAATAATTTTTTTAAGGAATACAAATAAAGGAAATGATGATGAAGCACAAATGATGTTTTGAAATTCAACATGAAAATATCTATTGATAATTTCCAAATCTGAAATCCTTGATGAGCTATCCTTTAAATCCACCTGCAACACATGTAGGTTATAATCAAGATCAAGATGGTAATAAATGAAAAGAAAAAGAAAAGGATTGACTATAAAATATAAAATGGAAGGAAGGATAATAGGAAAGAAAATGAAGTCAATTCATCTAAGTAGGGACCCTTAGATAATTTGCAAACAAATCAATAATAAATGTGATTGAGATGCATAATGTTTATAGGCTGATCTACCTCATACCCTTCTAGTGTAGCCAACCTATATGCTCCAAAATGATAATTTTAGTGATAATGAAAGGATAAAACTAATTTGGATTGAATTTTTCTTTCTTTCAATAGTCTATGTTGGTATTTTTATGATTCTCTTTCAATTTAAGATCACCCACTTCAACGTATTTGGGAATGATGTGTTTATTGTAACTAAAGTGTAGCCAGTTTTTATATGATTTGAGATGACTCATGGTGTCTAGTTGTTTCTCATACAAGATTTATATCTCTTTTATAAGGTATAATATATACTCCTCATCATCCAATGATACCCTATAAGGAAATACGTAAAGAGGGAAACTTAGTCTCAGTAGGTAGAATAGCTTCATAGCCAAAAACTGAGGAATAGGGTGTTGCACCTTTAAGAATGTGGATATTGGTATGGTATGACCATAATGTAGTTAATAAATTCAAATTATAATTATAAACAACATTTTTTATAATATTTTAAATAATTTTAACAATAACCTTGTTATATACCTCAAGTAGGCCATTGCCTTGAGGGTAATAGGGAGTTGACCATCGGTGTTTAATACATAATTATACATAAAGGGATTTCACATCCTTGTCCATGAATGAGTTACCATTGTCATATTAAATGGTAGAATGAATTCCATAGTGGTAAATAAGATGATTTATAATGAATTTATAGATATTATTACATGTTACATGAGAGGAATTTCTTCTACCCACTTAGTGAAATAATCGATCACAATCGGGATATAGTTGTTGCTGTATGAAGAAGTGGTTTTTATATTACCTATAAGATCAATCTTCCATGTATAAAATAACTAAATATAAATGATAGGTTAAAGTTCTCATGAGAAATATGAATTAAATCATTATGCATTTGACAAGAAATACATTTATTAACATAGGCACATGCATTTGATTTCATTATGGGCCAATAATATCATGTTTGAAGGAGTTTTTGTAAAGGACCATTCCTATTGTATGGTACCCCCAAATTCATTTGTGCACATTTCTAATTACTAATTTGGATTCACCCAAGTTCAAACAAACAATAATGTTCTTATCATATCCTCTATAATAGAGCATACTAATAATTAAAGTGTAACGGTATGAGTTATGAATGAGGGACCAATGTTGGTTATGGGGTATCTCAATGGGAAGAGTGTGGTCTTGTAGGTAGGTGTATACATCTTGGTACCAAGGAGAATTAGGACCAAAAACTTCACAATTTATTTTCATGTCTGGATGATTTTAAGTTGGCATAAGAATATTTTTAATGAGAATTTGATATTCAAGTACATCATAATAGATATCTATTAATGATATAATGGTTTCTATACATCAACTGATATATTATTGGCTCTTTGCAATTGATCAAACTGGATACATTCAATTTTTGTTTGGGACTATCAGCCATGCCTTTGTATAACACAAAATTCTCATAATTTTTTTGATATTGGTCCATAACCTAAATGATGATCAATTATGAATCTCCATAGACAACCAACTATTAAATTTTCCACTGTAATATGAGGTGGAATCCTATAATAAGTGCCTCACAATATATAATATTATTAGTGCATGGAAGAGTAATTTGAATGATTTGGGAATGTGATCACCTTGTGTCATAATGAATAGAATAAATGCTCATGAATGGTGGGATGTGAAGGAACCATCAAATTATAGCTTCCATTGATGTGATTCTTCAATAGTGGAGATAGACTCATTAGGAAAATGAATGTTTAAAGGATGTGTAGCTAATATATGTGCCTCAACAAGTTAATTTGTAATTACTTTGTATTTGATGTACTTGTAATTAGTGTATTCAATGTTGAAATTAGTTAAGATCACAATACATTTATCCATATGACCTATCAATTCTAATTTATAAATAATATACCGAGAGGATTGAACTTTGTAATTATGTTTATCTTATTTTTCAACATATCATGATGTAGTTTTTGATAAATAAAGACCAATGACAAACATGTCTTCTTAATTGGTGTATAATTATCCTCAAAGATACCAATGTCCTGCTCAAATAATATATTACACTTTATTTTCCATTGTTGTCATGTTGGTCCAAAAATTCCCCAAAAGCATGTTTAATTGATGAGATATAATTAATAGGGGATTACTCAATTATGGATAGACCAAAACTGGTGGGTATGACAAATGAATATTTAACTACTCAATTTTTTTTGATAGTCAGTGGACCATTGAAAATTGATTCCCTTCTTCAAGAGGTGAGTGAAAGGATGACAATAATCACCAAACTTCAAAATGATCAATGAATGGATTGGATTATGCCTTGAAAACTATGGATATATTTAAAATTAGAAGGGGGAGGAATTTTTCATGGCCTTCACCTTGGTTAGATTAACTTCAATTCATATTTAGGAAATAATGAAGCCTATGAATTTTATTGATGCAACTCCAAACACACATTTTTTTGGTTAAGACACACCTTATATTTATGAAGTATCTCAAAGATTATCCATATAACTATTATATGTCATGCATGCATTATTTATTTTCCTATAATGTCCTTAATACAGTCTTCAACAATATCATGTATCACATCATAAAATATGATAGTCATTTCATACCGATATATGGCACCATAATTATTCAAACTGAATGGCATCACCTAATAACAAAATTTTCCCCAAGAAATCACGAAGGTGTGTGATTTTGATTTTATTGTATCTTGAAAAACCATCCATAAGGGATAGTATTTCATATCTTTCTATTAAATATAAAAACATTTCAATGTTAGGTAAGGGAAATCATTCCTTAGGTCATGTTTTATTGATATTTTTTAAGTTTGTGGATAGATGAATACCTTCCAATTTATTACCAACTAGAATAATTTTGGATATTCATTCTAATTAAATAATTAGTTGAATGAATCTGACCCCCAATAATTTATTTAGTTATCTCTTGACAAATATGATGATGTGTGGATTCATTTTATGCAATTTTTGTTTAATGGGCTTGGTATCTAAGTGTAAAAAAATATGGTGTATGACCAAAGATAGATTCAACCCAAGCATATCAATATAAGACCATGTGAATATGTTAGTAAAATATTTCATAATGACAAATATAGTCTCACATTCCTCTATAGTTAGGGATGCACTAAGATTAAAAAAGTTGGCATCATATGTTCTTCTATTGTTGAACTCAATGGTGTCTTACATTAGAAATGTAAAGTTATTATTTAATATATAGAGCACTAAAGGGAATTTATCTTATTCATATGAATATCAACCATAAATTCCACACATGTAATAAGAGTCTGAATCACCCATGTCAGGTAATGGTCATTCAATAAAATTTTCATGGAAATATTGAACCAATTGCTCAAATATTTATATCTCTTATAAATTAATATCTGATACAAATGTAAGGTGTATACTTGTAGGATCTAAGTTTATTTAAGAAGAGGGTGAAGTTCCCATTCCATTGGCACCTAAAATAGGTTTTCACCAAGGGAGTCATCTATTTATTTACTTTTACCTGGTCTAAAACTACCTTATAGAGGTTTTCACAATGGACATCATTATTTTATTTTCTTTGTTATTTTGACCAAGAAATTTCACCTGCTATCCAAAGTAGGTGATAGGGTCAAAATTGATCTCAAATCATTTAGTTTAATCTCCAATTGGTATACCATATTTAAGGCATAAGAAGTGTGAAATCGATTCTTCATTTGAAAGTCATCCAATGTTATAATTTGACCTTCTTGATCACAATTGATTAGTTTAGAATAAATAATGGTCAAAAATAAATTGGAAGAGGATATGATAGTAAGAAAATTATTAGTAGTGAATAATTTTGTGTTAGTGTGATCATAGTATATATTATAATAATATTATGCATCATTATCAAGATCATATTCATTGGATGATAAACTTATGTCACTCTTGAGATTTGAGGAGTCACCCCCAAGAAGTTTGTATCCAATACCTCTAGTACCTTTGTGTTTAGTTTCCAAAATAGGATCAAGAATACCTTTTTATATTGGACCCAATCCATTTAATTTTTAGTCATGATGTTCCATGATATATTTAGGAATATGATATTTGGCACTTTAATAACAATAGGTGAAATCATCATTATTGTATAGCTAAGAATCATGAAAGGTACTGGTTTGTTCTTGATTTGATGAACCATTTTTGACAATTAGAGGAAGTCCCTTGGGATGAGAATCAATATTATGATGTTATTTAATCTTGGGAATACTATGAGATTTGGGATATTTGGAATATTTGTAAATTATTATGTTGAAATTGTGACTCATTAAAACACATATAGGAACTAACCGATCTAAATGAACAAAATAAATTAACTCATGGGATAAAATTCCCTTTATTTTAGGATATATTAATGATCCAAGGGTCAATAAATTTCCAACATATTATATCATCGGTAGGTTGTGATGTTTCAATCAAAGTTTCAAAATATTTCCTCCTGATATTTGAGATCATACTGATGGTTCATCTACAAATGGGTTGTTTACAATGTAATGGGTAGGTCATTTCTTGTTAAAAATAAAATTAAAAAAAAGACAAAGGAATAAATAAATAAACCTTGATTGAGATAGGTTTTATAATAATTATAAATTATATTAATGGGGTATATAATTAATCATTAGGCATCAAATATAGTATTGCATAAATTTAAAACACCATAATGAGTGGGACTCTAAGGAATAATATGTGGACATGAAATATATAACTCTATTGAGAGAAAAAATTACACCAACTTTTAGATATTAAACACCATGACCAATGTAAGCTTCAAAATATCAATAAATATCTCTCAAATCTAATTAAATTATCTTCTACATAATCTAAATGTATATCCATTTTCACACCAACAATATCAACAACTTATTTGGATAGATTACTTCTAAAATCAAGATCTTTGGAAAATGATGCAGACAAAAATAGGAGGGAGGGAAAGTGAAATCATGGGTCAATCTCAATAGAGTTTTGATACTCAAATGTGTAAAGCTTGGTATATAATAAAAATATAAAAAGGATGGGGGAATAGTAGGTTCTATCTTGGAATTATTTTAACAAATTTTTGGGATCAAATTTACTGACCCTTATAATAGTAATCAACGTTGCTTATATATACAATTATAGTACATTATAGATATTTTACACTACCACAAATTAAATTCCATTGATATAAAAATTAAATAATTATATGATTAAATATTATATGGATCCTTGAAATAACACATCAAGGAGAGGAAAGAAAGGATAAACACTAAGGCATGGCATACTTCCTAGATACCACTTTAAAGAGAAAAAAGAATAGAATCTCCAATGCATTATGAAATCCAATGATCAATAACATCATCTCAATATTTAATTTATTATTTTGATATAATAACAATCTAATGAAAATAAATTACTTCACTTGGATTAATGCCAATGATGGACTAAACAATTCCTCATTATAGTATTTGTCCATTCCCAATCCTTTATTCTTATATCCGAGACAAAAAAATTAACACTATATGAACCATTTTTCATAAAATTATGATAACCAAGCCCATTAAGCATTATAATAATGGATTATTCCAATATATATATATAGGTTTTATTTGATCATTTAATTTTGATGAGCTTATTAAGCTTTGAATAAACCTCTTGACTTTGGCCTCTTTATTTAACCCCATTTCTATTTACTTTGATCCTTTCTTATCTTAATCCATGCTAATAAAGAATAAGATCAACCTAGAGAATCATTTCATGTATTCAAACATACAACTGATGATTTCCTTTACTTCCTTATCTATTAAAAAATTGGCCCATGAATCTTTCACTATAAATTTGTTAGTGAATTTTACTCTATAGGTTTTTTTATGTAAGGTTCTATCTAGCTATTACAGTGGGGGAACAAAGTAAAATTGTCATCCATATGTCTATCTATTGTTCATTTTAATGTCAAATTTATGCTCAATATTTAATGATGTGGCATCTACGTAGGTTTATTCCATAAGATCAAGCCATATGTCTTCTTTTCACTCCACCACTACATGACTAAGACTTGACATATATCTTGCTTATGTTGACTATGATTGTGATGAAGTGGGATTTTATGACATGGCATCATTTCACTCACTCATTTTATTGACATGATTGTGATTAAGTGGGATTTTATGACATAGCATCATTTCACTCACTAATTTTCATGATATTAAATATATGAATAGATTTGATGACATCACCTCTAGGTCATCAGGATGATGACACACGAATGTATCGCATTGCTCTACTTGCCTAACATTGACCATATGAATAAATATACTAAAATAAAGTTTGAGTTACTATTATGATGACATATGAATAAATCTCATTAATTTATTTTATAGGCATTTAATTTACAAATAAATTTGTTGGCTTCACCTTTAGGTCATCATGATCATGACACATCGATGACTCTCACTACTCTTCTTACTTGGGATGGACTATACGAATAAATTTTTTGATGTCACTTTCAAGTCATAGAGATGATGACATGTGGACATATATCATTTATTTGATTTTATATAATTGAACATACTAAAAACATTGTTGATGCCACCTCTAGGTTTCCAAGATGATGATAAATGGTTTAGTCTTGGGGGGATGAGAATTTATATTACTATTTCATCTTCACTAGGTTGGGTTAGTAGGATAGTGTTACATGGCATGATATCGAGACTTAGGGTTTTTAAAATACTTAACCATATGAAATATTCTATTTGTGTATGGATTGCTTTACAAATTGTCAAAATTTGAAGACTCAATCTATAAAATGCTAAGAGTGGAAGATTTAAGTTATCAAACCAAACAAAAAAAAACATAGGAATATATTAATATATTAATGAAAACAATATCATAATAAAGCATGAATAAGGCTTGATCAAATTAGATAATGAGTCAAACTAAATCATATGAAAGATGCAAAACCAAATTTGACAAGACATAAAAATTTACCATAGTGAAGCTCAAAAATTTAAATAAAAACTACCTTAAACAAAAAATAAAAATAAAAATAAAAAAAAATTTAAGATCAAATAAACATCTAACTAAACTAAATAAACTAATTTAAAAAACTACTATAAACCTTTCACTTGATAGCATGATTATCTAGATTAGCATTTGAATTGAATATGCATGAATCATGACACAAAATATAGTAAAAAATCTCAACAATGTAGCCCAAGGCAAATGCTTCAACACAAACCATTTTGAATCAAGGATAAATATAATGAGTCAATTCAATACAAGACCTAGTGAATCTATGTAAATCATCAAATAATATTTAGCTCATGAGTTAGAGACCAAAAATGGAAACTAATTTATGCAACTTGAGTAGTAGTCATCACATAATTCATATCAAAATGCAAGAATAGACAAAGAAAATAGTCATGCTAAAGTGAGAGGGTCCCCATGTGAGAAATATGAATAATGGGGTGTGTTGTCCCCCATAAAATATGAGTTACATAAGGATAATGTTCAACATTTATAACCTAGATTGTAAACCATCAAACTCAAACAAGAAACACCAAACCACCAACCAATCCTTTAGATAAACTAGAAAGATGAAAGCGCTAAAATATACCTCAATGTGTGACATAATAAATTTCACATATACCTACTACCATTAGTGTGTGTTAAAATTGATATATTATTTTATGTCCCTTGCATTCATTTAAAGAAATTTAAACTTGTCTAAAACCATTAAAATTTATGATAAGGATAATTTTGGATATCTGGCCTAGGGGGAATGTCATGGGCATTGTTCATATATTAGCTAGGCATATATATCCTAAAATATATACCTTTGTTTCCACTCATACCCTTCATTTCCAACCAAAATGGAAAGCTTGTGATGGAGATTGTCTGAATCACCCTTTTAAGGAAAGAATTTGAATTTTAGAGTTTTTTCAATTTACTTTCAATTTATTTATTTTAAAATTATTTCATTGTTTAGTCATTGAGGGTTGAGAACTAATCTATAGGTATAATGATAGACTCATGAAATTCATAGCCATTAAGACAAAGCTAAATCAATTCAATGTGTTCACCTCTTCTAATGTGAAATTAAGTGTAGTTTGATAGTTTCAATAAAACATGAATCATTTATAAAACTCAAATATTTTGTTTTGAATCATATACTTTCAAATTATCTTATTTTGTTGTCAACCATTTGAATTTCTTTGCGTATCGAAGCATAAGGACAACATTGTTTTAACACGGTGTTGTATATAACTATGTTGTTTCGTTATTTTAAAATATGATTGACCTATAGTATTAATTATGAATAATCATTACTCTTTCAATGCTTAATCATGACATAGAATGCAAGGGAATATTCCAAAAGAAATAAAAGAAGGCTAAGACTATCTTCTTAGGTATTGACTTTTTAAAAATAAAAACGCATATAAATTTGATCAATTATTGAAAAGAAACACCACAAGATGAAAAATATCAAATATGTAAACCAACTTATACTGGCTTTGAAGGGAAAAGAAAAACATGTGAAATAAACACTCAAACAAACTAAACTAAAGCATACCAGAAAATAGGAAACACTAACAAGGAAAAGAAATTATGTTAAAAATATATACAAAAGAACCTAAATTTATTTACTTAGACTTGATATTTGATGGGGTAGGCATGAAGTAATGCTTCAATTGTTATCCATTAACTAGTAGTGGAAATGCTTTACCCTGAATATCTTTCAATCTGAATGCATTCTATCCCAAAAGCTTAGATACTTGATAAGGACCAATCCACAAAGGAATACACATAGCATGATGACCCTTTGACTCATGTGCTTTATCCCATAACAAGACCAAATTTGAAATTCAAAATAATTTCAATTATTATTTTTTATAAAACCATCTCTTCATAGTAGTTTGATATTTACTAAAATGTTGTCGAGTTTCATCATGTGTATCTTCTAATTAGATTAGATCCAATAATATGAACTGACTTCCTTGATCTTCCTCCATGTACTCTTGTATGAACTGATAAATGGGTTTATTGAGTTGAATTGGGAAAATTGGCTCTACTCCATAAACAAGCAAGAAAGGGGAACAATTTAAGCTTTGTTTATGTCTTATTCTTTTATCCCATAAAGCATATTTGAGGAGCACATGCTAATTACATGGGTTATGGTCAATTGATTTCTATATGACATTTAATAAATTCTTATTGGTAGACTCTAACAAACTATTACCCTAGGGATAATAATTTGAAGAGAATTTTAATGTGATTCTATTCTAATAAGCTCATGTAGTCATCTTTACTAATGGAAAAGTAGTATTTTGTCATATACAAGTGAGAGAAGAATCCCAAATCAAGTTACCACATATTATTATAAGAATGAAATAAATTCTTTAGATATAATATTCCTTGTTGATTTTTCCCTAGTCCTCACACAATAATAAATGGTAGTGTGAATGAACTTGTGACCAACTTATGAGTTAGGATTTATGACTCAAATGAATTCTAATCCCCACTAGACAAAGGGACATTATTTTGTTACTATTTGCATCAACATGGGATCATGAATCTCTTTCTTAGTAAATATCTAACCTAAATGACAAGTTCTCATATGCATATAAGCATTTTAAAATAATGTAGGCTAATAATAAATAGTTTTGAGAATTATGTGTGTTATGACAATACCAAAAGAATGACCACTTTCCAAATTATCATGAAATTAATTCATTACTTTTTGTACTTCATATTTAGATAGAAATATCAAGTAGATCCATTCATGGTTGTTGCAGTACAAAAATCCTCTTTGCAACATATAACATGTAGCCTTCAGTCTTAGTGTTATTCTCTATGTTCTATAAAAATGGGTTGGTGATTTTCATAAAGTAAATAATGGACAATTGAATCATACCATACACCAAAATGAACTTTATATTGATCTAATTTTATAATGGATATGTTGGGATCTACTTATGAAATTAGTTTATACAAAAATTGACCATGTACCATTTTTTAAGGTTTTACTTCAATATCATATACCTGAAGCTTAAAAACCCATAATCCTCTTTTCTCACCCACCTAATTTTATCCTAGAATTTGTTTGAATGTAGGTTCTATGACTATGGATTGTATATTTTTTCTTAATATATAATGATAGAATGTTTTGATTGCCTTCACTAATGCGTAATCTTTTTTATCCAAATCAAGGTCTTTCAATTTAACTTCTTTCAAATATGTTCTCATAAAATATATGGGGTGATATTTGTATTCAAAATTTTATTTAAATACCAATAAAATTGTGTGATTAGAGGCAAAATAATAAAGATAAAAATACTTACCATAATATGAATTAACTAATACATGAGCTTGAATAATTACATATTTGATCTCTTGAAACTCATTCTTCGAAGAAGTATCTCATTCTATAGTAGCTCCATGTTTTAAATTAACATTTAGACTTTTAGTGATCTCAATGAAACCAAAAATAAAATTTCATACAAAATTGATCTTACCAAAAAATGATTTGAGATCTTTCCTATTGTTTGGTAGATGAATTTTTGAAATTACACTAACTTTTTCTAGGTCAATTAACATACTTTTTTTGGTAATAATGTGACCTAGAATCTTACCTTGCCTTTCATAGAAGACACATTTTTTTGGGATTAAGAGATATTTTAAACCTTCTTTACCATTTAAAGACTTTTTATAGTTGACTAAAGTCATTAGACCTACATTTGGAGAATATAGTTAGGTCATCCATGTATACTACTATGAACTTACCAATTAGGCCTTTGAAATTAGTTTTCATAGCTCCTTGAAATATGGCACCAACATTAATAAAACCAAATTGCATTTTACTATAGGCATAGGTACTAAACTTAGTGGTGAATATTTTTTTTCATCTATTTACTTTGTCTACTAATATCTAGTTGTAACTTGAGAATCCATCTAAAAAGGACATCATCTCTAAACCACTGACATGTTGAACAAATTAATTGAGTGAATTAAATGGGTAGTTTTTTTATTTGATGCATTATTAATATTTAAAAAATCTACACAAAGGCATATTTCTCCATTTTTATTACTCATATGTACTAGGTTTACCACCCAAGTTGAATGGCACACCAAGAATATAATGTCAACTGATAACATCTTCTAGACTTATTTTAGAATGAGTAGTTCTAAGATTGGATTAACTAGCCTTTGACATTACTTAAAGGGTCTCTGACGAAGTTTTAGGCAAATTCTATGTCTTATAACTTTAGGCTCAAAAACCTTTAGGTCCTTGTAGCTAGATGCTATGATATCTTGATAGTGCAACATCATCTTATTTAATGTTTGCATTTGTTCATTGGTATACTCAGGTCCAATCATTATGTTTTTAGATTTTCTGTAGTTCCCATGTTGAGAATTCATGACTCTTGGCTTAGCCATAAATCCTTTCTTAATCTAGCTACTATGTTATTATTCAAAATTAAGTCTTTCTTTATCATCAATCACCTATGCATCAAAATAATTGGAGTTAGACAAGAAATTAAGAATTTCCTTATTATCATCAAAAACTTGGAAATGTTTAACATTATTAGGTACTAAAGGACAAGAGATCAATTTTATAGAATAAGGACTTATGAAAATTATATCAAAATCACTCAAATTATCAATCTACTTCATTAATTTAGAGCGATTAGATTATAATGCAAAAATATATAAATATTTATAACAAAATTATAAATTATAAAGCTAATTTATCTAAACAAGATCAAGACAAAAAATAAACTATATGATATAGATAATGGATTGCTTACAAAATAAACTTAGAATTTCATCCTGATATTGGGTAGATCAAAAGACTTTGATACCATGGATTTATTGGACTTATTGGACTATGATCATATTATTTGATGGAAGGATTTTAGATTAATAGCTTTCATGAAAATTCCACTCATTATCCAAATGGAAGGAGTTGGTGGATTTAAATAAAGAGAAAGGAGGTAGATTTTACATAATTTAAAATTCCATGGAATTCTCTAGAGAGTTAGAGGAGGATTACAGCCTTCTAAGATCTATTAGAGGAGACTAATGGGGTTTATTAGGGGTTAATATAGCTGATTAGATGGATTATTAGGGATTAGGGATGTAGGAGAGCCTAAGAATAGGCTAAGGTAGGTGGGATTAAAATTTTAATTTCCAATATAATGGATAAATGGGGTTGGAATAAGATTAGATGATAAATGACATATTAGAAGAAGGATTAATTAACTTGTGGGGAGATATAAGGTTAGTAGATGAAGAATGAAAAAGGGGGATAATATAAAAATGAATGGAAGGGGTGATACTAAGATAAAACTGGAAGAGATAAATGAGATTAGATAATTTAGTCAAAATTAGTGTTGACTAATAGTAATATTAGTGATGAGGGATGAGGCGAGAAAATTTAGGTGCATCCAAACTTTTTATAAGTTGGTCTTTTTTAATGGTGTGAGGTTAATAGCTAAGATGGATAATGAGTTAACCATTACATTTTTAGATTTGGAGATGACTAGAATGTTAAAATCATTAAAATATTCAATCAAGTCCCAAGCACAATATTTATATTTATTTAAATAAGAAAATTTGCATTGAAACTTATTATACACCTAGTTGACAACCAATTCAAAATCACTAAAGAATCTTAATTGATGGACATCATACTTGATTGCAAACTATAGACCCAAGACCAAAGATTCATACTCTATCATATTTTTAGTACAAAGAAATTATAATCTAAAATGTGTAACATATTTCTTACCATTGGGATAAATAATGATAATACTAGCCTTGATTGCTTACTTAGCTCATACACCATCTAAATACAATGAACACACACCTGAATCCTAGTCATGATTTGATATTTGATATTTTGTTGATTTAGTTGATAAATTATAGACTCTTAACACTATAGAATTGAAATTAACTTACTCATTGACTTCATTATATTATATTATCATAAATTTCATTCTTGGCTCTCTATCAATTCTAATTTTGATTTGACACTCATTTTCATGGAATCCACATGTGGGAAAAGTCAGTTTCCATATACCTATTGACTGATATTGACCAAAATCTATTTAATAGAATGGCATATGCTTATGGGATCTCAAGCACTTGTATGTCTATAAACTTCTACACTTTTAGATTAGCCTATAGAAGCATATGTAAATTCAATAGCTCACCCATGACCTTGAATTAAAACTTATCTAGTTGAATTACTACCTTTTTTGATTTCATTGGAACCAATCCTAACTTGTTGAAAACACCTGTAGGCATAACATTAGCTAATGTAGAAAAATATACAAGATAATTATGGATATTCTTGCCTAAAATTCATATTATAAATAGGAATGGTGGAACCTTAGATCTAGTATTATATATTACAACTTTGGTATTGGCTAGGTTCTTTTCTTTAGTCTAATACCTCTTATTGGTGAGAGACTTAAGAAACAAATCCCTTTATTTCATGATTTATGCTATTTCATAAAGAGTTATTTCAATTTAATCATTTACATGTATTTTATGGTGTTATAGTTGGTTTCGCTAGTGAATGATTGATTGTCACTTGATTTTGATGGAGGTGGATCTTTTTTATTTATGATTAAGTGGTGTAACAAGATTGTTTGGTGTGGTTGAGGTAGTCAGGGGTTTATGTTCTCCACTCCTAAGAGTATAGTTTCCTCTTTGGTATTTTTGGAAAGTTTGGATATCATTGGTGTCTTCTTCAAGATCATTATCTTCTATGTTAGGTGATTTATTACTTTCAGAATAATGGGGTTTTATTCCTAGTTAAATAAATAGGTCTGAGCAAAGTAAAGTAGTAAATAATACGTATGAATTAAGATACTGATTTGTATAAATAGATTTATATTTTTTCCTTTCCTAAATATATTAATAAGTAAGAAAAATCTAACTTAGCTTATTTTGAATTATCCAGACTGAGACAGGGTCTTATACTAGAGGGGCAGGACTAGAAAAATATCAAAAACTAGATCATGAGGTTCATTTCTAGATTAGATAGGAGCACCTAAAAGTGGGACACCCTATTGTCTAGTGTTTTTTCCCAAGTGGTCTGAGCTTTATGGGTTCTATTTAATAGGCCTAAGTTACCATGTCAGTGAAATATAGAAGCCTAGAAGCATGTGGATCTCTTTGTGTATTTATTTTTAATCTTAAAAGCCCTAGGAGATCTTTGTGCTTGAACTTGAATGGAAAATTTGGAAAAGATAGAGAAGGGGTTAGTGTGTAAAGGATACACTGGACACACTTCACACCTATATGTGGGCACACTGCCTACATACTGATACTTCAAGGAGGGATCAAGCTAATGTAGTTCTCCCATTAAATTTCTTGGTGTAATTGTGTATGATAAATTCAACTAGATGTGAAACTAGATGTACTTAAGATGTGTAGGAACTGGTGCAAAGGTTTGAATAATCTTGAAATGGTCTTAGAAGTTGTATGCAGAAAATTGGGAAGAGTGATTGAGTGTACTTGTATTCTTTCTTCTCTCTTGTAAATGAGTGCCAACCCTTCTAAATGGACTTTAAATGGCCTTTTATAATAAAATTAATGATCATGAGTTAGATGAATTCATATTAGGCCAACAATAAAAATGATAAGGATTCAAAAGAATTTGACCGTTAGGACCAATTTTGCACTTGGACAATAATGACAAAATCAAGACACCCTAGTTTTAGCGCTCCTATCCAAGTTAGGTACTATTGTCTAGAGGGAATGAGACCTAGGGGGATGGATCTAGGTCTAAAATAACTACTTGGGTCTACAATGGTTAAGTCTGGAAGTTTGTGAATGGATGAGAATCAGAGAAAGAAAAGCCTAGAAGGGTTATGTAAGCAAGTATGAATACTTATGGATTAGGTGTCATTATCCATGCTTAAGTCATCTAATTTTTCATTTTATATGACTACATTTGCCTCCATTTATTCTAGTGATGCAAAAAAGTAAAATACTAGGATAAATGAAACTAAAAAGCATACCTGAACTTACCTGGGAGGGAGAAGCTCACGAAGCTATATGATTTTGGATATGCATAGAGAGTATGCTATGAAATGTGAATCTATAATGGAAACATAAAAGTAGATCAATTCTTACTAGATATGATATATCTAAGATAAAAATGTACAAAATATAAGTAAGAGGAAGAGAAAGGAATGAATACACCTCATCAGGTACATGAACTAATACAAAACCTATTGTGATGTTGGATTGTGTTGGGTGTGTGTTATACCAAAAGTAATATCATGAATGGAGCTAAGTAATTGATTCCCTAGAAGGTGGCTCAAGAATGAAAAGGCAATCCCTTTAGATCCATCATCACCAACTGAGTGAAGCTAATGAATCATGCATGTGTCAATTGATGTTGGGATTGTGTGTCTAATCCCTCTAAATAGGTGTCTCAAGAATACAAAGGCTAACCCTTTGGCTCCATAATTGCCTCCTAAAGTGAAGCTATGAAGTGATATCGATATAGAATAGATGTCATATGAGATGGGTCATATAACCCATGGATGTTCTATAAATTTAACAATTTGATGTGGATAGCCTAAATGTATGCTAGAAATTAGGCCACTTGTGGCCATTTTGAAAGATGGAGGTTAGGCTTGTATGAAAGCCACTCCAAAATTGAAGTACTAGGATTATATGAAATACAAATCAAGAACTCAAGTACTCAAAAAGTTAAACTTGTATTAAATTTTAACTTGAAAGTGATGCCAACCACCTATAGATGGAGTAAGGCATGTAACTATTGATAATGCCTAAATAATAAATTGAACTTGAAAATAAAGAAGACTAATGTGCCGTACACATTACCCCTAATCAGTAGTGTCTAGAACATAGATTATGATCTATAAGTTATGTCATCTGCCTAATCTAAAACTAAAATTAGGAATCATCATGCCATGCATGATAACCCCCTATAACTAGATTCTCTAATAAAATTATACCAAACTTCTAATTTTGACTAATCTGGATGTGCAAAAATTATATCTAAATTAATTTTTTTCCTTATTTGTAGAAAACTTAAGTATTTTTTTCCTAGATAGGACCACCAAAATGAGGACACCCCTATGTTTGGAACTACTATCCATTTCTTTCACTATTGTCCTATGCTAAAATTAGTTGTTGATCTAGAACTGTCACTATTTTTTTGCTCTATTCTGACTAGTTTGACCTCTAGATTTTGAACTGGGTGGCCTGAATGCTATTATTTAGACTATTAGAATATTTGATCTCTATGAAAAAACCCCTATTTTTTACCCTTATTTGATGGGAGGAATGATGAACTTGCAATGACTACCCTCAAAATACAAAGTCCTGCAAGTTTGTTAAGATGTATAGATATATGATATAGCAGTGATATTTGACAAAATATTTGTAGATATAACAATATTTGTATTGATAGATTGTTAGATCAATAGGGGTATACCTAGATAGATATAATAATGTAAAATAATGTGGAAAGTATTGAATTATAACTAAAAATTTTAGATGTTAGTTGGAGGAATGGAACATGATGTCCATCACGACATCTAAGAAAGAAAAAAAAGGTATGATGTGGATCATGGAATTATAAACATGAACAAGCAATCAAGTAATAAACAAGAAGTAAGAAGCATATAAGGATGGCCAAAGGGCCATGCAAACATGGGACATGGGCATATGTCACTCAAAATAGAAGTCAAGCATAGAAGGCATGTTCAAATGCCACATACACAGACAAGTGAAACAAGTAAAGTTGGCATAGGGGCCACATGCACATGGAAGACAACAAGTAAAGGAAATTGGAAAATGTCCTAAGGCACACACATGAATATAAGTAAAATACATTGGAAAATGTTCTAAGGAACAAATAGGAGACAAGAAAGAATTGAAAATACAATCATACAATCTAAGCTAAGTAAGAGGAGAAAGTATGTAATAACTAAAAAGTAGAATCACATCTAACTAATCAAAGAAAATGTGAAAGTATGAAAAACATGTGTAGTACAAGACTAGGTATATGCTAAAAAATACACAAGTGTTAGATATTAGTGAAATGTTGATATAGTAATATGTGTAATCTAGAAAGGAATATACATCAACATGATAACTCAGAGTGTCTAGTGTAGGAATGACATAACCTAGATGGTGTAGTTATGTAGAATATGCACCTAGTTTGTAGGTATATCGATGTGTGTCTTGAGTGTAGAAGTAGGAATTCCCCCTCAATGAGTAGAATAAAGTAATCAAGTAGTTGGATGTCACTACACACACTCAAATAAAATCAAGGGAAGCATGGTAATGTAAATAATTGATAAAAAATAGCATTAAACAACAAATGTAGGTCTAACATAGTAGTAGAAATTTAAAACATGGATGATGCATACAGTCCAAATGTTTTTGGTGTTTTTTAATTATTTGAATGTTTTTGTATTTTGAAATTTTGTGTTGTTTTTATATTTTTATATAAGTTATTTATAATCAAGTAGAAGAGATTATATACAAGCAATGCTGAAAATAAACTATGTACAAGTAAACTAGGAATAAATGATACTAACAATTGAGTCTCGAATGAGACTCCCTATCATGGTGTCTTCTATCAAATAATTAAATCATGCGTGATCATGAGACATGAATGAATGCCTGAGATTGTAAAGCTAAAATTTGTGAACATTGTAACTACTCTAAAATATCTAAAGTGGAAATTGAATGTGGGGTCCCCTATAACTCTAAGAAGTAAATGCAACTATAGGGATCTTAGGGACCCATCTATAAGTAGAAGAAACTCTCTGAATAGGTGCTCTTTATGTAGCTGCATGAGACATTAATTTTACTTCTCTAGATGTGAGCATTGTAGCTAAAAGCTATCTAGAATCATGAAACTATGGAGGTGTGTGAACCCTATGTACTGGTGATGGGTGCCATAATTGTGTGTAGATCTAAAGTGGAATCAAAAGTAAAACTAGTGGATAAACTAAAATAGGTGTAAGAACTAGAGCTAGTGTTTATAAGCTAGTAGACAACTCTAAAGTGGGGAGTGGTGACTCATAAGGAACTCCAATGACTGTAATAACATGATTATCATAAATGAATTTCATGCATCTGTGAATGATATAGGTCACTTCCCTAAGTTTTTGAATCCATGGTCGACCAAGTAATATGTCAAAAACTCCTACATTGGGAACTATACTGAATGGTGTTGCCAAATATGTAGGAACAACCTATAGTGGAAGTACTATCTTACCCAATGAACTTTATATATACCCATTGAAACCATTGATAACTATATATTTTAGACTGATATCCTACTCTAAATAACCCAAATTGTGTAGTAGTGTCAAGGTGAACATGTTAAGGCTAGAACCATTATCAATAAGCACACTACGAATAGGTTGATTATGAAAATGTGCTATAATAAAAAGTACATTATAACCTGGATTATGCTCCATAATCTTTTGATCTAAAAAATATAACAAAGGTCTAGCTAAAACTATGAACTCATACACACCTATCATACCTCTCAAAGGATGTGCCTCAACTGAAAGTGCCTAATATGTAGTTGGTAGAGGATGTGCATAGTATATACGGTGAACACTTGAGGTGTCCTCTTTTTCTTATTTAGAATGCTATGAAAATGGATCTAATAAGATTTTCAAAGCTTTATCTTATGTTGGTGTTGCCTTTTTAGGCTCAACTAAAGTGCCTAGATCAAGTAGATTGTCATCTATCAAGTCCTATATCCTATGCCTCAAACTGATGCATCTATTTGTTGTGTGGCCTAGTGCTTTGTGAAAATTACAAAATACATACTAATCATATCCCCATGGAAGAGGCTTTGTTGGGTCAGCTTCCTAGATAAGAGGGAGAGTGATGATTTTACATTTTAATAACTACTATAAAACCTTGGCTAGATAAACTGGTAGATTGGTAAATGAATGACAAGGAGGTGTTGATAAAACCACACACTGAGGGGACTCTGAAGCCATATTGACTATTGGTTGATTTTGATTTCTATTGTCATTGATTTTGACCTTGTATGGGACTTTTCTATTACTCTTGTTTGTTATGTTTGAGATACTTGAGTACTTTAGTTTGCCCATTGAAATTAGCTTGACTTCTCTTTCCTTTAGTGTATGACATAATTCAATGAAGGAAGAGAATCAATTGAACATGATTGATTCATGAAGTGATAGTAGAAGACTCTATTTGAAGAGGTCTTGTACTACCATGGGACTAGTCATCTTAGCCAAAATGGTCTTATACCAAAGAACATAGTTTATGCGATGCTCATTTGGTCATTGTTTCTATTGAGAAATTTGAGCATATGAAACCTTATCACCAATGTTAATGCTAAAGTGTGCTAAGAACATGTCAGCTAAAGGAATGAATGCATGAACTAACTAATTCGATAGAGTATAAAACCATTGTAATGCATAATAATTTAAACTACTTGGAAATATCTTTGTAAGTATCCAATTATTGGGTACATAGTCCAAACGTGCTGCATGAAACACTCTTATATGTGTCTCTAGATTACCCTCTCCATCATAAATTATAACCTTAGGTTGAATAAAATCTTGTGGTAAGGGTGTAGAATCAATATGACATGCCAATGGTGTATGTAAAAGAGAAAAAGAATCCAAATATTGCATAGGTCTAGTGTACCTTGTTCAATATGTTGCAACTTGGATTGAAGAGATCTTATCTCTTACACAAGGGCTATCACATCAAGAGAAAGGGATGTACTCGCTGTAACTGGTGGTATAAAGGCAATTTGGGATGTTATAGGGGGTTGTTGAGATATAGTTACCCTTGTAGTGTCATTCTCAACTGGTTACTGTATGGGGATAGAAGACTCAACTTGATTAACAATTTTAATTTCCATGATAGATAGCAAAATTAGTGTACGATCTTTAGGCTATTCCTTCATTCTTTCTCTAAAGTTTTACAAAATTGAATCTTTGTTGAGTACAACTTCATTATCAACAATGGATGGAAGTGGATTAATAGTATAATGTGTTGGAACATGAGGATAAGTGTGTACATCATCATTTTTATTTTCATATTATTCTTTGTCAAAAGTATCCTCATTGAAATTGGTGTAATCTAGATGTGTAGAATCTATTACTAGAACCTGAGTTGGTTGTTCATCCATGGTATATGGTCTGGTTATAGGAATCTGGGTGAATTCAAGAGGATTGCCACTAAGTCTTGCACTTCATCTTGAAGGAATAAATGTAAGGAACTTAGGTGGCATAAGGAAAACAACTTCTATAATATTAGAAAAGATTAAGCTGATATAATCTAAACAAGGAAGTAGAATATGCATAGAAAGGATACGAAGCTCCCAAACATGTAAGGTGATACCTCAAGAAGCATATAGGTTCTAGTAAATGTAAATAAGGATTTTTAAAAGATATTTATGAAAAATAAGATAAATTTTTTAATTTAAAATTGATTTTCTAAGTTTGATATGCAACTAAAAATTCAAAAAAATGATTTGAAAAGTACTAGAAGTAACTGGGAGTTTAGTTAATGCAATCTAGGGATTTTGAAGGAGTTTTTAAAATTAGTGTGATAATTTTAAAATTTTAATATGAATTTATAGAATAATTTTAGAATTTTTCTTTCAAAAATTTAGGAAAAGTTTGAAAATATTTCAAAAATTAGCAATATATTTTTATCGTGTTTGGAATGTGTTTGTATGCAAAAAAGACCTAGTATGTGTAAACTAGGGTTTTAACAAAATATGTGACATTTTAATAATTAATTTGTAGATTTATGATTTTTAAATGCCAAAAAAATTAAGAAATTATGGAAAAAATTTATAAATAATTATACGTAGGGTTTCTAGGGCTTTGTGCAAAATTCAAAGTAAGTTAGGTTCACCGAATGTTTTATTGTTTTTAGAATAATGGGGTTTTATTCCTAGTTAAATAAATAAGTCTGAGCAAAGTAAATCAGTAAATAATATGTAGGAATTAACCTACTAATTTTTATAAATAGATTTTTAATTTTGTTTTATAAATATATTAATAAGTAATAAAAATCTAACCTAGCTTATCCTAAATGATTCGAACTGAGACAGGGTTTGATACTAGAGGAGCAAGACTAGAAAATTATCAAAAACTAGATCCTAAGGTTCATTTATAGATTTGAAAATGGTGTCAAAAGAGGGACACCTTAATGTCTAACATTGTAATCCTTTTTTGGCACTATTTTCTAGGTGGCCTAAGCTTTTTAAGTTCTATTTGGTAGGTCAGTGTTACCATGTTAGTGAAATATTGAAGCTTACAAAAATTGTAGAGCTCACTATGCATCTATTTTTAATCTTAAAATTCCTAAGAGATCTTTATGCTTGAACTTGAATGGAAAATTTAGAAAAGATAGAGAAGGGGTTAGTGTGTAAAGGATATGTTAGACGTACTACATACCCTGTGTGTAGGCACGCTATCTATATACCAATACTTTGAGGAGGGATCAAGCTAATGTAGTTCTCCCATTGAAGTGCTTGGTGAAATTATGTATGATAAATGCAACTAGATGCAAAAATATAAGTACTTCTAATGGTTAGGTACTAGAGAAAAGGTTTGAATAATATTGAAATGAGATTAGAAGGCTGTATGCAGAGAATAAGGAAGAGTGTTTGAGTGTACTTACTTGTATTCTTACTTCTCTCTTGTAAATGAGTGCCAACAATTATAAATAGACTTTGAATTTCATCTTATATATAAATTAATGATCATGGATTAAATGAATTCACATTAGACTGACAATAAAAAAGATAAGGATATAAAAGAATCTGACTGTTAAGACTAATTTTGCACTTGGACAATAATGCCAAAATTAGGGCACTCTGGGTTTCAATGCTCCTATCCAAGTAGGACATTGTTGTCTAAAGGGAATGAGACTTTGGGAATAGATATAGGCCTAAAATAGCTTCTTGGGTCTATAAGGGTTAATTTCAGAATGTTGTGGATGACTAAGAATCAGTGAAAGAATAGCCTAGAAGGGTTGTGTAAGCAATATGAAGACTTGCGGATTTGGTGTCATTAGACATGCTTAAGTCATCCAATTTTACATTTTATATGACTACATTAGGTAAATCTAGATTTTCTAAGACCATGGTTGTATTAGAAGACTTTGATGAAGTAGAAACATTAGAATTACTTAAATCATTTTGATTATTTGAGATAACTTCATATTCATCAATTTATTTTTATAAGATGTCAAAAGCTAGACAAAACTCAACACAATCAAGTTCTCCATGTTGGGTTATGTTATGTAACCAGAACCAATTGGGAAAATTAATCTTCATGCTATTAATCTCAACTAACTTGTTGGATGTGGACATAAGATGTTTACTATCTCTATTGAAGGGGTCTATAATTGTAATGATAAGTGAATTTAAGAATTGAATTTATAGTACTCAATCTACATAATTGTTTTTATGAATTCATAAAATAATTTATTAATCTTTGGACCATTCTATGAATTGTATCTAACTTAGGGTTGGTTGTATCTTGAGGAGGATTATGTATATTTTTGGTCATTAATGGAACTAAGGCTTGATTATAAGACTAAGGCATTGCCTCACTACCAACTAGATTTAGAACTCTTGAGTTATGATTAGGGATAACATGAACCAATGGTAGTTGTTTTGTAATTAAAAGAGGATGTGGTAATGGCACATTTTTATTTAAAAGTGGTATTAATTTTTAGTGTTGGATTGTTTTAGAGAACATTTAGGGTGGGAGCCGATATGTGTCCTTGTGGATTGAGTTATCCAAATTTATTGCTTTAGCATATACAAGAGGAAAATTAATGATGGTTGGATATCTTCTTATGAAAGTGATAGTCCACAAGTCTAAGTCATTTTTCAACATTTTTATGGATAATTTGACATTTAGCTTATATAAATCAGTTACCCTAGTATACATATTTTGAAAACACACTTTTAAATTATGTATATGATAATTACTTTCATTTCTAATGCAAGAAAATTATTGGTACAATATAGTTGTATCTAATACTTGACTAAAATAGCATAGAAATGTAGTATTCAATTTATTCCATCCTATAATTTAATTTTCAATAAGGTTAAAGAACTAGTCATAAGCTTGATCAAGAAAGATGAAAGGAAATAACCTATAAGCTACATCCTCATGTTCAAAATTTATTAACTAAATATGTTATATATGATGTAATGTGTTCTTTTGTAGTCCTTATAGTGTTTGGAGTGAACTTTAGAAGATAAGGATTAGGGTTTATAGGTAAATCATGCACATCACCAGGAATATTTATCGTTGATACAAGTAGCCATGATGCAACCAATTAGATTGGTGTGTTGGTGATATATTGTGGGGATAATTTGGTTATGTAAACTAATTTCATGGGTCTATTATAGTTACATATAGGATGTCTATGTTCTTAAAGAGGATAAATAATTAATCTTCTTTGTCTTAACCTCATTGCAAACCATGTGACTTTTGAAGAAGACTCTAGAGTGACAAAGCCTAATCACTTAGTAGTATTATTTTAAGCATACACAAACTAAAGGTATAAATATGTATTAGTAGTATTAATAAATGAATAATCTTAGAGATTATGTCATTTAATATTAGAAAATAGGATATTAAATATCGGTGAT
This sequence comes from Torreya grandis, assembly GCA_037957365.1. Lineage (NCBI taxonomy): Eukaryota > Viridiplantae > Streptophyta > Pinopsida > Cupressales > Taxaceae > Torreya > Torreya grandis. The sequence goes on along the minus strand of JARHVA010000537.1, from coordinate 3,517,750 downwards.
CCCTCTTTCTACTATAAATTTCTATTAGGCTAAAATTGTGATGCATTAAAATATAGATAAGAACTAATAAATGTAAATGAATAAAATCATTCAATAGCTCATGGGATAAAATTCTCATTATTTATTGATATTATAATGATCCAAGGTCCAAGAAATCTACAAATGATTATAGCATTGATGAATGTGATCGTTTGCATTGAATATTCAAAAGCTTTCCTCCTGATATTTGATATCTTATTGATGGTTCCTCTACAAATGGGTATTTACAATGTAGTGGGTAGGTTGTTTATCATTAAAAAAATATAAAAGAGATTTAATATTAGGAAATAAAATAAATAAACCATTGATTGAGACAAGTTTTCTAATACTAAAAAATCTAGCTATTGTACAAATTGAAAACACCACAATGAGTAAGACTCTAAGGAATAATATCTAAACATGAAATCTAGAACTCTATTTATAGAAATAAATTACACCATCCTGTATCTATTTACACACCATGACCAATGTAACCTTCAAGATAACTAGAATGAGTTATAAAATCTAATAAAACTAATGGTGTAAAGTCTAATTATATAATAGCTTATAGACAAACAATATCAAAAACTTCTTTACATAGCCTAATTCTCAAATCAAGATATTTGGCAAACCATCAAGATAAAAATAGTAGGGAATGAAAGTGAAATCATTTTTAAATCTTAATATAGTTTTGGTACTCAAATGTGTCAACCTTCGTAGAAAATCAAAATCCAAAAAGGATGAGGGAATAGTAGGTGCAATCAAAGCATTATTATGACAATGTTTTGGAATACAAAATTTCAAACCTTATAATATCAATTAATGTTACTTATATATACAATTCTCTTCCATAATGGTTATGGTACACAACCATAAATTTATTTATCTTGATACAAAAATGAAATAAGTAAATGATTAGATTTTATCTAGATCCTTGAGATAACACATTGAATATAGGAAATAAATGATAAATTATAAGTCATGGCATAATTCCTAGATAAAAATTTCAATATTCAAGAGAATGAAATATCCAACACATTCCATAATCTAATGATAAAAATAATCCTCTGAGTATTCAATATCTTCTTCTGCCAGATTAACAACCCAGTGAAAATCAAACACATTACTTGGATTAATCCCAATGATGGAGTAACCAATACCTACTTATATCTTTTGTCCATTCCCAATCCTTTATAATTATCTCCATCATAAAAACAAAAAATCCTATATGCACTATTTTTCATTAAATTTTGATTACTAATCTCATGAAGCATTGGAATACTGGATAATTCTAATATATAGGTGTTATTAGATCACTTCATTTTGATGAACTTATTAAGTTGTGAGAAATCCTCTTGATTTTGTCCTCTTAGTTTAATTCCATTTCTATGTACTTTGATCTTTTCTTATCTAAATCCATGCTACTAAAGAATAAGATCAACCTAGAGAATGCTTTCATGTCTATAAACATACAACTAATGATTTCCATTGATTCCTTCTCCATTCCCAGATTGGCCCATGAATACTTCACTAAAAATTTCTTAGTGAATTTTAATAAATAGGTTCTTAGATGAAAGGTTCTGTCTAGATATTATAGTGGAGGAAAATAGTCAAACCATCATCCACCCATCTATCTAGTCTTCTTTTTCCCATTAAATCCATGTTTAGGATTTGGTGGCGTGGCATCTATGTAGGTTGATTACATGTGTATGATATTTAGAATCACAATATTTAAAATACTTAACTATTTTAAGCATTATATTTATTTATGTACTTTTAAATCACCAAAAGCCAAAGACTTCATTTATCGAATGTTGAGAGTAGAATATTCAAGATACCAAACCAAAGCAAAGAAATTTTCTTGTGTTGACTATGATAGATTGTGGTGAATGACATATATATTTCTTGTGTTGACTATGATAGACCATGGTGAAATGTGATTTCAACATGTGGCATCATAATTCTCAACTTCTTGATTGGTATTGAATATATGAATAGCTTTTTTGACATCACCTCTAGGTCACTAGGATGATGACACTTAGATGGATTTCACTATTCCACTTGCTTGGAATTAACTATATGAAGAAATTTTTTGATGTCACCTTTGGGTCACTAATATGATGACATGTGGACGGCTCTCACTAATCTATTTTCCTTTCATTAACTATACATAAAACTTTAGTGATGTCACCTCTAGGTCACTAGGATGATGACACATAGACAAATCTTATTATCACTTACTTGACATTAATCATATGATTAAATTTCTTAATGTCACCTCTAGGTCACCAAGATGATGACATGTGGATGTCTCTCATTGATTTGATTTCTTTACATTGACCATATGAATAAATTTGATGATGTCACCTCTGAGTTACCAAGATGATGACATGTGTAAAACTATCATTGCTCTACTTTTTTGACATTGTTTATATAGAAAACTTTACTCGTATCACCTCTAAGTCACTAGGATGATGACACATGGTTCAATACCTAAGACATGAATATTTATATTATTGTTTTATCTTCACCAATATGGGTTTATTTAAAATTCTTAATCATTTAGATTCAATTTAGACATAAGAAAGAGATTTAGATTATAAATATGCACTCGTATATTCTTTGATTGGTCCACAATACCATATGGTATTTTATTGGGAAAAGGTAACTTGGGATTTGAAGGAAAGGTGTCTTGAATTACATTATTATTCAAAGTATGTGATAGAAATTGAATTATAAACTTTGGATGTTGAGTTGTAGTAACACAATTTTAAGTTGGCAGAAGATTACTTGAATTATAAGAAGGAGATACATGACCTATAATAGTGACCCATGGATGTCAAGGTGCAACAATGTTATTTTTAGTTATAAGAGGGACACTAGAATATGAAGGATGGGGTCCTATAATATAAGGAATAACACTCTAAGGTGTGTTGGAAGGTTGAAAATAATCGATTTTATAAGTAGCTACATGTCAGTGCTAATATGGCCTACAACATTGTTGTAGTTATATGAGACATCATGATAGCCATTTTGATTGGTTTGGGAATCCTGAACTTGATTATGATTTTCTTGATTGTATTTTTGACCTTGATTCTAATTATAGTGATTGGGTTAGCACTAATTATTAAATTTATGCTTTAGAAATGGGTCCTTCTAAATACCCATGTTTTGACTAGAATTAGAAGTAGCCTTATCCAACTTAATGTCGACATGTTTAGGTAGATCTTGAATGAACTACATAAGTTACATGCACTTCTAAATTACATGGCTTATGACATGATGGTAATCATAATATTGTTTATATTTATACCATCTGGGCTTTAGTTGGTCATCTAGAAAAGGTTTCATATCATTCAAAATTACCATGTTGGTTGCAAATAATTTTTAGAACACTACCTCGATAGGCTTACCAAGGTCATCTTAGAATTTATTTTGATATGATTCCTTCATGAATTTTGTCTTTACAATGTAATAAATGGAGAAGTTAGAGTATTTTGGATAGGAAGTGGTTTCACCATTTGCACATGTCTTGATTCTATTAATCCATCACATAGTACATGATTATTTCAATTAAATACTTTGGGATTCTCATATTTACTTTCCTATGATTACAATGGATCTTATGCTTGTGCCTAATTATAAGAATCAATCTTAACTAGGCCTATATCTATAAGGGCATTTATAATTTGTATCCCTTCATCTATAATCTATTAAAAGTATCAGCACAATTGAGTCAAAAGTTATGAGCCACCTTTGAATTGAGATTGAAAGTGGATATATTTTCTAGTTTCTTATCTATGAGGTTAAGCATAAATCAACTAGCTAAAATTATACATCATTCTAGGTAAGATAAAATACTTTCCCCACCATGTTGTTTATAATTAGATAAGTCAACCATGCTCAACTCATGATCTATGTTACGAGAGAAGTATTTTATATTTTTTTAGATAATTCATCAAAGGTGATAATAAATCCATTTGTCAAGTACATAAATCACTCTAAGGCTTGTCCACCCAATCTACATAGAAACAATCAAAGATGATAAATGTTGTTATAGGCTACCTCTTGACATGATACAAAGAATTCCTTCAAGTGATCTCTAGGATCACTCCTTCCCTCATATTTGTCAAATTTGGCCACCTCAAAATGATACAAGTGAGTTATTTGAGTGAAAATCATGTCAAATAGGTATGGACATATTTCATAATTTTATTTATTTATTCCCATAATTTCATACTCTGAGTCTTAGAACAATGCCCTTTATCTCTTGGAATTTAGAAAGTGGGAACGTTCTCAAATGGAGAAATATATTTTGTTAAATGTTTAAATGGGAATTATAATGATTTGGATAAATGGGTGGATTAGGATTAAAATAGGTTGGAATGGGTACCCTTTGGGTTGATCTATTAGGGTTGTTTACCCTATAGATGGGATCATAATCTTGATAGGGTACTTATTGGTAAATACTATTAGAAAGTGAACTAACAACACATTATTGGGTTGGACTAATATATTATTAATATAGAGTAAATTGATGCAAATAAATAATAACTTGTCACAAAAGGATTTTTTTTTGGAAGGTATTATTTTGTTATTGATTATAAGGAATTATTGGGAACTAATCACAACCTATTGCAATGGATGATTGATAATTTGTTGTTTTGGATTAGAAGGGATCATTGTGAATTTGAAGAATTTTTTTGAAAACTATAATTAATTGGTTAGGAATTAAAAGGGATTTTTTGGGAATTATAAGCAATTGGTTGGGAACTAGAAGGGATTTATTGGTAATTAAAGGAAATTATTTGGGAACTACAAGGAATTTTGTTGGGAATTATAATGGATTTATTAGGAATTAGAATAAATTATTTGGGAATTATAATGATTTTTTTTGGGAATTATAAGAAATTTGAGGTTTTTGTGAACTAAGAAGGATTTGGTGTGGATTAGGGAATACTTGTTGTGGATTGCTAGTACCTTATAGTAATTAATCCAATAGAGGTTTTTTTTTTAAGGAGATATGAATGGATAAAAACTTTATGGACAACTAAATAATGAATATTCTTGTTATTTATCAATGGTAATATTTTTTTCATAGGTGGGGTATTGTTGAAATGAGAAGTAGCTAAAGAGGCAACTAAAGAACCTAGAAGTTGACTAGTCTACAATAATTTTAGAATAATGAAATAGATATTTTGGGTGGGGTCAACAGGTTACCCTTTCCATTTGTTTTAAAATTTTGTAATTTCACTATAAGTGTGTACATGGGCCTATTCATGAAATTTGACTCTACATGTATCTCCTATATTTTAACATGCCTATGTATTTCTTCTACTATGAGTGGTATATCCTCATATACATGTTGATCTACTTCCTCTTGTTAATTTTAATTTTATTTAAAATATTTGAGTGAATTATAAGACCATTAATCCTCTATATAGGGGTTGTAAGAATCTCCACTTCATATATATCTATGCATATTTAAATTAATGATCTTCAACTTGAGTTAGGATAGGAGAGTTGAATTCGTTTGATTTAAATGTGTAATAATTTACTTATAAATTTTAAGTAAACTATTAGATTTGAGAGATGTTTCAAATTCATATTATATCTTGAAATGTTTTCAGAATACTTCTTGGTCAAGGTAGAATGTTCAATTTAAACTTGCCAATGTGTAAATGCCAAAGTAGAATTATGGATCTTTCAAATTACCTTCCAAAAGTTGTAATTAAATGTTTTCATGGTCTAAAATAATCCTTTGAATGTCCATTAACCAAATTTGACCTTATAATCTTGAAAATATTTGATATTAACATAATCTTTGATTTTAATTCAAATTTTGAATTTCAAAGTTGACTTGATGATAAAGTTGACCTTAGTTGACTTTGTTTAACTCTCAAAATTTAACTTTATTTGACAATTTTATAGTTTATTTCAATTGAATTTCAAATTTTTGATTTTGTTTAAATTTTGAAATTTAACTTCATTTGAATTTTGAATTAAAAATAAATTCTTGATTCAAAATGAACTTGATTTGGATTTGAATGATAATTTGATTTCAATTCAAATGAACTTGATTTAGATTTGAATAAGAATTAGATTGTGGTTCAAACAAAATTTATTTATATTTTTTTATGAAATGGATAATACAAAGGTATAATGTGGTCAATGTACCATTTTAATTGCGTAGCATAACACTAGGATAGGTTAAAGATCACCCAAAAATTGGGAAGAATAATGTCTTATTATGTGATTTCATAATGACATTGTTTTGGACTTTTGATACATTTGAATTGTTTGGTGTGTAAGGCATACCATGTAGAATGAGTATAATACAACAAATAATCAACAACACACATTCAAATCAAGCCCTATATTTAGTGTATAAATAGGTGTGCAACCAAAGTGTATTCCACCTAATTATCTTACTTGAAGGGATGATATATTTATTTCAATTAACCCTCACTTCAAGTGGGATGCCATAAAATATTGGTGGAGGTTTATTTCCCTCAAACTATAAATTATTTTTGGATGAATATTAGATTTAAAAAAATTGAAATGAATTTTCTAAATGGTCCCTAATATAATTTTCAGTACATGGGGCTCAAAATTTGTTGAGTAAGAACAAATAAAAATAATTTTTTAAGAGGTTATATCCCTTATATAACCAATTCAACTGTAAATGTCTATGAGAAGTGTTACCATAAATTTAGAATCTTGAGGGTGATGTTTGATAGTGTAGCATTAGAAATAAACCCCTTCCTTTCATAAACCCTTTTATGGGGAATTTTGATATGCTCTTAGTGATAAATTTACTCAATTTATATCCTTGATCATATTTATGGGGTTTGTACATATGTTGAGAGATGAAATCTTAATCATCGTTCCTTATGAACTTGTAAGAAGGAGATGAAATCTACTTGAGATAGTTAAAAAAAGAAAAATAGACAACAATAATCTATGTTTTTGGTCACCCAAGCTCCGTCAAGTGGGCAAGGGGAGAGAAAACACACAATATATTATTAAAAAGAAAATAAATAAAGTAAAAATAGAATTAAATTAAAATACAAGTAAGTTTTATAAACCCAATGTAAATGGTGGTTCTTTTTATTTACACCAAAATAAGTGTTTAAAAAGTGTTTATTTAAATAGAAAACATGTCAAGTTGTTAAGTGAAACCTATAATAAAAAAAGTTAACATTTTAAATAATGGCCTTTAACAAGTGAAGGAGGTTGAATATTTTTTATTTAGATAGTGGGAAAATTACATAGAGTGATCTTGCCATTAGCACGGTGATCCCACATTTTAACAAGGTAATATTGTCATTCTACATAAAAAGAAACAAAAACTAAGAACTAGTAATTCTACCGATTAGCAATGTGATATCACTAATTTTTAGGGTGATATCATTGTTAAACATGGTATTCCCACTGAATTTAAAAAAATTATAGATAGGAATAAAATAGTGACTAATACCTTCATGATTCCACCTTTCCATAGGTCAATCTCACTGATACATAGTGAATTTTCATTCATACATAAGTTGAATAAAATATTAGGGTTTTTTATCTTACTATTTGTATTTTTTATGGAACTCAGGGCATTTTTACCAATAGATAGTGCATTACCACTAATACGTAGATTGAAACTATTATTTTACTAAGAAAAAAAAGATAGAAGCAAGGGAGTAACAATATCACCATTACACATGTCTATACCATTGATTATGGGAATCTAATTTATCGATATGCTTTATGTTTCCTTTGATATGCAGGGGATGGAAAAAAAAAAAGCGGGGAAAAAATAAGGAAAATTAGCTTGAAATTTGATCTAATTTAATAAATAGAGGATTATATAAGTTTATAAAGAGGATTGTGGATTGTGTCATCCCATGAGGTGTGTCATATGTAAACACATGAGTACAAGGGATTTATTTTTCTTATTAGTATGAAATCAAAATCAAATGCATAAAATCCTAAAACCTAAGTGCATATATTCATATTTGGCAAGGACAAGGAAGAGAATAAACACACACACAAGAAGACAAACAATATAATTTACCTTCCCTTTAGATTTACCTATATTTACAAAATACATATTTTCTTGGATTAGATATAGATATTGGATTCTTATTCAATGTAATGACATCATTCCCACAACATCTCCCATTGTGTTATATGTGTTTGTATCAAGTAATGAGGGAATGGATGAAGTTTTATTAAAATTTTGGCAAAGTAAGTTTACAAAAACTATATTGATAAGAATAGAAGGTGACCCATCTACTTATTGTTTTTAAAAAATTATTTCAACATTTGGATAATAATCTTCATGTGTGGTTAAGGTTAAATATAATTTGGATGGTAAATACAATTAATATTTGGGATAGAGTTTGAATTAATTGAGCATCGGTTGTATTTATGGTATTTATTTACTTTTTATTGATATTTTCCAAAATTTGACAACTTGGCCTATGATTTCATGATGATGGTATTTGTTAATTTTTTGAATTTTCATAAAAAAAATTTAGCCTATACCCATGTATTTTTTTTTATCCATTTGATTTGTTATGATAAAATAATTAATCTTCATTAACTTTTGTGTGATTTGTGAAATATTGAAATTTGAGTAATTATTACACTTAATTAGTTAAAAATATCACTTGTAAAGTATTAATTTCACTTAGGATGATTTAGATGAATATTATGATTGGATATGGTGTAACCCAATTACGGATGCACCATTGTGTTTTAGAATGTGCATGCAAAGTGTGCAAACAAATTTGAATGTTTTAGTGATTTGTGACCTAAATTTTGTGTTGTTGCAGAAAGTTCTTTTGATTTGTAAGTTTGAAACTGATGTGATGAAATTGGAGTATCTACATACAACTTCAGATAATTCATAATGGTTCAAAATTTAGTTGTTTGTACAAACTATGGGGACATGTCCCATGCATATGCATTACACATTATAGGTATAAATTATAGATTCATACATTCTAGGTGCATATACATGGGCATATGCACACAGTATTCAAACATAAATTACAAAGTTGTGTATCTACATACACTTATAAATTTACATATACAAACTATTTAAGAGTTGTCAATGATGTCATGATGGTGTTATGGAACTATCCTAGTGAGTGGATGAATTTTCTTGATAGTCTATGTGACAATGACAGAGTGTGCAATGTGTTTATCCTAGTATGCTTGAAGAAGGTTTGGTTAATCTTCAGAGTTTGCATGGTTGAGGATAATTAGGGATGAATATGATGATTTGAGGATGTTAAATATATCCCTAAGATATTTTATAAGCTTTGGGTGTTTATGTTCATGAGTGGATTTCATCTAGTTGATCATTGTTATCATCTAAGACATTTTGGGCCTAGTGGCAAAAAATATGAGTAGGTAGTATGCTGATGTCACCAATACCACATGTGGAAGAGTCAGGGGGAGTTGGTCATATGGTTGTGATAAAATTTGTACCTATTTTTTATGTGCTAAATCTTAGGTCATGTGACTAATAACAATAAAATATATGAAAGTGAAAAGTTGGGCTCCCAGGTAGTTTGACAGTGTTTTCCCATACTTAGCCAAATTTATAATGTGGTAAGAAGAGTCGAGTAAGAATTTTGATGGTGTTATATCTCACACATGTGGACATTTCAAGATAAAATGTTCATATGGGTTTGTTTATATTTTTGATTAATTACAATGCACTAAATTTCAAGTCATGCGATGAAGCACTACAAAAGATATGAATGTTCAAAGTTGGCCTTCTAGGTAGTGTTTGACATAGTTGGCTCTGTGGTAGAAAGAAATCTAAATGAGTAGACTAATGGAATTATATCTCACACATGAAAAGGTTTTAGGATCAGTTTGAATCATTGTTGGAATCTTTTATGTGAGGACATCGTATGGTCTAAATTTTAGATCATGCGTCTAAGAGCAATAAATCTTATTGAGGTCTAAAGTTGGCCTTCTAGGCAGATAAGCAATGGTCCCCTTAGTTATTTTTACATGATGTTAAAAATTAGTACCAAATTAATATCCAAAAATTCATGGGTGTTCTTACATCTAGATATATAAGAAAAAATAATTCAAAATGGTCAAAGTATTCATTGGTTAATGAAGCTAAAGATCGAGATCCTTATGAAAGCATCAACAAGGTGTGTTTATTTCAAGATGTTAGGATGCAACAAGATGAGGATAAGTGTTTGATGTCTAAAATTGAGTAGAGGTAAATATAGAGATTCTTGAAAGGATAAATAGTGAGTGGGTGATCATATAGATATAAATCAATGGTGCACATTAAATTCAAGAGGTTAATGTGACAGTTGTCTAGCATGATTAAAGTGACGATAATCCCATAAAAGTCAATGGTGCACATTGAGTCAATATTGTAAGATCACATGAGACAAGGTCAAATATTAAGAGGTTTAAAGTTTGGGTAGTGGTGCACTATGAGTTAAATATTGAATAATATAAATGACACACGATCAATCTAGAAATGTGAGAGCACAAGATGCAAGCAAAGTGATGGAGGTTTAACTGTGATTGTTTGCATTTGAATATTTGAATTTTTAAAGGAAAGAGTAGTGTCTTGTTTTTGGGCCATATATTTCAATCTAGATAGAATTTTTTCATGTAGTAAAAAATTAATTTGTAGAGGACTGCAAGGCACATCTATAAATATAAATTTGAATATCTGAAAGTGTGTACACTTAAAGTTGTGAAGGTTCAAATTTGATTGTGTTTATGTTTATATCCGACAAGTAAAATGGGAAGATTGTTCGATCTTGTTTTGATATTGTTTCAATATCTATTGATGAATTAGCTATTGAAGGGTGTTTTAGACTCCACAACGATACTCTATGTGTATTTTGGAGGTGTGAGATACTATCTTGTGTATGAAAATGCTTAACAAGTTGATTGTGTATTTATTTATGATGTTCCTATACACCAGGTCAGTGTTTGAGTTATTTGAGCATATGTATAAGTGATAAAATCTGACTTTGATCATTTTAATATGTCTAAAGGGACATAAGGAGTGGACCCATGTATTTAAAAGTGGTCATGTGTTCTTAATTTGCTAGGATAAGTGTCAAAGAGGTGAATGGGTCATCATAGGACCTAAAAGGTGACTTATGCCTATTTGAAAGTGTGTTGTGCTTAAGTGTGACCCATGTTAGATGCCTTAAGGGTGAAGACATGTATTGTGACCAACATGGAAATATTTTGAACTTGATAATTCATGAATTCTCTATAAACAGTGAAACCAAATGTGATTATTTCTAGATGTGGTGAGACTTGGAAGAGGCTTTTAAATGTGTATGGTGGAGTGAAAGAGAAGAAGAGTCCTCATTGGTTGAGTTGAAGAGAAGAATAGTTTAAGGACTATGTGTATGACATTTGGGTCATGTTTTTTATGTTATAATAGTGTTGTTTTAGGTTGAGGATGAGAGAAGAGGTCTAGGGTAATCTAAAAGGTAGCTTTCAATGCATTGAGTGTGCAGAGTTGAAGGGAGATAATATAATGTATATCTCTATCAAATTTGTAGACAATCCATGTTGAGGATATGTGTCATTCATAGGTGTTATTATGGCATCTCAATATCTAGGGTTTACAACTTCCTTTCAAGGTGAAACTTGTTCAAGGTCTAATTATTCTGGTAGCTCAGATTGACAAGTGTTATAGCACCTTGTGGGATTATAGTCTCACTAAATAAGGGATGGCAGTCCCTTAATTAGTTGTAGCTAGTATAAATTGGTTCTTGTTATTATAGGATAATAGCCTAATTGTAGGTTATAGTGGGTTTTCTCCCCAAATAGGGTTTCCCACATATGTCATGTGTTATGTGCTTGATCTTTCATTGTCTCTCTTATTCATTACTATGAATGATATGTATATCTCATGAATGTTTGTGATAATTGATTAAGAGTTTGAAAGGATTGAATTTGAATTTGGATTATCTGGATTCAATGATTGACCCCCCTCTCAATGATCTTACATCTAACAATTGGTATCAGAACAGGTCCTTTGATAAAGGCTTAACAACTTGAAGGTGATCCAAGGTAAAATATGGGTAGTTATCAAGGAGGTTTCTCTACTAAGCAAGCACCAATGTTTAATGGATCCAATTATGATTTTTGGAGTATAAGGATGAGGACATACATTATGTCCCTAGGGTTTGATGTATGGAAATCTATTGTGGATGGTTATGTTTCTCCTATTACTCCTCCATATAGTGTTATAGATAAGAAGCTATTTGAGAATAATTATAAGGCAATGAATGTTATCACTTGTGGTCTTATAGAGACTAAACTCACCAAGGTAATCTATTGTAAATATACTAAAGTGATATGGGATAAAATTCAAATCATTTTTCAAGGAGATTCAAAGGTCAAGCTTGATAAGTTGTAGACTCAAAGAAGGTAATTTTAAAATCTCAAGATGAAGGAAGAAGATTTTGTGGCATCCTTTCTATAGAGAGTTGATGAGATTGTGAACATATCCAAAAGTATCTTCTATATAAGAAAGTTATGATCTTACTCAATTGAAGATGGATCAATTGTATGGTACCCTTACTGCCTATGAGATGATAGTAAATGACGATATACCACCAAAGAAGGAAGAAACATTCAAGATATAAATGAAGATAAAGAATAAGTTTCAAGTAAGAAACTTAGAGAGGATGACATATCTGAAATTGATGAGGATGAACTAATTGATTTGATTACTAGGAAATTGAACACAGGCTCTGGGAAGTATAAGGGTAAACTACCCTTCAAATGTTTCAATTGTGGAGAGATAGGACATTTTGCTCACAATTTCACTCATAATCATGCTAATAATGATGATGAAGATCATAATTAAGGCCAAGATAAGACAAGAATAAATATAAGAATAAAGGATTTAGAAATTTTTACAACAAGAAAAATTCTTTCGAAAACAAGAAGAGTCTTTACACCAAAGAAGATTACAGCTCATCAGATGAGAGTGAAGACAATGACTTAGAATATGATCATGAAGATGATGGTCCTATTGAATATGAATCCAAATTCATGGCTAAGGAAGGATGTTTATCACATCTAAAAGTGTCTACTTGGAGTGATGAAGATGATGATGAAGATGAGGTAGACTATGAAACTACATTGACAAATGCTCTTGAAGAACTAAAGATTGAGAAGAAGATCAATAAGAAGATGAAGTCTCAACTAAAATACTATGAGGATCAATTCAATGTGTATGAGGTAAGAATCAATGAAGATACCAAGGAACATGAAGATATGGTGAAGCATCTTAGTTGTTAATTATAAATTCTATCTACATGCTTGAAATCCAAATAAGATGAGTGTTCAATGTATGTAATTGAAAATGAGTCCTTAAAATCTAAGTTAGAAAAGACATCTAGTAAGGTGAAGTCATTTGTGATATTTTAAAAGAGAGCAAGTGATCTCGATTATATTCTGAGTGGTCAAAATCTTGATAGTGATTGGATATAAAGAAGAACAAAAGAATGTAACTCAAGACAAGACAAAGACTAATGTGAACAAAGATAGTCATACTTTTAAGATAGATCATCAAACAAGGAATGAAGGTACTAGAAGAATGAAAACAAATCAGATCAGATAGCCAAATGCCATGAGGTATGCAAGTTTTAATGGTTATTGTTTCACATGTAATCAATTTAGGCATATAACTAGAGAATACAAGAAACCTATTATAAATGAGTTTGCATAGAACTATAACGTGGGTCTTTAGTCAAAAGGTGTGAATAAATTTAAGTTCTTCAACTATATTGATGTGGGACACTTTGTAAACCATTATTCACATAAGATTAAATAAGGTGAGTCCTCTTCAAAAAAATAAGGATGTTTCATTTGTCATAACATAGGACACATTGCATGTTTTTGTTTAAATAAGGTTAGTAAAGATAAGTTTCTTGCAAAAGGTAGAGTGTGATTCAATTTTCAATAGAGAGGTCACATTGCTAGATTCTGTAAGCAAAGACCATCCAGTCATAATAGGTTTAATCAGTGTCCTAGAGTGCAAGGAAGAAGGCAAGTCAACTCATGAAATCCAAAGGTGGTGATATGTGTCATGATGAGACTACAAGTCCAAGTAATCTATTTTCTATGATGGAGAATGATACATAAGGTGAAGAGTGCCAAGGGATCTCATTATCTACTCATGTTGAGAATGAAGAGACCAAACTCAAGGAGAAGACCAAGGTATTGATTGAGGTTTTTTTTGAGGTAAGTATGGATCAAAGTTAACATCCTACCATTGCTAAGCATGTATCATAAAAAAAACCATCAATTGTCATTTCTTAGTGATGACGTTCCTAACTACAAGGTGGATTTTTTAGATGAAAAGGTATGTCATAAATCTATGTTGTCTCCATGTTTTGTCAATCCAATCTTAGAAAAGAAGGAGAGTGATTTAGAAAAGGAACCAATTGTCTTAGTTTAGACTAAGAAGAAGAAAAAAATAAGAAATATTATAGACATAATAGGATTCTAGTGGTTATTGAGGAGATGTGGGCCACTCATGGCTTCACTTTATTTTAGAGCATTATGGTGTAGAGGATGTGTCTATCTATGCTTATTAAGAGACTCCTTTTTTAGTGGAAAAGTAAATGCTTTTATGGTATTCTTTAGGTGGTCCTAGAAGTCTATAGATGAGTGTTTTTAGCTAGAGCAAGTATGTCCAGGTGGAAGATATGCTATGGTAATGTCAGAGTGATGCCATAGTTGTATATGGTTAGTCTATAGGGTCAGACTGAATGTTTTCAGGTGGAAAAATAAGTTTTTGGATTTGTCAAGATGATTTTTTTTCATAGAAAGGTGTATTGATCTTATTCTATCATGTTTAAGATGATTTTATGGTCTGAAGGTATGTTGAAGCCAATTAATGTTTTTTGAGTGCTCTCGATTTTCTTATTTTTTGGCTTAAGGGAAAGCAAGACTAAAATGGGTTATAGTAAGTCAATGTTCCTAAAGGTATGGAGGATCAATTTTTGGTCCAAAAGTGTGTCTTGGCTATCTCTAAGTATAAAAGAAGTTTTATATGTATACATTGACAAGAAGGAGGTTTTTAGACTCTATTTGTTTTAAAATTCTATTGTTTTGGGCTATCCTAAAAAAGTGGTATGCCTTATGAGTTGATGTCTAAGGATTATTAATTTATTTAATGAGCCAAATGGGTTGTAAAATATATCTTCATAGATATTTTAAGGTATGTGGTTTTTATTCATGTTTTTGCTAAGATGGAGGCCTAATTGGCAAGTTGGTTTGTGAAGGAAGTATGTTGCAAAGGTTGTGCTAGGTATTACAAATTAGTGTGTTTGAGGGAGAATATGAAAGTGCTCTAGATATGAATTTTCAGGTCTTGATGATGTGTTTATTGAAAATTATGGGCTATGAAAATTCTAGGTAGGGCTATAAAGAGTCTAGAAATGCCTAGTATGGAGATTTGATGTTTTTGTTTAGTTTCTCCAAAATATCAAGGTATGAGTATTTCAAGGTAAATTCTTTAGATTTTTTTAGTGCATGTTTCCTATTTGGTGAGTGGTCTGAAGTTTTTTTGTGGTTCTTCATGGTGTGTGGAGATCTAAAGATGATCAAGAGGTGAAATTTCTTATAAATATTAGGGGGAGTCCCTCTCAGATGTTTCTTAGTGAGTTCCCTTAGTTTCATTGTTTTGAATGTTCTTTATTCATTTGTTGCAATGCTTGGTTGAAGAGATTGTTGTCATGAAGCAAGAGGAAGTTGTCAAGGAAAGAAGAGGTAGGATCAAGAAAAAAGGGAGTTTTTACTATCTTTATAAGATGGTCTACTCCTGTTGGTACCGTTTTTAGATCTTTAGGATCAATTGGTGCCCACTTTTTCATTGTGTCAAAGGGGAAGAAAGTTATTATTGTGGGAATGTTTGAAGAGAGAGAATAAAGGTGAGTTGTATATTATTTAATGATGGGTGTTGACATCAATGACAAAGGGGTATTTTACTGGAGAGTTTTCAATGATGTCATGATGGTGTCATAGGGGTGTCATATTGAGTTGATGAAGTGCCTTGATAGTCTCTATGAAAATGACAAAGTGTGTAATGTGCTTGACCTAGTATGCTTACAGAAGGTCTAGTTGATGTTCAAAGTTTTCATGGTTATGGATGATTGGGGATGAATATGATGATTTGAGGATGTGAAATAGGTCCTTAATATGTTTTATAGTCTTTGAGTGCTTGTGTACATGAGTGTATTTCATCTAGTTAATCAATGTTTTCATCTAAGACATTTTGGGTCTAGTGGTAGAAAATCTAAGTAGGCAGTTTGCTAACATCACTATTACCATGTGTGGATGAAATAGTGAGTTTGGTCATATGGTTATGATAAAATTTGTACCTAGTTGCTATGAACTAAATATTAGGTCATGAAACTTAGTGTGACAAAAGATATGCAAGTGAAAAACTGGGCTCCTAGGGAGTTTGATAGTGTTTTCCCAAATGTGCCAAGAAGAGTTGAGTAAGCATTTTGATGGTATTATATCTCACACGTGTGGATGTTTTAGGATAAAATGTTCATATGGGTTTGTTTATTTTTATTCATAATTAATATGAACTAAATTTTAGGTCATTTTATGAAGTGCTATAAAAGATATGCATATTCAAAGTTGGCCTTCTAGGTAGTTCTTAACATAGTTGACTTTGTGGTAGAAAGAAATTTGAGTGAGTAGATTAATGGCATCATATATCACACATGTGAAGGTTTTAGGATTATTTTAACACATGATTGAATTATTATATGTGAGGAGATCATATGGATAAATTTTATATCATGTATCTAAGAGCAAAAAATGTTATTGAGGTCCAAAGTTGGCCTTCCAAGTAGATAAGCAATGGTACCCTTAGTCATTTTTGCATGATGTTAAAGATTAGGACCAAATGAATATCCAATGGTTCAAGGGTGTTCATACATCTATACATATGGTAAAAAATAATTTAAATGGATCAAAGTATTCATTAGTTAATGAAGATAATGATCTATCTCCTTATGAAAGGATCAATGGAGCATGTTTATTCCAAGATGTCAGGATGTAGTAGATGAGGACAAGTGTTCAATGTTTAACATTTAGTAGATGTAAAGATCAATATTATTGAAAGGATAAATGGTGAATGGGTGATATTATAGATATAAATAAATTATTTTAATTGAATTCAAGAGATCAAAGTGATATTTTTCTAGTATGACTAAAGTAAGGATAATCCTATAGAAATCGATAGTACACGTTGAGTCAATATTTCAAGATTGCATGATATGAGGTAAAATGTTAAGAGGTTTAATGTTTGGGCATTGGAACACTATGAGTTAAATCTCAAAGAATATTTATGGTGCAAAATAAATTTATATATGTAAGAGCATGAGATGCAAGCAAAGTGACTGAGGTTTAACTGTGACCATTTTCATTTGAATATTTGAAATTTATAAAGGAAAGACTAGTGTCTAGATTTTGGGCCATATCTTTCGATATAGATAGAATTTTCTCATGTAGTAACAAAATAATTTGTATAATACTCAAATTTACTTCTATAAATATAAATTTTAATATCTGAAAGTGTGTATAATCAAAGTTATGACGGTTCAAAGTTGACTATGTTTTTGTGTATATCTTTCAAGTAACCTGAGAAGATTGTTCAAGATTGTTTTGATATTGTTTCGATATATCTTGATGAATTAGAAATTTAAGAGTGTTTATATAATCCATAAGGATGATATGTGTGGATTTTGGAGGTGTGATCAATCTATCTTGTGTGTGAAAAATTCTTAATAAGTTGATTATGTATTTGTTCATGATGTTCCTATGCACCAAGTCAATGATTAAGTCATTTGAGAATATGCATAAGAGAGAAAATATGGCTGTGATAATTTGAGGATGTCTAAAGGGACATAAGGAGTGGACCCATGTATTATAAAATGGTCATGTGTTCTTAATTTTCTTGAAGAATTGTTAAAGAGGTGAATGGGTCATCATAAGACCTAAAAGGTGACTGAGGCCTATTTGAAAGTGTGTTGTGCTTAAGTGTGACCCATGTTAGATGCCTTTAGGGTGAATTCATGTATTATGGATAACATGGAAATATTATGAAATTTATAATTCATGAATTATCTATAAATAGTGAAACCAAATGTGATGATTTCTAGATGTGGTGAGACTTGGAAGAGGCTTGTGAGTGTGTATACTGGAGCGAAGGAGATGAAGAGAACCCAACGGATGAATTGAAGAGAATAATAGTTTAAGGACTATGTGTATGACCTATGGTTCATCTTTTTGATGTTATAATAGTGATATTATAGGTTAAAGATGAGCGAAGAGGGCTAGGGTGATCTAAAAGGTGGCTTTGGATGCATTGAGTGTACAGAGTTGAAGAGAGCTAATATACTTTGTATCTCCATCAGATTGGTAGGAAACTAATGTTTAGGAGACGTGTTTTTCATAGGTTTTGGTGTGGCAGCTCAATATCTAGGGGTTTACAACCTCTTTGTAAGGTGGAACTTGTTAAAAGTATAGTTTTTGTGGTAGCTCAACTAGATAGGTGTTGTAGCACCTTATGGGATTGTAGTCTCACTAAATAAGGGATGGTAGTTCCTTGATCACTTGCGACTGGTCTAAATTAGTTTTTGTTAGTATATGATAATATTCCAATTACAGGTTCTAGTGGGTTTTCTCCCCCAAGAGGGTTTCCCACATATGTCATGTGTTATGTGTTTGATCTTGCATTGTCACTTTTGTTCATTTATATGAATGATATGTATGCTTCATGAATATTTATGATAATTGATTAAGAAATTGAAAGGATTTAATTTGAATTTAGATTATTGAGCTCACTGATTCACTCCCCGCCCCCCACCTCTTTGTGATTATACCTCTAAAATAAATAGTTATAGATTTACATCTACATATAATTAAAATTTATATATTTAGCATATGGATACATAATATACCATAAAAATTATTGTGATGTAGGAGGCATGATATAGATTCATGTCATACTTTCATTAGTAATTATTATATGTTGTCATGGTAGGGGAATGGATTATACCCATTATATTTTGATTATGTAGATAATAACTAAGAAATAAATTGAAAATTAAATATAAAATCTATTTGTATTGGTTGATCAAGTTAAAATGCATACTGCATACTAGAGATTCAATTCCATCCAAATTTATAGCTTATGAATCCAATATGATTTCCAACATATTTATATCATGTGCTTACAAATACAAATAACATAAATTGAGGTATTTAAATCCCTTAATGAATTTTATTAAAATGCACATTCACTTCAAATTAGGGCTTATTAACCTAAATTTTCCATGATTTGACAGAAGAACTAACATTTCTAATAGCCTGGCTACTTGATTTATTATAGTTAAGGTTTTATTTCCTTAAATGGTTCTACTCATCACAGTGACCAATTGAAAGTTTATCCATTTTCATAGATAGGAAATGAATAGATGCTACAAGCTCCCTCTTCTAACTCCATGGTGACTAGGTCTATCTTCAACACTTGGCATTTCTATTTCCCCATGATAAGCACATATTCCACAAGCAACATCACATGACAAGCATATAGGTTTAATTTTTTTTTGAATAATATTTTTAGTATTTTAATTTATGGTTATATATTTCATATTATTTTGATATTAATCTATCTAATTATATGTCTTCATTTTTCATAATATTATTGATCATTTTAATGAATGATAGGTCCACATCACAATCATCTATAAAGTTTTCATTCTCTTTTTCCATATTATCTAGTATTTTCAGTTCCACTAAAATGCTAGATTAAAAGGGGGGAGAGTGTAAACACCCAAATTTGGCACAATCCTTGTCTTACAATGTCTTTTAGCCACTTTTCTCATATGGGTCTCTGACTATGAGTTTAGTACTTAGTGGTGTGTATCTTTTGTGATTTATCTTTAAATTCTTTATTTTATATGAATTTTTTGGTTTGATTTTCCCATCCACATTACTCTAGTCTAAATTTAAAATTAGATATCTTTAAATCTATTTTACCATTTCAATGTTGCTCTTATTTGTTGGGTCATAAATGATCCAAGATTATTGTTTATTTAATTTTATTGTTTTGGTTATTTGGGTTAGTTTAAACCCGTTACTTAGTTGTAAAAACCAACTATTGTAAACTTATAAAAATTTACAAACAACCATGTAATTGGAATGCTTTTACATTTAATATATTTTCCCATATTTTTCCTCCTCATCTTGGTTCAAATAGTGGCATTAGATCTTGACATATGGAGGATTGAAGAAATTTTCAAAACCTATGGGAAGGACAAAGTCAACCAATTTTTTTAAATGAAAGCTTATTTTAAAGGCAACATTATACAAAAGAATTCAAATCTGATCAGTGAATGGATGGCTCAGTACGACAATATAGGGTTGACATTTTTTTACGTGGTATGTTTTTTGAATAGTTTATTTTGATTGCATACCTGTCTCTATATGGTGAACATAACATACAATGGATTTAATCTTTTTTGATCAATCTTTGTAATTGTAAAACAACTAAAAAAATAAAAATACAACAATGATAAATTCATTTGGAAAACTATCAAGCTACGATTTGTATGGAACAAAAAGTAGGAAAAATGGCATAGATGAAAAATTAAACTAACGTAATATATCTAAGCGTGATGCATATTTTTTTTCAAAACCCGCACAAATTCAAATATGACTTGTATAGTGCACTATACGGTGTTAACCATTAAATCAGTGTAACATCTTATAGGAAGAAATCAATCAAAAGTAATAATAGTTTTGTTATGATCTGTGGGATCCATGAAAATTCTACACCATACTAGATTTTGAAATGCAAAGTAAAAACAAAAATATATCTTGGTAAAATATTTCTGTGTAATTTTATTTTTTAATTTTTCATTCTACAAACTAAGGATATATATACTATTTTGAGATTATATTGTCAAAATTAATTGATGGGGAAGTGGATAGACTAATTTTGTTATTACCTTTATAAGAAGGAGGTGAAGGGTTCAAAATGCATCATAGTTATATTTTTTAGTCACAATTTCTTCTTTTTACCTTATTTAATTTTGTAAAGGAGTTATAAGAGGTAAAAAAGTTAATTTTTAGAGATATACAGGTGTAAAAAGATAATTTTTTTTAACTTATGCTTAGATATGTCCCTGAAAATATTATTATTATATTTTTAATCTACTTACGAGGGTCAAGGTATGTGAGGGCCACTCCTTTGAGGGGACATCATTATAGGCTTCCTAAACATTATTTGGAGATTCTTCTTCAATAATTGTCTTTTTTTAGGCATACAATGATTTTTAATTATTTGAGAATATGTTGCTTGATTACAACTTTTAATGCCTTCCCAAATGGGGGAAAACATTAAACACCTAAAACTAGCCACCAATGGATTCATACTGGACTTCAGACTGATTTCTACCAACCTTAGAAAATTAAGCCTAGAAATCACTAAACATCCTAAATTTTTTTGTGTATCATTATTTAAATCTCAAAATATCATTGATAAATATCTAATTGGGGTATCCTAATGTAAACAACAAAAATCTCTCATAGATTCATCTCTAATCATCTTGTAGCATCATAACATGCATTTTGGCCTATAAACCTAATAAATGGGGCACATGGACATAAAACCAAATCTTGAAAATGATAAAAATACTAATTATAATTAATTAAAATTATAAACCTAATTAAATTCCAAGTTTAATTATCCATGTGTAATTAACGAAATTATATAAAATGAAATTTAAAAATCAAGAATATCCTAGGTTTTCATGATTACCTTTTGTGAGTTGTCAAGCCTTTACAAATATCACAAAATATATCACCCATTCCTATTCATTTTAAATCATGAGATTTTGAAACCTTTTAAATCTTCTAGGTTTAGTTAACTCACTTAGGTTAGGTTTTAACCCATTCCATGTTTAAACTACACTTGAACTCACCTTGAGTTGGGGTTAGTTTCTAAGCCTATAAATACAAACATTTGCCTTTTCATTTGGAGAGATTGGATAGAGTAAAGTTATAATTTATGTTTTGTATAAATATTGAAATCAATAGCGTTATAATGCCAAAATCGTAAGC
Organism: Torreya grandis; assembly: GCA_037957365.1. Classification (NCBI taxonomy): domain Eukaryota; kingdom Viridiplantae; phylum Streptophyta; class Pinopsida; order Cupressales; family Taxaceae; genus Torreya; species Torreya grandis. The sequence continues at coordinate 3,495,562 of JARHVA010000537.1, read as the reverse complement.
CAAGGCATCAAACAAGCATAATACACAAGTCACAATGGTGCTAAGGAAAGAAGGAGATAGCCAAGCTCCATTGCCAAAGTCTTTTTAACACAATTTGAGCAAGCCATGAACAAATCAATTGAATATTTTAAGGAAGGTAAGGGATTTTATCATTATTTACATTTTATTTGTGCTTTTGTATGTATTTTATTCACTATGCTCCCCCTAAGATTTAAGTTTATAGATGTTAGCATGTTAGTGTGTTGATTTCATTGTTTTGTGAAACTAACACTTGTTCTAGCCTCCTCTCTATTGTCAAATTCCTACGATCATAGTATCTACATTATTTACATTGACTATGAGGTTTGGAAAATGAATACCATTGATATTTTTAGTAATGGTTAGGTCTTGGTACTTGGGTCTTTTTGAAAGATTCATCTCTTTTGACAAATGAGAATAGCGTTTCCTTTTAAGTGTTTTGGACACAATTTGTATGCACCCTTCATTCTTATATTTATGAATTTGGTTCCTCAATGCTACACAGTGATTTGTATTATGGACTAAAATTCAGGGATTATTTCAATACAATGATTTATCTATGTGTAAAATCCTACCACTTGATCTATGTCGAATATAACGTAATGAAATCATTATATGTTCAACTAACATAGATTATATGGTGTTTATAGTAACATACTAGGGTAAGATTTGTAGCATGTGTTTTGAAGGATTTTGAGAAGACTCCACATTATTCACATTATGTATTTGCATATGTCCCTTGTAAAGTTGAATCAATGCTTTTAACAAAGAGGGATGTATATAATAACAATAATTTACATGTGTGTTTGCTACTTTTGATTTGCCCTTATCTAGATTTAATGTTATATTTTATGCAAGTGGGTTTAGCTTATAAGTCCCAGGACTTGTAGGTTCAAATAGGTTATGGGACAAGTGATCAAGTGAATAATATTTTATGTTTTGAATTTTCTCATATATCATATCATAGGATATGCCATCATAACTATCATAGTAATCTAAAACATGGCCCTATTTTTCTCATTATTGACTAATAAAAGAAGCTTAAACATTAGGGATTCTTATGGTTTTTATGACTCTTTTTCTAATGACTCTTTATCCTTATGAAAATATATGTGCATCTTAGAATTTAGTGTCTTATTTGTATCTAGTGAAGGAGAATCCAATGTACTTGACTTACCTATTACATATGTATGTATATGTTCAAAATATATGGATTGTTTATGTGGTACTATTGTAGGGATGCCTTAAGCTTCAAAATGTATCATTTTGAAAAATTTGAAAGGTCCCATCATCGATAGGCATGGATAATAAGGTCCCCTCATGTATTAATTTTACACCTTGATAAATTTTATATGGGATGAATTCCATTAAATGTATCCAAGGTCTACCCAAAAGTAAATGATATGTAAATATAGAGACATGACCTAAAAATTAGTTGAAATTATTTTGTTTCTATAGTCACATCCAATGTAATTTATCCAACTAGAGGGATATGTGAATTATCAAATCCTTTGATGTGCATAATAATGCTTTGAAAAAGGTTAGAATTGATACCCATGGTGGTTAGGAATTGTATTCTACAAATGGTTAGCCATGATCCATTATTAACAGGCACCCTCTTGATACCTACACTTTGTATTTTTACTTGAATGAATGAAGGATAATTTTTGGAAATAATATCTTTGGATGGTAACTCTATTGTATCAAAGGTGATGAGTTTGTTATTATTTTTAAGATCTTTCATAATATCCATAAAATAAGAAAACTCAATATCGATTGGAATTTGTGTCTCAAGCAATGCCTTGAATATGATATCCTTATAAACATTAGATTAATTTACAAGTTAGAGTATTGAAATTTTAACATGTGCATTACTCAATTGGTCAATGATGTCATATCCCTTATATTTTATTACAAGCCTAGGTTTTGGTGGCACTTGTTGTATATTAATAGGTGGTAGGATGGGTTGAGTAGCCTTACCTCTTTCAGTAGTAATAGCATGGATCGCAGAATCCAATATAATTCATGTGTGAATAATGGGTACAGGATGGTATCTATCATTTGATTAAGATACAGGTAAGACAAATGGTCACCCATTAGGGTCTAGATATTGCTTCTATAGATTTACAAAATGAATTTTGAAAATAGATTAACTATTGGTTTTGATATAAAAAATCCCTATACTTATTGGCATAGATTTACTTATAATATTTGACAAGACAAGTAATGTAGATAACCATAATAACTGTGACATATTGGAGCCAAAATGGGAAATAGAGGCATCCATGTTGTACACATTTTATGACAATTAGGGATTGACAATAAAAAAATAAAAAAATTATAAGTGACCCAGGGTTTGATTTTCAAAGATCAGGTTCACCAAAATTTTAACACTAGAATAGTGAGTCTATGATTATTTTTATCTAGATTGAATTATAGGGGTGTATAGAAACGAAATGGCATAAGAGTGATAATAAAATATACAACAATTCAATTAGATGTTAAACTCAAATACAAGCATACACTAAATTTATTATGCTGAGATAGTATAAATATAGAAAGTACAACTATGATAGATATAGAAATGACATAGAAGTGAAGTACTTAATTTATTTTGATGTTAATGTATTTCTATATCTAAAATAGGTTAAAAGTAGGTGAGAATTAGGTTATATAATAATACTAAGATTCTAGATCTAACACCTCTAAATCCTTGGATAATAACATCATCCTATGATAGTTTCATCGACTTTACCATCTAGGCTCAAAGCTAGTGTCATGTAAGGAATATGTGTTAAAATAAGATGTTCCCACATGGATAATTTTAAGCTTTACTTCACCTTTACTCTGGTGCATTCAAATTTGGGTCATCAACAATCATTTCTTGTGAAATGTCCAAAATCTAATTTTTCATCTTCAATATAACCTTAAGAAAAATGGGTTCGTGGGCACTCAATGTCGAGCTAACCCCATTGATCCCACTATCAAAGGATATTTCCTACCTATCCAATACTATGAAGAGGTTATCATATTGTTGTAGTTATCCCCTATATGTGGCTTGTATGTGAATCATATAATGTGTGAAAAGTAAGTACAATAGTGACCTAGTTTGTAACATGAAAACTAGGCTCTTGGGATACTCCTTTAGTACTTTACATTTGAAGATGTGTTGTACCTATGACTATATGAAAATAGGGAAGCTTTGTTCAATTGAATGCTTGATAGAATGCTTTTGATAAGTGCCTTAGTCTCTTTTATTTTTTTATAGGTGAGGAATGATTGAAGGTTGATCTTGTATTTATATCAATCCCTTTAGATTAATAACTCATATTGAATAACTTACGTTGACCATTAGGATATATTTTATTTATAAATTAGATGACTTTAAGGCACTAAACACTTGTGTCAAGATAAGATAGTAGCATTGATGCTATTATCTAACATAGATTTTAATGTTCATGGAGTAGGAGAATAGCTACAGGTTATAAACATGCAAATATGGAAGATAAGTATATATTATAAGAATTATGGAAAATATAGAATACTTCAATCATCAGTATAATATTAGTCAGACTAAGAGATATAGGCCATTATGAATAAACATATAGTAGATGCGAGACTTACAAAAGAGAAAAAATTAGAGAATTAAGAGGAATATCCAAGGTATTAGTTTACCATGTGTACCATATTGAGGTGATATATACTCACAAAATATCATCTACATACTACTAACATAATATTTCACTATAGTGATGATTATTTATATTGAAGTTATTAAATCTAGAGCATCGAAGGCATGTAAAGCATTAAAAGACACATATGAAAATTAACCTAGATACAAGAAAAATTATCTTATTATGTAAATTTTAAATAGTAAACTAGAAGATGATGAAAACATCTCAAATTATATTTCATGGATGAAGACATTGAAACAATAATATTACACGATAGGTGGAAAAATTGATGATGACATGCTTATTTATATCACACTAAATGGACTCAATTATTCATACACTAACTTTATCGAAATGTTTTAGCTTAGTGATAATATCATTGGTGCAACATTTAAATCTTTTTGTAAGTTTCTAACTTAACACGAATGATAATTTTAAAAAAATAAGAGTAATTGTACTGAAGAGGTTCACTATACAAAGGTTAGGTCACATCATAGAGATCATTGACATGTAAAGAGGAAGTTTGAAAAGTAATCTCTGAAACACTCTCTGAGACATTATTCAAGATAGTCTCTACACCATTATAGATAGTCTCCATAGCATTCTCATCGACATTCCCCAGGATCTTCAAAAAACAAACATTACCATAGGCACTCTTTTCATTCTATTTGTTCCTCCCATGATTGAACTTCTTCTAGATCTAGCAAACACTAGAAAGAGACAAGATGTTTCAAATGTGGTGGTATTAGACATCTTGAAGACATATTTCCTTCTTAATGATGCCGCTTACCACACAAAATGAAAGCTAAATAAAATTACATGGGTCATTATAGTGGCAGATATTCTAGTTACTCTATCTATTTAGGTTACTCTAACACTTATTATGATCATGAGGCATTATCTATTTTGAGTGATTAGTGATTCGCCCATCTTGTGAAATCTACTAGGCTGAAGACCAAGATCTATTATAGAAGAATTTTTAGCTTGTGTTCTTTATTTCTTCCAATTTTTGCTTTCTATCCTTAATATTCATGACATAGAGCAAACATGATTATTTGATTTTTTTTCTCTCATTGCATAAATTCTCACCTATGATTTGATAAGTGATAATAAATAGCATCAGTTGGTCCTTAATTAGTCACTAGTGACAATATAAGTTGACATGGGTTGATAGCACATTCAATGTTGAGCAAAGCTTATCAACATTTATTGTACATCAAGGGAAAATGTGTGATGCACTGTCATTAGACCTGTAACAGTGGTCCCATACTTAACCCCCAATCCGGCAAGTGTATCCCCAGGATGCAAATTAGATGACAAGTAAATAACAGGCAATCTATTATCAGTAAACATCCTTGTCATTCTTGAAATTGAACAGACTCTTAAAGTAATCCTTGAATGCAAAGTTGAGTGGCTGAGTGGGAAAATAACGTATGACATTATCAGTGTTTCCTCTAAAGCAAGCATGCCTTCTTTCTTAATTGTTCAGCCAAAATAATCACCAATACCTTTCTACGGCTCAGATTCCCGACCAGACTTCAACATACCTTTCTACGGCTCAGAAAGCTGACCAAACTTCAACATTTCATCCTGATTCTGAATCAACAGCTTGACACACTCAAATGGAGTAGCTTCAAGGTAAACCTGTATGAAAGCAATACCCGTTAGTGTCTCATGACTTTACACACAGGCATCTTTATGGCTCAAATCTGGTCTGTGTATTCTTTCATGGCCAATGGCTATAGGAAATGATTGTCCTACCTTGCTTCATTCACCTAGATCCCATGGCCTTATCAAATTAGTGACCTCTCCATTTGGGAATTGTGTGCCCTATACAGAGTTTTTGTGCATCCTTTATAGTCACATACTATTCTCTATGGCTTCAAAAGCCCTTTTTCATAGGCCTTCCAAATAGGCGTCTACCTTTGCCAAGGCCTTTCAGCATATGTGAAGATGCTTACATTATAGGCTTGGTTCCCACTATTATTTTCCTGGTTATGTAATCCTCCTCCATCCAAAACTGAGGAATCCCGTCTATAGCCACCACTCGGGCTTTTTTTTTACAAAACAACCATAATCGACCAATGCCGTCACCAATGGCCTTTTATTAAAATATTTGATCACATCATTATTCCCTGATCTCTCTCCTGTCAACTAAGCTCAGACAATGATAATAATCGAATGCATCAACCGAGATCGATGTGAAATGTTCTTCATGGTCTCATTACTCGGCCTCCATCGATGGCTTATAATTCGGCCTCCTTAGTAAGCTTTGAAGCCTTCAAAATCTTACTCTCATCATCTCTCTGTGCTTCACCAGCCAATTTTGAAGCATTCGAATTGGCATTTACCTCAGCCTACTTTTTTTTTCTCACAGAGTATCCAGAAAACTAGAAAAGATTGTCATTGTCCCTCAAATGAAGGATTCTTCTTATCCCCTTCCCGACCTTGAGATTTTCTGTTCAAGTCCAGCGAAACCCAAAATCCAAGAAACTTATTCTTTTCTACGTCTCTCCCTTGAATGAAAATTCAACATAATACATATATTACTCTTTTTGAAAGATTCTCTTCTCTCCTACGCCCAACTTGGGCACTAAGACCAACAAGAAAGATTTACAATCCAACCAATATACTAATTTGGAGAAGATTTATCTCAACTAATATCTTACAATTGAAATATTTCAACCACTCCCCTCATTTGCTCTTTAAGCCAAGATTGGCTTCCAACATGGGGATTCTCTCTTACCTAATTTTACCTTTTCACTTTTCACTTTTGACAATTACATTTAATTTCAAGGTAAAGGTTTGTAATCTAAACACAATTTGGAGGGAAAACAAGAATTTGAAGTTGAATTCAACTTCACACTAGAACATCATTTGAATTTGCAAGTTTGATGACCTCAACTAGTCCTCCATGAAGCTATTGTAGATGCTCCTGCATCATACTCTGCCTGTAGAAAAGATTTGAATAGTAGTTCAAATGAAAGGCTTCCTCCATGCTAATATTAGTCTTCACTATATTTCTAGATCCCAAGGTCTTGTTGCCAATACCAATGCTTGTCTTTGGTTGGAATAGTCTTTATCTTTCATTTTACTTTTCTTCCTCTTTAGATATGTCCTTCTTCTCATTTCTTTCTCAGCTGCCATCTCTCGCTTCCATACTTCATTCTCATACATGTCTTCAAGATCTTCTTGATTTTCTTGGTTCAAAAATTTGTCCATTGAACTATGGACTTCATTCATCTCCACAACTTTAACACCTACATTCAAAACATCAAAGGCAATGTTAGAAGTAAAAACTTGAGACCATAAAGTCTCTTGGCTGCCTCCACTTTTATGTTCTTTGGCCAAAACTACCTTTGCCTCTTTAGTGTGCTCTTTTCTTGCTTCACTCTCACAAATGGTGTTCTCATCATGGTTTGTGCCTGTATGTAGCTCTCTTGAAGAACTAAAGATCTCTTCCAACATTCTCATTTCTTCCTTTAATGAGCTCTCATCTATCTCCCCATTCACTTCATCAAACTTGGGTCCTTCTTTCTTAAGGATTACTTTCCCTTTACTTGTCATGTACCTCATTTCATTATTTCTTTGTTCTTGCCTCAATTCATTTTCCATCTGATCAATGGTGCCACCATGTTGATATGTGCCTCTACACAACTCTCTTGGAGGATTCAACAACTCTTCTATCCTCTTCACTCTTCACTCAACACAAGCTCATCCAAATCTTCATGTCCTATATCAAACTTAGGACCAAATTGTCTTTCATTTTCTATAAATACATTCATCCACTCTATGGTTTCTTCATACAAATCAACTTCTTCATCATCATAAATATACTTATAAAAAACAATAGGAACACTATTACCTTGTGTCTCTTTGTTATTTTCAAACATGTGAACTGATTTCATATCTCCACTTTCATCATCCATCTTCTTGGAACTCTCTCCTTGCTGCTCATTAGTTTTCATAGACATTTTCCATTCCTCATTTTCCATAAAAAGATCATTAGATGATTCAAAAACATCATTATCCCATTCATTGCAAGCAATTGACTTACCTTTTACTTCTTTGGTATACCTCTCAAGTGTCCTATCTTCATGGAATGCCTCTTCCATACTCACCATCTCACCTTCATTATCTTGGTTGATTGAATCACCTTCAATCCTCTTCCATTGACTTCTTGGTGTTGTTGCCTCAACACTCACATCTTCTTCACTTTTTTGCCTTTTTAGGCACCCACATTTGATTCTTTCTCTTATCAATTGACTTCACAAGCCATTTAGGCATCCTATAACCATACTCTTTTAACAATACTGAAAAACCAACCTTTTTTGTCCTTTTATTTTCTTGTACACCTTCATTCATATTAGGAATATGAGAAAAATCAATCTTATAAGGTAAACTTGGTTGCTTGCTTACTTGTTGCTTGCTTGTGTGCTTCACCCTCCACTTAGGCATTATGTATCCATGATTGACTGCTTTGTGTGAGGACTTCATTTTCCTCTTGCCTATTCTAACCTATGTATTAACATCTTCATGCTCACAATAACAATCAAAATCAGGTCTTAACACTTCATTTACCTCTTTGATAGCTTGATCCATGGAGCAATCTTTCTCTTCCTTTGTGCTTGGCTATTCTCTTGCCTCTTCTTGGCATTCAATGGTATCATGGAAGTCATCTTCATCTTCTATCTTTTCTCTTGCTTGTATGGGTTCTTCAACACCTCTCTCATGCATTAACCAATGCATCTCTCCTTCTTTATCAACAACAGCAAACTTTTTCTTTTCTCCTACACATTCACTTGTGTACTTGGTGTCTTCTCTTGCACCAATCTCTTCATTCTTCAAGGCCTTTCTTTTGACCTTCACAAGGCTGCTCATACTTGCAATTACCCATGCAAAGACAACATTAGATATAAAAATAAGAGACCACAAGGTCCCTATGAGTGTTCTCTTCACCAACACTCTTATCTTTTCAAGTACTCTTCCTGGCACTTCATCTTTTATTTCTTCTCTTCTCTTGTTCTCTACAATGATAACCTTCTTCTCCACCTCTTTCTCTTGTTGCTCACTTGGCAACCTACTCATTTTCTTTCCTCTATGGGCTTCTCTCTTCATGGCAATCTTCTTTTGACTTCTTCTCCTCTTCATTAGGAGATCTATTGGCCACTTCAACCTCTTATTCATTGGCCATACCCATGCTTGCTTGTCCATCTGCATCCAAGACTCATATTCATTTTTAATCTTAGTTAAATCTCTTTTTAAACTAGCAATCTCTTTATCAATTTCAATACTCGTCATACCTTTGATGCTTGCTTTCTTCTTGTTACTCTCATGTACCTTGCTACTCTATAGTGCCTTCAACAATATTTCTATTTCTGTGATCTTCACCCAAGTCTTTTCCACCTTGGTCTCTTGATCCCTTTAGGTCCACTTGTCTCACCTAAGCCTTTCTCCTTGATTGGTCTTTTGACAATCTCCTTGATCTCACCTAGGCCTTTTGCATCCTAGTCTTTTGATCCTACTTAATGGTTTTATTGAGCTTCACACTGATTCAATGGTCTACAATATGACACTACTTTAACCAAATAACAATAATTTCTCAAATCCAAGCTTACCTTACTTTGGATCTTCCTCTTGAGCATTCACTTGCTCCCTTACTTTTGAGCTTTCCAAGCTTCTCTTCTCTCTTGTCAAGCCTCAATGGCTTTAAGACTGCCTTTTCACCTATTTGCTTCTCAAACACAATAAACTCAAATCAAATATCAAAGGTTACTCATACCTTTCCTCAATAGGGTCTTCTAGTGCTTTGTCCTATTGATCCTTTTTCCAAATCTTGTGGCAACTGCAACATCATTAACAAATGCAACCATCCCAAAGATCTCTTTTCTCAATCCTGTAGCAACTTATGATCAATTACCAAGTCCCAAGAGCTTCAAGCTTTGATACCAAAATGATGCACTGTCATCAGACCTGTAACAGTGGTCCCATACTTAACCCCCAATCCGGCAAGTGTATCCCCAGGCTGCACATTAGATGACAAGTAAATAGCAGGCAATCTATTATCAATAAACATCCTTGTCCTTCTTGAAATTGAACAGACTCTTAAAGTAATCCTTGAATGCAAAGTTGAGTGCTTGAGTGGGAAAATAACGTATGACATTAGCAGTGTTTCCTCTAAACTAAGCATGCCTTCTTTCTTAATTGTTCGGCCAAAACAATCACCAATACCTTTCTATGGCTCAGATTCCTGACCAGACTTCAACATACCTTTCTACGGCTCAAAAAGCTAACCAGACTTCAACATTTCATCCTGATTCTGAATCAACAGCTTGACACGCTCAAATGGAGCAGCTTCAGGGTAAACCTGTACGAAAGCAATACCCGTTAATGTCTCATGACTTTACACACAGGCATCTTTATGGCTCAGATCTGGTTTGTGTATTCTTTCATGGCCAACGGCTATAGGAAATGATTGTCTTGCCTTGCTTCATTCACCCAGATCCCATGGCCTTATCAAATTAGTGACCTCTCCATTTGGGAATTGTGTGCCCTATACAGAGTTTTTGTGCATCCTTTATAGTCACATACTATTCTCCATGGCTTCAAAAGCCCTTTTTCATAGGCCTTCCAAATAGGCGTCTACCTTCGCCAAGGCCTTTCAGCATATGTGAAGATGCTTACATTATAGGCTTGGTTCCCACTATTATTTTCCTAGTTATGTAATCCTCTTCCATTTGGAACTGAGGAATCCAGCCTACAGCCACCACTCGGGCTTTTTTTTTTACAACAAAACCATAATCAACCAATTCCATCACCAATGGCCTTTTATTAAAATAGTCGATCACATCATTATTCCCTGATCTCTCTCTCCTATCAACTAAGCTCAGACAATGATAATAATCGGATGCATCAATCGGGATCGATGTGAAATGTTCTTCATGGTCTCGTTACTCGGCCTCCATCGATGGCTTATAATTCAACCTCCTTAGTAATCTTTGAAGCCTTCAAACTCTTACTCTCATCATCTCTTTGTGCTTCACCAGCCAATTTTGAAGCATTCGAATTGGCATTTACCTCATTTATAGCCTCCTTTTTTTTTCTCACAGAGTATCCAGAAAACTGGAAAAGATTGTCATTGTCCCTCAAATGAAGGATTCTTCTTATCCCCTTCCCGACCTTGAGATTTTCTGTTCAAGTCCAGCGGAACCCAAAATCCAGGAAACTTATTCTTTTCTACGTCTCTCCCTTGAATGAAAATTCAATAGAATACATATATTACTCTTTTTTAAAGAGTCTCTTCTCTCCTATGCCCAACTTGGGCACTAAGACCAACAAGAAATATTTACAATCCAACCAATATACTAATTTGGAGAAGATTTATCTCAACTAATATCTGACGGTTGAAAGATTTCAACCACTCCCCTCATTTGCTCTTTAAGCCAAGATTGGCTTCCAACATGGGGATTCTCTCTTACCTAATTTTACCTTTTCACTTTTTGCTTTTGACAATTACATTTACTTTCAAGGTAAAGGTTTGAAATCTAAACACAATTTGGAGGGAAAACAATAATTTGAAGTTGAATTCAACTTCATGCTAGAACATCATTTGAATTTGCAAGTTTGATGACCTCAACTAGTCCTCCATGAAGCTATTGTAGATGCTCCTGCATCAATGTGCCATATATAATATAGTTTAGTCACTTGGATAAGCTTTTGTGTGGAGCCTTTTGTGAATTAATGTAGCTAGACAAGCTTAATAATCTTCTACTATAGCATAGTATGGATGATCATAAAGGATGAGTGGGCTTTGATTATGTTCATCATCCTTTTATGCCATAAATCACAGGCTTCTTTATGAAGTGGCATCAGTATTAGGAGGTACAATGCACTATTTGTAGTTGCATCAATTTTTTTTTTATGAATTTAGAGTCATTGACCAAGTTTATTTTTATTTTATACCCCTTGGATCAAGGGGGAGTTTGTTAGGTTATTTAGGATCCAATATTATTGTTTATTTATTTATTGTTTTAGTTATTTGAGTTAGTTTGAACCCATTAATTGGTTGTAAAAATCAAGTATCAAAAACCTATAAAAGTTTACGATAAACAATATAAATAGAATGCTTTTACATTAAATATATTTTTTCATATTTTTACTCATTATCCTAGTTCAAACATTATCCCCAATCAGCTCCGACCATTGTGATGAATATAGATCACTGATCTTCACCCATTCCAATCAATATTGATCCTTGATCATTTATTTTTTTAATCATGTTTCCTTTCATAATTGTTTCTTCGGTCCATTTGATTCTATTTTGGGTCTATTTTACCATGATGGACTAGGTATTTAATTACAATTCAAAAATATACATGGTTGTTATGATACATTTAAGACAAGTATTCTTACATTGAAAGAGCTATACAAATTTACATGTTGCTTATACTGAATCATTAAATCTACATCTAAAGTATTATTTTTTTCATTTTTATGCCAAAGGTAAGTAGGAAAAACATTTTCTAAGCTTGCATTCACCATTACACACATACAAATTATAAGGAGAAATACATTTGAATTTGAGCCCTTTTAAGAAAAGTGGAAGTGTAGTGTAATGCTTGGTTGATCAATAACTATTATCCAAGGTCAGTACAAATCAATCCATTTCTATTGATTCCCCCCTTTCCCTCCATTTGATATCTCAAACATTTATACATGAAACTAGGAAATGATATTTATGATGCATGGAAGCATGTTGAAAGGAACGAGAAGGTATAAAATGACATTGTAGATGTAGGCAAAACAGAAAAAAAATAAAAAAAATCAATGTATTGCATTTATAGGGTCAGGATAGACTACCATAGGTCAAGATCAGTAGTCCATATTATCTAATAAAAGTTGATATTAACTAGAACTAAAACAAACATTAATTTCATAAATGGAAAGAACAAAGTGTTGGCATAACTTGTGACATTACATTGTTTAGTTTTGTTTAAGTAGCTTAACTAAAATGCTCAGCAATTTGTTATAGCCAGTGAATAGGTGTCAAAGTTGTGATCAGTTAGATGATATGATTTTGTAACCGTTATATGAATCGATTCATGTGTATATATTCTCCTATTAGTTATGAATCGATTCATGTGTATAGATAAGATAAGATAAGATAAGATAAGATAAGAGCCTATAATATTCGCTACGCTCAAGATAAGAGTCTATAATATTCGCTACGCTCAAGAGTCTATCCCAAGATAACCATAATAAGGCGGAGGGGGGGTGGAGGGGGGCAGTTGCCGGGCGGTGGGCCAGGTGGATGGAGCGGGGCGGGCGGGAGGCTACGCTCAAGAGTCTATCCTATTCGCTACGCTCAAGATAAAATATCTAGGGAGGGGGCCCAAATAGATAGGGCTTAGGGACCCCCAACCATATAAAGTGCCTCTATATATAGATGGGAGTTAGTTTTGAATAAGATTAATACATTCTGCTCATTTTAATTCATTGGTATCAGAGCAGCAATAGCCATCAAGCGCCATATGGAATTTTGAGCTTGTATGGGGTAGGTCCATTTTCATTCATGGTCGCCCCTTCTATGTGAGTTTTTTATTTTTTAATTTTTAATGTCTTCTTTACTCAGAGTAGCGTAGAAAGATTTGGAAGCTAGAAGCAAATTCAAGACCTATCATGCAGGTATCTTGGAAGTCCAGCGAGGTAGAAATTCGCAAATAACTCGGCCATTTATCAAAGATTATTTTAATATCTGAGTACAATGTGTATGATTTCATTTGAATGTGATCTCAATCTGTGTGTTTAGACAGTTATCATTATTTAGTTCTATTCAACGCAGATCTGGTTTCCATCTATTTTGTGAAAAGGGAGGAATTGGTGCAGAACTTTCCAAAAAGAGCCCAAGCCTTAAAGCCTTATAGACTTCGGGTCTTCATACTGTGAGAATAATACAATAACAAATTCAAGGAGTAGATGAAATAAGTTATTGTCATGGTTATACATAGAACCGAACCTGTCATTGTATATTTTTAATTAATTACACGCAGTCCAGCCAGCATCGAATTCATCAGTGATTTTGCATTCTCAATGAACATGGAACCCTCCATGACAACTCAACTGAGCTTACAACTCTACCAAAAAAGTCAAAACACATCCACTAATTGGTGTCATATCACATATTCGTGCAACCTGGCGGATCGTGGATATCTCTATGCATTTGTTTTACTGCACAGATAAAACTTTGCAGATTCATGTATTCTTTAGGCCAAGTCTTTAGCATCAGCCATGAATTCATGTTCTACTGTCTCACGGCAAGTAGCATGTGAACATTGTCGCTCCAATCTCAACTCGAGGTAGTTTTTAAGTTTTTATTTAGGTGAGAGTCGTTTTTTTAAGTAGTCATTTTAAAGTGTCTTGTTAGGTATTTGTAAATTCAGGTCCATGTCTTATAGTTTCTATTTATGTTAAAAATTTATTATTTGTATTAAAAAAAAACTCACTCACAAGTTGTCAGTTTTATTAGCTTTAATTAGTTGCTTTGAGTTTTGAGTCAAAGGTGTGTTTGTCAAATTGTTTAGGTGAATTAAGTTAAAATCATTTTTGTCAAAAATGTCAAAAAATAAAAATGATTCAAAGTGTTAGTTTTATGTCAAAATTGTTAAAATTAAAGTTAATTTTTTGTACAAGGATGCACTATTGCTTGTAAGTGACATCCTGAGTCAAATGTCATCAAATGTCAAATAAGTCCAAATTATTGGGGGACTTCTCCTCATACAATTGAGCTTCAAATCTTCATCGACTGAGTGAAACAACTTCTTTTACTAGAGGCTGGAGGATACACAGAGGTTGGAGGACAACTGAGGTCCTCTCATGAGTCACCTATGATGGGGTCACAACATTGCTATGGTGATAAATTTTGGTATGTTTGTTTATGTTTTTCAGTGTGTTTTTCAACAAGCTACTAAGCACTATTTTCCAGTTTGGTACCACCTAAAAAAGAATGTTGTGGGGAGCAAAAGCACTAAAGTAGTGCTTGGTTCTTGGAAAAGCATTTGTGGTAATCTGAGAAACCACGAAGTGCAGTAGAAACCTACTCCAACCCTCCAAATTCATGGTCAACCTAAAGTAGAAAACCATATGGGTTTGTGGTAATCCTCGTAATCCAAGAAACCACCGAAGGAGTTAGCAGAGAGAAGTGTTCCTATCACTTCCAAGTTTTTTGTAATCTTGCAAGGAAAAACCAAGGTGACACCAAGACCTTGAAGCCACAAAGATGGCATGCCACCACAGAAAGTGAGCAGGCTACGTGGAGTGTAAATCTTTTTACAGTGTTTGTAATAAAGGGGGGACCACTATCAGAAAATATGTGTGTGTGTGTGTGTGTGTGTAGAAACAATGTAATAAAGGGGGGAATGTTGGCATAACTTGTGACATTACATTGTTTAGTTTTGTTTAAGTTAGCTTATGTTTAGGTAGCTTAACTAAAATGATCAATGATTTGTTATAGCCAGTGAATAGGTGTCAAAGTGGTGATCAGTTATATGATACGGTTTTGTAACCGTTATATGAATTGATTCATGTGTATATATTCTCCTATTGGTATTGAATAAGATTAATGCATTCCACTAATTTTACTTCACAAAGTACCTTCTATACACCATCTTATCAAAGAACATGCCTGTACAAATTTTTTAAAAATGCAATAAATAAGCTAAGTCATTCTCTATCCTTTTTACTTGCTTATTGAAACATTGAAATATACATATTTCAAAGATAGTTGTAAATCTATATTTTATGTATATCCTACAAATTTATTGTTAGCTTCTTATTTTATTAGTTTCTATCTAATTGAAGGGTTATTACTTCATTAATAGAATTTTAGATAAAACACATTTATTTACCATGAGAATAAACTAAGAAGCAAAAATTAATAACATTCTCTACACTTTAGGAAATCACAATAAATAGTCATGGAAAATAGACATAACTACACAAAAATGTGATCTCCGCATAGTCTGAACATGATATCAAACTTTATCTCATTGGTTACAACCTCGTATGTGAATTGAGTTTTTCAAATATGATGTTAATGCGACAATTTGTTTGAGATAACACATCAACCTAATATTTGAATCCTTACTTGCACATTAAAATGTAATAAAAAAAATTAATAACATCTAACATAGGAACTAAATATATGTAGAAAAAATACCATCCACAGAAAAAGTACCACTGTCATTGATTCAATTTATTCATCACTCGCCATTCCATATACACAACTACATCGTCAATGAGCCAATACATCTCAATTTACCACCTTCTAACACTGCAATGCGATGGCACCAATGTGTGGCACACATCAAACATAGGAGAATTTGATTGTATTAATCTAACAACAACAAATGTGGACCATGGTTGGGTATCGAAAGCAAAGTTTGATCTAGTAGGTGAACTCTAAATATTTCTAAAAAGAAAGTTCAAGCTACTTTTTAATGAATTCTTTATAACATCTTTCCTAACCACATATTGAAAATTCATGTGATCGATATTCCTTTTTAAAATTTGATGTCTTATTTATAATTTCTTAAATAGTTTATAACATATGAAACAACCTTTATTATAATATAAAAGATACACCAAATTATAATCAAAACATACATAATTAATCCCTACAAGGCTTGAACCTATAACCTCCTTTTAAGAGGAAATGAATTAACTATGTGAGTGTATAACACTTATAATTTTGAAATCTATACATATACATAGATCTCATCTGATCATATGTTATATTCTTTTTGCGCAAGGACTATTCCATTCTTTTGGTTAAAAGTCCATATTGATACGACCTTCCTTTAAGCGGGGTTGAGGCTCGAGAAGGCATCATTCTCCCAAAAGTCTATGGCTGTAATTGACCCTCATATTTCAATTCGATTACTTCAAAGAGAAGTGAGGGAGGTACACAGAAGCCAATCATAATACGTGAAACACAAAGCAAAATAGACAAGAAAAGGTGTAAAGCAGAAAGATTCTTGTCGACTAACCGGCTGTAAACCACACTAAAATCTGGAACATCTGACTTTTTGTGGTCGCAATTGCTTAACAGGAAAGCAAATGAGAATGATATGATCGAGTCGCACGGAAATCTAATAAAATATACAAACCGCCTATCGAAGCAACGCTGTATTTTCAATCCCTTGGGAAACGTCTGGAAGTGTCCCCTTTTTGGGTTTCAACGTTGATGGCAGGAATCGAATAATATCTGTAACCAGTATGCACGTCAGAAAAGGCTGCAAATACAGTGGATGCAGAAATCATTGCACTGTATTGGGGTCCAGCCTTGCTTATTGCCTATATATTGCAATGCACACATTATACTTGCTTGTCTTCAACCTCACATACTCATCATATACATCTACCCTACTTGTCTGTTCTTTTCTTCTTCTTCATAGTTCTCTCTTTCTCTCTTATAGTTTTCTTGTGGGTTGTAAATTTAATTTGATCACCAGAAAGTTTAAAAAGAAATAGTGATTGGATATCGGTTCTGAATATGAGTGGCAACTGGTTATTGAAAATGATATTTGGAAGCAAATCAGGGAGAAAGAAGGATCATCGTCCCCAGCAAGTAAGGGCACAGCCTTGTGAATCTCCATCTCACATGCAAGGAGAAGGGTCATCCAAAAAGTACTACAGTGCAGAGGACGATGTCGATAAGGCTGCAGAGGATTTCATCCATACCGTTCACAAGGACTTGAAGTTGCAGAAATCGCTGTCTGATGCTCGATACGAGGGTTATCTTTCAAGAGCTACATAATATATAATCATAGCTAAATATAGTTCATTATTGTTAACTATATTTGTGTTTTACATCGATAGCTATGTTTTAGGCGAAATTCATGCCTGTTGTTTTGTAATATTGATATGTATTTTGACAAATTCGTGGTCAGTTAACGCAAGCCGCACATAACATTAAAAACAAAATATTACCGTTGCGTGTATTATTCCTAAATAAACATTAGATGCATGTTTATCTATTTTTCTTCTACTGTACCATAAAATCTATGCTTTAATACCATTATTTTTTAATCTACATATAAATGTCTACCAAAAGTTAAGATTAATCGGTTAATAGTATCATAAAAATATAAACGAATTATAATAATACATTTTAAAAAATATAAAAGATTGTTTTAAAAAAGATTGGTTAATAGCAACATAAAAATATAAAAGAATTATAATAATACATCTTAAAGAATATAAAAAATAATTACATTTAAAATAAATAAATAGAAAATAACAATTGAATAACAAAAGTTATTAAATTGTATGTTTATTCATCAATTGTAATTAATTATATGTAATCTAAAATAAAGACAAAAAAAATATTGAATATAAATTATATATTATATTTTTCACTTATATAATTATATTTATTATAGGGTTCTATGACTGCCTTTAATTTTGAGGGCCTTGACCTATTTGCTATTTTAAATAAAAGATTTGTAGCATATTCACAAGAAAACAAGATAAAACATTGTGTATAGATTAATTTTTTAT
Organism: Torreya grandis; assembly: GCA_037957365.1. Taxonomy (NCBI): domain Eukaryota; kingdom Viridiplantae; phylum Streptophyta; class Pinopsida; order Cupressales; family Taxaceae; genus Torreya; species Torreya grandis. The sequence continues at coordinate 3,477,314 of JARHVA010000537.1, read as the reverse complement.
CAATTATTTTAAAACTAATTGTTGTTTAGGTACATGTATTATTAGTCCAAAGTAAAACAAGATAATATAGATTTTATTTAACATATTTTTTTTTTGGTTATGGATAGTTAAAAAGTTTGAATTGGCATATTATTATATCAATTATAAAATTTGACGTATAAAAATTTAAAAATATTCCATGAAATTTTATTGATGAATATTGTACTTTCTTAAAATGTACTTTCTAAAATAATATAAGAAGTCTAATTCTCCACTCTCAAGTGTAAGTAATAACACCACCTCTCTACTTTATACTACAAGTTTTTCTACCATTTATGATAATTACTCTTCATAATTCTTTTTTTGATTATTAACATTTAGAATTGTTTAATAATTAATACTTTTTAATATTATTAATATGTATAGTTGTCCATTCTTGAATGAAAGTACCAATGACATATCTCTACTATATAATTCAAGTTTTTCCACGATTTATAATATATAATTTCCATAAATCTTTCTTTGATTTATAATATTTTTCAAATATTTGTATTATAATATGTAGATATTTATTCACTTAAACCAATAACTATATTCTAGTGTCAAAAAAAATGATATCCATCATCACTCAACGTATCTTCCAATATAGTTAAATCATACTTCTTTCAATGTAATAAACTACGAGCTAATATAATGCTCCATTGACAAATTTTGATACAACGGTAAAAGTATTACAAAACAATATCAATTATCTATATATGAAACTTTATATTATATATATGAAATACACATTAAAATTTATATTTTTTATAAAATATCTATAATTATATTGAAAACTAAATTTTGTGTACATCATATTATCATTGCATTTCATGAAAAATATTAAATTTTTTAAAAAAAAAATAAAAAATTATATTTTCTTCATATTTAAAAATTTTGCATAATGCATACATACAATTACCTAATAACACAATTTGTAATATAAAATTAATAATTAAAGTTGACAATTCTTTCTTTTTATATCAATTTATAATATTATAATTCAAACATTTACATAATAAATTGTTTTACATATTATATTAAATTCAAGAACTATAACACAATTAATATTATATTGTCAATATAATTGACACAACTAAAAAGAGAACTAATCACCATATAAACTTTGTTAATTATATATATTTTAATAAAACAATAACATTTATCAATAATATAATGGTGTTACTTTTTTAAATTATACCAAAATATAAGTTCATTGTGGAATCAAGAAGATGTCGTTCCTATCATATCTCAAGTTTTTCAAGTTGATTTTTTTAATAAACAAAGTAAATAACAGAGTACTGCATAGGCAGGAGAAAATGCTCGTGAAATCGAAGTTAGAAAGGACTTAATTTTTTTTGCTAAGTGTTAAAAGTTGCAATTATAATATTTGATTTTGAACAATAAAAAATAACCGCTGACTAAAAGCTCTCTTGTCACCTTACACTTTTAAAAATTTATTCGTTTCACTTCATAAAATGTATTGATTTCTACGTGCAAAATTAATCTCTATTAAATAGAAGTGTAGGTTGGGTTGATCAATATATTTAATAATATAACATTACTAATATAATTCATTTTGATTGGCAATCTAACAATATTTAAGCAATGAAAAAGCAGCAACAGAGACATTATTGTTTGGGTCTCAGATATCGCAAGAAATCCACGACTATTCAAAGGAGGTAAAGGTTACGGAGAATGTTAGCATACTGTATTCCATCTCAATCTATGAATGACAAAGTAGCACTGCGAGTCAATAACAGAGACATTACCGTCTCGGATAGATGCAGGATATCCATGACTGTTCAAAGGAAGTGAAAGCTACGGAGAATGTTAGCGTACTATATTGCATCTCACTTATAAATTATAGTCATTGCGTAAATTTATTGATATTATTTTATAATAAATTAATCTCTATTAAAAAAAATTGTCCACTAAATTGACCAATATATTTAATAATATAAATTTATTAATATTATAAATACAACTCATGCAAATTGACAATCTAACATTCAAACAATGACTAAACAATGTTATGAGTTGGAAGCATTTTGATTTTCTTATATTTTTTCTATTTATGATTTTTTCCTCCAATTATAAAAACTCGTGAATGACTCAGAAATTTTAGAATCCTCACAATTTGAAGACGTTTCCACCATGTTTATAATTATTAGTTTTTATTAGTTTTAGAATGTTTCGTGCACTCAAACTCAATTTTCAATATAATTTATAATTGCTCAATATTGTTTACATGGGATTTAAAAAAAAATAATACTATTTTAAATTTTTAATTAATATTTCTAAAAATATTTATATATTAAAGAATATTTTTTTATAAAAATAAATAAATAATAATTTTTTTTAAAAGAAAAATATAATATAAAGATATATATTTTTATAAATAATTATGAATTTTTTTTGGAACTTATAAAAAATTAGAATGTGTATAATAATTATATCAGAGGCATTTTTATTATTATAATTAAAGGATAGGTATAAGTAAATATATGGGGGAAAGATGAAAATAAAATATTTTGTTTGTTAATAGTTACCAGTTAGAAATCTTTATCACAACCTTGTAATTTTAAAAACTTATCAATGTCACTTGATAAAAAGCATCAATTTTAACATATCAAATTAATCTCGTTTAAATAAAATTATTCTCTAAATTAATCAATATATTTAATAATATAATATTATTAATATTATAAATATAACGCTTAAAATTGGTAACTTAACATTCAAATATTAACCAAACAATTTTTTTATAAAAATATTTTATTTTATAAAATATTAAACTTATATGTTTCAAAACTAAATTTAAATTTGGTATGTATAAATCTTTCAATAATTTTATTTCATTTTTTTCTCTTGATTTCTTTATATTCAGATTTGGTGTTCCTTCAGCCATGGAATTTGATGGTGATTGGATAGTTTAACTAATTTTTTATGTTCTAACTTAATTTTTACTAAAGATTTTAAAAAAAAGCATAAGCATACTTTTTTTTTTTTTAAACAATTTTTTTTGTTAAGTAGTTATTATTATTTTTAATTTAGAAGGATGAACTAAGTGACATTATGTTACACATTCAAAATTTATACAACTTTTATAAATCAAGTATCTTCTACATTTTATTTTAAAATGGATTAAAATTTTTTTTTTAATTTAAAAATATATATATATTGAAGATTCTCAAATTTTTTAATCTTTATTTTCAAATACACATTATTTACTATCTTTAAACTTTTTAAAATAATTTCTAGTGATTTCAAAGCTTTTTATATTAAATTTGTATTTAATGGAGTTTGTCATTTCATTTTTAATTAAAAATGAGTTTATTCTTTTATTTTTGATTATAACCATTTAATTATAGAATGAAGTTGGTGAGTACATGCATTTATTTATATTTAAATAATTTATTGAAATAAAAGGTAATGTATTTATCTTTTTAGTTAATTTATTGTAATTAAAGGTAATGCATTTACATATTTTTAGTATTTATTATAATAAAAAATAAATATTTATTTTAAAAATAAAATATAAATTGTTTCTATGAATAGTTATTGTTATTTTAATTTTTGATAAAAGATTTATATTAATTTAAAATAAAAATTGAGAGGATTTTTTGTCTAATATTCCATTTTATTGTATTTAAAAGGTTTATTCTTTTATTATTATTATTGAAATGAGTGATATAGAAAAATATATAAAAACTAACTTTTATATATATATAAACTTATATTAATTAATACTATATTAATTTATTGTACAAAATATTTTGATAATAAAATATATAATAAAAATGAAGAATTATTATTATTAAATGTTTTTAATGATTCTTTTAATAAAATAAAATAATTTATCTAATAAAAAAGTATTATTTAATTATTAAGTTTTTAAAATCATCTTAAAAAATTATATTATTTAATAATAAATTGAACTACTTTACAAAAAATTTAATAATAAAATATATAATTAAAATGAAAATTTATAAAATTACTATTATTATTAACTATTAAAAAATATTAAATATATTTTAATAATATTTTTAATAAAATAATATTTTTTAAAATTATTTATCTAACAAAAATAAATAACATATTTTCTTCTAATATAATAGATGAAATATAATTGATTTAGTTTAGATAATGACAACTAACAACCTCACCTAAGCAAGGGGCACCCCATACAATGGGCTCCTATTTGTAATATGAGATTGGTCCCATAAAATATGAAACCCAAAGATTCAGTACTGAAGTTCTTCCACCACTGAACTAACATATAGTATTTTTGTTAGTTATTTTTTTTTTTTTTTTTTTTTTTTTTTTCTATAAATTATAATTGTTATAAGTATTTTATAAAATTAAATATTATTTATATTATTTTTTAATTAAATGGATTTATTAATTGGTTAGTAACATATTGATCTTCATCTTTAAGGGTTTGTATTGAGAAGCCTATGATAGAAGTTTGTAGAAACAAACTATGGGTGGTGATCATGATCGATTTGAGCCCATATCTTGTAAGGACATCATAGCAGACGAGTATGTTTGGTATAAAATGGTCAAAGGTGGCTTGGCAACCTTCATGGAGCAACTAGTTGGCGATGATGTAGGGTTCTCTAAGGACTTTGCACCTAGGTATGGAAAGACAGGAAGGTTCATATGCATGGACTGAGAATCTTGATAACTAAGGAGATTATTGGGGACATAATAGATATGGATTGCTTTGGTGTCAAAGTGTTTAAGGACAAGAAGAAGAAAGAGGAGCTCATTAATATCTTCTTTAGAAAAGAAAAAATCTAAGGCAGTGTCCCAAAAAGGGTTCATGAGGACTGAATTGTTGAGGAAGTGGCCTGGTGTCTATTTACAAAACCTGTGGTATATCACATTGGAGGGTAAATACATGGTGTTATTCTCCCACCACTTTATTTTACTCAATCATTTCAAAGGGCGCACTCTCAGTCCCCCATTTTTTTTGTTGGAATCATTAGAAGCTAGAGTGATGAACTTTAAGGGTAACCCTTTGACGAACATCATCCATCAAGGTCTGATTCTTCTTTTGGTCAAGAAAGGGGAACCTTTGTGGTCCAAAACCGTCTCAGAGGTGATCAATATTCCTAGTGAATAAGAGGATTTGAACAAAGTTGAGGACATTTTTATTGAGTCCAATGTTGAAAAAGATGGCAAGGAATAGTTTTAGGGACCCAGAGGTGAGTCCTCCCAAGGGGACTCCAAAATGAGAGGAATTAATAGGGTCATCCCCATTCACATGTCCCCAATCTCTAGTAGGGACTAGGTGATTCCTAATCCCAAGAACAAGGAGGTTATTGAGAAGTCAATGGACAAGATGTTCACTAAGATTGTAATGTAGAAACTGCTTTGCAATGAGACTGTGGATGAATTTGATAATCTAAAAGAGTTGTTGGGTCTTGGGCTAGCAAACACGTAGGTTGGTAAAGACCCTAAATGTACTAAGGAGCTCATCCTATAGGTCAACAATACCACTCAGAGTGAAGGGGTGAAAGTTAGCAGGGAGCTCAAGCAAGAGAAAGAAGAAGCCAAGTTTACCAGCATAAAATGTAAGAGGAAGGGTGACAAAAAGGAATAGTCCATGGGAAACTGTGAACATCAAAGGGGAAAGCTCGGTGGCCAAGAAGTTGGTCATCTATTTTGAATTGGATAAGTTGGTTACTTCTTTATCTTCTTCTATTCTACTAAGATTTTCGTTGAAGTTTAGTGTCTTTTTGGTGGTTAGGTGTTTTACTATTGGGTTTATTTTTGTCCCTCTTTGTATTACTTATTATCGTGCCTATCTTTTGTTATCTTTTGCATGGGAATGCACCCCCCTAACCTAGTTTTAACTAATCTAATAAAAAACATATTGATCTTCATAATTTGTTACAAGTAAAATGTGTTTGACATTTTTAATGAAAATAAAATTTATGTCAGAGATAAAAACCTCTAAATAAAATAAAATCAAGAATAAATAAAACAGATAAATATTTATAAATATTAAATTAAAAATAAATAAAATGAGAGAAAATTAACATTATTTACTTGTGATTATACAGTTTAATGAACATTACTTATTAAGAGAGTAATGTATTTATTTTTATATAATTTATTTTAATAAAAGGTAATGTACTTAATTTTTAAATTAATTTATTGTTAAAAAATATAAAAAATTATTTTAAAAATAAAAATTAGAATGTTTTTGTAAGTGGTTGTTTTTATTTTAAATTGTTATTTTTTTTAATTATTATAATTTTTTTGATAAAAATTTTGTATAAATTTGTAGTGTAAAGAATTTTTGATTTTTTTTTTTTCAAGAAACCCAATTTCATTTCACTATAATTAAAAAATTAATGTTTTTTAATATATTATTTTTTTTCATAATATATACTTTTTTTTATTATATTTTATTATTTTTAAAATCAGTATATAATATATATAATTTCTAATTGCTTCTTTAAATTATAAAATCAATTTAAAATATTGTATTGATTAATATTATATTTACTTAACGGACAAAGTATTTTAATAAAAAAATATTCTTATTATTATTAATCATCACTTAAAGATATTAAATATTTTTAATAATTTATCTTTAAAAAATTAATAATTTTAATAATTTTTCTAATAAAAAGAAAAAAAAAAATCAATTTGAAGATAAAATAAAATATAAAAATAATGAACATATATCAAGGAATGAAAAGAAGATTTGAAGCTCAAGTGATATGTAGGAGTCGTCCATAATCGATGTGTGGGCATGGGGGTGCTCTGCAAGTGATACGCAGATTGAGCTGATAGACTTGATCATACTTTTTTGGACTCAAACTTGTCCACTCATAAGTATTCGTGTGCATACCATGCAAATTCTTTTAGATGTTGATATATGGACATTGTGGATAACTACATTTTTGAGGATATTACTACTAGATTACCCATAAAGATGGAAATTTTAGATTATAGTTAAGCCTTATATTTTTCAGGATATTACTACTAAATTACCCTTAAAGATGGAAATTCTGGATTATAGTTAAGCCTTTGTTCGAAAGTGGAGGCATGAAAATTGATTTTCGAGAACAAAGGAATGGATAAAAAGAATAAGCCAAATACTTTTATTAAAGAGAAATAATAGTGTGTTAGCTGGATTCAACTAAGGGGGTAATTAAAAAAAATTAAAATTGTTCTACACAATGTTTAAAAAATAATACATGCTCTATCATTCGTGATAATTATTCAAGGAACAATAGGTACAGAGAAATCATACTTGATTAATGTCATTATAATTTTTTTAAATGGACTTACATATTGATGTAATTCTTCCTTACTTCTCTTCACTCCAATTGGTATCACAATATATAGTATAAATGTATTAAAAATATATTTATATTTTTGTATTATTATCTATGAAATGAAGGCATTTTAGGGACAATTGCTGCCATTTTTCAAAGAGAAAATGAGACACAATGAATATGTGTTCATTGATGAAATGAGCTTCATATGCCAATATATGTTCATAAATATAAATAGTCGATTGCATGATGTTCTACCTCAACATAACAACAAAGATTTAGGTAGTTTCTCAATTATACTTTTTTATGACCTAGGAAAACTTCCTCCATAAATAACATACATTGATATATGCAGGGAAGTCATTTTATCACACATATTGATGTATTCAAGGGATATCATATATCAAGGGGCTTATATTGTACACCAAATCTGAATTCATAGTAGTGGTTAGATTTAAATGTCTTGCTTCACCCATTGCAAAGAGGTTTGTAGCTTTTAGGGTGGCGACATTTTTTATTTTTTATTTTCTATTGTTAAAGGTGGTTGAGGATGTTATGAGAGCTGATTTGATTCAAATAGGACTCCACAATTGATATGCACCTCAAATCAATGATTCAATGTCGCTAACATAAAGAGAAGATGTAGAGGTCCTAAAGATTATATTGTTGCTTCGATTCATCCATGTTAATAATATATTAACATTTGAAAATAATAATTTAAATCCCTTCTAACATTCCTCGCACCATTAAAATAAATACTAATATATATAACTATTTAATGGAAAATTTAAGATAATTTAAAATATTTCAAACAACGAAACCCCATCACCAAAAAAAAAAAAACTAATAATATATATGACTTATTTTTCCCCCAATATTTTTGAAAGAAATAGTCACTAATTCATGTTCATAATAATTTTGAAATTAAATTAGATTTAAAAAATAAAAATTAAGTATAAGGTCTTTTAATGACTTTATTTCATTTATCATTGGACAACAATGTCGTGTCAATCGTATATTCTAACGAAAACTATGTTATCAAAAATAGCATCTCAATGTAGTATTTGCATGTTTTCAGTTTTTTATTTGTCATTAAGTGGGTGGATTTTTTATTCTTAAAATCATGTAACCAAAAGAGTTCCAATTATACAGTAGGAGTTAACGTTCATCAAAGGAAGGGCTTAAATTTGACAATGGACCCTGCCTATCTCGAATTGTTTTTTTATGACGTTTATTTCTTCAATATTGTATTTAAAATGTTAATATAATTTATAATAAAAATGTTACAAGAATATGTTTATTATAATTTTTAATATTTTTTTCATCTATCTAAAATTTTAAATATGTAAAATAGTTTTTTAAAATAATTATATTGAATGTAGAGTTTTAAAGTTACCTTTAATCTTGATGACTTTTACCTATTTATAATTTTAAAAAAGATTGGTTACCAATTATTTCAAATTTAATTATTTTTAAGTAAAGGTATTATTAGTCCATGTCAAAGTGATTAAAAGACTGGAATTGACATGTTATTGTAGGAATTTTAAAATTTGAAACATAAAAGTTTATGAATATTATATATATAGTTATCTATTATCAAATGTAAGTAGTAATACCATATTTTATTTTATATAAGTTATTTTAATATTTAGAGTATTTACCTTCCATAAATCTTTCCTTGATTATTAACTTTCATAGTTGTCTATTAATAATTATTTTTTAATAATATTAATACGTATAGTTATCTATTCTCAAGTGCAAGTTTTAATACCACTTTTTTAATCAATAGATTTTTTTCCAAGATTTATGTTCATTGATTTATATTTTTTTCCGACAAATGTTTAAATTAATAATATGAACATGTTTATTCATTTATACCAATAACCAGATATTAATTTTTAAAAAAAACATTATCATTACCTCGCACCATAACCATCATTCAATCTAGTTAAATCATATTTCTTAGAATGAAATACAATACCACCTAATATAATGCTCTGTTGACACAAAATGATATATCATTAAAACCATTATAAATCAGTTATATATGTGCTTGACTTTATAATATGTATATGATATAATACATGTTAAAATATGTATTTCTTATAATATCTCTTTGGTTATATTAAAAACTAACTTTGTGCACATATTATTATCGTTGTTTTCTATGAAACTGTTTAATTTATAATGAATTAATTTTCATAGTGCATACATATAATTAACCCGCTGATATAATTTGGAATACAAAGTTAACAATTATCATTTACAAATTTTTTTTTCTATATCAATTTATAATATTACAATCTAAACATATAGTTTCATATTTCACATATTATCTTAATTCAAAAATTGTAACAAAATTGATATTATAATTTTTAATACAAAAGACACAATAATGATAGGGACTAGTCGCTAAATGATCTTTTTAATTTTAAAACCTTTTAATGAAATAATAACCATTGCCAACAATATGATGACGATACCATTTTTTAATATATATATATATATATATATATATATATATATATATATATATATATATATATATATATATATATATATATAAGGTTTAGGACAATTTCAAATAATGAGGTTGCATAAGAAGGAAGGGGAAAAATATGGTGTTTATAAATTAATTTCTTCCTTTGGCAGAATCATCACTAATTCATATTCATAATAATTTTTTAATTAAATTTAATTTAAAAAATAAAAATCAACTATTAATTTTAATGTCCTTTAATGAATTTATTTCCTTTATCATTGGACCACAATGTCATGTCTATATGTATATTACATTTGTTCTTCTCCAAATTGTAATGATAATTATGTTGTCAAAAGTAGCATTTCACTATAATATATTGTTACTTTAGGTATTTAAATAAAAATGGCACATTTGCATGAGAAGATTAAGAATCGTGCAAATAATGTTGTGCCAAAATCTAGCCAACTAGACAAGAACTCAAAATGAGAGCTTACAAAGGTGATCCATGAAGCCCAGTAGTGGAGGGAAGATGAAGAATGAGTGGACAATGATTAGGAGTATTAAATTAAAAAAAAATATCCCTAGAGAAACACCCAGATAGGGTTGTGTATGTCACCAAGTTCACAAATTTGAGGGCTCGCCCTCAAAGCTTCCTTCAAACCAAACTTAGGAATAAGATTTGGAAGTTTGCCCTTCCCTACCCAAACTTCCAAGAAAACCTGAACTCACTAAAGACCAAGGGTTTAATTAGGATCTTCATGGGGAGGTGGCCTACCATTGGTGTTATGAAATCTTGGGTGCCCTCCACATGGGGATTAGAACTTTCCCTTAGCTTCATCCCCAATGGTTTTTTGTGATCTTTTACCTTTCTACAAAAAAGAAGCACAAAATTTTGGATGGAGGACCCTGGATGCTAGAGGATGTTAGTCTCTCCTTCAGGAGTGTTGCCCTAATTTTGAGTCTCTTACAACTAAATAATAACACTTTCTACTATGGATTACCCTATATGGCCTCCCATTAGAGTATTATAATGAAGGATGTCTACAAAACATTAGATCAATGGTTGGCAATTTTATCCACATTGACCCAATTACCAGTGAAGGAATCCTCACTTGGTATGCCTAAATGTATGTCTTCCTTGACCTATAATAAAGGATTCAAGAAAGCATTATGATCTAATCATCAGGTGGGTCTTAGGAGAAACAAATTGATGTTGAAAATTCCCATTCAAATGTTTCAATTGTAGAAAGTTAGGGCACATCCATAGACTTTGTTGATCAAAAGGCTCCCCCAAAATGTTTACTCAGGCATGAAGCCTAAACTTGGTCTCCAGTTTGAGTTATTTTTACTTTAAAATAATAAGTAAAATCCTCTATATTTAGCATGCCTTACAATAATTTATTCCCTCCAAGATATTGACTATGAATCCACACTAGACTTTAAAAGATAAATTGAAGAGTGTTCAAGCTTTGTCTCAAGCAAACATGTTGAAATAAATTTAGTTTATTTCTAATGAGGCTCTAAAACTCAAAACTTGTATGGAACCAATCATCCATGCAGACATGGTAGGTAATCCTCTGGAGGATGTACCAAGAACCAAAGTGGAAGATTCAAGTTACAATGGCAATTTGTAGCTATTACCCATTGTAGGTGACTTGAGTGATGATGAAGATTTGAATTTCATGGAGGTCCTTACCCTCTCTCAAAAAGACTATTTTACACCCAAATTGTGGCTCTCACAATAAAAAAAGATAGAAGTTAGGCAAGGACATCATATCAAATGAAGTATCATAAGGTAATCAATCCACCATTAAATTATTCATTATCTCTGACAAGTGGGGAGAGAAATTCCCCTCTAAATAAACATGAAGATATTTTCATGGAATGTTAGGGGATTGACCACCCCTAAAAAAAGATGCATGTTGGGGCATCAATTACAAAATCTTGAATTTGACCCTTTTATGTTTCAAGAAACCAGCTAAAAATAGTGGAAGAAGAGGACATGCTATGTAAAGGCTGGAATCGATGGAATGGTTTTGCTGTAGACTTCATTGGAGGCTCAGGAAGTCTAGAAATTATTTGGTCCCCTTTCATGGTGAAGGTAGAAGAATGTGGCACAGTGGCTAATTGGAAGATTTTTAAAGTGTCAAATTTTACTTATGATATTGATTTATACTTGTGTAATGTGTATGGGCCTAACTCAGTCACCCTAAAACCTTAATGCTAGCACGAAATCCTCACTCAATTAACATCTTTCCTTGGATAGATTTACATTATTGGTGGGGATTTCAATGCCATTTTATCTATCTTTGAAAAAAGAGGGGGCCTTGGTTGGAGCACTCAATCTCAAAAGGATTTTTCTAGGTTTCTTGTGTATGTCAAGTTAGTTGATATATTATAAAAAATTGGTTCTTTCTCTTGGTACAATCATTAGGAAGGTTTCTACAATATAGACGAAAGAATAGACAAGTTTGTAACCACCCCAACTACCTAGACATTGATTCAACAATAGAGATAAGTATCCTCCCTATTATCATTCGAGATGTGCACCCATGGATAGATTGTTATGTATGGGTGATTGAATATGGGTGTAAAATGTGATCACTTAGCATAGGGTACGAAAGTGTTTGGCAAGGGGTGAGAGTGTATTTTAGCTTACCAATGCATGCAGAATATCCTATGTCTCATAATAATAATGGGAATGTCCCTAAGGCATGGGACTCTTGCACTCCTTAGGAAAAACATAGGGAGAAGGATGGATTCCTTCTAATATTATTGTGTTTGGTTTAGGACTAGTGCACATATATACAAAGAATAGAAATGAAATATATGGCTAATGTTAACCTAATGTTTTGAGGGGGGAAAAGGGGAGAGAGAGTAAGAGATTTTATACAATGGAAAATGGTGATGCACTAAGAGTAGAGTGAGAACCTCACTTGATTGATGGAATAATAAAACTAAGGAATTAAGACAAACAACCTTCAAATCAGATACCCATTACATATATGTTTTTAATGAATATATGAGAATAAAATACAATGTTAGGAGGGATGACAAATGGTCCATTGATAATTCCTATGTAAACTCATGTATACATACTATGTGACTTATATAGGAATCTAATTCCATGTATAGTTATGAAAAGAGGATGATAATAAAAGGGACAAACATCCAAAGATAAAAATCAATAACTATTAGTGAACATAGGACATAGAGCATGAAATAAAGATGATTTTATTATCATTAATTTCAAGGCCTAAATAGTATTACAAACTCAAAATGGAAGACATTTATTATACCAAAGAGAGGGCTTATGGATGGTAGGTTTTGGAAGCATTATGGTGCCTATAAATGTTGAATATTTTACAATGAAAGACCTAAGATTTTATAGGAAATTAGAAGCCCATGGGTCATTTATTAAAATAAAAAATATAGCTAAGAAATTTAAATGAATATTAGGAATTTTAGACACACAATCTCTCTATAAATCAAACAGGGATGGCCAAAGGTAATTGGGAGTCTGAATGCATCCTTGAGGCTGATGATTGCCTTAAATTTGAATATAATAGGTCAACACATTCTCCCATTATTGTGAATAAATCAATATTTAATCCCTCAATGACCATAGTTCAATTTGAAAGGTTTTGTGTTTAAGAATGTGGTTTTAGCTCTCATAGAATTATTGCCTTCAAATATTTTGGCCTAATTCTATTGATCTTACTTTCAATGTTGTTCCCTATAGACTTCTAAGCCATGTTTGTCATTAGAATGCTTCTTTTTCCTCTATGCTATGGTCATGATATCATCATTCTAGTCTCACTCACGCCTTAATGCTATTAGTTATATTAACATTATATTTTGTAGACTTTGGATTAATTCAATTCACTATGCTAACTACAACATCCTCCCAAGTCATTTATCTCATGATCCTATGATCCTTGAACCATCATGATTTGATTTTGAAAATCTTTCTTATGATGGTCTTTATGGTCAGATGATCCATCAATTTTAGGCTTGTGCACTGATAATGTGTAACCATTCCATTATCCACCTACTTTATTACTTGTCTACATTATCCCTTTAACTCATTAAGCTTAGTCGTAGTCTATGGCCTCCACATGTCATCTCCCTATTCACTTTAGGCTTTATACTATGGGTCTATTAATTGGTATATATGGTATCTTATTATTTTTCTACCCTTTCCTTTGTCTTTTTTAGTTGAGATATATCAATTTTCATCTAGTGTTATCCAATTTGTTGGGAAATCCCACCATTGTTTGCTCAGGGCCTACCACCTCCACGTGACTCCTTCTCACTCTTTTATTTCTCAGCTAAGGCTTCAAATGCAATGTTGATTATTCCTATTATAGTGAAATGGGATTTCACCATGTGGTGTCATCCCACTTACACATTTATCATAAAAATTATTGGGCTCAAACAGACCACCCTAGGTTGTGGAGCAATGAGATTTTTCTAGGTGGTGTCATCCCACTAACCCAGAGGGTTTGAAATTTTACAAATGGTTCCAAGATGTTGGGTCACTAAGAAAATTCTTGAAAATAGACTATGTGTCAAAAGGAATTTTAAAAGGGTTTGGGACCACAATGAGTTGTAAATAATTACCATGTGGCATTGTTGGATTGAAATAGTGTCCTATTGTAATTGATAACTTGGGATGCTATCAAGACTTTATCAGGGCATCCATCACATTTCATCTTGTCACCTCCTAAACCATTCATTAGGAAAATATAGAAATATATAAGTGTCAAAGTTCTTCCTTTAAAAATTGGAGTTATTGGGAGATTGAAACTTGCATATTCTCTAAGCGTAGAACTTCCCTTTGGGCTTACAAATGACTACACAAAATCAACTAAGTCTAGAGAATCCTATGAGTGATACTTAATCCTTGGATATAACTTAGACACCACTCTTTAATGGTGACCAAAAATGGTCAACATTTTAGTAACCTTTGCTAGCTATTTTCCTACTAAGAAGGAATCTAGTAGCCTTTGAAGCAATCCATTGGGCATGGAGTCGTAGAAGCACCTAAAACACCTAATTATGAAAGTGAAACACAACTACAACCTGATGGCCTATTAATTTATAAATTAAACAAATCTTCACCTCTCAGTCAAAATAAATCAAGGAATAAGAATGAACGTGCAAAAACATTAAGGGAAATAAAATGACTAAGTTATCATGCCACAACACTTAGAAGAAATTAAAATTCAAATAAAAATTTGTATACAAATATATACACAATCATTAGAGATAATTATTGAGATGAATCCCATTGACAGGGATGGGCAATACTTTTGCACTTGGATTTATGAGTTCAAAGGCATTGGCATGCCTAAAACTAGTTATGATGTATGGATGACTCCATCTAAAATCAAAATTTGTATTCTTCCAAAATTTTTCCATATCTATATCCCATTTGAGTACTAATCCTCCTTCATTGAATATTCTAACAATAATTTTCCTATCAAATTCCCCTTTTCTACACTTATTGAATATCTATAGTGCGCATAGCCTATGATCTTGTTTATTCAATCTTCACTAGCTTGACTAACCTTACTATCATGGGATCATTCCCATATAAATCTATCTGATGGACTATCTCTAATGAAGGAAACTCATGATATGTAGGCAACCTCACTTCCCTCCCATAAAATATCATGAAAGGTGAATTCCCCAATACCCTTTTTGACATTATTTGATCTACTTAGAGGGTTGCCTTGAGTTTGGTGTGCTAAGCTCACTAATTATCTTCCATGGTTCATTTGATGATGTGAATCAAGTTTTTGTTTGTTGATTCATCTAGACCATTACCTTGAGGATAATAGTTTGAGGAAGTAAATAGATGAATGTTTTGTTTGACTTCCCAATCACTAATTTTGGATCTAAGAAAATCCATTCCATTATCACTAATAATGGTGTATGGAACACTAAATCTTTCTATAAGGCTTTTGTAGAAACCTAGGATAGAAATATCTTTAGTTTACTTGAGTTTTATTACCTCCATCCACCTTGTGAAGTAGTTGGTTTTCATGAGGATCCATCTATGTCTAGTGTTTGACAATGAATTTATCATCCCAATGAAGTCCAAGACCCATTGGGTAAAGGGTTAATCCAATTTTATTGGGTGAATGGGTATAGATGCCAATTTATGCTTACCTAAAAATAAAGCACAATTTTTATAGATTTGCACCCATACATGTACATCTTTTAATAGATTTGGATAATAATAGCCATCTTTCATGATTTTAATAGAAATGGTTTTAGGAGAGTAATGGCATCATGATTTCCCATCATGAAACATTTTAAATATACCACTTACTTGATCATGTTCCACACACCTTAAGAGAACTCCATTAATGTTTCCCTTGAATAGTACACCACTAGCAAGAACATAAGGAATAAATTGTAATTCAAAGTATTAGAACTTGGCTTTTTTCAATCCATGTGGATATGTACCAGCCTAAAATAAAATACTCATCCTTTGGTTCCACTTTGTTTGGGCACTTTGTTATATTGATTCATCCTCATGCAATGCAAGGACTATTCTATCTTCAACTTTTACATCTTTTACCAGCTATTCACATAGCCCTTTCCCACACACTAGCTTGGTGATTCAAATATCTATGTTATACTTCATCACCTTTATGATCCAACTAGATCTCTTCTCATTGACATCCTTAAAATAAACTCCTTTATACTTGAGTGAGAAACCATGAGCTAAATATTATCATGGAATACTATATGATTGAAATTCTTTAGCACCCTTATGATAGTGAGGATGTGTTTCTCTACAAATATATAAAATAGATTATAATCATTGAGTGCCTAACTAAATAAATCAATATGTTGTTTTAATTGGTTATTATTCTACTACACTAGGATGGTTGATATGCCTTCAGCTCCACCAAATGCATGAAGGATATAATCCTTATTATAATAAGGGTTTATTAAGGTGGGGGATTCCGTGATAGTGCACTTTATGGTCTCAAAAATTATCTTACATTCAGGGTCAAACTAAATGTAGTGCCTTTCTTGAGCATTGTTATGAGGGGCTTGGTCAAAGTAGATAAATTTGGAACAAATATTCTAATGAAGTTTATCTTTGCCAAGAGACTTTGGAGGCCTTTCCTATGACACAGAAGAGGGAAAGATAGGATAGCCTCTGTTGCACTAATTTTTTTCTTTATTTCTTTAGAAAGAAAGATGTCAAACTTGAAAGAAGGGTGAGGTTAGTAGAACCTAATACATTGCACGTGAATTGATCCAAATTATTGTGAAAACTCCTCTTTGTCTTGGGAGGAATGACCTGTAGATGAGAAAGCACTAAATAAATGGTTAATTAGTTAGATAGTAGGGTGGATTGCCTAGTGTGATCTAGATCCAAGAAGTACAAGCTTCCTTGGAAGCTATCAATCCACACTTTTAAATAATTAAGTTCTAGAAATGAAAGATGATTTGTTTACATAAATAACATAGGATACTGAGATAAAATAGAAGAATTTATTGAGAATAAATAAGTGATTTTTACTAATTATAGCAATAAATGATTAGATATCAATGATAAATAAATCAAACATGGTTCATAAGATTGAGTGATCCTCTGTGATAAGATAAAAACTCAAAAACTGGGATTTGGTTAGGGTTTGATAGGTCAAATAAGCTTGCTATTAAAAATGATAGAAAAAGACCATTGGTGGTTAGTGGTAAATTATCGATAGTTAATGACCATCAATGGTGAGGGTAAAACTGTTGGTGGTTAGGAGACCATCAACATTTATTGTGGGATATGGTTTAGGAAGAGAAGTTTGATTGGGAAGGTTAAAGGATAGTTCTACAAGGAGAGTTTAGGTTGGATGTTAGTTATGAGATAGAGATTAGTGTTCAGAGGTGTTTGGTTTAGGTAGAAGGTGCTCAAATTATTGAAAGAGATTGTTGGTGGTATTGGGTAAGATAATAAGTGACTGTAGTTGTATATCTTGAACATAGGAAAGTGGGGTGAAAGAGAAGGTAACAAGAAGAATGATAGAAAGAAACTAATTGCTCAATCCTAATAAGTAATATATACTTATCTTTATTGTTATTGGTCTAAATAATTTTGAGGTTGGCTAGAATCTTGTTTTATATTTTGAAGCAATTTCGATAGAGTGACAGTACCTTGGTTGTTGACAAATGAGTTTCAACACTTTCAATCTCATTCCTAGTCACTAGTTTGGTGGAAGCTAGAAGAATACCTACAAAAAAAAAATCTGATATCTTGGAAAAAAAGTTATTATGATGATCCCTTTCACCTCCTCCTTCTCTCTTAATATAGATTGAAGTGAGTGGTGGAAAAATAAGGTTAACAAGGTGTCTAATAAGTTGTCTAATTTTAAGCTTAACATGCATTGATTATGCAAAATGGTGGATCAAATAGATATTAATAGAAAAGCAAGTTGGAGTTTTAATTGAAGTTAACTCTTGAGGTGGTTAAGGGAAAACCATCGATGGTTGAGGTTAACCATATATGGTTAAGGGTCGACCATCGATGGTTAGGGTCATAGTCAAAAATGGCTAAAGTTAGCCATTTTCACTAACGACTGGTAGGGTAAATGGTTAGGAAATGGTCCCAAGGGGTCCTAGGGATAGTCTAAGGGTTAGTATGACTTATATAAATGTAGTGTATGGTTTTATAGTGTCTAAATTTTTCCCCTTTGTTATGAAATTTTTATCGACAAGATACAAAACAAAAAAGGAAGGTTGGTAGAAGGTTAGATGCCCTAAAATGGGAAGAAGTGTTCCCCCTCAAATTGGTAATCGATAAAGTGAAATAGAGTCAATTACATGCTTGAAAAGTGGATAAGTGGGTGATAAATATGAGAAAACTAGGTCAGTTGATAGGTTGGCCATTGGAATGTAGACATATGCACAAAATGTGACTAAGTGCATTATCATAGATCACACATAGACTAGGTTTCTATAGGTGAGGTAGTTTGTAAATCATGGTTGGTATTAGAAATACAAGTGATAAGTGGACCAAGTGACCATAGTTAGGCATGGTGTTTATGGTTATACTCATAAATTCAAGTCTTGTATGTAATTTTGATGTATTTTTAGGTATCCAAGGTAGGAAGTGATCCAAAAAAGACACAAATGGTCTGTGTGTAAAGGCAGTGCAAGTTCAAGTTGCTCATCATGGCAAGGTCATCATAAAAGGTGAAAACATTGGGCTAAAAAGACCAATTTTAGGGTTGATGTGGTTGGTTCATTGGTGGAAAAGGGTAATCTCTAATGGTATGCAGTTATAGTGTTATTCTTGTAAGAAATGTTTGGGTGTGATTGTAAAATGCTTAAAGTGGTCAACCATCGATGGTTAAGGTTGACCATCAGCAGTCACCAAGTTATCATTGGTGGTCATACATTAGCCCTAAAAGTGTGATCATAAAATATTGAGTGAGGTTTTATTTCCTCATTCATAAATAGACCTATGATGATTTCTCTTGTCTTATTTAAAGCAAGAAATGACAATAGTTTTGAGAGTTTGAGTGGAGTGAGTGAAATTGTTGGTGATTGAGATTATTTGTTGATTGGTTGAGTTCATTTGAGGATCAAGGTTAATTTGGTGGCTAGAGTAGAGAAGAGCCAACTAAGATGTAGAGAGGATGAGGTAGAGTACAAGGCCAAGTAGTGGTGGTTCTTAGGGCACCTCCATGAGGGAGATCATGAAATGAGGTAGGGGTGTACTTAAATTTTTTTGTGTTGTGATTGTTACCATTTTTCTTGTGAGAGTAGGTGTGGGACTGGGTAGGTATTTGAAATTGGGAAATTTGAATGTTTGATGTGAAATTGATGAGGGGGAATGAATTTTTTTTTCATAAGTTATGATGTTATGCAAAAATTAAAGGTTGTGGTGAGTGTTTAGATAGATTAGGGGTTTATTTCTAAAGTTTGGTCACCAATGATCACCACATAGTAATCATAGTTAGTTGTTATCAACCATCACTAGTTGATAGGTGATCTTTTTATGGCCAATGTGTAGACTGTCACTGGTTGACCACTTAACCATTAGTGGTCGATGGTTGATTGGTGATGGTTCCAAAAGGAACTTATTGAGTGTGGAACCTGTTGGGGCTATCACATGACCATAAGAATAAATTTTGGGGGCCTAAAGAGATACAAATATGTGGGGGGGATAATTTTCATGTTCTCCACATGTGAGTGGAATATTCATTGTATTCCTAATTTCTACGTATTCCATATTTCATGGAGTTAGTTCTTAGATGCCTTTTCTTATGTTGAGTTCTTTGTTTTGAGGAAGCTAATTGTTTTTTGGAAAATGGAACTTCTTCCTTGTTGAGTGGAGTTGGTTTTGATCACATGTTCATAGGAATATGTGCCCTTAGAAGGTGGATAAGATGAATATGGTGAATTCCTCCTTGGGAGAGCTTTTGGATAGTCTTGATGAGGTGGAAGAGGGTTGTCACATGTTGGATAATGCTTATCTTGGATAAGCATTGCATATTTGCTCCTCCTTTGATGGATTTTCTTCATTTTCTTATATATATAGGATGTGGTGTGGCCTTTATAGGTTGATGGTTTATTTTTAGGGTGTGGCTTTGAGGATCAAAGTTAAAGTGCAGGTGTTTATTATAGGGTGTGGTTTAGCAACTTGTGAGATACAACATTATGTAGGTGTAGGTGAAAGTGCAATTTTTGTGCAACATTTTTTTATAAGAGATTTTTCTATCTCTATGAGAGTTCATTGTAATCTTGTTTTAGATTAATAATTTATTTGATAACTTTCATTGGTCGATGTAATCCACATTTGGTGAACTAGGTTAGAATTGTGTTATCTATGTTATTATTATCTTGATGTTATTTATGTTTTCATATTAATGGTGAATTAAGGAATGTTTCCATGATGCATTTTGTTGCATATATTTAGATCCAGTTTATGGTAATAATAGATCTAGATTTATAAGTGTTTTATTCTTAACAACTAGTATCAGAGCCATTTGCTGTGCATTTTGCTAAAGTGGTAAATCATAGGAAGGCTATTAGCTTGAGTGAGAGCTATGGGAGAAGAGATCAGATTCAAAGTTCACAATTTTGATGGTAACCATTTTGGTTTGTGTAAAATGTAGATGGAAGATTACCTATATCAGAAGGAACTTCAACTCCCCTTGGAGGGGAAAGGAGGACAACCAGTAAGTATGAGTGATGTAGATTGGTCATTACTTGATAGGAAGGCATTATGAGCCATAAGATTATGCCTTGCATATTCTATTTCATTTAACATTATAGATTAAATAAATATAAAGGATCTCATGGATAAACTTAGGAATTTATATGAGAAACCTTTAGCTTCTAATGAAATATTTCTTATGAAAAGATTGTTTAACATGAAAATGTCTGAGAATGGTTCAATAGCTAATCATCTAAATGATTTTAAGTATGTTCACTTTAGTTGGAATCAAGTTTGATGATGAAGTTAGAGCTTTGATAATATTATTTTCTTTTCTTGATAGTTGAGATAGTTTGGTTATGGCTGTGAGTAATGCAGTTCCTACCAAGGGAAGCTTGAATTTTGAGGATGTTGAAGGTGTGATCCTTAGCAAGGAGATGTGAAGGAAAAACATTAGTGAATCATCTTTAGGTAATGATTTATCTGTTGATACTAGAGGGAGGCAAAAGGATAAGATAAAAGGAAACCAAAGAAATTTAAAAGGTAGATCTAAGTCCAGATCTAGATCCAAGATGATATGTTGGCAATGTGGGAAGAGTGGACACTCAAAGAAGGATTGGTGGTCACTTCAGGATAAGAATGCCAACAAGGAGGAAATGAATGAGGTAAATGTGACATCAGGTAAATCATGTCAAGATGCCTTAGTTATTTATATGGATAGTTTTTCTAAGTCTTGGGTATTAGATTCAGCGGCTTCTTTTCATGATACCCCACATAGGCATTATTTTGTTGATTATGTTCAAGAAAATCTAGGACATGTATATCTTGGTGATGATGAACTATGTGAGATAGTAGGGAAAGGTTGTGTTCTAGTTAAGATGTATAATGGGAACACATGGATCCTTAAGGATGTTAGACATGTGCCTATGTTGAGACAAAATTTGGTTTCAATGGGGAAATTATGTAATGAGTTATGTTTAGTATTGTTTATTAAAGATTCTTAGAAAGTTACCAAAGGTTCTTTCATGATCTTGAGAGGTAATAAAGATGGTAATTTATACTTGACTAGTAGTGTTTATTCTATTGATTTAGCTATTGCAGATGGAGATGAAACTATGTGGCACTATAGGCTCAGTCATATGAGCCATAAAGGCATGTAGATCTTAAAATATAAGTTACCTGGGTTGAAAGATCTAGATATAGACTTTTGTGGTAATTATGTGTATGGGAAATAGAAGCAGGTTAAGTTATTAAAGGTTGGACCCATAAATAAAGAGCACATGTTAGATCTAGTACACTCACATGTATGGGGACCAACTCAAGTATCTTGTATTGGTGGATCTAATTATTATGTTACTTTTATTGATGATAAAACTAGGAAAGTTTGGGTTTATTGCATTAAAAATAAATTTGATGTATTTAACACTTTTAAGAAATGGAAAGCCTTGGTTGAGAATGAAATAGGTCTCAAATTGAAATTTCTCAGATAAGATAATAGAGGTGAGTATTGTAGTAATGATTTATTTGATTATTATTCTAGCAATGGAATCCATAGGCAAAGAATGGTTCCAAGAACTCTGCAACAAAATGGGGCATCTAAAAGGCTGAATAGAACAATGATTTAGAACAATAGTGGATATGCGTTCATGATGTGGTTATGGTTGTGGATATGGCTTATGGATATGTTGTTACTGATATGATCATGATATTGTGATGTTGCTTATGATTATCATTTTTATTTGAGTAGATGTATTAAAGATTTTATGTTCTCTTATATCTAGATAAACATGTGTGATGACTTATTGATTTATGATGGGTGATTAAATGTTAATGAAATGATCTATGGTTTATTATTAGTTGATGTGGTTGGTTATGTAGATGTTTTTTTATTAATATGATAATTATGTAATGATGTTCATGGTTTGATGTGTAACTCAATAGAAATATGTATGTTTTTAAATTAATGAATATATGCTTCCCTACCAAGATAGGAAACATATGTGGATGACTCATGGGTTTATGATGTGATAAATGGTGATGATGTGATAGATAGGATTGGATATGATTATGATGTTGTGATGATTTTATGATGGTTATGGTTATGGTTATGATGTTAAAAAATTATTTGAGATGGTTAATTCATTAAAAAAAATTGTTTTGATTAAAAACACATAAATAAATAAGACAAGATGTCAAACATATAATAAAACACCAAAATGGTATTTAAATGTTTTTAATGGATTACATTAGATGAAGGTGAATAAATCTTTAAAAAATAGAGTAAGTTGGATAACAAAACTAAATGTGAAGAAAGATGAGAAATATGAGACAATCAAATGAAAAGCGTCTAAATGAATGCATCAACAAATAGGTATGAGAGAATAAGAATAAGACAAGATGTTTCTTCTTTGTCAAGGACTAGAACAAAATGAAGTTAGATCAGATTATGAACATAAGCCCTTTGAATGCTTCACATTAACATTTTTTAGTTGGTTAAAAAGTTTCTTGATCACATAATATCAAGTAAGCTCAAAAATCCCTTATTGATAGAGGGAAGATGGATGATAATGGAGTCTTCTTGTGAGATTAGCTTGTCTCTTCCATAAGTTACCAAACAAACAATATAATAAAGTCCATGTCACATAAAGCATAGACTGATCGATGCAAGAAGTCTACGTATGAAAATTTGATTGTGGCTTCCAAAATTATCTCTACTTTTTCTAATTTTGATAATGGATCTTGTGATATTTTGATAGTGATGAGGAAGCTAGGGAAGTTGATCAATGTGAGAAGCTTCCAAGAAATTCCTACATTTTGATAAATGCTTTACTCAGCCATCCTTTAAGGGAGTGGTCTAAGTAAGTGAGATTTGTTTAAGGATTTTGATAGTTGTCCTTCAAGGGAGCGGTCTACCTTACATTTGATAAATTTTTATTGGTTTTGGTAGTTATCCTTCAAGGGAATAGTTTTATATGCTTGGAATGACCCATAAAATATATAATTTTTTTGCTTTTGTTGTTATTTTTTTGGCATTTTTTTTGCTATTAACATGGATTTGTTTATATAGGCTTTAAAAGTTTCACCTTAATGAAGGTAGGACTAAAGTCTGAGAAGGTCGATAATGGGTAAAATAGTTTTAAGAAAAACATACCATGGGAATTTATCCTATAAAGAGGTGGAAAGTACCATGAGAAACATGCCATGGGTAGAGCCATGTTACCCATGTTAAAGATTAGGCTAAGGTTGTGATGGATAATCACATGATCCTACTTTAATCAGTTGTCTTTAAAATAAGGAGTTGAATGTTGGTGAAAATAAAAGATGAGCTTAAGTTAGATAAAAGGTGAGTTTGATATTGTTTAACAAAATAAAGGACGTAGATGTGAAGCATTGAGTGGTTCAGGTTCTAGTTTGCCTTTAAGAGAGGACAACTGGTAAGCTCTCAATCTATACTTGTGTGTTATGATATAAGGTCCAATCCGATTAAAATCAAACTTGTCCCACTTTATTTTATCCATATTTGTTACATTTTGATTTTCATTTAAGACAAGATCTCTAATATTGAATTCTCACACTTTGAGGTGTTTTTTATAAGCACTCTTTATTCCTTCTTGATATAAATGAAGATGGGTAAGCATGGATAAATGGAATTCATCAAGTATCTCATGTTGGACTAAATGTTCTTGATGATAATAAAACTTAGAAATGAGATCTTGCAAGGATATGTGAAGAGAGGGAATTTGGACTTCAAGAGGCAAGACAACTTCCACTCCAAACATAAGAGAGAAAGGGGTAGCACCTATATGGGTTAAAATTATAGTATGATATGCCCATAAGGTGAAGGCAAAGGGTAAATTATAATCCCAACCATATGTATTAACCATTTTAGTTAGCATGTTGTTAATAGTTTTGTTAGAATCTTCAGCCTATCCATTTGCTTATGGATGATAAGGTGACGAGAAACTTAACTTGTTACCCAATGTGTCACAAAGGCCTTGGAATTCTTTGTTTTTAAAAGACTTACCATTGTCAGTGATTATTTTATGCAAGACATCGAAATGACAAATAATATGATTGTTGACAAAATCAATAATATTTTTGGCTTTGGTTGAGAAGAGAGGAATAGCCTCTACCCATTTGGTGAAATATTATATTGTAGTGATGATAGAGTGATGTTTTTGTGAAGAATGGGGGTTAATTTCACCAATAAGATCTAGACCCCATTGTGATAAAGGCCAAAAATATTTAGATACGTGGAGACTATGGCTAGGTGTGTGATGTAAATTGGCATGTTGTTGATATTTAACATAATTATTCACATAACCACAACAATCCTATTTTATGGTGTGCCACTAGTAACCAAGGTAAAGGATATGATTAGAGACAACTAGCCCACTAAAGTGTCCTTTGTGAACCCCATCATGTGTTTCCCTGATAGCATGGGAGGCCTCATGACTACGTAGGTAGCGAAAAAGAAAGTCATCAAACCCATGTTTATAAAGGATTCCCCCTAATATGGTGTAATGAGAGGTACCTTGAATTAATGTTCTTTGGTCATTCCTAGAAAGATTGGAAGGGATGATAACAAGGTTGATAAAGTCAAAGATCTGATTATATCAAAGTTTAGGTTGGGTATCCTCTACATTAAAGATGGTTAAAGGGTTTGATTTGATATAAGAAGGCTTGGTAAGATGATGGATAATGACATATAGTTTAGATTTAGAGGGTGTAGATGGGATTCATGAAGTGAGATAAACCATTGTATTGGCAAACTTATTCATAGATCATGGAACAGTTTAGATATGGTAGTGTTCAAAAGATGCCAAGAGTTCATTGACTAGTTCCTTGTACTCTTGAAAAACATCATTTGTACATTGATAAGACCTATTTATTTAGTTGACCATGAGCTAGGAGTCACCAAAAAAAGTAATCATCTTAACTCCTAAGTCTAATATAGATTGGAGACCTAGCATTAATGATTCGTATTTGACCATATTATTGGTACAATCAAAGTTAAGTTTGAAGAATAAAGGAAGAGGTTCAGTTTCAAGGGGAATAAGGATGATACCATCTTCCCCACCACATGTAATAACATGGTCATTTGATAGGTGATGTATTTTTGAGAAAGAGTGGAAATGGACTCACCAGGAAACTCAAGGGAGGATGGTTGGTTATCTGCTAAGGTTACTTCTACCAATTGTTCAGTGATGACTTGCCCTTTTATTTACTCCTACTAGAGGAACTCAAGGTTAAACTCATCTAAGAGTATGAACGACTTAGCCATACATTGGTTTTGGTATGGATTTGAGTGCATATACTTGAGTGGGTCAGTATTGGTTATGACATAAGTCTCATGATTGAGAAGGTAGTGGCAAAGTTTGGAGGCAACAAAGACTAGTGTGAGGTAAAGTTTTTTGGTATGGGTGTATCTAGTCTTTTACTCTATGAGCATAAAACTTATGTAGTAGACAACTTGCTCTTTATTTTACTCATCTTGATGGGCTAGCATTGCCCTTAAGGAGTGGTTGGTGGTAGTAATATAAATGTAAAAAGGTTGATCTTCTTTGGGAAGAATGAGGATGGGTGGAGAAAGAAGTTATTCTTTAATTGAATCAAAGGCCTTTTTGATAGTCTTTATTCTACTTAAAAGATAGATCTTTTTTTAGAAGGTGGTAAAATAATTGAAATTAATCTGAAAGCTGAGAGATAAAGTGACAAATGGATTGGAGCTTTTCTAGCAAGATGTGGAATTTCTTGAAGTGGGTAGGAAGAGGCATGCCAAGGATTGCTTTGATTTTAGTGGGATAGACTTTGATTCCTCAAAGGGAAATGCTAAATCCAAAGAGATTTCCAAACAAAACCCAAAAAGACACTTTTTGGTGTTAAGAAGGACATGGTAATGGATGAGGTACTCAAAGATAATATTAATAATGACCAAGTGATCTTTATGACATTTAGATTTCCTAATAATGTCATCGATATATTCTTCTATGATTTTGTGAATAAGGTTATGGAAGATTCAGGTCATAGTGGGTTGGTAAGTTGCACCAATGTTCTTTAGATCAAAATTCATGACCATATAATAGAAAGTTCCCCAAGGGGTGATAAAGGTGGTTTTGTGTTGATATTCAAGGGCAATTAAGATCTGATTGTAACTTGAGAACTCATCCATACAAGATAACATCTCATGGCTGAATGTAAGATTAACAAGTTTGTCAATGTTTGGCAAAGGAAAGTTATCCTTTGGGAAAGCAAGGTTACGGTCATGAATGTCTACACAAATGTGAATTCCCCCTATGGATTTGGTAATAGGGAAAACATTCGAGACCCATTGGGGATAATCAATGGGTTGAATTAAATTTATGGATAGGAGGCATTAAAATTCTTTGATGAGAAGGTCTATGCAAGGGTGCACCCAATAAATTTGTTGCCTAACTAGCTTGGCATCATGGTTGGTGACTATATTATGGGTGGTGATGGATGGGTCAATTTATGGCATGTTTCTATAAGACCAAACAAATGCTATGTTGTGGTGTATTAAGAAGGAGAGGAAATCATGAAGCTCCCTGAAATTTAGCGATTGGCTGATTTTGAAAATGTGTGGGTTATCTAGAGTACCCAGGTTGATATCCATGGTGTGTTCGTTCAACATAGTTGAAGTTTCATGAGGAAGGGATTTATGGATAGAATAATCTTCTGCACCAAGATAGGCAAGAATGGAATCATCATCCTAACACTAAATGGTATTAATGGTAGGAGAGTCATTTCCTATCATCTTAAGATGAGTCAGAGGAATGTTTATGGTCTCCCCATCCTTTTGATAAGTTATGGGTCCAAGGCTAATCATGTTGATGAAAAAAAAAGTTAGGGGAGATGATGTTCAAATCTTTAGATGTCGATGGTGGAGTGGACATTGAGGATGGAATTTCTTTATCAATGATGGTAATGGGAGGTGAGTCTATTGGCTCTTTAGGTGGAATAAAATTGTGACCAAATATTTCATGAGGCTTTTGAGTCTTACATAAAGGCAACTCATGTGGTTTATGCTCATAATTTCCTATATTGAATCCCTTCTAAGCACACCTATGGAGGTATGTCTTGGTAAACTCTGGTTTATCTAGGTAGGATAAACTAGAGGTGAATGGTCAAGGAGAAGAGGAGGTCAAGGAGGTGGAAAGTGGTTGATCAACTCCTTGATAGATAATATTTTTTTGGAGACTAGGAGGTTCAAAATAAATAGTGGTTCTAGTATTGGGATCATAATTGGGGTTATAGTGAAGGTTCTCATACTCCTACAGAGTATGGAAGGCATCCAAGGCCAAGAGGTGATACTACCCAAGCAAGAGATGTTGGAATGTTGATTACAAAGGGTCCTTTGCAAGTATTTTCATAGAAGGAATGGATGACCTAGAATTGGTGCTAGGAAGGATGAAAAAAAATTTAAGTGGTATGCCATGTTGGATGATGTAAAAAATCTTGGGTCAACATGTATGGTAACTACTTGACCCTGATGATCAAATTCGATGCATCGATGTAAGGTAGATGGTACACAATTCATAGAATAGATGCAAGGGCATCCAAGTAGAAAATTGTCTTGGAACTCACCTTTCACTATGTATAAGAGCTTAGGAAGCATGTGAGGTCCTAGACAAATGTGGAGGATGACAATTCTTAGAACTATTTTCATAGTGCCATTAAAGGAATGGAGCACTATTGTGGTTTCCAATATAATGTTCTATAATAAGTTTAGTTGGTCATATGTGTGGGATGAGATAATGTTGATGCTAGCCTCTCCATCAATCATAACTCTCTTGGTGTGGGTTTGGTTGATTTATGTGGTAATTAAGAGAGGAGGATCTAGATCCTGGGGATGAATGGATAGTATTTATAAATATTTAAAGGTGACAAGGGTGGAAAACAATAGTGCTATGACAAAGGATACTATAGGTTGTGGGTCTTCTAGTTGGACCTCTATAGATTGCAAAGATTTTATCATTTCTTCGTAGTGATGGGGTGAGGTATTGATTAGTTCATATAAATTCATCTTCACTAGTGTTTGGTGAAGTTGCTTTAAAACTAGTCTTTGGATTGACTTAGAAGGGTTGGATTGAGAGGTACCCAAGATGGATATCTTAGGTTTGGTAGAATGTGTAGGTGTTTGGGTTGGTTGAGTGATTGGGTGGTAGAAGAGGGGTATGTTCATAGAATGGACACCTTTGCCTTCCCCTTATCCTTTTGTTAGGATTGTGTTCGTATGACCACTTGGTTGGTATGGATTTGGGTAAGAGTTGGCCTAGATGAATACTTTGATTCCTCCTCACTCTTGGATGAGAGTGTAGGAGTAGGTAGGTTTGGGGTAATTTCTTGTGGTTTTTGGAATGGTTGTGGGGTTATGGGTAGCTCCTTTGATAATAGGTCATCATCAGCATATAAGTGATGGACTAGGACTTGGAGATCTTTATAGCTATCTGTATCATGTCTTTGTGCTCTATGGTATGAGAAAATCATATTTTCATCAAACCAGAATGGCTTAGGACTAAGGGGGTTAAAGGTTTTGATGGGAGGAAAAGTTAAGAAAGAATATTGCAATAATCTCTATAGGATGGTTGAGTAAGACTCAGGCAAAGGTGGTAGGGATGTTGGAGTATTGGTTTCAACCTTTGCGGTGGAATCCTTCTTAGGAATAGGCTTAATAGCGAGAGTTATAGGTGGTGGAGTATTCTTGATGATTGGTGGTTTGGGGGTAGATTTTTTAAAAGTAATAGGATTGGTAGTGGGTGATTTAGAAATAGAAAGGCTAGAAGTAGGATATTTAGTAGCAGAGGGTTTAGAGGTAGATGGCATGAAAAGAATAGGTAGGGGCATAGCTACAAGAGGAAGTTGGGTTTGGGTTAATTTTAAGAGACATGTTTTCTTAATAGAAGGATGAGGTCATAATATGGAAGAAGGAAGTGGTCCTAAAATGGAAGGTAAGGTAAAAATAAGTGGCAAGGTTTTGGATTTTAGGGTCCTTAGTGGTTAGTCTTTCTTGGTTGGCTTGACTTGGGGTTGATTTGGTGGGATAGGTGGTGCTAAATATAGCTTCAATGGAGGGTGAGTAAGACTTTGAGTAGGTAGTACACCTAGGTTTTTGATGGGCTTGGATGGGATGGGGGAAGGTGCTTGGAATATAGTGGGTGGAGTTAGTATGGTTGGTTCAATGATGGCTTGAGGGGTAAAGGTATCTAATGGTTTGTTTGGGATGATAACTGGTTCAATAGTGAAAGTTGAAGGTTGGGTTGACAATGACAAGGTTGAGGGATCTTGCTTGGTTTGGTAAGGAAACCTGAGATGGTGCTAAACTGTGGCATGATCTACATTATGTTGGGATTGTTACTCAGGTTTTGAACTAGTATGGAGAAAGTATTATATATGGTTTTAATCCATTTAGTATTAATCTCAAAGGAAAAACCCATTGGTGGAGAGAGGGGTGTGGTTACCTCATCCTTTTACTCAATCAAAGGATCCAAGGTTTGTGAAAGTGAGTCTTCTATAGGAGAGGTAGATAAAGTGACCTCTTCCTTAAGAATGATTTATAAGAAGAATGGATTGTTGTATGATGGAAGAGAAGGATATGGTGGTAATGGTTTCCTGTTTTGGTATGTATTCCAAAGGAGATGTTGGTATCTCCACTACATCTATAAGGGGATAAAGGGGAATAATTATTTCCTTTGTTTCACTTTCCAAATGAATAGAAGGTGACTCCACTACCTCAATAAGTAGAGTAGAAGTAACGGTGATTTGGGAAATGGTTTCCTCAATAATGAGTTCACTAAGAACCACATTAATAGTATGGACCTCATGGTTTTGAGAGGATTCCACTCTATTCTTCTCATTATTCCCAGAAGGGGCATGGTTGGGAATGGTTGTCTAAATATGTCAAGTGATTGATTTAGGGGTGCATTAGGGTTATCCACAACAAGTTCCCCCTTGTCAATCAGACTTTAGACAATGTTTTTGAAAGTATTACACCTACTAACATCATTCCCAATGATATGGTTTAAGGCACACAATTTGTTCTTCTTATACCAACCAGGTGCAGGATGAGAGGAATCTAATTGTTATGGAGGTTTGATAGGTGGAATTTGTATTATATTTTATTTAAAAAAAAATTATAGGACTAAATTATATTACTCCCTTAGTGGTGTAAATTATTTTTGGTTATTACAGGTTTGGTTTCTATTATTTTGATTAGAGGAATTGGAAGAGTTGGGCTAGTTAACAACCAGTAGAGGAACAATTTTAAGGACAACTACATTAATGGTTCCCTTATTTTTAGTGTTAGAGTTGGTTTGAATGTTAGGTTTGGAGGAGGAAGTCTCATTTTATTTGAAGGTTGAATTCTTGTTTCTCAATTTTAACTTCCTCTCATCAATGGCTCAATTCTCTAACTTTCATGCCATGGTGAAAGATTCATCAAAGGTCCTAAAAGTTTGAACTTGCAAAGTGGAGGAAATGTGTTTGGCACAAGCTCAATCAACTCAGTTTGGGGAAAAGAGAAAGAGATGTTTATCAAGCTTTCCAATAGGCTACGAAGTAAACAATGGAATTGTCACCAAATTTCTAGATTGAGTAAAGATTGGTGATGGAGAATTTCTTAGAGATGTTTATGGAAAAGTGATCTAAGAACATTTGAGATATTTGAGAAAAATAAAAGAGGGAGTACTTGGTAATATCATTGTACTAATCTATTTCTAGAACTAATAGTGATATGGGAAAGGTGTGAAGAAGGAAAGCATCATCATGGGAAATTAAATAGAAAGAGTGTCTAAATGCTCACAGATGTTATTGAGGGTCTTCCTTGCTCTAAAATTTTGAAAATTTTGGGATCTACCATTGAAGAGGATAAGGTCGAATGGGGATGGATGGGTAAATTAGCTCATTATAGCTTTTTTCGTATGATAAGAGGTTATACGTGCTAGAAATAGATGACTCCAAAGTGGTCATTTTATCAATTAAAATCTTAACAAGATATATTTGATGTTGTGTGCCCACGTAATTATAGGATTAGTTATTTTGGGTTTATGTAGGTGCAACATAAGGATGGATAGTGGAAGGTTGGGATGTTGTCACATATTTATGTGTGGGCATGGGTGGTTGGGAGGATGCCATGAATGGCTCGGTGGATATAGGAGTCTAGATAAAAAATGGAGTCATATACCCCTATGGGTTTGGGATATAGCTAAGGTAGGGTGAAATAGGAACTTTTTAAAGAATTGGCATGGGTTGGGTTGGAGGTATGGTCAAGTTGATATGTTTAGGATGGGTAGTAATCTTGGTGCTAATGGGTGGAAAGGCAAAATCTATGGGAACTACCAAGCTCTATATAGGGTGGAGGTAGGTGGGTTGGAAACAAGAGGAAGTGTGGTAACACTAGTAGAGGTTACTCCCATGGTAAGTGGAGTATCGGTGCCCAAAGCTTGGGTTTCTCATATATTAGAAGGGTTATTGATTGGGGTAGAAGGTGTTTGGGTGTTGGTTGGTTGGGTGGGTTGGTTTTGGATGGTGGTATTAGTGGGATTATTAGTATAAGAAGATGCTTAGGTGACTAAGGTTTGGGTGGAAATGGTGGAACTAGAGGTAATTCACATAAGGTGGGATGTCATACCATAGGGTGGGTCAATAAGCAAAATAAAACCAAGGGTATGGTGGGATATGATGTTAAGGTAATGTTGGAGGGATATGGGGTTATTATCTAGAAAGGTGGAAAATCTATATCACCTTGGGTAACCATCTGAGGGTTACTAGGACTTCCAAAAGGATGGGGATAACTTTCTACATCTAACTCAATGGATGAAGGAGAAGAGGAATATGGGTTATTAATAGGTGGATCTTGATTTTCTTGGTTTCTTAGTTGTTGCATAGTTAAAAACATGAAAATAGGGGAAAAAAGAAGATACAAGCAATCTCACAACTTAAAATAGAACAAATCAAAATAAAAATATCTCAAGGAAAATAGTGCATACACTAATGTACATTAAAAATCTTAGGATACTTTTTTATGTCTCTTTAGGCTTATGCCTCAATTTTAAATAAGTTATGAATATCAACTTGGGCTTGTAGAGTGGGTACTAGAAGAAGATATCTAAGGATGGTTTTAGGTAGTTAAAAGCTCTCATGATCTATACTAAAACTTAGTATGTGGCTTTATATTGAGGCCTACCCACTCAATTCACACACCATAGAGATAAAGGTGTTATGTGCTTAGCCAAAATATAGTGAGTTACTAGACATTATACTCAACTAGTGTACTAAGTTAGTTCTCCCCTTGGTGGTGAAATCTAAGTAGGATAGCTGAGGAAAGGTGACCAATAGATGATGAAATCTTAGTTGAGCCTTATTTCATTGTTTTGATGTTTAATTTAATGTGTGGTTTGGTATTATTTGTGTGGAGAGAAGTGAGACTATGATTAATTTGCTTGACCGAATTAAGCTATGTGAGCTAATCAATACAATCAAACAATGGATGCGGAGTTAATTTTAATCCAGAAAAAAAATTTGGTGTTTTGTCAAATGAATATAGAACAAATAATATGAACCTAGATATGATGATGATAATGCAAATCCTAAGCCTAGGATGAATAACTTTTGATTTTCATAAGTGAAAGTAAAACAATACAATGTTTACCCTTTTCTCATAAAACAAAAGAAAACTATAACTTATATTTTGGAAAGAAAGAAAGGCGATAAGGAATTTTTAATTTTTAAAAAATAATGCAATGGATGAATCTTATCTAATCTAGCTAAATGTCTTATAGCTATGAACCCAATAAAAATATCAAGGCTCCCACTAGGCATGCCAGAATGTTTCACTAAAAAATTTCTTTATTTCTTTAGAAATAAAGATGTAAATCTTGAAAGAAGGGTGAGGTTAGTATAACCTAGTATGTTACACACACATTGATCTAGATGATTTTTGAGACTCATCTTTGTCTGGAGAGGAATGACCTAAAGATGAGAAAGCACTAAAGAAATGGTTAATTACTTGGATAGTAAGGTGGATTGCCTATCGTGAGCTAGATCCAAGAAGTACAAGATTCCTTAGAGGCTATCAATCCACACATTTAAATAATTAATTTCTAAAAATGAAAGATAAATTTCTTGCATAAATAACAAAGGATACTAAAATGAAACACAATAAGTGCTTGAGAAGAAATAAGTAGTTTTAAGAAGACTGAGTGATACTTTTTGATAAGACATAAACTCAAAAATTGGGATTTGGTCAAGGCCTAATAGGTCAAATAAGCTTGCTATTAAAAATGATAGATAGAGACCATCAGTGGTTAGGGGGAAAACATTGGTAGTTTGGTAATTATTTGTAGTTAATTAGCATCAATGGTTAGGGTCAAACCATCAATGGTTAGGATATCATCAATGGTTATTGTGGGATCTATTTTAGGAAGAGAAGTTTGATTAAGAAGGTTATAATAGGGTTTTAGAAGGAGAGTTTAGGTTGTATGTTGGTTACAAGATAGAGGGTAGTGTTCAAAGGTGTCTGGTTCAATTAGAGGGTGTTCAAATGATTGAAAGAGATTATCGGTGGTCTTGGGGAAGAGAAGAAGTGTCTAGAGTTACAGATCTCCAACATAGGAAAGTGGGGTGAAAGAAAAGGTAACACAAGGAATGACATGAAGAAACTAATTGATGAATCCTAATAAGGAATAAATACTTAGCTTTATTATTGCTGGTCTAAAGAATGTTAAGGTTGGTTGAAAGCTTGTTGTAGATTTTGAATCAACTTAGGTAGAGTGACAATACCTTAGCTATTGACTAATGAGTGTAATATGTTTGATCTTTATCTTGGTTGTTGGTTTGCTGCAAGCTAGAAGAATACCTGCACAAGAAGTTCTAATCTTTTTCACATCCTTTTCCTCTCTTAGCATAGAGGGAAGGGAGTGGTGAAACAATAAGTTCAATGAGGTGTCTAACAAGCTATTTAATTTGAAGCCTAACATTTTTTGATTATATAAAATGATGGATTAAAAAACTATTAACATAAAAGTAAGTTGGAGTTTTAGTTAAAGTTAACTCTTGAGGTGGTTAAGGGCAAGCCATTAGTGGTAGAGGTTAACTGTCAGTGGTTAAGGGTCAACCATTGGTGGTTAGGGTCATAGTAAAAAATGGATAAAGTTATCCATTTACATTAATGACTGATGGATTAAATGGTTAGGAAATGGTCCCAAGGGGGTCTAAAGATGGTTTAGGGGTTAGTACAACATATAGAACCTTAGTGTATAATTTTCTAGTGTTTACAACCTTGACTCAGTCTAGATTGATTATGAGTCTTTTTTTCAAAGACAATATGACCTAATAACATTCCCTCATGGACATTGAATGCACATTTAATTTAGTTCAAATAGATCTCAAACTCTAGACACTTTCCAAAGACTTTCTCTAAATGACTTAAGTGATCAACCATGCATTTGGAGAAGACCATGATATCATCCATGTAGGCCCAGATGTTATTATTGAGGATTCCCTTAAATTCCATATTCATGTCTCTCTAAAAGGTATCTCTGTATTTTCAATCCAAAAGGCATCCTTTTGTATGCAAAGGTACCTCATTTAGTAGTGAATATAGTCTTAAATTGATCACACTCCTGCACAAGTATCTAGTTGTAACCTAAGTAACCATATAGTAGTTAAAACCTCTCCACACTTAATGATTATTTGAATGATTTAATCTATCAGTGGGATGGGTAGTGATCCTTGAGGGATGCTTTGTTTAAATCCCTAAAGTCCACACAAAATCATATTTATCCATTCCTTTTCCATACTGGGACTAGATTGTCCACCCATGAAGAATGTTTGAATGGAAATATTATATTGCACTTTATGAATTTTGAGATCTCTTTTATCATTAGGGGATCAATCTTGGGGTGCACTAGCCTTTATTTCTACCTGATCAGCTTGGTGTTGGGGTTAATCTCGATAGTATGTTACGCTAAGCATGGGTTGAAATGTTTATGGTCTTGGTAGTTCCATGAGAATATATCATCATATCTCCTACTTATTTTTATTAACTCTTTGATTTCTGATGGAGATCACACCTTATAAATTTTCAATAGCTTGTCATTAGAGATGGTTACCTACTTGAAGATTTACTCTTTAACCATCGTGTTCCTTCTCAAACCTTTGAGCTAGTCATTAGGATTGAAGTTGTTTTCTAATGTGACCAATCCTATAGGAAGATTATTTCCATTTAGTTGGTTATATTTCCTCATATTGGGTTTGGAGTTGTGATTGAGTTTTTTCATATATTTTAGCTTCATCTTGTAAGAAATGATTGGTTTTCCCATTACTTTCAAAAACTTGCCAACTGCTTGTATTATATGGGACTGCCAATCTAAACACAAGAAATATGAGCTAGTTGGAATCATTCTTTGTATTGCATAAGAGGTGATACTACACACCCATAGTTTCGATCATGTTAGTGACATAATTCTACACCCTTGGTATGGATCGGGTGTTGAAAGCATTGAACCCCTTAATTATGTACCAAGCCCTATGTTTGTAAGATTTTAATAGACTATTATTAGACATGTTATCAACTCTAGCCTAGTTTAAAACCAATTCACCTCACCCAAATTCTTGCAACACTTTGACTCCTTTATTTTATGCCAATTGGAGACCCTATATTAGTGCCTCATATCTGGAAACATTATTTGTATAGCTAAACTACAACCTGAATGTGTGGAGGTTTTTTTTTTTTTGTTGGGAGATCATTACCATACTAGTTCATGTGCCATTTTTACTTCCAGACCCAATAAAATATAACTACCACATGCCTTCAAGATCCTCTTACACCTTCATGAGATTTGGAAATAAGGGGTCCTCATCTAGAATGAATTATGTGCCTATCCCTATTTATTTTGCATTACCATATGGGTTGAACCCACATTGCTTGCATTCCCATTCATTAAGCAGATTAGCCAAGTTATATCCATCATACTAGTAGAGTATGGCTCTATGTGGTTCTTAGAAATGGACTCAACCTTTAAGGTCACCTTGGTTCTATATATGGTCTTGAGTAGCATGTGCGACTAATATAAGAATAGGTATTCACCCTTATTCATAGTGAATACTAGGAAAGGCATATAGTGAAGTAGGGGGACAAATCAATCACTATGATATCCTACACAAAGAAGAGCCTCAGACATGCATGAAAAGTGAGGCTTAGGTCCTTCATTATCCCCACAGTTTTAACTATTATGCTATCTAATTGGATGATGACTTACAAGATGAGATAATATAATATACATAGCATGTCTATGATTTTCTTTGGCATCACTAAGCTACTTGTCCCTAGATTTATCATATAGTTATGTACAAGGTGCTTGCCAATAATTAGAGAAATTTAAAATGGAGGTGGTTTATTATTTTAGCATTCTTCTTCACCATTTTACTGACACAAGCTTGTAGAAATAGCTGGAGTGGCCCTTGTTGGTTCATGAGGATGAAAAATATTCAATACTTCCTCCAAGAAGTTCCTTTAAAAAGGAATGGATAGGGCCTCCCACATAGTCACCTTGAATATTTTTTTTTCATTTGATCCACTATATTTAAGGGAATTTGAGTACCCTAAACATTTGAAACTTTGAGATATCAACTTCCTCCTTAGTGTGATGACTAACTTGAGGTTTATTCTTCTTTTAAATAGGCTAATTTTTATGATCTTGGGGGTATCAAGTGTTACCTTCTCTTTGGAAACATCACATGAAACTTGTGAAGTAGAGGTTTGGCATGTTGAGGGAGATTTCTCACCCTCAATCACTATTATTTTAAGCCTTGTATTATAGGCCTCTAGATTGTTGACTTCATCTATCACTTAGATTTGATTTATGCTAATGAAGTCATTCTCTTGCCATTTTACCAAAGTGGTTTCATCCACCTATATTTGGGCCTCTTCATGCTCTTCTACCCTCTCTGATTTTGATTCCTTTGGTTGTTCTTGAGGGTGTTGTACCCAAAATATGTCATTCATTTTTGGGACAACATTTAAGCTATTTTGGTCCTACAAGACAAAATTATCTCTTCCCATTTCAAAAAATTGTTCTAAACTTTCAAAATTAGGAATTATTCAAGATTTTTCAGCTAAAGGACTAACAGGTTCAACAGGTTCAAAGGCTTCTATAGGCAAGTTCAATCAAAAGAACCAATTTCTAACACTTAGTCACTTTTAGGACTGGTTCAACACCTTAGTTCAACCAAAAGAATCTATCGGTGAGCTTCTATGCAATGTTTGAACCATTGAACTATTGAACCACTTAGGTTCAAACGTTCAATGGGTTCAGGTTCAAAGGTTCAAAAGGTTCAACAATAGTTGGTTTAACATGGTTTGTTTCAAAGAGCTTGGTTCAAGTGATCAATTGAACAATTAGAAGTGAAAGAATGAACCATTGAACCAAAGTTGGTTCAATCAGTCGGTTCAAGTGGCAGGTTCAAAGGAGTACCCCAAAATTCAAAGAGATAAGTGCCCTTATAGAGGGAATTTTTGTGGCAAAAGTGACTAAGGAAAGAAAGCCCAAAACAAAAGCCCGACAGAGCCTAGTGGATGCTGCCAAGTGTTGTCTATCGAGTCCCACTTTACATTATTTCTAAGAGCTATGGAATTTGCCACCTGTCCCTTGTAAGAGAAGTAGAACATGACAAATGTCTACATCCACATGAATCTAAAATGAGTCCCAAGTATATCTAGAATGTTTCTAAAATCATAACAGAAGCCACCAAGTGTCATCTTTCGTGAAACACTCAAAAGGCATCCAAAGCCTCTACAAGTTAAGTAGATGTTGCCATGTGTTCTATCCGATTTCACAGCAGATGCTGCCATGTGTCACCTATTGAGATCAACAAAAATTGACTAAGGCAAAATCAAAGGACAAACAACCCTTTTAGAGGACACTTAGAAACCAAAGTGGACCATTGCAAAAATTTGAAAGGTCACTCTAAAGCTCAAACAACCCTTGCAAAGGGTAGGCAAAGGACAAACAAACCAATTCAAAGGCCGAACGAGCAAAGGTAGATACAAAGAATTCCTTTAGACTTTTTTTCCAAAGGAAAAAGTCCCCCAAAACATAAAACTTGCCATGTTTCCATGTGTCCCTTATCAAAATACAGCAGAAGTAGACACGTGTCGTTTGTCGAGACACTATTTCAAAGCAGTAAAATGTGCCACGCATCATCTTCAAAACTCTATAGAGATCGCCAGGTGTCATCTTTCACATGAATCTAAAATGAGTCCTGAAGACTTTCAAAAGAGGAGCTAAAGCTCGGTGAAAGCTACCACATGTCAACACCTGTAGTTTGTCCCTTTGGTTTCTTTATTTAGTAAGGATTGTGGCAGACCCCTAGTAAGCTACTGAAACAAGCAGAGTGCACCAAGTGTCATCCTTTGTAGGACTCTCAAAAGACAAGTGGAAGCTACCACATGTCCCGTTGTACCTCCATGGAGTGTGACAAGTGTTTGTATTTACATCTTGAGTTTCTTACAGGTTTTAAAGCTTCTTTCAAATAAGTATCTCTCAGGATCCCATGAATGTTGCCAAGTGTCCTTGCCCATTTTGTAGTAGAACCTACCATGTGTCAATTGTTGAAACTAGTGGAAAGTGATCAAAGAATAGAGGATCGAATTGAACCAAGGACCCAATTCAACAGCCGAAAAAGGAGGAATGATGAAGAAGGACCAAAAACATTCACGCATAAGATATGTTTCTAGAAGCAGACTGCCAGGTGGACATTGGAGGATACAAACATTCAATGGTGTGACCCATTTCTCTGCATTGAGAAAAGTAAATGGGCAAATACGCTCGATTCCAACATATCTTCTTGACAGAATTTAATGCAACATGATGTGTTACTACTCCCAAGTCTTTCTTGGAGGGCTATATATTAGACTCTCTTGTATAATTCTAGGGGATATCTCTCTCTCAGTTACCAAAAAGAAAACTCTACCCAAATTGAAAGGCATTACTGAGACTTTGAGCTTAGATTGTTCATCATATTTCTTTGTTTGAATCAGAAAATAAGTTACTTTCAGACTTTGTGTTGTTATAGCTTGTATCATTCTAGGAGATTTTTCTTATGTCTATTTCCTAAATGTATTTTTGTTTATGCAATTTAATAAGCAGAGCTATTAGAGGTGACAAAGAAGGTGTCATGAAGCCAGTTACTTTCAGATTTTGTGATATCATAATTGTTTTCAGTATGTGTTTATTTTCTATTTCTGTGTAAAGAACCTTGGGATGACTTTGTGCCCTCATTATTCTTCATATTCCACTCTTTGGCAGTTGAGGTGGAGACTTTGTGCCTCATTTCATCCTACTTTGTTTCTATACCCTGTTACAGTTACTTGTCATCACTAGAAAGATTCATTTTGTCTGCTGAACAACACTTCTGAAAGAAGAGGAGTGTCTTCTGTCATTCGTCAAGATTTGTCCTTTGATTCATGCACATCATCTCTAAAAAAAGAGAGATGGATGGTTTATCCTACCCTTGAGTGTTATTTTATATATATATATAGTTCTTTCATATCTACAGGGAACCTCCCCTTGATGAGAGGAGAGATTAGTCCCCTTTTGATGTGGTAAACCCACACATTTGGCTGACCAATCTTCCTACTATGGTTGATCAGACCTATTTTGTTTATTAGTATGCTGATTAACAAAATATTCACCCAACAGTTTTTGGTGACTCCACTGGGGATGTTATGTGCATTTTGAAGCCTCAAGTTTTAGATTGAAATAGTCCCTACCCTTATTCATTATAGACTCTAGCGACTCCACTCCATTTCTATGTCTTTCCCATTATCATTATAGCCTTACCATCTCCCTCCACCTTCACACCAACTGGGAAAGAAAGTGTAGTTTAAAGCCTCAAGCTTTAAGCTAAAGCAAGGTCAATTCTTTTTCATTTTTGTTTCACAACCTGGTAGATTCAAGGTATACATGAAGCCAAAGGGCTAAAGGTATTGTTGACCCTATATTCGAGTTGGTACAACAAAGTAATTTTGATTTGTCTCCTTCACCATCTCGTCTCCAACAAACTAAGAGCTTTCCTCCTACTAAAGTTAGGTCTCCATTACCAAGTGAAGCATCTACTTCTATTGTTAATAAAGCTTTGCCAATAATTACCCCCCTAAGATTTGTTATTCCTCTTTTTCATAGTCATACAATGGCAGTTCAAGGCCCCTGGGGTAATTATTTTGGTCCTCTCAATCTTACTCCACCTCTACAAGAGCTCCCCCAAAGTTCAAGGAAGAATTTCCCCAAATTCTATGGTGATGGGAGAGTTCATCTTGATTAATACATTTCAGCCTTCAGCATAGCCTGTGGTGTAATTGGAGTTGAATTTGAGGACGTGGCAATCAGGC
Source organism: Torreya grandis (assembly GCA_037957365.1). NCBI lineage: Eukaryota > Viridiplantae > Streptophyta > Pinopsida > Cupressales > Taxaceae > Torreya > Torreya grandis. Next base: position 3,435,924 of record JARHVA010000537.1, on the reverse strand, counting down.
TATTTATAGAAACATTACAAGATGCTATTGTAGATTGGTTTTACCATCTACATGCTCAGTCAGTAACTGACTGAAACACCCTCAAAGCTATGTTTGAAGCTAGATTCAATCCTATAGAAGATGCACATGCCCTTCTGGCTCAGCTTACAAAGATGAAGAAAGAGCCTCATGAACCAATGAGGGACTTCATAGCCAAGTTTGACAAAATAAGAAATAGGATTCCTATAATTGCTCGACCTACAACTGAGAATCTCAAATGTTTCTTCATTAATTCTCAGTTACCTAAAGTGAGTTTTCTTTTGAGACGTGCTAGTCAAATTGACCTTACTGCAGCTCAAGATTTGGCCACTGAGGTAGAATATGATCTCATATTGATAAGGAAGATAAGAAGAAATCCAAATAGAAATAGACCCTCATCATCTTCTAAATATCCATCTATAGGCACCATTGATCCAATGGTGCAAAAGTTGGCAAATGAGTTGCTTGCTCTCAAAAAGCAAATGGTGCAAGGAATGTCTTCTGCCCCTTCATATAGAGATATACCAAGGAGAACATTTCCAAATCAGTCATATCAAGGCAAGACTACCAGGAATCAAGGGTAGCCAAATCATCTTCCTCCCCCACAAGGGAAACTTGTTATTGAAGCACCCCTAGCCAATTTAGCAGTGGGATATCTTAAAGCAGAATTGGATTTCTTTTTCCACCCTGAATTGAGTCAAGAAAATAATTTTGATCTCCTTGTAGAAAACCAAGAATAATTAGTTGGCGACTCCAACATTGGTTTCTTGAACTACTAGGATGAACCCAAAAGTAAAGGAGAAGCTTTTGATGGATCATACATAGTGTTTACCAAGTCTAAGAACCAATCAACCCAACAAGCTGATAAAGAGAAAATAGAAGAGCAACCTCAACCAACAATTTAAATTGCTAAACATGGAACCTCTCTACCTTTCTAGCCAAAAGACTTGGTGATCACCAAAAAGGTAAGTACATCAATTTCATCTTCACCTTTAACTTCAATTTTGCAAATCAGTCCTTCCCCCTTTACAAACTAGAAGGTTGAATTACCTTCCTCTATTCCTAGTCTGATCTAGTCATTTGACATACTTGATCATGTCAAGAAAACCAAAATTCAAATGACTAAGTTTGAATATTTACAATCCAATCCTAAGAAGTTGGATAGGTTAGTTGAGTGTGTGAAGAATAAGGCCATCCCTATAGGACAAGAGGCTAAGAAGGTAACTCCTAATTTCCCAAAGAACATGCCTATTCCAAAAAATCTTATCATTACTCCTCCAGCTACTCTTGGTAAAATAGAACCTTTCTATGTTTCCCTATTGATAAATGGTCATAAGCTGAGTAACTGCATCATAGACTCAGGTGCATCTGACAATGTCATGCCTGCCAAAGTAGAAAAATCTCTTAATCTCACACTGACCAGGACATTTGATAGATGTTTCTCCATGGAGAACAAATAAGTATCTCTGTTGGGGTAAATTAAGGATGCCCAAATTGCATTTACAACTTTTCCAGACAAAAGAATCAAGATGATAGTTCTGGTGGCTGATGTTCCAGCCTCATACAACATTCTACTAGGGCAAAAATTTTGCAAAGATGTTGGAAGAGAATTAAGTATGGACCTATCTAAAGAAAGAATCCCTATCAAAGGCATCATGCAGAGGCTACTTCTGGAAAAGGAATCAAAATATATTGTCACTCAGACATCAGCCCCTGAAGCTCCAAGCATGGGTAACTATTTTCTATCTACATATGAAGTTCATGAAGCATTTGATAATAATTCTTAAAAGTGTCAATCTTGAAATTAGTTCAAATAGAATAGTAGAAGAATTGGTAGTTTGCAATATAGATGGAGAAGGATCTTCCCTCTCTAATGAAGGAAAATCTAAAGAAAAATCAGTGTGTGATGAGGTATGGACTCTGGAACTCGACGATAGCTATTCATCTACTAGTTCAGGAGTTGAGATTGTGTTGATATCTCCTCAAGGAGATATTTTCCCTTACTCTTATAAGTTACAATTTAGCAACACTAATAACACAGCTGAATATGAATCTTTGTTGCTTAGATTGAAGGATGCTCAAGACAAAGTATGAAGCTCCTTCATGCCAAAGGAGATGCTGAACTAGTGGTTTGTTAGGTGAGAAACTTGTACCAAACCAAGAATGAAAGATTACGCCATTACCACAACGTAGTCTGGGACCAAATTAAAATCTTTGATTCTTTCAACATCTCTGCCATACCCAAGGAATCTAATGATCGAGTTGATGCACTTGCTATTTCAACAACTCTCTTAATTCTTCACTCAGACTTTACAAGAAACAAGTACACCATTGAGTTAGTCTTTACACCAAGTGTGTGTGACAATTCTGATCATTGGCAAGTATTCAATGATGATCACCAAATCATTGCCTTCCTAAAATGAAAAGATAGCTTTGAACAACTACATTTTGAAGGTAGTGAACCCCAAAAGTGTGAACCAGCCCCTGATTTAAGTCCAGATGCAAAGGAAGAATTCTTACAACTCAAAGGGAATAAAATTCCCAAAGGCCTAGTTTCTGTTGAGAAATTATTTGACAAGCATGACAGATTCATCAAACAGTAGCAAATAGATTCAAATTCCTCTCAGGGATTTGATCAAATAAATCTGACTACTAAAGAAAATCCCAAGATGGTTAACATTGGTAAGTGTTGGACTCAAGAAGAAAAGTTCAAGTTCACTACTTTACTCCACCAATACATGGACATCTTAGCATACTCCTATGATGACCTGAAGTCTCTTAGGCCTGATGAAATCTACCATGGCATTCCTCTCAAGGTTGATTCGGTGCCTTATAAGCAAAAAGCTAAATAGTAAAATCCAAAGATATCAGGTATTATTCTATTTGAGATACAAAAAATGTTAAATGCTAGAATCATTTTCCCAATCCATCATTCCATATGAATTACAAACATAGTGCCTATAAGAAAGAAGAATGGCAAAATTTGCTTTTGTGTCGATTTTAGGAATATAAATCTATCATCTTTAAAGGATAACTATCCTTTGCCAATCATGGATCAAGTGCTTCAAATAGTGACAGGTTTAGAGATGTTATCAATGCTAAATGGCTTCTTAGGATACAATCAAGTTGAAGTTGGTGAAGCAGACCAACACAAGACTGCATTCACCACACCTCGGAGCACATTTGCATATAAAAGGATGCCTTTTGTCTTGATAAATGCTGGCACCACCTTTCAAAGAGAAATGGACCTTAATTTCAAGGATGAGATAGGTAAGTTCATTGTGGTATACCTTGATGACTTGACCATCTTTTCAAAGCATCGTTCTAATCATACACGTCACTTACAACAAGTGCTGGAGCACTGCCACCAGAATGGCATTTCCTTGAACCCCAAGAAGTCTATTTTTGGAGTAATAAAGGGGAAGCTTCTCAGACACATTGTGTCTAAAGAAGGAATAAATATTGACTCAGATAGAGTCAAATATATTCAAGAGCTTACCTTACCTATAATTAAAAATGTTGTTCACTCTTTTTTTGGAAAAGTGAATTTCTTACAAAGGTTCATCCCCAAATTTTTTGAGAAGACTCGACACATTGTAAACATGATGAAAGAGAAATCCACCTTCAGCTAGACTAAAGAAGGTAAGTCAGCATTTGAGGATATTGAAACCATCATTGCCCACACCCCAACTCTGGTTTGTCTAGACTACAACAAAGAGTTCATCATATACAGTTATTCTTCTAAACATATGCTTTTAGTAATTCTGGTTTAACAAGATAAATAAGGTATGGAATCTTCCATTTCTTTCATGAGTTGTCCTCTCAAATATCATGAACTGAAGTATTCAAACATGGAGAAGCACACTTATGCAGTAGTGAAAGTAGTCAAACATTTCCGCTTCTATATCTTGAATTCACACACTACTACCTTGGTTCCTGACACTACAGTCAAGTCCATATTAACTCAACAAGAGTTTAGGACTAAAAGAGGTAATTGGATTACAAAGATCTAGGAGTTTTATTTAGACATCAAACTAACAAAGTTGGTAAGGGGAAAAGGTCTATGCTAATTAATTACTGATAATAAGCCAAAAGAAATAGAGCATGAAGAAGTAGAGGTGGAAGACACACTGACAGTCCTCTTTGTCTCCACTACCAATGAGTGGTATTTAGGTATTGCTCATTTCCTTACTTATGGTGAATGTTCTGCTCACTTATCTTACAGAGAAAAGAGGACTATCAAGTTGAAATCTGCCAATTTTGTCCTTTGGGATAATGGCCTGTACAAGAGAAGCCTAGATGGATTATTCCTTCACTGTGTAGACAAAGAATAGTAAAGCCAAATTTTGAAATCATTCCACAATCTATCTTGTGGAGGATATTTTTCTGCTCCTGTGACTACCCACAAGATTCTACAAGCCAGGTATTACTGGCCAACTCTTTTCCAAGATGCATATAAGTGAGTGAGAAAATGTGAACTCTGCCAACAATTTGTTGGAAGACCCAAGTTAGCTGCCCTGGCTCTCAAGCCAGTGGTCATAGAGGAACCATTCCAACAATGGATAATTGATTTTATTAGAGATATAAACTCATCTTCAAGTGCTGGACATGATTATGTCCTTACAACAACTGACTATTTCACCAAGTGGGTAGAAGCTATCCCAACCAAACATGCCACTTCAAAAGTTGAGTGCAATTTCCTCAAGGATAATATCATTTTTAGGTTTGGAGTCCCAACTAAGATTGTTACTGACAATGCAACTTGTTTCACTTCCTAGGAAATTACACAATTCTATTTTTATTATAGGATTGCACTCTCCCATTCTTCTGATTACTTTCCACAAGAGAATGGACAAGCTAAATCAAGCAATAAGAACCTGGTGACCATCATCAAAAAGCTAGCAGATGATAATCAAAGGACATGGCATAAAGCATTGGTTGATGCTCTATGGGCAGATAGAATCACACCAAAGAGGGTGATTGGTATGTCTCCTTTCCAACTTCTTTATGGTATCAATGCTGAGATACCAATCACCTTAGAATTTCTAGCCTTGAAATTGGCTAAAGCAATTGAAGATCAAACTTATGAAAGCCTCCTTGATAAGAGAATCATGTTCCTAACTAAGCTAAATGAATAGAGAACTATGGTGGTAGACCGAATTGCTGCCCATCAAAGCCTGGTAAAGAAACTCTTTGACCAGAAGGCAAAAAACCATGATTTCCAAGTTGGAGATCAAGTCCTATTGTAGGACAAAAGGAGAGAACCAAAAGGGATGCATGGAAAGTTCGACTCCCTTTAGAGAGGCCCATTTATTATTCATCATCACAATGGTGAAAATAGATTCCTATTGAAGTATCAAGATGGCACACTCTTTTCTTTGCCTCACAGTGGACAACATCTGAAACACTTCAATTCTTGAAGTATCAGATCATTTTCATTTGTACATATGTATATTTGTATAGTTTTTAGTTCCATTTTGTTTTGTTTGTTTTCATTTTTGAAGCCTTTCTTTTATAGGTAGCATGACTCCGTAGCCCAATGGTACACATGAATATATTGGAGATTCTAAATTCTACTCCCTTCAATTCTTTTTATAATTGATAAAAGTTCTCCAACCAGAGCTAACTATTGTACCCAAAAAATGTCATTCATTTTTGGGACAACATTTAAGCTATTTTAGTCCTACAAGACAAAATTATCTCTTCCCATTTCAAAAAATTATTCTAAATTTTCAAAATCTAGAATTATTCAAGATTTTTCATCTAAAAGACTAACAGATTCAATAGATTCAAAGGCTTCTACAGGTGAGTTCAATCAAAAGAACTAGTTTCTAACACTTAGTCATTTTCAAGACTAGTTCAACACCTTGGTTCAACCAAAAGAATCTATCGACAAGCTTTTATGCAATGTTTGAACCATTGAACCATTAAACCACTCAAGTTCAAAGGTTCAATGGGTTCAAAGGTTCAAAAGGTTCAATGGTAGTTGATTTAACATGGTTTATTTCAAAGAGCTTGGTTCAAGCAGTCAATTAAACAAATAGAAGTGAAAGAATGAACCATTGAACCAAAGTTGGTTTAATCGATCGGTTCAAGAGGCAGGTTCAAAGGAGTGCCCCAAAATTTGAAGAGACAAGTGCCCTTATAGAGGGAACTTTTGTGGAAAAAGTGAATAAGGCAAGAAAAGCCCAAAACAAAAGCCCGACACCAAGTGTCGTCTGTCGAGTCCCACTTTACTTTATTTCTAAGAGTTGTAGAAGTTGCCACCTATCCCTTGTAAGAGAAGTGGAACGCAACAAATGTTTACATCCGCATGAATCTAAAATGAGTCCCAAGTATATCTATAGTGTTTCTAAAAGCATAGCAGAAGCCACCAAGTGTCATCTTCTGTGAAACACTCAAAAGGCATCCAAAGCCTCTACAAGTTAAGTATATGCTACCACATGTTCTCACCTATTTCACAGTGGATGCTGCCATGTGTCACCTATTGATATCAATGAAAATTGACTAAGGCAAAATAAAAGGACAAATAGCCCTTTTGAAGGACACTTGGAAACCAAAGTGGACCATTGTAAAAATCTGAAAGGTCACTTTAGAGCTCAAACAGCCCTTGCAAAGGGTAGGTGAAGGACAAATAAACCAATTCAAGTGCCGAACAAGCAAAGGCAGATATAAAGAATTCCTTCAAACTTTTTGTCTAAAGGAAAAAGTCCCCCGAAACATAAAACCTACCAAGTTGCCATGTGTCCCTTATCAAAATGCAATGGAATCAGACACATGTCATCTATCGAGACACCATTTCAAAGCAGTGGAAAGTGCCATGCATCATCTTCAAAAATCTATAGAGATTTTCATGTGTCATCTTCTGCATGAATCTAAAATGAGTCCCAAAGACTTTCAAAAGAGGAGCTAAAGCTTGGTGGAAGCCACCAAGTGTCGACACATGCAGTTTCTCCCTTTGGTTTCTTTATTTAGTAAGGATTGTGGCAGACCCCTAGTAAGCTATTGAAATAAGTAGAGCACACCAAGTGTCATCCTCCATAGGACTCTCAAAAGACAAGTGAAAGCTGGCACATGTCCCATTGTAACTCCATGGAGCATGACAAGTGTCTATATCCACATCTTGAGTTTCTTACAGGTTTCAAAGCTTTTTTTAAATAAGCATCTCTCATGATCCCATGGATGTTGCCAAGTGTCCTCACTTATTTTGTAGTGGAACCTGCCACGTGTCAATTGTTGAAACTAGCAAAAAGTGATCAAAGAATAGAGGATTGAATTGAACCAAGGACCCAATTCAACAGCCAAAAAAGGAGGAATGATGAAGAAGGACCAAAAACATTCATGCATAAGATATGTTTCTAGAAGTAGACTGTTAGGTGGACATTGGAGGATACAAACATTCAATGGCGTGACCCATTTCTCTGCATTAAGAAAAGTAAATGGGCAAATACGCTCGATTCCAGCATATTTTCTTAACAGAATTTAATGCAACATGATGTGTTACTACTCCCAAGTATTTCTTGGAGGTATATATATTGGACTCTCTTATATCATTCTAGGGGATATCTCTCTCTCAGTTACTAGAAACAAAACTCTGCCCAAATTGAAAGGCATTACTGAGAGTTTGACCTCAGATTGTTCATCATATTTCTTTGTTTGAATTAGAAAACAAGTTACTTTTAGACTTTGTGTGGTTATAGCTTGTATCATTTTAGGAGATTGTTCTTATGTCTATTTCCTAAACGTATTCTTGTTTATGCAATTTAATAAGTAGAGATAGTAGAGGTGACAAAGAAGGTGTCCTGAAGCCAGTTACTTTTAGACTTTGTGTTGTCATAATTGTTTTTAGTATGTGTTTATTTTTTGTTTTTATGTAAAGAACCTTGGGATGACTTTGTGCCCTCATTGTTCTTCGTATTCCACTCTTTGGCAGTTGAGGTGGAGACTTTGTGCCTCATTTCATCCTGCTGTGTTACTATACCCTGTTATAGTTACTTGTCATCACCAAAAAGATTCCTTTTGTCTACTGAACAACACTTTTGAAAGAAGAGGAGTGTCTTCTATCATTTCATCAAGATTTCTCTTTTGATTGATTCACACCATCTCTGAGAAAAGAGAGATGGATGGTTTATCCTACCCTTGAGTGTTATTTTCTATATATATATATATATATATATATATATATATATATATATATATATATATATATATATATATATATATTTCTTGTATATTTATAGGGAACTTCCCCTTGATGAGAGGAGAGATTAGTCCCCTTTTGATGTGGTAAATGTACACATTTGGACAACCAATCTTCCTGATGTGGTTGATCAGACCTATTTTGTTTATCAGTACGCTGATTGACAAAATATTCACCCAACAGAGGGTAGGATATACTTTGCACCATCAAAGTTTGATTTAACACTCCATTTTCATAGGTATCTTGATTATGTGGATGATTATAAGGAAATCACTACTCGTAATATTGGACTAGCTTGTTCTGAAGAGGAATAATGGATCTAGAGGTGCTATTTATATTGGCATTTTGCATATTAGGTAGTTTAGAGTAAGTGAGATGGATTTAGGATTACATGCCACTTTGATAGGGGGTCCTATTGGGTTGAAAGGGTTGATTGAAGGGTTGGTAAGTCTTATATGTTATAATTGATTCTAATTGAGTGATCCTAACTCATTTCCAAATATATGCAATAATGATTTAACTTCATGTAGCTCACTTAGTAGTGTAGTTGATAGAATTGGTGAGATACTTACATTAGGGATGGGTGATACAATCGTCAAAGAAGGAAAGACAAAATGAATTATAGATGGGAGAATAGGGAACAAAGGCATAGGGGGTTAAGATGTAATTTTACCTACTTGGATCAGACAATTCTTTACATTCACAATAAACTCATACGTATCAGGTAATACTATGAATCCCATGGATTGGATCATCTTGTCCACATCACTATTTAGTGCTCTTAAAAAATAAAAAAATGTAGTATTAGGAGAAAGTTTTTCCAATGATGGAATAAGATCCCAAGTCTTATAGAATCTTAAGTTGAAGTCAACCATTTACTCATGTTGAGCTCCTTTAATGGTAGTGAGTTGCTCTATTAAATACATGTAGTCACTCTTCTCTTCAGACTGTCTACATATTTTAGCACCCAAATCATCCCAATTTTGGACATTACTATGATGCAAATCTTAGTAACACTAGAGTGCACTTCCTTTCAAATAAGATGCAAGGAGTTACACTATGATATTATCTTCATTTACATTGTGGACAAAGGAAATGTTAACACCATTTTTATGTGATCTGTAGGGGTAGTATATCTTTCTCCAATAAAGTAAGGGATGCTCTTAAGATTAGGTATTATAATATCATCTTCCTACAGGAGGGATAATGGGATACCTCCATTAAAGGGAATACAAGGTTTATTTATAAGAGCAACCATGAATGGGGTAGGTAATAGTTTTCCTCTAGGTGAAAAGAAATTCCAAATGGGTGAGTAAACTAAGCTCTAGAGGAAGACCATCTTGAATTATTGACTCTCTTGACATGGGATAAGGATGATTTAACTCTTATTAAAGATGAATATTTTATAAAATCAATACCTATTAAATATGATCTTATTTGTCTTGGTATATGGATGAATATTTGATATTTGCAAACCAAGAATACTTGTCATCAGATGTTCTATATATTTCTTTAAACACATGTTGAATAAGAATAGAACTAATCCTTAGTTAAATATTTGAATTGTGTCCCAATAGGAATGTCATAAACCATTATCATTTAAGATGTGTACCTATGTATATCTTAATGTGCATGGGTGATTGAATATGGGTGTAGGATGTGATCTCTTGGCATGGGGTACATAAGTGCTCAGTGAGGGGTGCAAGTGTATTTAAGGTTAACAATGTGTGTAGAAGATCCTATGTCTCATCACAACAATAAGAAAATCCCCAAGGCATGGGACTCTTGTTCCCCTTGGGATAAACATTTAGATAATATCAACTTCCTTAAAATCTAAGTGCACCTAGTTAGAAACAAGTGCATAGACCTATATAGAGAAAAAATGAAATATATAGCTAATGTTAACCTAATATTGTGAGAGTAAAAATGGGGAGAAAGGGTAAGAGGTTTGATGAAAGGTAAAATGGTGATGCAACAAGAGTAAAGTGATCACCTCACCCAGTTGATGAAATAATAAAACTAAGTAACTAAAACACACAACCTTCAAATTAGAAACCCATTATATAAGTGTTTTGTAAGAAGGTATGGGAACATAATGAAACTTTAGGAGGAATGATAAATGGTCCATAGATAACACCTAAACATACCCATGTATACATAATTTATGACCTATATAGGATTCCAATTCTACATGGAGGTGCGAAGGGAGTATAATAATGAAAGGGACAAACATACATAGATCAAGATCAACAATCACTAGTGCACATAGAACATAGAGCATGAAATAAATGTGATTCATTTATCATTAATTTTAATGTCTAAGCCAATATTACAAACTAAAATGGGTAGAGATTTCTTATACTGAGAAGAGGGCTCATGGAGGGTAGATTTTGGTAGCATTGCGGTTCCTAGAAATGTCAACCCTTTTACAATGAAATACCTAGGCTTTTATAGGAAATGAGAAGCCCATGGTTAATTGATTACAATCATAAAAATATATGATAAAGATATATAAATATCATGAATTCCAGACATAATCTTTTTGTAAATTAGACATGGATAGCTAAGGGTAACTAGGACTCTAATTGAGTCCTCAAGGAATGATGATGCATGCCTTGAATTTCAATCTGTCAGCTCAACCCAGTCTCCCATTTGTTTTGTAGCAACTAATATTTAATCATTAAATAACCTTAAATCAATTCAAAAGGTTTAATGTGTATGAATAAATCTATATATATCATGTAATTACTACTTTGGAAGATTTTGGACTAATTTTTCCACTTCTACTTTCAAATGTGTTCCCTATGGACTTCTATGCCATGCTTATCATTAAGACATTTCTTTATCCTATATGATTTGGTCATGATCTCATCATGCTAGTATCACTCATCTTTAATTTTTCTAGATGTATTAACATTAAGTTTTATATACTTGAGCTTAATTCAATTCACTATGGTTATTATAACATCCTTGAGAGTCATTTATCTCATAATCATATGATCATTGAGCCACTATGCTTTGATTATGTATGTCTTGTTTATGATAGCCTTGATAGTTAGACAATCCATAAATTTTATGCTTATGCACTGATAATGTGTCACCATTCCATTCATTTCCTCTTTTGTTACTTGGATGGGTCACCCCTTTAACTAATTGAGCCCCAACTGTAATCTATGGCCTTCATCTATCACCTCCCTATTTAATTTAGGGTCTAAAATGTGATTCTAGCAGTTGGGCCACATGGTAGATTCTTTTTTATCTACCACATCTTTGATATTTATCATTTGGGATCTATAGAGTGATAGTTGGTTTTCTCCTATTCACTGGGTAGTCTTAGCATTGTGTGTTTGGGGCTTGCCACCTCCACATAGATCCTTGTCACTCTTCCATTAATTCATTAAGTTTTAAAATGTAATGTTGGTTGTTCTTTCTATGGTTAAGTGGGGTTTCCCATGTGGAATAATCATACTTATGCTCTACTCTGACAAACCATTGGGCTTGTATAGAGCACCCTGGGGCTATGAACAAGTGAGATTTCACCAGGTGGTGTCATATAACTAACCCACTAGCCTGGAGGGTTTAAACTTGTATTGATGGTTTTAAGACATTGGGTCATCAGGAAACTTGTTAAAAATTAACTGTGTTGAAAGTCATTTTAAAAGGGCTCGAGACCATTGAGAGTTATGAATAATTATTATGTGGTATCATTTGATTGGACAAAACTCCTACTACAATTGAAAATCTAAAAATCAATAAAGAAGTCATTAGGAATGTCACATTGAATCTCATGACCTCTTGAAGCCATCACTCAAAAAAACCCCAAAATGGTTAAGTGTCGAAGAACTTTTTGGTGAAAATAGAGCTATTGGGAGACCAAAAGTCATAGATCTTCTAATCACATAACTTCAATTTAGGATTACATATGACTACATAGAATTAACTAAGTCTATAGAATCCTATGAGTGATACCAAATCCTTGAATGGACAAACATTACTCTTCCATGGTGACCTAAAATGGTGAACACACCCCATCTATAGATCAGACCATGTCTAAATATAATTGAATATTTATGAAGATGGTTCCCCCTATGTCAATTCAAATTTGATGATGTGGTTGAGAAATACCTCAATTCATGATTTGATCAAGTACTAGTGGGGTAAGTCCCCTCAAGTTTGTGACACCCTAATGTTTAAGATGACTAAAAAAATGACTCACATTAAATCTTGTCTCCATTCTTGGAATCAATCTTGCTTCAAAAATATTTTTCAAGAAATAACAAGAGTGAATGCTTAGATCAGGGTTATAAATCAGTTCATGTTCACCATATATGTGGATAAAAAAATTTATCACAAAGAAAAATCCCTAATGGTTGAGATAATAGAATTACACATGAGAGAAGAGGTTTTATGGAAATATAAGTCAAGATAACATTGGCTAAAGGAGGGAGACATAAATAAAACATTATTCCACAACTCCACATCAGAAAGAAGGTCAACTAAAAGTATCTCCAAAATCTAGAACCATGAGGGTCATGTTATTGAGACCAATTATACCATAAAAAGGAGGATATTGAATGATTCCATGATATGATTTGTAGTACTGAGGCCTTGAAGCTATTGGCCCAATCGAATAGTCTCAACACCATTCCCTGGCTTGTGATTTCCCAACATAATGAAAAGTTGATGGCTCCTTTTTAATTAGATATCAGGGTATTGATTTTATCTATGTTAAATGAGAAGTATCCAATCCTATATGTCTTACCAACATTTTTTTAGAGCTTCTAGGACATTTTTGGGGAGGAAGTGATCACCATGATGGAGTAATCTTGCCATAAGCAAAAAGTGGCCCCAAACATCAAATATAATTTTATCTCCTTAGTCGCTAAAGGTGAGTCCCAATATTATTATAGTGACTTTAGACCTATTTATAATTTTAGTATGGTGTATAATATCATTTATAAATCCATCTCTTTTTTCCTAAAACAAATTTTGGATAACTACATCTCCCATGAGTAAGGGGGTTTGTTACAGGCTGACAAATCTAAGATGGGATCCTTATCACTCATGAAATAGTGCAATATCTTCTTATAAACCATTGGAAAGAGATGAAACTAAAATTAGACATAAGTAAACCTTATGAATTTTTAAAATTTCACTTTTTAAACAAATTGTGATAATCGATTAATGTGATGGATATTTAGTTGTATTTCTAGCCCAAGGTTTTCTATTTTTATCAATGGTGAGTCAACATGTTTTTTTGAAGCATCTAAAGGATTGAGGTAGGGGGACCCCATATCCCATTTTCTCTTCATTCTCATGGCCTAAGCCTTGGTTATTTTAATCTCTAAGGCTCACTTTGAATATAGACTAAAATGGATCCAAGTATTAGCAAGCCTAAAAAAGTTCATCATTCATCAACTACAAAATCAAATAATCCATGGATCCTTCCTTTAATCCAGGATCCTAATTAAAATTGATATGTTAGATTCAAATTGGTATGCCCAAGGTTGGGGATTTTACTTGGTTGGAAACATAGAACAAAATTATCACTTTTGATAAACTTTGTGAAATTGAGGTGAAAGGGCCCTCCTATTGTTATTTTTGCATTGAGGAAGAAGATAATGTAAACCATATACTATTATCCTACACATTTGAATCCAAATGTTTTAACTTGATGTGTTCCAAGCTTGGTATGAGCTAGGCCCACCCATGTTTGCTCTTTTTAGCCTTTACCTCTTGCTCACCAAGGCCTATTAGGGCCACCTTCACAAGTCTTTGGTTTCCCTATCTGTCCATCTTGATCTAGATAGTATGGAAAGAGTGAAATCATAGGATTTTTGAAAAAAAAGTGAGTCATGTAAAGGAGGTCATTCATGGAGATGAGGTGGCCATGTCTAAAATTGGAACTACTTAATCTAAAATAATCAATGGGTCCTTGACTAGTTGGGATAAGAAAAATATTATGAGATGGTAATGACTTAAGTCTCCCCATGTTAATAGTCCAATAATATTAGCACATTCGTATTGCATGGTAGAAAGCTCAGTCTAAAATCCTCACCCTTAGGCTTCTTCAAGTTTAGTTTTTATGGAGCCATATGGAGCAACCCTAGTGCCTCAAGGGAGGTTGTATTATTAGATATTATGTTATCTCTCTAATCACAATATCCTCTCTTAAGTTGAGTGATGGTATAAATAATGAAGCTAAAGATCAATATTTAACTTTAGGTATTGATCTAATCATCCATTATAGTGTGGATAAGGTCATCTTAGAAAAAAAAATCAATGGTTATGATCCAGACACTCTACAAATGGGGGCCCTATGCCTAGAAAATTGAAACCATTTTGGGTCAGGTTTTGGACATTCACTTAGCTCATCTCACTACTACCAATAGGCTAATGTGGTAGAGAACATTTTGGCCAATCAAGGTATCACATAGTCTACTAAGCTCATCATGGATAACTCTTAGGAATCATGTTTAGAAGCTAATTGGGTGAGATATTAACGTTTCTAATTACCCATCCTAGTGTTACCTCATGGACATCATATCATCTATTGAAAATGAGGGGTGTTTTATTTCTAATCACAACATATCAATATGTGTCCTAAAATTGTGGGAGGTGATGAGAGGTGACCTACCAATTAATAAGAATAAAGTGCCTTTTGCCTACAAGGTTTGTCATTTAATAAACATAATTTAGTGTGGAATAGAGATTAGTGTGTTATCTTTGATAATGTGAGATGGAACATCTATTCCAAATCACCATTAGTGAGCCTTTGATTTTGTTCTCTACTTATAAGAGGGAAATGTCATTTGAAGGTAGTGTTAGGGAAATCAAGTTAAGAAGGTCTTCATGCTTTAATTTGGGATAGTTATGGAGGCAGCCAAAAAATTAGTGGGTATGGTTTTGCTAGAGACCCCTTATAAGGTTAATGTGAATGCATATATTTCCTCTTTTTTATTAACAATCTACTCTTACCTATAAAATACAAGGAACTAGTCAGGATGTGGTGGAGTGGTTAATTAAGCCTCTCTTCAGGGTCAATTAGAAAGAGGAAATTATATATTTTCTATCCAAGAGCATGATATATCTACCCCTCTTTTGGAAGGAGGTATATGAAATTATTCCCATATCAATCTCATGAAATCTATAACAAAGGATCTGTGTGGTTGTACCATATGTGAATGAGTTACATGGATGTCTCCACTCACAAGTTCTATTAGGACAAACATTCAGACCCTCAGATGTGAGTGCTCTACAAACCCCCTTACCTTTTTGCCAATACATCCTTGGAATGCACCATTATTGATGTGTTTTTTTTTGTCTCAACTTATGGAATGTATGTTTGAGGGTGGCATTATATGCCACCTCCAACATGGTTTAAGGTATAATGCATAGTGGAATGGAGTTGGCTTGCACTTGGTATGCATCCTCTTCATCAATGCGTACTTGAATTGATTTTAACTTGCATTATCATTGATTGGGTGGGTGTTTGGTGCCCTCTACTAAGGATGAACTAGACTTGGCCCCTTGATATAAATCAACTCATCTAGTTTTTGGTGATCATTTGGGTATTGTCCTATGGGAGGGTTAATTACTCTTTGTAATTTTTGTCAAATTTCCTTTGTGCCCATTTTTTTGGGTATGGATTTACTCTTATAGTCTCTGGTGGTATCTCTTACTTGTTAGTCTAGTTTTATTTTGTCTTGTCCTAGGTGTTAGTTCATTTTAATATGTTGTAGTTAGTTTTAATTAGTTTATTATTTTCCTATTGATCATTTTTTATAAAGACCCATCTCTTGTGTATCTTTCTGAGTCATGGATTTTTTGTGTTATTGGTTCATCCTTTAATATAATGGGTAAGGGATCTTTAACCCTCAATTATCTATTAAAAAAAGTAGTATTTCATTGTAATATTTGTATGTTAGTTTTTTTATTGTTAATTAAGTGGGTGGATTTTTCATTATTAAAATCACTTGATCATAAGAGTTCCAATTATAAAACAAGGACTAAAGATTATTTCATAAATTTGATGGTCAACCATACCTATCATGATTTTTTATGATGATTATTTATTCAACATTACCTTTCAAATGTTAATATAGTTTATATTAGAATAAAAAAATATTAAAATAATATATTCATTATAATTTTTAATAATGTTTTACGATCTTTCTAAAATTTTACCTTGCATCTAATATCATCTCCTGAAAAAATTAATTGTATCTCTAGACTAAAAACATAAATATTGACTGTACAACCATCAAAATTAGGTCCTTATGGGATGCTTCTTCCCAATAGTGTACTACTCTACTAAGGTATCCTTCTAATAACATACCATAACTAAATCACTAACAATAATACTTGAATTTTTGTCCCACAACTAATTTTAGCTTAGGAAAAATAGTGTGTGGTTGTAACACAAATAAAAATTATTAATGGAATATGAGTCTAGAAACATTACCATATTTTAGGCTTGTTATTTATTCTCCATCATCTCATCTAGATCTTCCTTTTTATATATTAGAAATTTATATTTTTTCCTTCTCCATGGCTAGGACAACACATCCTTAGAGATCAATAGCCTCCTGTCTAGCTGCACATCTGACTTCAATTCAAAGTACTCCATTCTTAGCCTATCTGGGAAGCAAAGAACACTCTTATAGAAGCTGTGGAAAAAGCTCAAAATAAATCAACAAATCCCTAAGTAGTGACATTATCATAAAATCTTAGATCTTCCTACAACATGGCTTATGTTTAAACTCTTATCCCTTTTTAATTACATGTGTGCTTCTAATATCAACTACCTCCCTCAACCCATGTTTCTGAAATTTATTTTGCATAACAATCACTTATGTAGTGAAACTCTACCTTACATAGTTGATTTGTATCCATGATGTGAATGTACTTATATCTTTTGTATAAGTGTGTTACCAATGCCAATTTATCCTTATTTTCTATGTTGATTTCTACAACATGCTCCTTAATACTTAAGTTTCAATGAACTTACATGTTATCCTATATAAGTGACCCCATACGAGCACTTAATTCTATATACAAAACTTATTAAAATTGTTTTCATATAGTCCTTTTCCTAAATTAAAGATTTTCTCAACTTATTTTTTTTCAATAAAATTTATCTTGATGTTTTATCTCTTAAATATTTTGGAAATCTTATTCCATACTTCTTCAACCAAGCCCATTGTTGTATTATCTCGTCTATTGTTTTTTATTCCCTTCCCTTTCTTGTTTGGGTGCCCTTCAATATACTTACCCTAATAACATTTCTTAAAATCCCTATTTGATTCTCACTTTCTTTAAGTGTTCATCATCATAAATCCTAAAATCTCTAGTGGCTAGAGTTTTCAAAACTCTTATTTTTGTGTTCTTTGATGATTTTAAAATTGTGTAAATAAAGGTTTGCATGGATGATTTTTTTAAAAACCATTAAAACTAGAAAAAACATTTAAATTTTAGGATAAGAGGGCATATAAGAAAGGTACACTGATTTTTACCTCAACCTCGATAAATTTTATAGTCTCAACAAAATTATTGATGTGGAAACGGATGCCCTCTAATTTTTCTTTACTATGTTTCCAACATAAATTATTTTTATCAACATATATATTCCACCATTTGGGGTTTAGTAGAAAATAATTGAGATTCCTCTCTTTAAATTTCTTCATGAAGACATTAGTGAATGCCATTGCTAGAAGATAACCTATCACCATTCCTTCAATTTACTCTAAAAATTGTTAAAAATGTGGACCTCACACAAAAATATATCAATTATATGAAGACTCACTAAAAATTTTACACAATACAAGGATTAACACATATAAGTGGTGATTATCATATCAAATAACTCCCTCAAGTTCTACTTGTTATAATTTTTTCCCATGACAATCACCTTGGTATATTCAATGTGAATGTCATGTTAGGTTTTGTACAAGTGTTTTTATATCAATGATTTGTGTTTCTTCTTTATGGTGATATATAAAACATTATCGTTGATCTAGTATTGATGGATCTACTTTCTCCCTTATATAAGGGACCCCATATGAGCATTTAGTTCTATATACACCATTTTTGAAAATCACTTATATATGGTTCTTTGTCTAGTTTAAATATTTTTTCAATGTGTTTTTTGGAATAATGTGGTCTTAATATTTTATATCCTAAAGATATTGTAAATAATATTTGATACTCCTATAATATAATTTATAAATTCATTATGTCCCATTGTTTTACCATCCCCCTTCTAATTCTTTTTAGGCCCTTCTCTTTCATGTCTTAGAGCCCTTCAATTTCATTACCCCTATAACACATCATCTTAAAATCTCTTTTGTATCTTATATTTCTAGCTCTAAATACTCATCATCATTAATTCTAAAAGGTCCTAATGGCTTAGGTCCTAGAAACTCCCACTTTTGTGCTAGTTGATGATATTATGAAGCATGAAAACAAAGGTATTTGTAGGTAGGTACATTTTTCTTACACCACCTAAACTAGAGAACCATCTAACTTGTAGGATAGGAAGGCATCTAAGAAGGGTATACTACTTTTTTCATCAACCTACTTGGTAAATTTAATAATCTAAACCAATTTCTTGTTGTGTGGATGGATTTATTCTACTTTGTCTCTATTATTCCTCCAACATAATTTATTTTCATCTACATATTTGTTCTATCACCTTTGGTTCAATAAAAAATAAGTGGAAACCCCTTCTTAAAATTTATTCTTGAAGAGTTTAGCCCCCTATATTGATAGATGAGAACCTATCCTAATTTATTCAATTTATTTGAATTTTTTTAATAACGTGGACCTTGCATAAAAACTACCAATGATATGCAAATTAATTATAAATTTTATACTTGATATTAAAATAACACATTTAAATCAAAAATAATCTTTGAGCAATAAATACATAGAATATAATCAACATAGGTCAAAGTTGTGGATCCTTATGAGGCCCTCAAATGCCATAAAAATGGGTTCCTTAAGTAGTTTTTTAGGTCAACCTTGATAACTTGGGGTGTTTAGGAATCACATGACAAGGAAAATTTTCCTTAGTTATTTTGACGTAGCAAATTTTTGATGATGAATTTTGGCAGATGAGTGGTGTTGCACTAAGATGTTGGTGTTATGTAGGTGGTTTGTGAGTGTTATAAATAAATTCATCTCAATTCCTTAGTAGTGATATTAGTTCTATGTAAATAGAGTTGGGAAGGGTGAACTCAAGGACACATAAGGACTTGAACTAGTTTCTTAGGATTCAAGTGAGCTAGTTTGGGTTTTGGGTTAGGTTGGTCTCTAGGACTCCCTCCCATCCTTTCCCTTATTAAAATTTAAACATTTTTCAAGAATAATTTAAGAAAAAATATTTAAATTGAAATTTATATTATAAAAAATAAAACTAAATAAAACTTGTTTAGAGACTAGCTCTAAGCAACCATTAATGGTCATGAGAGGTTTGGAGGTAAAAAAGGTTGAATTATATTTTTAAATTTTTTAAACTTAAAAAAATAGATAAACTTATTTTTTTATAAAAATAGAATTTTTAGAATCAAATATTATGGAGAGGTCATTAATGATTATTGTGATATTTTTTTTCCTTTTTCCCTTATTATACGTGACAAATCCTTGTACTTCATATTAAAGTTTTGAAATGTTGGGGGAAACATCTACCTAGAAAAAATTTAAGCAAGTTAAAAAAAATCTCTATAAAGTTTGAAATAGTTGGGAGGCTCCATTAGTGGAGGCCATCCAAGGGCTTGGGGGATACGTGAGTATTTATGAACTAGTTCCTCTTTTAGAGGATATTTATGGATTATATAGTACTTTAGTATTGTACACTTGGAAAAACATAGACATTGGTTATTCCTTTCAGTTCTATAAATTTCCTACTTCTACAAGTCTTACATTTGCTCTATCTTGTACCCCTTAACCTATCTCTTTATTTGACTAATGTTATGTTGATGACCAAGGCATTTTATCTTGACTAGAATGCTTAAAATGTACTTATCTTCCACCTATGCAAGTTCTAAGCCTTTACCTATTGTATTAGTCCATGCACACTAACATTCAAGATAGACACTAGTGTCTATGTTAGTATCTTGACTTGATGCAAGTATCCGATGCCCTAAATTCATAAAATTTACAAATTAAATGTATCATAATGGTTATCCTATGTGATTTAATGGGAGTTAATTATCCAAAGGGATTGATGTAAATACAAGATCAACCCTCATTCATTCCTCACATGGGAAATACCTAGAAAAACATAAGGCAACCTATCAAAAGCATTAAATCAAGCATTCAACTGAGCAAAGCTTCCCTATTTTCTCCTATTCTCATATCATTCATAGGGACAACACATACATAGGTCTAAAGTACTGAAGGTGTAACACAAGAGCCTAATTTTTCAAGTTACAAGCTAGATCTATGTTGTACTTTCTTGCTATGGTCATATAAAATGTGAAAATTGGTGGTTTGAGTGTGGATTGTGACACGCAACCCATAGGTCCCTCTTGCATGCTCTCATGACCCTTCTAGATACTTTTTTTCTTATTCCTAGTCATCCATAAACTTTTGAGACCTGATTCCAGCTCAGCCAAGCTACATTTCCTATGATGGTTTCACCCCCTAGGTCTCACACCTGTAAGACAATAGCACCCAACTTGAACTATATCACCAAATTCTAGGGTGCCCATTTTTGGTGCTCTTGTCTAATTGTATTTTTGACTCAAATGGTCACTTCCTTCTTGTTCCTATCCTTCTTCTTGTTGGCCTAATGCAAATACATTTGACCCATGACCAACATATCTCTATAAAATCACATTTAAAGTTTATTTAGAAGTGGTTGGAAAATATTAAAAAGGCAAGCAAAAATACAAGCAATACCATTGAGGCAAAATTTCCTATTCTCTACATATAACCATCCAATACAGCTAACCATCAAGCACACCTAGTTTAGCATTTTTTCATCTTCATAACACTATTGCATAAAGAACATCAAGTGGGAGAACTACCAATATAGCTACAAGATTATCCAAATCCTCACATCAATCCCTAACCACCTCAAGCACACCTAGTTTAGCATTTTTTCATCTTCATAACACTTTTTCATAAAGAACATCAAGTGGGAGAACTACATATGGATTGATCCCTCTTTAGAGTATTAGTATGTAGGTAACGTGCCCACATAAGTGGTGTGGATACATGTTCAGTTCTTACACACACTAACCCCCCCTGCACCCCCCCCCCCCCGCCCACTTATTTTTGAAAATTGATCAAAAGCATAATGAAGTTTAAGATTTGAAGACTAAATTAACTCTATAAAGAGTTTTTTAGACCTTCCATAATCAAAATTTTTCAAGCAAGCTCACATAAGGACAATGAATAGAGCCCATAAAACTCAAGTCTCTAAGACAATAGTGATAAAAGAGGACTATAGTGCCAAACCCTAGGGTATCCTATTTTGGTGATCCTATCCTTTTATAAAATGAAAGCTATATCTTGATTTAAAACACTATCCCAATCCTACACAATAAATTGTAGATCCTATCTTAGTTGTTTCATCTAATTTTCAACTAAGTCTTACTTTCTTCACATTGATTACTATTTATAGAAAGGTTAAAAATATAGTTAAATTAAAAATTAGTAACTAAATTATTGCAATATTATTTACTGTTTTAGTCATTTTAGACCCTTAACTAAATTAGGAATAAGACTCCAATATTACCAAATAAGTTAAATCATTTGGTGAACCCGACTTACTTCATTTGCACACAAAACCCTAGAAACCCTAGTGTAAATTCCTTGCTAATTTATATATATATATATATATATATATATATATATATATATATATATATATATATATATATATCATTTAATTTTTTTCATTTCATATTTAAATCAAAATTTCCATTTTATTTTTAAAATTTACCTTAGTAATTTTTAAAATTATTTCTTTTAAACCGTAGTTGCCTATACTAGGTCCCAGTATTTTTCTCGAACCATTTTCCCTGCATATTCCACTCATAGAACAATTTAATTTTTCTTGAATATTTAAATCATAATTTTACATTTAAATTTTTTAATTTACCTTAATAATTTTAAAATTAATTTCATTCAAACCCTAGTTGCCTATACTAGGTCTTGATATTTTT
Organism: Torreya grandis; assembly: GCA_037957365.1. Lineage (NCBI taxonomy): Eukaryota > Viridiplantae > Streptophyta > Pinopsida > Cupressales > Taxaceae > Torreya > Torreya grandis. The sequence goes on along the minus strand of JARHVA010000537.1, from coordinate 3,413,532 downwards.
TCAGCATTTTTCTTGAATATTTAAATCATAATTTTACATTTAAATTTTTAAATTTACCTTAGTAATTTTAAAAATAATTTCATTAAAACCCTAGTTGCCTATACAAGGTGCCAGTAATTTTTTAGCATTTTTTCAATTTTTCCTAAGTATTTAAATCAAAATTTTACATTTAAATTATAAAATTTACCTTAGTAATTTTAAAAATAATTTCATTCAAACCGTAGTTGCCTATACCAGGTCCCAGTATTTTTTCAACATTTTTTTAATATTTTTTGAATATTTAAATCATAATTTTACATTTTAAATTTTAAATTTACCATAATAACTTTAAAAATAATTTCATTCAAACCCTATTTTCATATACTAGGTCTTGGTATTTTTCAAGTATTTTTCTAATTTTTTCCTGAATATTTAAATCATAATTGCACTTTTAATTTTTTAAAATTACCATAGTAATTTTCTTTCAAACCCTAGTTGAATTTACCAGGTCCCTTTGTATTTGAGGTATCACCTTGCAAACTTTTTTACATAAAAAATTACAAATAGATCTTACTCCTTTCACAACATTTCTTGAAAATAATAAGGAATTCATATTTTGTCATATCATATATATGAATGATGAAGTTTACCATATGTTAATGCAAAACTTCATTCTTTCCCTTTCATGCTTACTTTTCATAATATGGGATGACATTAAGAAAGTTATTGTTAAACATATTAAGATCCCTTTCCTTCAAAGCAATGTTTACTTTTCTTTAATACAAGGTTTCCTTACATACTTTCTATCTCTCATATGGAAATTTTTTCAAGTTTATCTTGCTAAACATATTAGAAATATCATATCACATGTCAAAAAAAATATGTATTAGTTCACAATTCCATGCTCTCTATCCCTTGCTTTCTATCTGTCATATGATTTTTTTTTCAATTTTATCTTGCTAAACATATTAGAAATATCATATCACAAGTCAAAGGTTTTTATGCATCAATACACAATGCCATGCTCTCTATCTTTTGATTGATATCTGTCATATGGATTGATATTTATAAACATATTGTTATACAACTTATAATTCCAATTTCATGCATTTCATTCCACATACATGATTTCTACCTAGATGCATATAACCCATTAGCTAATTTTAAATATTTGCCTATCACTACTAGACACAAGAAAGAACTTCCTTCTCCTTCTCTCCCACAAGAGGGTGATAGCTAATTTCCATCTAACCATTTCCATGCTATTACCCCTCCAAAAGGTGAGACATATTATACTATTATTTCTAATGCATACATTTAGCCTATAACTTCTTCAAACCCTCTTCAACATATGTGCTTGCATGTTCAATTAGAAGCACATAAGGTTTGCACTTGTGAGACTCTAAGGGATCAAATCACTAGTATGAGAAGGTTAATTTCATATTTACAAACATAGAATCAACTATTATGTGAAAATTTCACAACATTGTAAAATTAGATTATACAAAAGCCTCAAAGGCACCCTAGTGCTAATCATGTATATGCACCTTCACCTAGATAATTGGTTGCAAGAAATGTTACATATCAGAAAAAAAATCACGAAAAAGTAACTTTAAAACTAGTGATTCAAAAAGCATTCAAATATCAAATAAGAGTTCAAGTGAGGTACTAAGGGAAATGATTAAATCTAAGTTCATCAAACTACTTCCTCTACATCCAATGAGAAGATCTAGATATTATTGTGCATATCATAGAATGCATGGGAATTAAATAGATTCTTGTTTTACATTAAAAAACATATACAAAAGATAATTACTATGAGGACCTTATAAAAGGTAAATTAGACAAGCAATCCATAATGACATAGGAACACATTCACAAAGGGTCAAATTCAAAAATATTATAAAAGTGGTTTCTAAAGTATAACTTAGAATAATAAAATGATAAAAAAACAAAATCAAAGTAAAAAATAGTACCATAATCACATGAAATCATGAAAAAGATGCAAATCTAACTCTCCAAAATGAGGCTTAAATGTCAAAGCTATATGGGTTTGGTCAAAAATATCTACAATATTTTGATTATCAAGGACAAGGGTTGGGAAAGCATGCTCAAGGCATCACTACTCCTATTCTAGCATTTGATAATATTAGTCACCAAATGTTTGGGATTTATTGAACATCTTAAGTCAAATCATTCAAAGACACAATTTATCAATAGAAAAGATATAGATCTAACAAAATTCAACACTAGCATTCCATTGGTTCAAAATCAATATGATAATGATGAGTGGAAAAATAAAAGTTATTATGATTTCTAATATACTAACAATGATATCTAAATATTTAAAGTCATATTCATAGCCATTCCCTAATGTTTCACAATCACAACTGATTCCTTTGTTTGATACAAGACACCATGGTAGGGAGTCTCTTATAAGACTCATCGGTTAGTATCATTTCTTCTCAGTATTTCTTGTAAATAATTTTTCAAAATTACTTGTATATAGATTCTTTTCAATCTCTTATACATAGTCTCCTAATACTTGATTGTATATAGTTTATACCAAAAATAATACAAAATTTAAAAAATATCAAAAACATTTAAATATGTCAAACATATAAAAAAAATCAAATATATCAAAAATAAAAAAAATACAAAATTTCAAAATACAAAAACATTCAAATATTCAAAAACACAAAAACATTTCAATTATTCACATTTTCCATGCTTTATATTTCTACTACTATGCTAGACTTACATTTTATTGATCTATGTTATTGTTTGTCGATCTATCTACATTACGTTCTTCACATGATCTTCTTTGAGTGTGTGTAGTGACATCTAGACCATTGATTGCTTCACTCTACCCATTGAAAGGGCATCCTAATTCATGCATTCGAGAAACACATTGATATATCTACCCACTAGGGGCACCTCCTACATGACTACACCATCTAGGTTATGTCATTCCTACACCACACACTTTATTTATCATGTTGATATACACTACTTACTAGTTTACATAGTTTACTCTATCAGCACTCACTAGTATATAACACTTATGTATTTCTTAGCATATACCTAGTTTTCTACTACATGTCTTGTGCACTTTCACTTCTTGCTTTGATTAGTTAAAATTGATTGTATTTCCAACATTTACATGATTTTCTTTCTTGCTTTACATAGCTAGATGTGATTGCATTTATCAATTCTAGTTTTGTCTCTTGTATGTGCCTTAGGACATTTGCTAATGTCCTTTGCTTCTATTATTTTGTGTGCCTTAGGACATTTTCCATTGTCCTTTACTTGTACTCTTATATGTGCTTGTGGTCCTTGTGCCAACCTTGCTTGTTTCAATTGTATGTGTATGTGGAATTTGAATATGCCTTGTATGCTTGCTTTCTAGTTTGAGTGACATGTGCCCATGTCCCTTATTTGATTTACCCCTTGGCCACTCTTGTATGCTTCTTTCTTCTTTCTTTGTGTGCTTTTTGCTTGATTGATTTTTAATTTTTTGCAAGTCCATGATCCATATCATACATTATCTTATTTTATTAGATGTCATGACGGACATCATGCTCCATCCATCCTTGACAACTAACAACTAAAAACTAACCAAACTTCTAATTCCAATTCTAATTCATTATATTACACATGCTATTACATTGTTATATCTATATAGGCATACCCCTGTTGGTTTAACAATATCCATTACAAACCATGTTATATCTTGAGATATATTGTTGATTATCTTTGCTATATCATGTATTTTTTAGCATTACACACTTTTAGATATCTTTCTTATGAGGGTAGTCATTACAAGGTCTTCATTCCTACCCTCAAAATAGAGGGGGGAAATAGGGGTTTTGTCATAGAGATCATAGCTCCTATCGGTTAAAACTTAGCTTTCAAAATACCCAAAATAGTATCCAAACTTCAAACTAGGCAAAACAAATCAAGTAGATAGTGAAAATTATAAAATATTCTTCAAAGTCATCATAGGATAAGAGAACTAAAATTAGACTAGAGTGTTAAACAATAGGGTGTCCAATTTTATCTCTCCTATCTAAATAGTAAGAAAACTAGATTTTATAGAAATAGATAGAAAAGTAAGTACAATTACAATTTTATCAACAACAATTTAGTTTAGAATAAGTAGTTCTAGTATAGTTTTCTTAAAGAATCTAGATATAGGGGCATCATGTGTGGCATGATGGCTCTCACTTCTAGTTTTAGATTAGATAGTTGGTATAACTTATAGATCAAAATCCATGTTTTAGACACCAGTGATTAGGAGCAATGTGCATGGCACATTTGACTTCTTTTATTTCTAAGTTCAGTACATTACCCAGGTATTATTAGTAGTTATGTGCCTTATTCTATCTATAGGTGGTTGGCATCACTTTCGAGTGGCTTCCACATAAGCCTATTATGCATTTTTAGAGTGGCTTTCATACAAGCCAAATCTTCACCTTTTTGAGTGGCCAAGAGTGGCCCAATTTCAACACACATTTGGTTATCCATGCTACATTGTCAGATTAAAAAACATTCATGGGATTTAGGAGCCATCTCATATGACACACATTTCATACCAATATTATTTCATAGATTTACTTCATAGGGAAATGATGGAGCCAAAGGATTGACTAGCCTTTGTATTATTCTGCCACCTACTTAGAGGGATCAGACACACTATCCAAACATCAATTAACACACACATGATCACATACCTTCACTTAGTAGGTGATGATGGTGCCAAAGGGCCATTTTTTGCATTCTTGATCCACTCTTGGGAAATTGAGCACTCATCTCCATTTGTAACATTAATTTTGGTACAACACATAACTAACACATACCCAATAGATATCCAACATCACTCAACATCACAACAAGTTTTATATTGGTTTACATACCTGGTGAGGTGTATTTGTTCCTTTATCTTACTCTCTCTTTTATCTAGATTTTGTATGATCTTATTTTAGATATATAATATCTAGTAAGAATTGATTTATTCCCAATTTTCTCTTATATATATACACTTCACAATGTACTTTCTTTATGCACACCCAACATCACACAGCTTCATGAGCTTCACCCTTGCAGGTAAGTTTAGGTACGCTTTCTATTTTTAATTTATCATATTATTTCACTTTATTATATCACTAGAATAAAGGGGGGAAATGTAGTCATATAAAATGTGAAAATTGGTGGCTTGAGTGTGGCTTGTGACTCCTAACCCATAGGTCCCTCTTACATTCTCTCATGACCCTTCTCGACACCCTTTTGCCTATTCCTTGTCATTCATAAACTTTCAAGACTTGATTCTAGCTCAGTCAGGATAAATTTCCTATGATAATTCCATCCTCCCAAGTCCCACACCTATAGAACAATATTTCCCAACTTGGACTATAACATTGGACCCCAAAGTGTCTATTTTCAATGCTCTTATTGAATTGTAGTTTTAGCTCTAATGGTCACTTCCTTCCAATTCATATCCTTCTTCTTATTATCTTAACATGAATACATTCAACCCATGAACAACATATCTCTAAAAAATCCCATTTGAATATCATTTAGAAGTGGTTGGAAAATATTAAAAAAGCAAGCAAGAATACAAGCAAGACTATTGAAGAAAACTTTCTTATTCTCTACATGCAATCATCCATTGCAGCTAAAAGCACATACAAATCCTCACACCAGTCCTTAACCACGTCAAGCACATCTAATTTAGAATTTTTTCATATTCATAACATTATTACACAAAGCACATCAAGTGGGATAACTACATATGTCTTAATCCCTCTTCAGAGTATTGGTATGTAGGCAACATGCCTATACAAGGGCTATGAATACATGTTTAGTACATCTTACACACACTAACCCCCCATTATTTACCAAGATTGATCAAAATCATAATTAAGTCTAGGATTTTAAGAATAAATCATCTGTATAATGTGTTTTATACACCTTTAATAGTCAAAATTTCATAGGCAGGCTCACATAGAGACAACAAAGAAACCCAAAAAACTCAGGTGTCTAGGACAACAATGGTAGAAGAGTAATATATCACCAGACCCTAAGGTGTCAAATTTTGGTGCTATTATCCTTTCATAAAACAAAATTTAGATCCTAATTTGTGACATTGTCCTAGTCTTGCATAACGAATTCTGGATCCTATCTCAGTCATTTCATCAGATTTTCAGCTGTCTTATTTTATTCATATTTATTACTATTTATAGAAAGGTTAAAAATATAGTTGAATTATACAAATAAATATCTAAATTATTTAAATATTATTTATTAATTTATTCAACTCAAATCCTTAACTAAATTAGTAATAAGACTCCAATATTCCAAAATAAGTTAAATCACTTACCACATATTGCATGATTCACACAGAAACCAATATATGGGGGAGAACTACATAATTCTAAGGCTCACTGTAGAGTAAAGGATATATAGGTATTTTATATTATAAGTGATGTCTATGGGGTAGTTTGAAACCACGTTCCCACAAACCCAATTTTCTCCAAGGTCACTATAAAGATGAATAACTAGGATTTTTATAATTTCATGAGTGAAAGTCCATGACTAGATCTAAATGCACTAGAGAGTAGTTAAAGATAAACACATAATCATCTAGGTGATCATATCATTTTTCGATAAGTATTTCATATAGGACACCTGTGTAAAACCTAGATAGTAGTGTTGATGCAATCATCTTAGGTGCTTTCTATGTTAGCATATATATAAGAAATTTAACTAATATATATATATATATATATATATATATATATATCTCTGTCAAGATCTCTAGAATCATCAGATCCAAAATTTGATGATTGTTACAGAATCTTCTTCTAGTTTGTTTCCTAGCGATTCTAGATCTAGCATTTTGTTAGCATCAGAACTAGTTAAGTATATTACTTCCTTGTCATTTATACACATAGCTTAGTTGTGCTTTCTATATTTAGCATATTCTCAACATAATAAATTTAACATGTGTGTGTGTGTGTGTGTGTGTGTGTGTGTGTGTGTGTGTGTGTGTGTGTGTGTGTGTGTGTGTGTGTGTGTGTGTGTGTGTGTTAAATTTCTTAATATATGCATATAGAAAGCACAACTTATGTGTAATTTTATATATATATATATTTATATATAATTTTTAATACCCAATTGGCCTACTTTATATCATATTATCACCCTTGTGCATTATCATTGTGCCCTATCATTTCTACATACCCATTGAATAGTAATCTAGGGCTAACTCCAAGCACCATAGATTCTATTTTTGGGTTGAATATTTGGTGACCCTGATCTTTAAACATCAAACCCTAACTCAATTAGTATTTTTTATATTTTTTCCTTGATTGTTGTACTTTGTTGTAAATTTTAAATTTTTCATTTGTGAAGCAATGGAAAATGTTAATGAAAAAAACATGATTCCAAATGGAAGATAAAGAAGCATTGATTACTCATCTCAATAATAATAATAATAATAATAATAGCTTAATGGATGCATTATTTTATGCTACAAGAGATGAAATAAGTAAACATGATAAAACTAAGGCTATTTCACCTATTGATGCTAAGTCTGTAAAAGGTACTACAACTAATTCCATACCAATAAATTAACCTACATATAATGGAAGCATATATTATGTCTTCTAACCTTTATTTTATAAACCTACTATTTTACATCTACCATGAAATTACCAATTATTTCAACACAAATACAAGTTTCAATACTTATTACTACTCAAACCATACTTACATCCCCTTGATGACTACTCAAATTTCTAATCAAAATCCAACTGGGTCTACTATTCAATCACTCCTTCAAGTTATCAAGACCTTAGATGACAAAGTTACAAACATTAAACAAAATGCTTTAAAATATCCTCATGTTATTGGTTCACAAGATGTGTTGCATAAACCTCTTACACTTGAGATATCTTTTCACCCTTTGCCAACTAATTTTTTTGCACCTAAGCTCACATTTAATGATGGAAAGGGTGATTATGAACATCTTTTATCCTTTTATGCTACATTCCTTGATTATGCCTCCAATGATAAATATTTGGCCACATTATTTCCAATAAGTCTTAAGGATTATGCTTTGAGGTGGTTTATCATTTACCTCTCCAATCCAAAAAAGCATTCAAACCTCTTACAAACCAATTTTTAATACACATTTCCATTAATATTTCTAAAAAGATTTCATATGCTCAAATTTACAAAATTAAACAAGGAATAAATGAACCAATTGATGAATATGTCTTGAGATATAAGATAATGCGGGATAAAATGACCAATCCTATGGTAGACAAAGAGTTGCAAGGTATATTTAAGAAAAGTTACCTTACTCGTTTACATGAGTCCATTGTCTCTAAGAAGTTCAAATATTTTGATGACTTATGCCATGATTTATGAGACTATAAAATGAAACTTATTTCATTGAATAAACTCAAGTATGAACTAAACACACCAATTACATCTACATCTATTACCAAATTTAAAACCAAATCAATTTATAAATTAAAACCCCTTGAGTCTAAAAGGGAAACAATCAACATGGTTAACATAGTTTCATAACAATTTAATTGACTTGTTTTATCCAATGAACCAAGGAGATAGTTCTCCTATTTACCTTAGTACCCAAATAAATTACTCATGCGATTACTAGAGTGTCAACTTATATCTCTCTCTCATCCTATCAAGGTTGATATGAGTTAAACTCTACCCAAAAGATATGATTTAAATGCTTATTATGATTATTATTAAGGACTAGGGCATTATACAAACATATGATTTATCTTGAATCACAATATCTAAGATCTTATCGATGACCAAATTCTTGCATTTGATGATCCTCCAAAGGAATCAGATTCACAACCTAGTGATCACTAGAAATAGAAAATCATTAACAATCCTTTGCAAGACCATTCTAAAAAAGAAAAAAGAGTGAAAATGGCATATAATTCACATCCCCCTCCATCATATTATGGGCATCCACTAGATGGGATTATTGTTACTTAAATGTGACATATACCTCATATATTTTATAAACCCTCTATTACTTTCAATGACAGTGAGATTAAAGACAATGACTCTAATCTTCATTATTTAGTCACTTACGATGTACCTTGATGAACACCCTATACGTAGTGTTATGATTGATAATAGTGCAAGTGATAATGTTTACATAATGAAATTACTTACACACATGGGTTATACTAATCATGATTTACATTCTTCTACTAGATTAGTTAGAGTATTTGATGGGACCTCTTAGAAGTTTCTTGGTGAGATTGACCTACCTTTATAGGAAGGTCTCACACATGTGGTTACTACCTTTTAATTTATACCTTTTATGGGTATTTTTGATATATTATTGGGAAGACCTTGGATCCATAAACTAAAATTAGTACCTTATATAGTGCATCCTTATGAGAATCCTCTTGAATAAGATAAACCTAGACCTAGATAGTTAATTACCAAGCATAGTAATGTTAATTCATCATAAAAGGGTAAGTAATAGGCAATCACCTTTACTAGGTAGCCAATACATGAGGGACATGTTGATGCTTTTAAATGTACCATAGGTGACTTTAGTGTTAATAAAAGCCACTCATTTTAGAATTTAGAGCACGCGTTGTAAGTATTTGGCAATTAGGATGCCTATGGTGAAATAACAATAGAGAAAAGTAGATTGTTACACAATATTTATATTATTTGATAGTTGGGAGCCACCTTGGTTCATCCCTTGCCACTCTTGATGAATCCTTAGCCAAAGGTTGATGTCATTCTAAAATAAATGGATATTAACATTGAAATCTAAAATATAGTGAAGATCTTTGTAAAAAAAGAGAAAAGAGGTGAGGGTAAGGCAGAAAGGAAACAAATTTAATTGAAAGTCTTTACCTCAAACATTATCACAAAGTTTTAATTCCCTAAACATACACCTAAACTAATTTATAATGTAAAATAGCTAATGCTCAATTTTCATTACAAACCAGGCTGATTTCTGAGGATGAATTGAATTTACAAGTAAGAATCAAGTGTACTTTTAATATTTTGTTACTACATATAAATAGAGAATGCACATCTTTGATGTAGAAAAAAATAAAGTAAATAAACTCAATATCTTTTCAACTAACCTAGCATAACACAGATTAGCAACCTTGTAAATGAGAAAATGTAGTTTAGGAATTAAATAAAACATTCAAATTCAAGATCTAGACAAAGAGTTGAGAGAAAAGCTAACAACTATCAACACAACAAGATGGAAAATATTTATATAATTCCTTATCTTTATTAATTGGTGTGAGTATACAATTTTTCTCAAAAATCTCTCCATTTACATAATGGTAACACTACCTATTTAAATAAAACATAGGCAGTGTACTGGTCAGTTCTCAAGATACATATGCTTACATTAAGGACAATTATACTTGTATGAAAATTATATTATAAACATGACCTTCTACATTGAACTGACCTAAAACTATAAATACTAACAAAATAACATATATTTATATAATAGAATATTCCATGTTTACAAAATATATGCAAAATTATAATATATAGAATCTTCTATTGTGTTGGTGGTGGGCCTCCTAACTATCTTTGCTATAGGATGTTCTTAGACTTAGTATGTTGTTCATTGATCATCTCAAGATCTACTACAGGCTTCGTTAAACTTCCCTCTTCTTGATCTACTAGTTTGTCAAATTCTTTGTCATTTCTTCAACATGGCCTCCTTGATGCTCCAGGCCTCTATTATTCACTCACCTAAACAAAAGATGAGATACATTATCCTACAGTTATCATCACTAGATTGGCCATGGATTCTCCCTATTATATTATTGATGGTGAGAGTGGCTTTTTGTTTAAAATCTTCATCATCAATCAAAACCATAGCAGTGGGTTGTGAAGGCTCTATTAACATTATTCCCAAAAGTTTCTCAATCCTGTTGATCAAAGCTTCATCTTCCCTTATGATTTTAATGGCATTGTTGTGTCATATGCTTAAATCATGCACCTTATCAACAATAATGCCTAGGATTACACTTAAGTGTCCCATACTAATAGCCTTAAATTCTGGGATCTATCTCTTTACTTGTACATTGATGATCTCATCAACTTGGTCCTCTAAAGTTTGCCATTGGATGACCAAGGATTTAGCTGGTTGAGCTTGATGCAACAAGTTATCATCTCTGAGCTTCATAACCTTCAAGGCTTTAAACATGTCAAAAAGGAACTGTATTCAACAATCTGATCATATATTTAGGCATAGAGAGGATGGCTTGGGATTCCAAGTCCTATTTTTCCTTCCTTAGATTGGAAATTTATTACTTCAATCCCATTATTCTAGACTTTACCTATGTTGACTAAGCTCTAGCCAGAATCTTCACATCCTCTTAATGGATGGGATGCTCTGCCACTACTTTTCCTCCTACTAGACTTAGGCCTATGAAAGGTTCAACCTTTTTAAATGTGAACTCTTCTATACCAACCATAGCTTTCCTTCTAGTGATCTTCTCTAAGTCTATGGTATTTGGATTGAAGTAAAATATAGTGGTATGCTTAGTTAGCTAGGTGGCTTTTAGGATTTCAACTTTGGTGCTATTGGACTCTCCTAGAGTATCCATTCTCTTTCCACCAACTCCTTTTGCCTCCATTATTCTCCTTTCCTCTTGTTCCTTCATCGTCTCTACAATCCAAGGTTAGAGGTCCTCATCAATGTTAATGCTTTGAGTCAATGTTAATGCTTTGATTCAATGCCCATGAATGGCCCATGACAAGAATATTTTGCAACTTCACATAAATAAACCAATTAGGAATGAATGGCCCATGGATGGGGAACTCATCACTAAAAAAGTTTATTTCTTGGGCTGGATGCACAAACAAGAGTTTTGGCCTTTTGGAACAGGGAGGGACAAAGGCCAACTCAAGCTTCCTCTTCCTTTGGCTAGTAGTTGTGGCTAAGGCTAGATCATGTTCTTTTCCTTTATCCTTCTCACCCCCCTCCAATTATCAAGGAGTCTCTACAAGTTTTTCTTCTTAGGTAATAGGGTCTTCATCTATTTCTTCCTTATCTAAACCATAAATGTCTTAAAGATCTTTGAAAACCTCCTCCACTATTTCATATGGATCAAGAGCCACCATGTCTACCAACTCCACTAGAGGTGGTGGTTGTTGTGGAGGACCTGAAGATGATTCTCCCTTTATTGGTATTTCGTCTAATTTTTGCTTACCATGGTGTTAAGGAGGTGGTGAAACTAATTAAGAAGGTTCTTGTGATAGTGATACCCATACTTGGGAATATCCTTAAGGTGGTCTTTAGGTAGAAGGAAGCAAATGATATTGAAGAGGGTACATTTTCCAAATGTCCTTTGTTGGCTTTTGCTCATGTATCAATCTATGATCTAATTTGGCATTGTATTTTTACAATCTTTCCAACATCTCCTCAAAACCACTTTCCCTAATGTAAATGTGGTCAAAATCCCCAAGTTATGCTCGTATACCTTCTTGAAAATCTTCTTGTCTTGAAAATGATTCTTTATTGTTCCTCTAGGGTCTCACATTCTAAGATCATCCATTTGGAAGATAAAGGATCCTCTTTATCTAGACATAATGTCTATTTTTCTATTTTATTGCATTCTTGTACTTTGGTCCTTCTAATTATAAGAGGGAAGGGATGGAGGAGGCCCTTCTTATTTTCTTTAAAAACCCCATCAATCCCATTGAAGAATTGGAAGGTGATTTATTTCTCCACAAGCTTGGGTGGCATATAGATAGGTAATCTAAAAGATGAGGACATGGTTCCCTTAATCCTTATTACTGTGCATTATGGATTGTACATTACATCCCCCATCATTTCCACATATCTCTTGATCGGGGGATGCATCTTAGGCATGGGAAAGCTAGTGATAGCCTCAACCAAGGATGGATAGATGCCATCACAAATGAATTGCATGTCATTTCTATACTTGAAGATATGAAGATTAGAGTAGTGGTGAGAAACTAAGATTCTACTATTGGGAGACCAATTATTGATATGGGGGAACTTGGTGGAGGCTTGCAAGGCATCAATAAGGTAGGACATCATGAAAAATATGATTATTTATCTTTTTCTTGATGGCTGTGAATTACCTACCTAGGTGAATACTTATCATTTCCCTAATGAGAGGGGTGAGTTGTTTCTCTATTAAGAAATATACATATGAAACCTAGGTGGGTTTAACATAAGTAGTTGTGGTAGCCCCAAAGACTCTATTTAACAAGGTCATGACAACTCTAATTCCTTCCCTAAATTAGGCAATTAGAATTTTGCCTTGGAAATATTTGAAAACATAGTTTATCTTAATAAGCCAAGGTCTAAGGATAATAAATAGGTCATTTCAGGTCGTCTAATCCTTAATTATATGCAAATCCACATGAGACCAAGGGAGCTTATAGTAACCCTCAAAGTCTATAGGGGAAACATAAGCTACTCTCTTATATGTGTCATCCCTAATAATCCAATCTTCATATGCTTTTCAATCTACAAAAAGAGGAGCAAGCACATCAATACAATGAAGTACCTCTGATTTGGTAGCTACATAGTAGAGGCTAGCCAATTGCATAGCTACCAAGTCCTTATATCTAACATTGATTACTTTAATAATTATTTCATTCTGGGTAAGGGTCTGCATCTCATCAATGGTGAAGAAAAGCTCCAACCAGTTATTGTACCCATTGTTTAATTCCTTAGTGTCTAACTCTATATCCTTGAAAACTCTACCCAAATGGTCTGCAAATAGGTAGATTTCAACCTCTTCCCACCATTATTGTCTACTTGCTACCATTGTTTCTTAAACCTTTGAAAATGCTTAACACCAACTCAATACAAACCTTCAGATTATTCTTTTTGTATTCAAATCTGATTAACAACATTCAATTATAATTCAACCACTCATATTTTTTCGTTTTATGCAACTTTTAGGTTTCTAGGAGTTTTAATGGTAGAGGTGACTAGGGATTTAGGCTCATTCATGTCTCAAGATCTGATGGAGACTTATTTTTATATTTTTTCATTTTTAGGTGGATAAAATCCAAGCTCTACTAATTTTTTTCCTATGTGGATCCTATGTGGCCTCCATTTGACTTCATTTTATGGAAATTTTAATATTTTTTTGAGGGACAGCTATTCGTTGGCTTTTAAATTCTTACTTTATTTTGCATTGCTAGATGAATATCTATAGATTTAATATGAACCATTGATTGCAATCTTGGTTCTTTTATCTCATTGGTTTCTATAAGTCTTAAGTCTCAAAATTATTCCACCTGGCATGTTGTCATTCCATTGATACCTAATCCATGTGATTTTTCCATGTGTCAATCTTTTGGGCCTCCCAAGTTCTGCTCAAACATTTTACACCTTTGGATCAAGTATGTACTATCATATGAGGGATATTGTATCTTTCAAGATATACAATGTTTAAGTTAGTTTATGGGTCTAACTAAAGACTTAGGTTAAATACATTAATCTAAGTTTACTCAAATGCAAATCCCATTAAAACACTTGAACCATGCCCATTGCCTAGGCAAAAATGTTGGATTAACTTAAATTTGACAGTCTCACCACCATCATAGACATCTTTGTAAGCATCAAATGATGTGAGTGTGAACATCAAATTTATTTTCATAAAGTCCCTATGGTCTAATGAAAAAGTGATATGTGGCACCCTCATGGAGTTTCCCAAGATCAAGGACTTAGTGTGTTTCATTGGATTAATAGAGCAATGGTCATTGGATTGAGATCCAAGGCATGTATGTGATTGGATATGTTTATTAGGTAGAAACCTTACTAACATATTTTAGTGCAAGTGGTTGCCACTTGTCATCCTCACGAGGCTTTGACATTTCAACCCTTGGCTTGTATTATCAGATTGGACCCTATGATGAAGCATAGATCATTAGATATTTCTTTGTCATGCATCATCGAGATGAGTTGCATGATCAATCATGAGTCATTATATCCTAAAAGATGCAATAAGTTTAATTTATGGCCTTTGGTTAATAAATCTTAGGCTAAGACTTTATTATAAGGCCGCATTCATATTAATAAATACAAAGGGGGTCTTAGGATAAAGACTTAGGCTAAATTTTAATTAAAAGGGGGCCACATCAAGGTACTTCACGAGGTGGTTAGGATAAGCGAAGATATTTAAAATAATATTCAAGGACTTAATATTAATGTAGAGTAATTTCTTACTCTACACCCTATTTAATTATTTTTTGATTCAAGCACTGTAATTTTGGTTCCTACACACTTTGAGCAAAGCCACAAAGTTTTGGAATAGAGGACAGGTTCATTTTGCCTAAGTGTCGAAGTGCAACGGAGGTTGCCAAGTGTCATCCTCAGAGCACGGTTCTTTTTTCACTTTTGTTCTTTTCATTTCAATTTTGGCCTAAGTTTTGGATTCAAGTGGAAGTGGCCACGTGTTGGCCTCTGGAAGACAAAGATGGATAGCTGACGACTTCCAAATACCTCATTGTAGCTTTCCAGAGAACCACAGATTGTGCCACATACCCAGTAGCATTTAAGTGGAATGCACCACGTGTCAGCATCCATGTATCATAAGAGGCACCCATGTTTTCTATTTTGACAAAGACTTTCAACAAGCCAAGCAACATAGAGAGCGAAAAACACTAGATGGCAGTTGTGGAGGCCTGAACTACCTTTTTGACGAAGCAGTGGAAGCCATCACGTGTCATCATCCAGGAGACTTCAGTCTAATGCTTTCATTCAAAGTGCATAAAGGCATCTTTTCATTTTGCTAAGTATTGGATTCAAATAGAATCAACCAAGTGTCACTCCTCGGGTCCCTCTCTACTCTATCCCCAAAGAAAGTGAAAGGCACCATATACCCTCAGAAGGAGAAGTGAAAGATGCCGCGTATCTTCCTAGGAGTAGTGGAGGTCACCACGTGTCAACCATTGAGGAACCACCTTTGAGCCCAATTGCTGAATAAAGATTGTGGTGGTTCCCAGATGATATTTCAAAGGACCAAGGAAGTGCTGAGTGTTAACAAGTGAAGACTACCATGTACACCCATCCTTTCTTAAGGGTTTTCAAGGCAAAGAATGCACTGAGTTTTGTTTTAATAAAGCTGCAAGATATCGAGGAAGCAGTGTGCGATAGGTGTTGAAGGTAGAGCATTCCTCAATGAAATATAAAGAAAGCAAAAGTGGCCAAGTGTCACCCTCTGGTGCCTTCTATATCAAAAGAAGATAAATTTCATAAATCAACTAAGTGTCCTCGTGTCTGTCTGTCTACTACAATGAAATGGAGGGAAATTCAGTGAAAGTTATTCTTGGTAGATAGAACAGTGCACCGGGTAGATTTTTGAGGGCTTATAAGCATTAAAGATGCCATCTATTTGTCCCCTAATAGCAGAGATAGAGTGGACAGTTAAGCGGCCAAAGAGGTGATGGAGCAAGGAATTTTAGGCACAAAGAAAGGAACTAGACATGGATCGCTATGTTGCAGTTCGGGCAGTTCTTGATAAGACAAAGATGCATCTAAGGCATTAAATGCACCATTTTATTTGTCCCCTATGAGTGAAGGATGGAGTAGGAATTGTGCGGGAAAGGAAGTGACACCAAGAGGCATCCAAAACTATATAAGGAGGATTGTAAAATAGAAGAAGTAGGGGGAATTTCTCATAATTTAGACTTCTTGTAATTTTGACCAGTAATATCATTTACTCTTGTATTAATTTTCTTAAGTTGTAAAGTGGATGTAATCATGCATGTTTTTGTGCCCTTTACATAGCTAAATGAATTAATGAAATTTAAGCTCCATGCCTTGGTTGGTGTTATTTGTGTCATCTGCAAATTAGTCTATTATGTAGATTTTCTAGTGTTGTGATTGGAGATGTTATTTGCTTTTGTCTCATTTTCTGGAGTCTGAAGTTCTACATAATTGTGCGTGAATTTTGTGCCTCTTATGTGAGTAAAGGATTCTATTAATAAGATTGAACACTATGCCTTTGTTGACAATTCCTGCATCTCAACAAAAGACTCCCCTATTTTGAGCCTCTATTTCTGTTATTCCAATCTTTTACATTGATCATGCACTTGTTTTCTCTTAAATGTAATAGAATCATATAATAGTCTCACTGAGCTTAGGTTAGGATTAGGATTACACTCAGGTGCATCGCCATAGTTAGGTTTCAATTCCTGCATTTTGCATTTCTATTTAGTCTCCTATCCCTTTTTCCCCAATACCTATAAAATAGAAGAGACCAACTTCTTTAAAACCTGGAGGTTGTTTCAAGCCATATTGTCACATAGCTTGAAACTTCCCATTATTGATTGGCTAAGACCTAGCACAATTTTATGCCATCAACAGTTTTTTGGCATACCTGGTGGGACCCATCTATCAAAGAAGTTGGAGAATTCTTGGTGTATTCTTCAGCCAATCAGCCTTTGGAGGTTTTTTTTGACACCAACAATGATTCTAAGTCATTAGCTGATCAAGTGATATTTTCAAAAAGTCACCTTTCAGTATGTCTAAATCTGTTACTCATAGCTATGAGTCTTCTTATCCTTCAAATATGTTTAATCAAGAATAGGCTTCTACTAGAACCATGTCAAGTAACAAGGATGCACATGCTCACAAGCTATACCAGTTTTATGCTCAACTTGACCTCATTTTCACTTTCAAAAAAGCATTGCTGGGATTCAAAAAATATGTGTTAGAGCTTGGTAGAAAAAGGGAATATGGCCAAGAAATTCCTTGTCATGTCATCTATCAAGTGAGGGAAGCAGTAGGCCTAATCAAAAGTGAGTGGGATCCCATTGAAAGGGAAAATTGGCAAGAGCTTACCTATGAAATGCTAGATGTGTGTGGATTGATTGTATTTCTAGAAGAGAGGCTAAGTGTTCATGAGAACCAGCCTTACCAAGCCTACCAAACTTCATATCCACCACCACAAATCCCATATCAAACATATGTCACCCCTATTCATGAACAAGGTCAGACTTGTTAGGATCATTTCCCCAATAATGCAGAGTCTATGACAGCAGCAAGGGAAGAGGTCCCCAAACTCTCACTTTCCCCCCAAGACCCTTCTACCCTTCCTTAAGAGGCTTCTTGTTTTTTATCACAACCTTCTTCTTCATCCTTTTTCAAAGAAGAGTATATTTTGAAAGAAGCAGCTAAATATGCAGAGGAATATGCTCAATTCATGGCTAGTCAAGAGGATTTCATAAGAACAGATGAGGAAGAAATCAGCATAGATTCCCCCTTTGATGGTCAAGAGGATACATTGCAAGCTTTTTCCTTCACCTCAAATGAGGAGGAGATCATTTTTGACTTTTTCCTTACTTTACAAGAAAATATGGAGAAGTATGGAGGCTCCCTTGATCAGGTTCTTGAGGCAAGTGACACTATCCTTCAAGAAGGATGTGAATTGGCCGAATATGAAGAAGGTAGCATTGAGACTCAAATGAGTATGCAAGAAGCATGTCAGCTTTCATATTCATCCTTTCAAGAGGGCGCAATCATCACAGAGCATGATGATGAAATAGAGTTGGGATTTGAAGAAGATAAGCTGAAAGAGAATGGGTATCATAAGGCACGGAGTGAAGAATCAATAGCCAATAATTTTTTGATGACACCTGTTAGCATGAAAGACCAGCATTCGATGGGCATTCAAGGACAAGAAGAGTTCATAGATGTCAAATACATAATTTTCTTAGACTCATTTGAGTGCAAGCAGACTCGTGTGACTAGTGCAGTGAACATTCCATCAACGACATATCCATTGCAATCACTGATATGGCAACACAAGTTGACTTGTCATAAAGAGGATGTGGGAAAGTTCATTTTTGATCCTGGAGGGAAGTAAGGATTTTTCATAAATGTAGTTAGGTAGTTTACATTCTTGCATTGCTTTGTTTTTATTTTTTGCTTTCTCACTTTCTTTTAAAATAAGCATTTTAAATGAAGAGTCAGCATCTTAGGAATTCTATAATTCTTTAAATCTTGCCACAATAAATGTTTACCCAAATCTTTCAAGATTTCCAAGGTACCTTGCACCGCATAACATGTCCACCTTGTTGTTTCCCAAAGATTGAGTAGGATTTGCTAACGGTCGCCCAAAATTAATGCCATTTGGGACTTGATCGGCCCATAAATACCCCCTTAGCAAATTTTAAAGTTTACAACTCTCAAGCATTCCTGCAAAAAATTATCTTGCTCATTGCGATTGTTAGTGCCTAGTGAAATTGTTTCATCAAGCATGTTTTTATATTGCACAATGTTCATACCAGTTATCATACAAGGAACATAGAAATGGCAAGAGCATCATCTTCTCAGCAAGGAGCAAGGGTACCAAGATATCTCAACAAATTACTGGTAAGCAAATCATACGTTGCAGCTCCTACACAGCCACCAAGAAGCTACCCAAGAACTAAAGCCCTGGGAGTCAGCCAAACCAGTGACCCATCCAAAGTAAGAGATTATGCAGATGGTATCGTGGACCCAATTTTGAAAAGATCCAATGGCAATAACCTCAGAGAAGGGACACACCACAGGTGTCTATAAAGAGCCAGGGTGAGGCAATATGAGACTTTTGAGATGAGGATATGGACCTCCCAGCTTGCTCAATTTGTTGTCCCAGCTGTGCACCCATGTCCAGATATAATTGAGCTGTGTGTAAACATGCTCCATCCACAATCCTGCTCCATCTAATAAGGCCCCTTCATGCTGCAAGTCACCCCTCAAGCTATCAGGGACATGCTCGCCCTGTGATATGATGATACTACTACCTTCCCTACTATTGAAAGGGCATAAATAATGTGGGCAAATGTCAACACTTAGACCAGGTTCTTGAGGTCTAAGTTACAAATAGTAGATGGAGACACAACGGTGCCTATGCTCCCCACTTCACACACTTAGTTCATGCCTACCAGCCAAGATGCACTGTCGATGATGGCTCTCATCTTCGGTAAGAAGGATGACATGGTGGTATACGTAGAGTAGATGGCCATCCTCTTTAAGCTAAAAATAGTTGATAAGATGTAAAAATACCATCTAGACTTCTTTGAGCACCTTGCCTTCTCAATGGTCAAGCAGCTGACCCAATTTAGGGCACAAGGAATATTCAAGTATTCCTCCTTTCTGTTCCATCTCATTCTACACCAGAACCCTGACCTCTTCTCCCAATTTATGAGCCTCAACCTATATGACCCAGCCTTAGATCCGCAAAGGACCATCCTTGTGTCTACATGGACACATATTTTATCAAAAACTAGTGACACATATGACTTTTGGGAATTATTCATCACCCCTGTTCTTCATTGCCTCAGCCCTGAGCCTATTATAAACAGGTTATTCCCAAGTGTCACTAACCTCCTGGTTATTTGTCCCATCCCATGTGATTACTATTTTGGGGCCCATCACACGACCTTAAGGGTCCATGGATTTTGTGAGGAACCAGTATTGCTACCAAAAGTTTTGACCCTTCGATTAGCATTCTTGGAAATCACCAGGCAAGTGTCAATGGTTGACAATGAATATGGCTCTAGGAAGAAGAAAAGGAGAATGTATAATCTCCCCTGTATGGCAGGTAACATAAGTCTAGAAGCCAAAGAAGCCGAGATCATGCTGCTAAGGAAGCTGACCTCCCTAGGCTTCCTGTTGATCGAAGACAAGTGGGTTATGACCCAATAGATTACATAGCCTCTGTAGTGAGGACAAATAGAATTAGAACTAGGATCATGCATGAAAGCCGCCCCTATTGGGAAACCCAAAAAAATACTATGAAAGACACCCCTAGTTTCTATGTTGAGTTGATGGACCTACCTCTCCCACTGAATAGGCCATGGGAGACCTTTTATGATAAACAGAGGGAGTATGATCCTAAGGCTAGGATGACCTTTGGTTTGAGAAGGATGCTAAGAAACAAAGGTTGGGACGTAGATAAAATTGAAGCCTATTAGAGATATAGGCAGGAGATCTCCTAGGCCACCCATGCATTTGGAGGTGTAGAATCAGATGAAAGGTGGTAAGAACTTTGGGATGATTGGCATCCATCCCTATTTTTAGCCCAAAAACAAGCCCAGTGTTGGAACTTAGGGGAGAGAAAGTAGCAGAAGCAGGACCAAGCCAACCACTGTAGGCTCCAAAACAAGCCATAGCTATCGTAGAGTAGCAAAGAAGTGTGGCATCTCCACCACCATAGGCTTCCTCATCATTGAGAGTAATTGAAGTCCCCAATTCCCCGCAAGCACCACCAGCAACAACAGAAGTAGAGGGGAGACAAACATAATTAGAGGTAGAAACACCCAAAAAAAAGAAGGGTGCAGTTCCAATTGGGCCTAGAGGAGGAGGAAATTTCAACACAGACCACAGCAACTCCTCCTCAAGTAAGCATTCCTCCCCCTCCTCCCTCTCAATCTATCCCTCACCCTATTAGTGTAGCACCTCTACCTGGTCAAGTGACACCTCCTGCCACTACTATCATTCCCATCTCACAAGCTATTCCCTCATTAGCGTCTCAAGCACTCACATTACCCCATTTCCCCCCCCTCTGTTCCCAAAAAAATGCCCCTACAACTCACCCCTACCCAACCAATGGCTCTCCAATACGGCCTGCCATAAGGATTTCCCTTCATAGGGGGACATATTGTGTCCCCTTCCACCTTCTAGATGCAGGCTGATGCTACCAAGAAGGCAAGAGAAGCTTGATTGGATAAGAAGAGGAGTAAAGAGAATAAAGCACCGGTGGTCCCACATTTGAGGTCACAATTCGACCCCATTCAATAGTAGTTGATGGTGACCCATTTGTCACCCAACATTTCCAGGCTGAGTGAGCAAATGCAGTCAGAAGACTACACCATGAATGCAGTGGCCATAGACATGTCCCTATTCAGGCCTCAAGACCAAGTTGAGTTGTTGACTGAATCTACTACTATAGTCATAGAAGATTACTTGAAGAAATCAAGGAGACTGTAGAAGATGAAGGCCAATTTGGCCTAGGAAAAGGAAAACTATAATAGTTTGGCTAAACAAATAAACAAGAAAGACAATGAGATAGCTAGTCTGTAGAAACAGTTGCAAGATATTGTTTCCCTCTAGACTCAATGGGTAATTCAGGCCCAAAATGATTCATTGAAGATGAAGCTTACACTTGCCAAGGACATAGCTATAGCTCTGAGATGAGAAAATGCAAAGTTTCAAGGAAGAGTTAAAGGACTCCAACTGCAGGTTACCCAATCACAACAAGGGCTACTAGAAGAACAAAATAAGGTTATGACTTTTCAAGCCTAGTTCCAGGTAGAGCAACAGAGGGCAGCACATTTGGCAATCGAGCTCGCTAATAGACCTAGAGGTGTCAGAGTCATGCAGATAGTGAAGGAGCTCTACGAGTCAGTATGGGCAAGGATCTCTTCTGAGATTATCTATCTTAGGCCACTTTTCACCTTCCTACACAATGCACAGCAACTATGCGAATGGGTAGAAAATATAGTATAGAGCACTCTAGCCACGATCTCCTAGAGAGTCATAGACTCTCATTCATTACTAGAGAAGCTCTATAGCTCAAAGGATGTAATACTAGCAGCCATAGGGATCCTAGATAAAAAGGTTGCTACAAAATAGATTAATGAAGGCTCAGTCACAATGCCACAGCCAATAGTTGTAGAAGTTGTCTCGATGTCGTGAAGGAAGGCATTAGTCAGATGAGACAACACATTGAAGATTTGGTGCAACTAGGCTTGCCTTCCCCATTTCAAGATGCAAGGATGATCCTGATGGCTGATCAACTCTAACCATTACTGCTGGCTAAACAAAAGGATTAGATAGTTTTCTAGAGGTTACAAGATGATTCCTCATCACCGGAGGTCGAGACTATTCTAATTCCTATTTTTTGGCTAGAATCCAAGCTGAAGGCCACTGCCTAGAACCTGCAAACCTTCTCGCACAAATATCTCATTAGCTTGGACTTGGATTTTGATGAGTTGCAGAGCAAGCAAGGATTATTTGACCATGAGTGGTCCATCTTCCAAACAGCTCTTTTAAAGCTGTAAATTTTGAAATTTTGATCAAGAGGGAGTAAGGTTCTTTTTCAGCAGGCTTAAAAGCCCTGATGGTCACCAATAACTGTAGAGTAATTTCTTACTCTACACCATATTTAATTATTTTTTGATTCAAGTGATATAATTTTGGTTCCTATGCACTTTTAGAAAAGCTACAGAGTTGTAGAACAGAGGATGGGTTCATTTTGCCTAAGTGTTGAAGTGCAGCAGAGGCTACCAAGTGTCATCCTCAGAGCATAGTTCTTTTTTCCCTTTTGTTCTTTTCATTTCAATTTTAGCCTAAGTTTTGGATTCAAGCATAAGTAGCCATGTGTTGGGCTTCAAAAGACAAAGATGGATAGCTGGAAACTTCCAAAGACCTCGTTGTAGCTTTCTAGAGAACCATGGATTGTGCCACGTACCCAGTAGTAGTTAAGCAAAATGCACCACATGTCAGCATCTGCATATCATAAGAGGCACTTGTGTTTTCTATTTTGACAAAGACTTTCAACAAGTTGAGCAACATAGAGAGAAGAAAGTGCCAGATGGCAGTTGCGGAGGCCCTGAACTACCTTTTTGATGAAGCAGTGAAAGCCATCATGTGTCATTATCTAGGAGACTTCGGTCTAATGCTTTCATTCAAAGCGCATAAGGGCATCTTTTCATTTTTCTAAGTATTGGATTCAAATGGAAGTAGCCAAGTGTCACTCCCTGGGTCCCTCTCTATTGCATCCCCAAAGAAAGTGGAAGGCACCATATACCCCCAAAAGGAGAAGCAGAAGATGCCGCGTATCTTCCTAGGAGTAACAGAGGTCGCCACGTGTCAACCATCGAGGAACCACCTTCGAGCCCAATTGCCAAATAAAGATTATGGTGGGTCTTAGATGATATTTCAAAGGACTGAGGAAGCACCGAGTGTCAACAAGTGAAGACTGCCACATACACCCATCCTTTATTAAGGGTTGCCAAGTCAAAGAACACACTGAGTTTTGTTTTAATAAAGTTGCAAGATATCGAGGAAGTGAAGTGCGACAGGTGTTGAAGGTGGAGTGTTCCTCAAAAAAATATAAAGAAAGTGGAAATGGCCAAGTGTCACCCTTTGATGCCTTCTATATCAAAAGAAGAGAAATTTCATAAATTGACTAAGTGTCCTTGTGTTCGTCTATCTGCTATAGCGAAATGGAGGGAAATTTGGTGAAAGTTATTCCTGGTAGATAGCACAGTGCACTACGTATATCTTTGGGGGCTTACAAGCATTGAAGACACCATCTATTTTTCCCTTAATAGCAGAGATAGAGTAGACAGTTGAGCGGCCAAAGAGGTGATGGAGCGAGGAATTTTAGGTGCGAAGAAAGGAACTAGACATGGATTGCCATGCCACAGTTTAGGTAGTTCTTGATAAGACTAGGATGCATCCAAGGCATTGAATGCACCATCTAATTTGTCCCTTGTAAGTGAAGGATGGAGTAGGAATTGTGCGGGAAAGGAAGTGACACCAAGAGGCATCTAGAACTATATAAGGAGGATTGTAAAATAGAAGTGGGGGGAATTTCTCATAGTTTAGACTTCTTATAATTTTGACCAGTAATATCATTTGCTCTTGTCTTAATTTTATTAAGTTGTCAAGTGGATGTAATCGTGCATGTTTTTGTGCCCTTTATGTAGCTAAATGAATTAAGGAAACTTAAGCTCCATGCCTTGGTTGGTGTTATTTGTGTCATCTGTAAATTAGTCTATTCTATAGATTTTCTAGTGTTGTGATTGGAAATGTTATTTGCTTTTGTCTCATTTTCTGGAGTCTGAAGTTCTACATAATTGTGCGTGACTTCTGCGCCTCTTATGTGAGTAAAGGATTCTATTAAGAATATTGAACACTATGACTTTGTTGACAATTCCTGCATCTCAACAAAAGACTCCCCTATTTTGAGCCTCTATTTCTGTTATTCCAATCTTTTACATTGATCATGCACTTGTCTGCTCTTAAATGTAATAGAATCATATAATAGTCTCACTGAGCTCAGGTTAGGATTAGGATTACACTTAGGTGCATCACCATAGTTAGGTTTCAATTCCTACATTTTGCATTTCTGTTTAGTCTCCTATCCCTTTTTCCCCAACACCTATAAAATAGAAGAGACCAACTTCTTTAAAACCTAGAGGTTGTTTGAAGCCGCATTGTCCCATAGCTTGAAACTTCCCATTATTGATTGGCTAAGACCTCGCACAATTTTATGCCATCAATAATTAATTTTAAATTTAAGGTTTGGTAGCACTAATAAACAAGACTAAACCCTAATATAAAATTAAGGTTAAGTCTAAAATATTATTTTAAACCTCCTTGCCAAAATACTCTTGCCAAAATTTGAATTCAAACTTGATGGTTTCAAACCTAGGGTTTTAAACTCAGGGTTTTTTGAAAGAAGGGAGCAAGGTTAAGCCTTAGCAAACCAACTATTGGCATAACTCTAGTGGATCCTTTGCCTGATAAAAAATTAGTATTTTCCACGAAACCTACATTTATTACAAAACAAGATGAAATGTTAGAAACATTTAGCACACTATTGTTTAAATACATAAATGTCACCTTATCAAAATGGATGATCTTCAAAATGTACTAAAACCTAGGAGCATAGCCAAATTGACAAAAACAAGGTTTAAAACATCTCAAGGGCCCCTAATTTTTAGAATTAGGGGTATGTTGGCCCCAACAAATGGTGAATCATAGGGGAAACATATCCAAATGTTAGAACCTAGGGATTTTGGTTTAGGTCAATAATTAGGTCATTTATAATATTGGATCCATATCATTATTTGAGACCTACTTATGGTTAAAATAACCATTATACCTGCAAGGTTAAGTTTAAACCTTCTAGGATATAGTCATGTGTGTGTGTTTTGATTCCACTTACTATTTTCTATGGGATTTAGGGAATAAATTCTAGGTTTTATGACTTTAATCATTTGCACTGGCTAGTAGCCTATTTTAGGAATTCATAGCGGGGTTGTTATTTTAGCTCAAGAAGGCTTGGATATTGATTTGCTACTAGCTAGGCATTTATAGCCCTGATAGAGATGCCTTTGGATCCACTCAAGGCCTTGTTCCACTACCATCCAAGTTTCCATAGATATGATGGATATTAACCAAATCACCTATGCTTGAAAAGCTTCAAACTTTGCATAGAATTGTTATTTTATTTTATTTTTTTATCTTTTGACATATAATTAATGCTCTCAGCAAGGTTGGGAACAAAGATAATCAGGTTTATGGATTGTAGTCAAGTGTTTTGATTTTAGAAAATCACCTATGGTTGTAACCATTTTCCTAAGCAAGGATGTCTTGTTAAGTGCAAACATGGTTTTATCCTAATAGATTAAACTAAATTTTAGAAGCACAATCTTTCTTAAAACCATATTCAGATCCAAATGATGTTTAGGTTTTCATAGAACAAGTGATATCTTCATTGGCCTTTACTAGTTTCTTTATGTTATAACACCAATTCATATTTTAGTTTTATGGCCATCATATGCATGAGGTTCATACCCTAATTAGTGAATCTTTGAAATTTCAAGGAGACAAGATATTTTGAGCACCAAACTATCTAGGAAGTCCAAAAGAGCCAAGGAACAAGTAAAAATAGAAAAGCACAATAAAATAAATCAAAAAATAATAAACAACCAAAGACAACAAAAGTAAATAAATATATAGAAGTAGAACAAGACAAAGAATTAGAGAAGAAAAATAACTAGCCTACCTACTCTAACTTATACAATCTTATAGATTTTATTCCATGAATACCCCTAGTGGAGATATATCAAAATAATGATTGAGATATTACCCATTGGTGGGCAAGGTGAACTCTTCTCCTTAAAGGTCTTTCATCTTGAAAGTATTGTTGTCATGTGTGTCAATAATCTGATATGGGCTAATCCATAGAGGTGTGAATTTGCCATGCTTGCCTTTGGGTTCAGATGCCTTGTCCCAAAGGAGGACTAGGTCTCCTGATTTGAATACTTTTAGTTTTGAACTTTTATCAAACCACCTCTTGACTATGGTTTTATGCTTGCTAAAGTTAGCAAAGGCTTCTTCCTTTGCTTCTTCCATTTGAATGATATCTATCAACCTAGAGTTTGTAAGATCTTGACTTTCCTCCATGTATTCTTGCATAAATCTAAATGTGGGAAACTTAAGGGTGATAGGAAAGATAGGTTCCTAACCATACACCAATAGGAATGATGATGCCTTTAGGGCTTGCATAATTCTGATTCTATCTACCCATAAAGCATACTTGAGGAGCTTGTGCCAAGACCTAGGTTTGTCTTCAATTGATTTTTTGATTACCTTGATCATATTCTTGTTAGTGGATTCAAAAAATCCATTTACCTAGGGGTAATGGTTTGAAACAAACTTTAGAGAAATGTCATTGTCATAAGCCCATTTAGTCATCTCTATGGACACAAAGGCTAATCCATTGTCACACACTAAAGAGATTGGGATTCCAAATTTGGTACAAATGTTTTCTTCGAGGAAGTTGGTCACTTCTTCTATCCTACATTATTTGGTGGCTATAGCCTCAGTCCACCATGTGCAATAGTATGTAGTAGTTAGGACATATTTATGGCCATCAAAATAATTAGGGTTAATTACTCCAATGAAATCTAATCCCCATTGTGCAAAGGGCTTGTCAATATCACCAGCTACAAATGCATAGATGCCTTTGGTTCTTTGGTGCTATATATTTGACAAGAATGATATTCCTTCACATGATTATGAGCATCCTTAAAAATGGTAGGCCAATAGTAACCAACTTTGAGGATTTTGTGGACTGTTGTTCTTCCTGATAGATTACCACTACCTAGTTTTTCATGGAAAGTACTCATGATTTTAGAAGCCTCTTCCTTGGATACACACCTTAAATAGACTCCTTCAAAGTTTTTTCTATATAATCTTCTATCTTTAATCAAATAATGATAAGCTTTATGTCTTAGGACTCTCTTCTATTCTATTTTAAGCCCTATAGGACAAACACCATTAAGTAAAAAGTGGATCAATGAATCATACCACTCATTGGATTGGAAGTCCTATTATTCAACCTGCATTATATATAACTTGGGATTGGTGTTGACAATCATTTGGACAAGGCCCTGACACCTTACCAACTTAACATTTTTCATCTCTATATCATAATCTTATAGAACTGACATCCACTTGACTCTATGCTCACCCAATTAATTCTAACTTAGCATGAGCTTTATGGTAGGGTCTGGTAAGATATCATGCACTTTATTCCTAAGGATGTAATGCCTAAACTTCTTTACTACATTTATTAGTGCATATTCTTGCTTGTTCAATTAGGTAATAGTCAAGTTTTGCATTCTTGAAATTGGTACTCATGAAATCTATTAGGTGATTGTTCTAAGCAACTTTATGAGTTAGGAATGTTGCCATGGTGTGATCAAAAGCAAATGAGTATAAGTAGAAGTCCTTTGAAAATTTTGGGCTTATCAAAACTAGGGCTTGACTAATTGCTTCTTTCATACAGTTAAATGCTCTCTTGGATTCCTCATTTCAAGTAACCATGGAATCCTTCTTAAGCATGTCATTCAATGGTTTAACAATTTTAGCAAACCCTAAGATTAATTTCCTCAAAAAATTTATCTTTCCAAAGAATGACTATAGTTCTTTCTGACTATTTGGACGCTCTATCTTAGAAATGGCTTGTACTCTTTTAGGATCGATAGATATCCCATCTTTAGTGATGACATGACATAGCAACTTTCCTTCAATAATATAAAAGATGCTTTTCTTGGGGTTGAGAGAAACATCATACCATCTACATCTCTTAAATACTTATTGAAGGTGTGTGAAATGATCTTCCCTATTTTTGGAGATTATTGTTAGGTCATCCATGTATATTATGATGCATTTGCCAAATAAACCCTGGAAAGCATGGTTTATGGCTCTTTGAAAATTGGCCCCTATATTAATCAGCCCAAAGGGCATCCTTTAGTAAGAAAATTTTCCTCACTTAGTAGTAAAGGTTGTCTTCATTCTATCTTCTCTATCAACTAACATTTGGTTATACCCTAAAAAACCATCAAGGAAAGACATCATGGCAGATCCTAAAACAACTTGTATCAGTTGGTCCATAGAGAGTAAGGTGTAATTATCCTTTTGAGATGCTTTATTCAAGTTTCTAAAGTCAATGTATAACCTAATTTCACCATTCTTTTTTTTTACTGGAACCAGATTAGCAACCCAAGTAGAATGCTAAATGGGAAACACAATCCTTGCATCCAACACCTTATTGACTTCTTTATATATCATGGGTTCTAGGATAGGGTTAGTAGGCCTCTATTTCTACCGAAAAGGTTTTCCATGAGGGGTATAGTATGGGTGATAACCCTAAGATCAAAGATTTTCAAATAATCATAAGACTAGGCTATTATGTCCTTGTATTTGGTGAAAAACTCTCTAACCTTCTTATTTTCCATTTATATGTAATTTTCCCCTATATTAAATGGATGGGATTGACCCTAGGGTCTATTATTTATTGAATTTTAGTCCTTCCCATTTACCTTGAGAACCTTAGGTATTTTAGTGAGCTTATCTTGGTCAAACAACCTTTCTAGTGAAACCATCCCTTTAGGTATCTTGTTATCACTCATATAGATGATGTTGCCACTAAATTCCCTTTTAGAGGGATCTTCATTAGATTCATCAATAATATGAGCTTCAAAATCTCTTGAGTTAGTCATGCATTCTAAGATCTGTTGATCATCATTGAAGACTTGGAAGTGGTTCACATTATTTGGGACTGAGGGGTAGGGTACTAGCTTAATATTGAAGTTAGGAGAATCTTGGTTAGGCATGAGGTTGGTTATAGTAGAAGCTAGTTCATCAGCAACTTTGTTTTATTCTCTAGGGACAAAAAGGATGTTGAATGCCTCAAAAGACTCTTTTAGGTCCCAAAATATGAATTTGTACCTCTTGAGGTATGATAGTTTGTATTGATACTTGTTCCTCACTTGGTTGACTACAAGTTCATAATCCCCATAAACAAGTAACTCTTTGACTTTGTTTTTAATAGAAAATTATAACCCCTAAATGAGAGCCTCATATTTAGCCAAGTTATTGGTGCATGGGAATTGTAGTCTATAAGATTCCTGATATTCCTTATCAGTAGGGTCTATTAAAATAATACCAACTCTAGATCTAGACTTGCATTTAGCACCATCAACATAAAATTTACACAAATTAGGTACAACATGAGTGTCTTGCGAACTAACCACTTTTGTAATCGCTAAGGTGAAGAATCCCAAGTTAGAATTAAGGAAATTAACTCTCTCATTGATTTCATTATACTTAGTTATTATGTGCTTCATTATTGGCTCCCTTTCCACCCTTATCTAATTTGGGACACCTT
This sequence comes from Torreya grandis, assembly GCA_037957365.1. Taxonomy (NCBI): domain Eukaryota; kingdom Viridiplantae; phylum Streptophyta; class Pinopsida; order Cupressales; family Taxaceae; genus Torreya; species Torreya grandis. The sequence continues at coordinate 3,383,053 of JARHVA010000537.1, read as the reverse complement.
TCTAGGGTAGCCATAGATGTGAATAATCAGTAGACATATATCTATTTAAGACCTTAGTCCATTCTCTACTTAAAAGTAGTCTATATGCATTGGGAATGTCCACTACTTAGATGTCAATAAATTATTGCACTCTAGGTTCAATATCCAACTCCATGTGCACATTTAATAATTCCCCAATAACTTTGACCCTTGACTTGTCTAATTACATAACCACCCTATCAGACTTGATTGAAGTCAATCCCAGTTATTCACATATTCCTACAGGCATGATATTAGTTGAAGCCCCATAGTACAAAAGATAATTGTGGAGGTTTTTACCATATATCTTGACTATGAGAAGGAATGGGGGAGATTATACCTTTGTTTTTTACATGGATACATTTACACTGTCATCCCTAGGTGGCTTTCCAAGTTTCTTAGACAAAGACTCTAAAAACATGCCTCTTTGTTTAGTAATTTGAGTTAACTCATGAAAAGTAATATTGGCCTTAATTTTCGTCATGTATTCAATAATGTTATATCTAATCTTGCTTGGTGAATCAACACTAGTCTTGGAAGAACTTCCTTTTGGTGGTTCATATTCATTTCTTGAAGTACTATCAGGAGGGGTCCCATAGTTATTAGGAGTTGAAGTGGTCAGTGGTTACTCTACTCCCTATTCCTTAGGGGGTATGTCTTCAAGAATTTTTGGAATGCTTGGATTTCTTCAAGAATATTCTCAGGTTCTTTATCTTCTTGAAAAGGGAATTGGAAGGTTTCTACCATGTGGACTTGGTCTGATGATTTAGACCCAGAACCATTTTTATCTCTATCCTTATTAGGGACCACTTCAAATGTATCTAGTTCTTCTTGAGAAGCTTAAAAGGCTTTGTAGAATTCAATGCAATCAATCTCACCATGTTTGGTAGTGGCATGCACTCTATAGTAGTCAGGTAGGGTAATGTCTATGAGATTGATGTCCATGGCCTTGTTAGTAGTAGAGGGTTCATTATCCTTGTTATTATACACATTATCATTATAAAGCCTACTTCTTGGTCTATTGAACTTTTAGAAAGTAAGGTTACTTCCATAAATTTAAATAGTATTACCAACTTGTATCTGTAACTAAAGGAAATAAGTGTTGAGCTTTTGGACCATCTTCAAAATAGATTCATTATCATTTTTGGGGGTCTCAAAATTGTGGACCTAATTGTTGCTTGAACCAAGAGTTGTTATTAATGATTTCTGACCATTGGTAGAAGATCCATTATTGATTTGGTGATTGAAGAATCCTATATTTTGATTAGGATCAACATAGCTAGTAGGCAAAATGCTCAAAGCTAGGAGTTGATTAAGACTAGGGGTGTTTTGGTTATTGTTGAGAAAATGGTTCAAAGCAATCATCTATGGGTTAAAACTGGGAATGGAGTAAGGCATTTGACCTTGTGGTTGCATTTGATTACTGATAATTACTGCCTCAAAATAGGCTTGGGATAATGAAGTTATAACTAGGATAGATCTCTTTAGGAATACATAAATCATGGGATCTACTGAATCCTTGTAGATCTCTAGGGATAGAACATCAGCAGGTTTGTAGGGTTCCAAAGTATTGTTATACATTTTTCAGAATCTAGCATTGAAGGACCTTATACGCTAACTTGAATATCTCTTTATTGTTGTGAATTGATGATAAATGACATAAGGACTAATAATCTTACCAAATTAATCAATGAAAAATGTGTTTAAATCATTCCAGGAGGTAATGCAATCATCAAGCAAATTGGGGAACCATTCACATGCTACATCTTTGAAAGTAAAGGGAAATAATATACATGATACATCCTCATTTATGAAATTTAATAACCTTAAAGTAGATTTAAAAGACTTAACATGTTCCTCCATAGTTAAAACACCAGTAGGAATAAATATGGGAAAATACTTCTCAGGATTACATAGTAAATCATGGATTACCCCTTGTACATTAATGGGGGAACTCCCTAACCTAGACATACCTAGATCTGGTCTAAATGCAAATGTACATTAAATAAGAGAAGTGGGTAAAGAGTTGGAAATTCAAGTAAAGGCTCTCTTATTTTTTATCATGATCTGGGGTGGATTCTAGGCAATTCTAGCTTGAAGATTTGAGATCATGTTTCAAATATAGTGTATCAAGTTAATCCTTACAAGAAGTAAGGACTAAACATGCACACTAGGATAATTATATAAATATTTATGTAGAGAATGGCAAAGGACATCAAATTTATACTAAGGTAGCTTGAACAAGCATCTCATTGTGAAAATATAATTGATCTTTACAGGTTTGAGTTCGAGATGAACCAAACTCTACAATTGATCACCTAATCTTTGATCAAAATATGTCATTCTAATTTCAAATGCTCCAGATCCTTGAGCTCAAAGCTATAATTACCATAATTGATCAATAATTTACGAAATAACCATGATATTTACCTCAATAAAGCATAAATATATATCAAAAACCTTTAAGACTACTAATATTTACACTTGGGAGCAAATATCTACCTAAAGGCGTAAAGATGACACCAATTCTTGACTAATTAGCATCAAGAGGCCCTCTTTATAGCACCAAAAAATATTCTCATTTTGATTCTTCTAAATTTACTACATGTGCTTTTAGCATTCAAAAAACACTACTCATTTTAGAATTCCAAGAATTCAAAGCATGAGTTACAGGTATTTGGAAATTGGGATGCCTATGGTGAAATAGTAGTAAATAAAAGTAGATTGTCCCAAAATATTTATATTATTTTATGGTTGGGAGCCACCTTGGTTCATCCCTTGCCACTCTTGATGAATCCTTAGCCAAAGGTTGATGTTGTTCTAAACTAAATGGATATTAACACTGAAATCTAAGCTATAGTGAAGATCTTTGAAAAATAAGAGAAAAGAGGTGAGGGTAAGGTAGAAATGAAACAAATGTGATTGCAAGTGTTTACCTCAAACATTATGACAAAGTTTTAGTTCCCTAAACATACACCTAAACCAATTTATAATTTAAAATATCTAATTCTCAATTTTCATTACAAACCAGGCTGATTATTGAGGATGAATTAAATGTATAAGTAAGAATGAAGTGTAATTTTAATATTTTGTTACTACATCTAAATAACTAATGGACATCCTTGATGTAGAAAAAATTAAAGTGAAGCAACTCAAGATATTTTCAAATAACCTAACATAGCACATATTAGCAACCTTGTAAATGAGAAAATGTAGTTCAGGAATTAAAGAAACCATTCAAATTCAAGATCGAGATAAATAATTGAGAGAAAAGCTAACAACTATCAACACAACAAGATGGACAATATTTGAAGAATTCCTTAGCTATATTAATTGGTTCAAGTATACAATTTTTCTCCAAAATCTCCCCCTTTACAAAATGGTAACACTACCTATTTAAAGAAAACATAGGTGTTGTACCAATTAATTCTCAAGATACATATGATTACATTAAGGATAATACACATGAATTTCTACATTAAACTAGCCTAAAACTATTTATGGCATATATTTATACAATATAATATTCCATTTTTACAAAATTTATGAAAAATTACAATATATATAGTCTTCTATTGGGTTGGTGGTGGGCCTTCTAACTGTCTTTGCTATACGATGTTCGTAACCTTAATATGTTATTCATTAAATATCTTAATATCTACTATAGGCTTTATCAAACATCTCTATTCTTGATCTAATCGTTTGTTAAATTATTTATCATTTCTCATTATGGCCTCCTTAATGCTCTAGGCCTATGTTGTTCACTCACTTGAGTTGAAGATGAGATCCATTATCCTACGATTCTCATCACTAGATTGGCCATGGATTCTCCCTCTTATCTCCTAGATATGGCAGTGGCTCTTTGTTTGAACTCTTCATCATGAATCAAACCCATAACAGTGGGTTGTGAAGGCTCTATTAACATTGTTCCTAGGAGTTTCTCAACCCTATTGATCAAAGCTTCATCTTCACTTATGAGTTCACTGACATTGTTATGCCATGTGCTTAAATCCTATACCTTGTCAACAATAATGCCTAGGATTGCACTTAAGTGTCCTAGACTAATAGCCTTGAAGTCTAGGATCTATCTCTTTACTTGTACATTGATGACCTCATAAATTTGGTCCACTAATGTTTGACATTAGATGACCAAGGCTTTAGCTACTTGAGTTGACTATAACAAGGCATAATATCTGAGCTTCATAGCCTTCAAGGATTCAAACATGTCAAAAAGTGACTTATTGAACAATTTGATCATATCTTCAAGAATGGAAAGGATGGCCTAGGCTTCCAAGTCCTATTTTTCCTTCCTTAAATTGGTAATCTGTTGCTTCATTCCACTAATTCTATCCATTGTCTATGCTGACTAGGCTCCAACTAGACTCTCCACATCCTCTTGATTGATGGGATGCTCTCCCACTACTTGTCCTCCTACTGGAGTTGGGCTTGTGAAAGGTTTCACTATTTGAAAGGTGAGCTCTTATATACCAAGCATAACTTTCCTTATGGTGATATTATCTAAACCTGTGGTATCTTGATTGAAGTAAACTATAGTGATAGGCTTAGTTAGCTAGGTGGATTTTGGGATTTCAACTTTGGTGCTACTAGACTCTCTTGGAGCATCCATTCTCTTACACTAGCTCCTTTTGCCTCCACTATTCTCATTTCCTCTTGTTCCTTCATCATCTCTACAATCCATGGTTAGAGGTCCTCGTCAATGTCATTTCTTTGAGTCATTAGCCATGAATGGGCCATGACAAGAATCTTTTGAAACTTCTCATAAATGAATCAATCAGGAATAACTAGCCCATGGATGGGGAACTCATCACTAAATAAGTTTATTTCTTGGGATGGATACACAAACACAAGTTTTGGCCTTTTAAAACTAGCAGGGACAAGGGCCAACTTATCCTTCTTCTTCCTTTGGCTAGTAGTTTTGGCTAAGGCTAGCTCATGTTCTTTCCCTTTATCCTTCTAACCCCCTTCAATTGTCTAGGAGTCTAAGCAAGTTGTCCTACTTGGGTAATAGGTTCTTGATCTATTTCTTCCTTATTTGAACCATAAATGTATTCAAAAGCTTTAAAAACCTCCTCCATTATTTCATATGGCTCAAGAGCTACCATGTCTTCCAACTCCACTAGAGGTGGTGGTTGTTGTGGAGGACTTGAAGATGATGCTCCCTCTCCTAGTCTTTCTTCCAATTTATGCTTACTAGGGTCATAAAGAGGTGGTGAAATTGCTTGAGGGGGCTCTTGTGATGGTGACACCCCTACTTGGGAAGATCCTTGAGATGGTCTTAAGGTAGAAGGCAACAAATGATATTGAAGAGGTTACATTTGCAAATTTTCCTCTATTGGATTCTACTCATGTATCATCCTATGCTCTAGTTTGGCATTACATTCTTTCAATCTTGCCAACACCTCCTCAAAACTACTTACCCTAGTGTAAATGTGGTAAAAAACCCTAGGTTGATTCTCATATACCTACTTGAACATCTTATTGTCTTGTAAATGATTTTTTACTATTCCTCTAGGGTCCCACATTCTAAGTTCATCCATTTGGAAGATAAAGGCTCCTCTTTTCCTATACATAATGTCTATTTGCTTCCAATCTTGTAGTGTGGTCCTTCCAATTATAAGAGGGAAGGGATGGAGGAGGCCCTTATTATTTTATTTGCAAAACCCATTAATCCCATTGATGAGATGGAAGGTGATTTCTTGCTCATAAAAATTGGGTGGCACATAGATAGGTAATATGAAAGATGAGGACATGGTTCCCTCAATCCTTATTACTATGCAGTCTAGATAGTGCCTTACATCCCCCATCATTTCCACATATCTCTTGATTAGGGGGTGCATCCTAGGCATGGGAAAGTTAGTGAAAACCTCAACTAAGGAGGGATAGATACCATCACAAATAAATTTCATGTGGTTTATATACTTGAAGATATGGAGTTTGGAGTATGGTAAGAAACTAATATTGTATTGTTAGGAGACCAATTCTTGATTTGGGGGAGCTTGGTGGAGGCTAGTAAGGAATCAAGAAGGTAGGACATCATGAAAAATTATTTGATGGTCTTTCTCTTGATGGTTGTGAGTTGCCTACTTAGGTGAATAATTATCATTTCCCTAATGGGAGGGGTGAGTTATTGCTCTATTATGAAATATACATATGAAACCCAGGTGGGGTTAATATAAGTAGTTGTGACAACCCCATAGATTCTTCTTAGTGGGGTCATGACAACCCTAATCCCTTCCTTAAATTGGGAAATTGGAATTCTACCTTGGATATCTCTAAAAACATAGTTTCCTTGATTAAGCTAAGGCCTAAGGATAATATCTAGGTCATTTTGGGTGGTCTAATCCTTAATTGTGGGAAAATACACATGGGACCAAGGGAGCTTATAATAACCTTCAAAGGCTATAGTGACAACATAAGCTACTCTTTTGGATGTGCCATCCCTAATAATCTAATCTTCATCTAGTCTATAATCTACAAAAGGAGGAGTAAACACATCAATGTAATGAAGTACCTCCAGTTTGGTCGCTACATGGTGGAGGCCAACTAATTACACAACTACTAGGTCTTTCTATTTGACATTGATTGCTTCAATTATTATTTCATTTCAGGTAAGGGCCTGTATCTCATCGATGGTGAAGAAAATATTAGACCAATTCTTGCACCAATTATTCAATGTCTCAGTGTCCAACTCTATATCCTTGAAAACTCTACCTAAATGGTTTACAGATAGGTAGAATTCAACCTCTTCCTAACATTGTTGTCTACCCACTACCATTATTTCTTAAACCTTCAAAAACACTTAGCGCTGACTTGATATATACCTCTAGATTACTCTTTTTGAATTCAAATCTTATTAACAAGCTTCAATTATAATTCGATCACTCACAATTTCCCCTTTTATGTAAGTTTTAGGTTTCTAGGATCTTAAATGACAGAGGTGATTGGGGATTTAGGCTCATTCATGTCTCAAGATCTTATTGAAACATGCTTTTATACCTTTGTATTTCTAGGTGGACAAAATCCAAGCTCTACTACTTTTTTGCTTACGTGGATCCTATGTGGCCTCCATTTAGCTTCTTTTCATGGCAATTTTCATATTTTTCTAAGTGATAATTGGATGTTGGACTTTGAATTATTCTTTTATTTCACACCGCTAGATCAAGATCCATGGTTTCAGTGTGAACCATCAATTACAATCCTAGTCCTTTCATCTCATTGGTTGCTATAAGTCCTAAGTCCTAAAATTATGCCACCTAGCATGTTATCATATCATTAATCCCTAATCCCCAATATTTCCCCACATTTTGAGCATTTGGGCCTCCCAAGTTCTACTCAAACATTTCACACCATTGGATCAAGTTAGTACGATCATGTGACGGTCATTGTATCTTACAAGATACACAATGTTTAAGTTAGTCTGAGGGTCCAACTAAAGACTTAGGTTTAAAAAAATATTCTAAGTTTACTTTAAATATAAATTCAAGGCCCATTAAAACACTTGGAACATGCCCCCTACCTAGGCAAAATTTTTGGATTAACTTAAATTTGATAGTCTTGCTACCATCATAGATGTCTTTGCAGGTGTTAAATTATATGAGCATGAATGTCAAATTTATGTCCATAAATTCCCTATGGTTTAATTTAAAAGTTCCGTGTGGTGCCCTCATGTAACTTCCAAAGATCAAGGACTTAATATGCTTCATTGGATTTGAAGAGTGATGGCCATTAGATAAAGATTCAAGGTATTGTATGTGATTGGCTAGGTTAATTATATGGAACCTTTGTTGACATAATTTGGTGTGAGTCATTGCCACTTGTCATCCTCATGAGGCTTTGACCTTTCAACCCTCATCTTGCACCATTAGATTGGACCTCGTGATGAAGCATAGATCCTTGGATCTTCCTTTGTCATGTATCATTGGATCAAGTTGTAAGATCAAACATGGGCCATTGGATTCTGCAAGATGCAATAAGTTTAAGTTAAGAACTTCGGTTGATAAATATTAGGCTAAGATTTTATTATAAGGCCTTGTTCATATTAAGAAATACGAAGGGGGTCTTAGGATAAAGACTTAGGCTAAACTTTAATTAAAAGGGAGCCTCGTCAAGGTACTTCACAGGGTGGTTAGGATAAGTGAATATATTTAAATTAATATACAAGGACTTAATATTAATTTTATATTAAGGTTTAGTAGTGTTAATAAACATGACTAAACCCTAATATAAAATTAAACTTAGGTTTAAAATTTTATTTTAAACATCTTCACCAAAATACTCCCACCAAAATTTGAATTCAAACTTGAGGGTTTTAAACCTAGGGTTTTAAACTGAGGGTTTTTTGAAAAAAGGGACCAAGGTTGAACCTTAGCAAACCAACTATTAGCATAACTCTAGGGGATCCTTTCCTTGAAAAAAAAACTAGTATTTTCTATGAAACTTAAATTTATTACAAAACAAGGTGAAATTTTAGAAGCATTAAGTGTATTAGGGTTTAAATACATAAATGTCACCTTATCATAATGGATGATCTTCAAATTCTACTAAAACACAATAAACATAGCCAAATTGACAAAAACAAGGTTTAAAACATCTCAAGGGCCCCCTATTTTTAGAATTAGGGGTATGTTGGCCCCAACAAGACCATTACATCAGAGATATACAATGGATTCCACATAATCCCCATCTACTATGCACCATGTTTAGATATCTAGAGAACCTACACATATTTATATTATGGCTATTCCAAAAAAACCACACCATACTCAATGATGGGTTCCACAAACCCCTACTTCTATTACTCTTACTACTAATTCACAACCATAGAGTCCAATTTTACATATGCAATCACTGATACTACAATGATAAATAATAAATCTATACATACTTATTAGTAGCATCACAAGATGATTACAATAGGTTCTTAATGGGGAGATATATATGACCATATATTGGATGGCATCATAGGATGATTTTTCATTTTTAAATATTTCAAAATTACCAAAAAATTAGAAACATTAAAAAATACAAAAATATTTCTAGCACCTACATGTTTTATCGGCTCTTTAGCATCTATGTGTTAGTTTCATCTCAATGGATGGCATATTTAGTTACTTATACATACATGTGCATGTGTGTTACACTTATATTTGAGTGTGATACATGCATACACAAATATATGATCTCTTTCTATTTTATATGTTGGGCTTTCTCTCTACTTGTGTCATGTAGACATTAAGGGCATCCATTTATTTGATCTTGATACATATATGATATATGGTTAAATGATCACATTTCATTATCATTTTTGAGCTTATATATGTGCTTACACATGCATTTATCCATGATTATATCTTACACAATGTATTGTGTATGCTATACACTTGAAATTTTTTTATAACACATTTTATATATGGTCTATTATGACATGTTTATGTTTTTTGCTTATATTTTACTTGTATTCACTTCCTTCAATATCTTACCTTGATATTATTTTCCTTGTTATATAATTTGAATATGCTCATTTGCTTATGGCCCCATGCCTATATATATTTTCTTTGATATTTTCATATGTCATTCTTTGTTATATGGACATTGGAATATGTCATTATTGCTTTTATGGACATTTGACTACATCATGTCCCTTTGATTGTGCATCATTTGAACATGCCCCTTGTTTACAGTCTACTTGGACCATTTCCTTTTGGCTTGATTTTGAGTAATCTTGTGTGTGTGCTTGACTTACTTTTTGGGATTTTAATTTTACTATTTAGACATTACCATGGTCTTTATCATGTACCTTAGTCCTTCAAGTGATCACATTGGTTCTATGTGCTTCAATGTTATATCTACCTAGACATGTTTATTCTATATGTTATAGGCTTCCATTCAAAGATTACACAATTGTCTTATCCTTTTGAGGGGAGATAACTATCATTTCCTATCTTTCCCTCACCTCAAAATGGGGAATATTAGTGGAGGCATGCCATAGATGCATGTTCTCCACACTTATATAGTTTATGATTTGACCAAAGCATAATTATATGATTTAAATTCATAGTTGTGGCATAATTCTATACATTGGTACCATTGTTATACATAGTTTTAACATGAGATATATATAAGGTGAAAATGTGATGTAATCTGTGCCTAAAATTTTAAAATATATATTAGTTTCATATTCTAAAACACTTTTATGGACTATTACCAAATTATGAACTTTTACATACTAATACCCCAATCAAAATTTTATAGACTTTATTGAGCTAGTTTATTACAGTAGTTGGTTCAATTTTTGGTATGGTTGTGGTGATCAAATGACTCCATCTTGAAAATTTTTAAGTTTGGGCTTGATTTTATCATTCAACCTCACCAAGTTGTAAGTATCATTATGTTTCATGGCTAAGTTAATCTCAACTGTTATGTGGCAACTCACCTTTGCTCCAAGTTTTGGGGCATGTGCCTTCAAATATCTCTCTCCATCTATCTCTATATCTATCTCCTTGGATATATTAACTTTCAATATTTATCTACATTTGTCACAATCTTAGTTTTAGACACTTACAATGATACATCTTTTTCAAATCAACTTGTCAATAGGCAAGGCAATTACATTGACACACAAGTGCACTCCTAAATATTTCTCTTTCAATTTCAATGTTTTCAAGTAATTTAAATTACAGATTACATGCAATAATTATATATTATAACATACTCTTATTTATAGGTCATTCACTAGTAAATCACTCAAGTTAGACACATGCAAAGATAAGGTGCGTTATACAAACCCATGTATGCATTCCTTTCCTTTAGCAATAAAATTCATTACTAGATTAAGGGCGGGGGGGGGCAAATGTAGCCAATATTTATATATTATATACGACCTCAATCTTGTACACTTGGAAAAAATCAAATCTCAATTGTTCCTCTCAGTTCTAAACCTTTCTTACTTTTGTAAGTCTCACATCTACTATATCTTGTGCCCTTGCCTATCTCTTAGTTTGACCAATCTTATGGTGATGATCTAGACCTTATATCTTACCAAAAATTCTTAAATTATACTTATCTTACACCTATACATGTTTTAATTTTGTACCTATTTTTATTGATCCCTAGACACTAATCTCTAGTACATATACTAGCATTGACACTAGTGTGCTAACCCGATACCTGTGTCTAGTTCCCTAAATTAATCCAATTTTTAAATGAAATGTATCATAATGGTTAGCTAAAGTCATTTAATTATCCAATGGAATTGATATGAATAAAAGATCAACCCTCATCCATTCCTCACTGAGGAAAGAACTAACACAAACCAAGGCAACCTATCAAAATCATTCAATTAAACATTCAATTGAGAAAAGATTTCTTATTTTCTCATATTATCATATCAATCATAGGGATAAAACATACACAAGTCTAAAGTACTAAAGGATCCATCCAAGTGCCTAATTTTCCAAGTTATAAACTAGGTCACTATTGTACTTATTTTCCATATATTTTATGATTCACACACAAGCCAACATGTAGGGAAAAAACATAATTCTAAGGCCCCTTTTGGAGTGTTGTCTATGTAGACAATGCCCAATGATATCGAGCACTTTGAAGTAGCCTGACATTATTTTCCCACTAACCCATTTTACCCAAGGTCACTATAAAGATGAAGAACTAGGGTTTTTACAATTTCAAGATGAGTGATAGTCTATAACCTAGATTTGAGTGCACTAGATGGAAGGTGAAGACAAAACTAGAAGCATCTAGGTGGTTTCACCCTTTTCTAGTAGATATTATATACATGAAACTTTTATATAACCTAGTTAGTAGCATCAACATAACCATCTCAGGCTAATGTTAGAGTTCATAGCTATAGAAGCACTAGATCTAGAATCTAAAAATTGTTCTAGAATATTCTTCAAGACTATTTCCCATCTATTATAGATCTAGTATTATTTTAGTATCGTAACCAATGAAGTATATTACTTCCTTGTCATTTCCATACATAGCTTAGTTATGCTTTCTATATTTAACTTATTCTCAGCATAATAAATTTAGGGTATATTTAAATTTGAGTTTAGCACCTAATTGACCCATTGTAGGTCTAATTATCACCCTAGTGCATTGTCACTTCTATATACTCATTTAATAATGATATATGGCTAATCCCAAACACCATAAATTCCATTATAGGGTTAAACACCCATCTATATCCTCAAGAGATATTCCCAATCTTGTTATCATAAGTTTAGTTGAATTATTAGGCCTTTGTAGGATTCCATAAGAATTATTACAACTTTATTGGTTTGATATAATTTGATGGCTATGGTAGGCTAGGTCTGATAGTGGAGATGTGATGCTCCATTGTCAAGGGACTTATCTAAGAGGTTTGAGGCAATCTATCAAGTTAAATTAGGCCTTATTTAAATTTCATTTAAACTTTTATCAAAAATAAACTTAATTTTAAATTGGAATCCTATTTCAACTTAAGTTATGGATTTAAACCTCTTGATTTGTTAGACTCATCTATTGTCTGATCACAACCTAGTAGGGTGTTAGAGTGGGTCATTGGACCCTAACCCACTCTAGGACCTTTTTTATTATCTTTGAATTTGGATTGAGACCTCATGACCATGTGGGCCACCAAGCTCATTTATTTCATTTTAGGTCACCCAAGTCATAGTAGGTTGATAGGTATGTGTGAGGTCACCATGGGCATTGTGACAACCATGAGACCTAATTTACATTTTAAACCACACTATATTTTCTACATGACATGTTTTGGTTTGTCCTTAGAGTGTCATATGTCATCTTGAGTATGCATTGTACATAATATATGCCAATCTTAAACAACTATCAATCTAAGAAAATAAACTCTAAAATGATCTCCAAGAAGAACTTCCCATAAGGAGAGAGTTCTCTTTACTAAGGACAAACCAAAACATTTAAATGCTTGTCCCCTACCTCTTTAAGGATGTTTTCAATAGTCATCAAAACTATTAAATCCTTCTTAGAAGTCACATCACCAACATATCTTATTTTTAACCCTATTAACTCTTACAACTTAACCATAACTTACTTATCATTCCAAGGCCTTTAAAATATTTCTCGAATACCCTAAAATTTTAAAAATCCAAAATTATTATGCCAAACCCATCCCTAAAGGTTATAGACATAATTAAAAATATAAGAAAGTTCATATTTTCTTTTTATACCAAAATAAATGAGACTTGATTTCTAAATCAGTATTTTACAAGTTACAAAACATACATCAGTTACCACTTTCATCCAATCTTCCTTATAAAAATTCCTAGAGACTTCATGGGTAAGGGTGGATAGGGTGGGATTGAGAGTTTAAGTCTTAGCAATAGATTAATCACTACTTTTCCCACTAGGTCATATATATTTATGTTTTCATGATTATTAGAAAAATTATATAAACTTAATTGAATAATGAATAAAATATTCTTAATAGAGTTATCATATCAATTTCATGGTCATTCATGTGACCTGCATATTTATTGTACACATCAAAATATTTAATATAACCATTGTCAAAAAAATGCATAATAAGAATCTCAAACAATACACAAATCAAACAATGTGTGTGTGTGTGTGTGCGCGCGCGCGTGTGCGTGCGTGCGTGCGTGCGTGTGTGTGTGTGTGTGTGTGTGTGTGTGTGTGTGTGTGTGTGTGTGTGTGTGTGTGTGTGTGTGTGTGTGTGTGTGTGTGTGTGTGTGTGTGTGTGTGTGTGTGTGTGTGTGTGTGCGCACACAAGCAAAAGTGATATCAATGCTACAAATCCATCACATGAAATATGAAAATAGAATGTCAAGTAGGGTATATTTTTAAGAATGATAACTTTTTAGAAATGTCTTATTGTAGATGAACATTTTTATATTGAAAACCATAAAACACATGTATAATAGGCCCATTTTAAGTTTAAAACATAAAATTTATATTAATATGTATTAATAATCTAATAAATTAAAAAAAATTATGAATATTTTAATAAAAAATTTAGTAAATATTTTTTCAAACTTTTTTATTATTAAATCTAAATTTTTGAAAACTTATCAAAATATAGTAAATTAACCAGAAAAAAAAATGTCTCCTAAAAAATATTTTGGTATCAAGTATTCATATGCCCATAACATTTATAAACACAATCAAATGATAAAAATGTGCTAATCAATAGGATTAAAATATCCTTAATAAATTATTTAAACTAGTGTATAATAATAATGGCACTTCGTGCCTCAAATAAGTGGATCATCACTCCAAAAAAATATAAGAATAGTGTATAAAAATATATAACAATTAAACTAAAATTAGAATGCACATGTTGAAGAGTTGGCAGAGAAATGTTGCTAGAATAGGTGGGGATAGAAGCATTAAAAAAAAAGATTAATTGAAAAACATTTTAAAGAAGAGGTGAGAGTTGAGAAATATGTGAAAATGATGAAAATGATTTTGATCCAAATAACATGGAGATTTAGATGAAATCTAGAAGTATCGAAAACATATTCAAAAGGAATAGAAATATCAAATAGTAAAAGCATTATAAATAAGAGGAAGAATAACTTTTTATTGAGAAAGAACGACATTATTAGATATAGTATAGGACCCTCTAAGATTTGATTTATATTATTGGCAATCAAACATCCATTATTCAAATTATGAGGTATATTATAATACCTTATTTTTTTTACCTATAGAAAAGGTTTTTACATTCTTTTCCTCGAGGCATCACCATTCTAAAAGCTTGTGACTTTAAACTGACTATGATATATGAGTTTGTAAATAAAATAATGAGGTACAACAAAAAGAGAGAGGAGATAATCACAATAAGAACATATTCAAAAAGAATAGAAACATCAAATAGTAAAAATATTATAAATAAGAAGAAGAATAACTTTCTATTGAGAAAGAACGACATTATTAGATATAATATAAAACCCTATAAAATTTGATTTATATTATTGACAATCAAACATCCATTATTCAAATTATGAGATATATTATAATACTTTACTTTTTTGACCTATGGAAAAAGTTTTTACATTCTTTTCCTTGAGGCATCACCATTCTAAAAGCTTGTGACTTTTAACTGACCATGATATATGAGTTCGCAAAGAAAATAGTGAGGTACACAAAAGAAAAAGGAGATAATCACAATAAAATCTCGATGCAGCAAGTAGAAACAAAACACCTGCTACTTTATATAGCTTTTCATGGTTACAATTGCTTAAGAGGAAAGCTCGTGGAAATGTAAATAAAATATACAAACCGCCCATAGAAGCAACGCGCTATATTGGTAATTATTCAAAGTGTCAACCAGGGCTTTTGGGTTTTTTTTTGGGGTCTTCCATGTTGACGGCTGGAATCGAATATATATATATATACGGCTGGAATCGAATATATATATATATATATATAAAATGTTCTTAATTTACTTTATAACATGTTTAAAAATATGTGTGGTTTATTGTTGGTTTTATAATTCTTGGTTATTTATTAATAGGGTTAGTTTATGGAATATCTATTGTTAAGGAAGAGTATATATAAAAAGTAGAGGTTAGTATTTTAATCATGATATTGTGAATTTTGTTTTTATTGTATTATATAGAGGTCATTCGTTCGAAGTGACTTAATCATATTTATTAAGTATTTTGCTCTTCTATCAATTATCATTGTAGATCTATTTATTTTACTCTTATTTCTATTATATATTATTACTGATCAATTGCACTTAATTCATTTGTGTAAATTATCTAAGTAATTTCATTAAAAGTGCTATCAGAGATTTGATTTGAGCAAGATTATATAGCACAATGCTTTTTTTAATGTAGTAATTGGTCAGCGCATTGAAAGATCAAAAAAATCATAACTTGAGATTTGAAAAGAATTTAATTTTTTGTCACCACAATATTGCTTGAAGTTTTTTATTAAAAAAAAGAGTGAATTTTTTTTTCGCACACTTGAGCAAATTAGCAATGATTGGAATCATCTTTGCAAGACTATCACAACATTTGGTATAATTTTCTAGTACATTTTTGTGGGCTCTAAACCTTATAATTTCTACATGGTGGGACTGAATACCCAAGGCCATGGAAAAGGGCAAGTCACTCCTAGAAAAAAAACCTATCAAAGAAGACATGGATTCCAAAAACTTTTGTCTCAAGAGTTACTATATGTACTCCTAGTTTCAAATATAGATGCAAAACATAGCTAACAAATGAGACTTGAATAAGATCACTAGAGATATGGATGCAAAGAATTGTAGCTAATTTGTAAAATCAAATGTCAATTATTTTGACATCCTTTTCAAATACAAACATTAATCCACCGCTAAATGACACCCAATTTGGTCATTTAGGGGAGCCCATCCATAACAATCAAAGCCCAAATACAAGGTCAAGGAACATGCTTTGAAAAGTGGGCATACACAAGTTTGATGGTAAGGATCCAATCACTTGGATCAATCAAATGGAGAGTCTATTTGACTTACATTAGAACCCATGTTCATAAAAGGTTACTAGGACATCCTTATGTTTACAAATAAATCAATTAATTTGGTATAGATGCCTTTGAACTTAAATAAAAATAAGGTTCTTATTATTCCTTAGTCAATGTTCAAAATGAACTGCATATACACTACCATAACAGTGTAACAAAGAACTATTTTAATCAGTTAGTGAAATTGTGACAAAAAAAGACCATCAAAGGTTATTTTCAACAATTCTAAACCTTGTCTTTACACATGCATGACATCAAATATACCAACATGATTGATTTGTTCTTGGGTGGCGTCAAGGATAACATCAACCTTGAGTTTCACATGTCTAATCCAAGTTATGTGTCCAAATACATGGATTTTAGGCATCAAGTAGAAGAAGGTGATATATTCACAAAAAGGGTTTTCACTACTAACAAAGAGTGCATTGTTTCAACACAATCTTTCCCATAACTTACTAGATTTACTTGTCAATAAATTGAAGAGAAAATATCAAAAGATTTACGTTTCAATTTTAATATAAAATGGGGCAAGGGACATAAATTTGATGATAATAAATTGTTTTATATTGAATATTCCAATGAGGAAAATGAAGATGATGAAGCATTATGTGAAGAATAAGAAGTGCTAGAATCAGAATCAAAAGAGTTACTAAAAACTATTTCATGACATGTACTTTATTGTATCAACACTCTACAAACCCTTATGGTCACAGGTTTTCTCAAGAAGTAGAAGCTGACTATTTTTATTAACTCATGGAGTACTCATAATTTCATCAATAACAAGTCGGTAGAACATTTAAACTATTTTGTTTACTTAGCTCCAAAATTTCAAGTCATAATTGTTGACGATGATACAATAAATTGTTCAAGGAAATTTCATAATATGAAACTAGCAATGGGAGACTTTAAGTTAGATCCCTTGTGTTTGATATTCCCATGGGTGGAGAAAACATTATTTTATGAGTTTAATGGATCAAAATTTTGGAATGATAGAGATGAATTTACAAGAGCTATTCATGCACTTTCACACTGAAGGCAAGATTTGAATTATGGAGATTACAAGAAAAATCTCCAAAATTATTTAGTCATCATCAAATTCATAATATTATTAAAAAAAGTAGCTAAAGGATTTTTATCCATATAAGTTAAACCAACAAAGGTGTTTACACATCTATATCTTTATAAGATTATTGATAACCACTCATTTATTTTTGGAGCAATGCCAAAAGGACTAACACCAAGAAGAGAACATGATCATGCCATTTGACTACTTTCTTGGAGTCAATCACCAAAAATCCAACAATAAAAGTATCTATATGTGTAAAAGAGTGATATTTAAAATATGGTATATGAGATTTTGGAGTCAGATGTTATCATACATAGCCAAAGTGAGTATCGATCCATGATGGTTATGGTGCATAAGAAGGATGATACTTGGAGGATGCACTCAAACTACAAAGAACTCAACAAGTTCATTGTTAAAGATAATTTCCCTATCCTAGTAATTAATGATTTGTTATATGTGATACATAGTGTTGTCTATTTTAAAAAACTAAATATTCATTCTATGTACCATCAAATTTACATAAAAAATGAGGATATCCCTAAAATAGCTTGGAAAACTCATGTAGGTCATCATAAGGTTTTGGTCTAGACGTTTTTCTCACAAATGTACCATCTACTTTTTAGAGTTCTATGAATATTTTTTTTTAGGTGTTTTTTGAGGAAATATATAATGGTAATTTTTGATGACATCCTCATATATCAAAAATCTTGGGAAGAAAATTTTTAACATGTGAAAAAATTACTGTTAATGTTAGAACACCATCAACTTTATGCAAAGCCTTCACAATGTTATTTCATATTCCAAGAGGTGGAGTAACTAGGTCATATTTTTTTCCAATTAATAATTAAAAGTAGACCTTCGGCAGATCAAATCTATGATAGAGTGGTTGGTGTGAAAAACTCATAGGAACCTTTAAGGCCTTTTGAGGCTAACATGTTACTATCATAGATTGGTGAACTATTATGGTATACATAATAGCACCGCTCACAACCTTGTTGAATAATGACTCCTTCAAATATAAAATAATCATTAACAAGGCCTTTAAAAATATGAAGGAGACAATGTGCACTATTCCATTTTTGGATACCCTAGATTTTTAGAAAATTTTATTTCTGAATGTGATGCATTATGATATGGCATGAGGGCACTACTCATTCATGAAGGAAGATCCATTGCATTTTATAGTATTCAAATCAAGGGTAAGATTATGCTGAATATGATATATGAGAAAGAGATGACACTTTTTTATGCAGTCAAGCACTCGAGACATTATTTGATGGGTAGACACTTCAAAGTAAAGATAGATCATGATAATATAATTTTTTTTTGGAATATAAGTTGTCATCTAAACAAAAAATGGTTAACTAAAATGATGGGATATTAATTTAAATAGTTTTTGATAAATGAACAGATAATTTTGTAGGAGATGCACTATCAATTCAAGGATTAATCCACAAAATCATAGATTAGTTGCACATAGATTAGTTGGAAGAGGCATGGTTTGAGTTGTGAGAAGGACAATGATACAAAAGATTTGATTCAAAATCTAAAGCAAGGTTCAATTGACTCAAATAAATTTGAGTGGAAATTTAATGTCTAATGCCATAAATATATATTATACATATTCAAGAATTCCACCCTCGAGCACAAAATCCTTATACAACATTATGCATCTCCAATTAGGGTTCACTAAGGATTTTTGAAAATAGAGTCAAGGCATATTTATTTTGGGAAGGACTCAAGGTTGATACACAAAAAAATTATACTAATGAATTTTTTTTTAATATAAAAAATGGTAAAATGATTTTTAAAATGGGTCTTATGCAACCCTTATGCATTTATTGCTAGAGGTGGGAAGAGGTCTCCATGGATTTTATTACCGCATTTTTGAATTTTAAAGGTAATTTTTTTATCATGGTAGTTATGGAATGTATTAAAAAATATACTTATTTATTCTCCTTATCATAAAAATTTATAATTATTATAGTAGTTATTGATTTTTTGGATACAGTTCAAAATTTGCATGCTACCCCCAAGATCATTGTAAGTCATCATGATCCAATCATTACTAGTAGTATCTAGACTAATTTATTATCATGTTTGGGTAATAAATTATCCCATACCTCATCTTATCATCATGACCTTAATGGGAAACAAAAATTGGTCAATGAATTCCAAGAACTTCATCTTTCTTGTTTTGTATCATATAAACAAGAGAGATGGGTCCATTAGTTTCCACTAGTAGAATGGTGGTACAACACTTCCATAACTTTTACAAAATCTATCCATTTGTGACACTTAATGGGTACCAACCACCATCCATCACTTCATCCATGAGGGTTAAACCAAAGGTTTGAAATATAAAATATTACATTCAACACCATTAGGAGGTACTAGATAGTCTTAGATAGAATCTATCATGAATAACACAAAATCAAATGAAGTAGCAAGTAGATTGGCATTGTAGTGAGAGGCATTTTGATGTGGGTGATTGGGTATTTATTTTCCTACATATATATATAATTTTT
Organism: Torreya grandis; assembly: GCA_037957365.1. Lineage (NCBI taxonomy): Eukaryota > Viridiplantae > Streptophyta > Pinopsida > Cupressales > Taxaceae > Torreya > Torreya grandis. Next base: position 3,362,911 of record JARHVA010000537.1, on the reverse strand, counting down.
TTTGCATAAATAAAAAAGATTCTCGTAAGTATTATGGCCTTTATCCAAAACTAATTTTTTTTGTCAATGTAACATATAAGCTAGAGTCACCTCAATCTACTAGCATTTATTCAATATTTCATGTTTCTTGTTTGAATAAGTTAACTTGAAAAACAATCTATACATAGATTGAGTCACCTAAATTTCATTAAGTAGATATATTCTTTCTTAAACCTAAGGTGATAATTTAGACACATTAAAAAGTTCTGCAAACATATGAGATTAAGGAATATTTGATCAAATGGGAGAATTTGGCCAATGAGGATGCAACATGGGATGATGAAGCATTTCTAAAACAATAACCTAAGTTGTTCAATGTTGTAAGAAACCTTATTTTTAAGGGGAATAACATGATATGGCCTTAGCATATACCATGTTTGAGGTTTTTGTTGTGCTCAGACACATACACCCTATTTAAAAAAGAAATTAAAAACATGGACGCATTATTGAAAAATCCCCACCTAGGGGACTATGAGCCTAAGTACCTATGATTAGGGTATCATGCATTTATCATAAGTGTTATTTATATAAAATCTATCATTTCCCATGTAAAATTCATAACAGTCTAATCTTAAATATGTATCTTAAATCATCTCAAACCTTGGATTTCCCATTGCTTTTTACTTTAATATGATTTATAGACAAATGGATCTAATTTTTCTTGTCCTTGTATGTAAATGTTGATTTCAAGATTAATATCTTGAGACCATCGATTTCCTCTAAATCAGGCCCATAAAAAAGATCTCACATAGTTGTGACATGTGTTGCTCTTACATCATTCAAAATTTTGGATGTTTACAAAAGATTAAGTCTTTTGAGTCTCTCAAGTTATGCAAATAGGCATGTGGCATATTCATGCCAAATCAAAACTATGGAGATTTTACTTTTCCATCAAAAAATTTAAAAATTATGTGTTCTCAGATCCTCCAAGATTTTGAGTTACTAAGTCTGCAAGCTTCTGAGATCACTCCATGTGTCTCGATCATGTTAACTCACCGCTATGGAAAGTTTAAATAGCTCTTCAATCTGAAGCCTAATGTCCTAAGATCGAAATAAGATGCCAAGGTTTTTAATGGATGACACATACATACCTATATTAATACACATATTTGAGAATTTAAATAATGTTTTGATTTCCAACCTAAAGCTTTGACATCTTGAGTCTCTGGGATTCTGAGATCACTCCACATGTGTCAACCACATTGACCCTCAACCACAAAAATATTTTGACCATAAGGACAACTAGTATAATGCCTCGAGCTTACATGTTTCTAGTGCTATGATATCTCTCCATGCATCTCAATCATATTAACTCTATATTATGGGACCTCTCAAATATAATGAAGAAATCCAAAGGGTTGAGTTGATGAAATTATGACACATGGAACTATTTGGTAAAGTAATGACAAAACATAAGAAATAAGGTTCAATAGTGTGGAAAAAAATCAAGTTAATGAACGAATAACAACTGTCTTAATGTGATGAATGTACATGAATAATTAATGAAATACCAACATTTGGTAAATAAGAGACACCTATTGAAGTTTACTGGCATATTTAAATCAAAATGGGCATTAAAATCTATAGTTTTATTATTAGAATTCAAAATACTTGAATTCAATAAATACGTAATATTTCAAATGATATATATGAAATATGTCAACATTACATTCACCTTGTTATTACTATGATCATTAAGTGTTTGTATTCTCGAGTTTCTTAAGTGTTCAATGAGCCCTGGTTTTATTCATTCATAGATTATCAAGCAACCTTGTCTATAACTTTGCATAAGTTGTAGTGACCACATAACAACAATGGACTCAACATCAAAACAAAGTAAGACCTTAGTCCCATCCCCTTTTTCATTTTCAGGATCAATCGAATATAAAGATATAATTTTTTAGAGGAATACTTTAAATTTAAGGTTCACTCACTACTCGACACTCTAGGAATAGGTTGAGTCAATTAAGGCCTATTCTATGAAGGATGAACTCTCCACTAGAAAAAAAATACATGTGTGACTTGCTACGAGTCAAGGAATAGTCCCTCCACTAGGCTATGCCCAAACTAGAGGTAATGACATGTATTGACCTCTTAAATGTTATGTTCATGAATGGGACCATTATAAGTGATATTTTCCATATGAGTAAGGTCTATATCACCTCTACTTACATCTCATGGAGGGTGTTTGAAAGGTATCTTAGTCTTCCTCTCCTTAAAAATGCATACAATGAAGTCTCAACCAATGTGTAACTTGAGCACAATATTATGGATGAGAAACTAAATCAATGGTCAACAAAGGACCAAAGATTGAATCCTAAAGGGTCAATTTCCACCAAATAAAATATTAATTCCAAACATTTAATTGCCATTGTAATGGAATTATTGAAAATATTATGTGAATTTTCAAGCGTTACATATGTCTAGGTCGAATGGGTGCCATTACTAGACATTTTTTAACCACTAACAAACTGGTAGCCCTGGGAGAGATTATAGGCATGAGATTGAAATCTCAAATTCTCTACCCTAATAAGAGACCTCTAGATGGGAATTTTTACATGATGTCTTATCTACTAGAATGTGGTCATCACTACTGTATACAAGCCCTATGGCTAGGAATGGTATCCATCCATAAAATTTTAGGGAACAGGGTAGAAGAAGATTTATCCTTCATGTTTATTCATAGGTTCAAAAATGACATCACGAGAATAAGTAATGAGGTATACCCTCACATCTACCAGAATATGCAAGGCATAATAATGCCCAAATTATATAAGAACATAACAAGGACACTCACTAAGATGGGGGATTATTGGATCTACCCAAATGTCACTGTCATCTAAGTAGAGGGTACTAAGACTACCCCTTATTGCTACTTCACTATGTTCCAGATCGTATTGTGGAATGAGAGATAACCTATCAAATAGTATTGATGAAGAGATCATCCAAAAAAAAATTTGTCTTATTACTCGAAATAACTTACAACATTGAGCAACATCATTTTATGACTAGGTCATATTTTATAGCTTCTAGTAATCTAAATATAACCTACAATTTATAGCTAGAACCATTTAAGGAATGGGACCCTAGGAAAAGGATAAAGAGATATTTGAATACCATCCTAGAGAATAATAAGGTTCATCTTTCTTATGGTCACCAAACCTACGACCATGATCAAGTGTTCTTGAATGAATCAGATGATTCCAAGGTATGGATCAGAATAAAAGATAAGAATATATTAATGATATTAGGATAAGTTATTCAATACAATCCAAAATCAATAGAGGAGGAATTCCAAAATACATGGAGATAATAATGGCTTCCATATCCACCTAAAGGATCTTAGTAACTAGACCAACCTTCTTCTCCAAAAACATAAGACAAAAAATAAGGGGGAGAGTAGTCTACAAGTGAAAGGGAGTCAAATCCCTAGATGAGAAAGGAAATTTTGAGTGGACTTCCTAGTCCTTAGATTCATTCCACAAATTCAGGTAAAAAAATCCTTAGAACATCTACAACCATGGAAATTCTAGCATTTAATCTAGCCATCCAAGGTAAGAACAACTTTGTGATGACTCCTTTACCTCTTCTTACCATTTTTACACTAAATAGAGTTATATATTAATTAGGTTTAAAATAATATATAATATGATTTATATAATATTATTTACATGTATGTTTGCCAGAGTTCTTACAATCTTTTTTTTATTCAATTCTAACTTCCTCTAGATATCTTAAATATCTTAGGTCTTCTCAAGGAACCCCTAGACTCTCCACACCTTTGAATTCATCACATACCTCATCACTTCCTACCATAATTGTATTCACAACCCTTGCACCATCTTATCCGCCCTCCAGTCCACCCATCTTCACCTAATATAAGAATCCCAAGGATTCCCTTGATGCCTCCCTAGGTATAATGTTGGAGGAGAACCCATCTCTTGGTCTCACTATTATTGAAGAAGTTGTTGAATAAGAAGAGAATGATATAAAATATGCTACAAAGATGGAAGAAGAGGAGGAGCCAGAGTAATTAATATATCTGGTTGAATGTAAGTCAAAAGAAGAAGACCTAGATATAGGGAAAGCACAACCTAATGATGAAGAAGATGAGTTTGAGAAAGAAAAATATTTGAGTCTAGTAACATATGAATAAGGAGATACTTTGGTTAGGCTTGCCTTAGAACAAACACAAAAGATCTTCAAGGAATTTTCTTCAACTATTTATTTCATATATACTTTGCACATTTAAATTGTAAGTTTGCCTACCATAATGCCTATTAGTATATCTTCCACTTCCACTATTACTAGCACAAATTCTAACATTCTTTTGATAAGGACTCCTAGAATGGTCCATTTTGAGAATTTGGTTACTGTGTCCCTTTTCAATAAACCACCATCCCCAAGAATAAAGGTGACCCAATTTGAGCTTCTCATTCCCTAGCCATAGGCCTTGATAAAATTAACTATGACTTTGTAAATAACCCCCAAGTTAACCAAATTCATGGCTGAGGTGACATCAATAAAGGAAACCTCTCCTTGGCAAGTTTTAGGCTAAAATCTTCCACAAGTGCCCATACAAATTAGTGCCTTAATGCCAACCATTTAACTTCTAAAAATCACTTTCATTCATATAACCTATCAGCTCTCTACATCCTTCAGAACTTACCAAAGGATAAGATATAGATGAATTCATAGTCCTTCAACAAGTAAGGGAGATGTAGAATATGTAGGATCAAAGGTAGAATCTAGTTATGTCTAATCTTCCCATAGTTTTTACAAGTTTTGACAAAGAAAGTAGGACTATACAAGAGTGAGGAAGAGAAAAATAATAAATACAAGGACAAAGGTAGAGATATAACTTGAACAAATGGAGAATTTATTTTCATTGACCAAAATAACCAAGAGGAACCCCAATGACCCTATGGAGTACAATAAGGAATTTAATACTCTTTTTGATTCTACTACGTTGGCACTTAAAAAAATCCACCAAAGCACTGATGAGATGTAACTATATGAACATCATATAGGATCCTTAGGAAGTAATAGTTAAGGTACAAAGTGAAATTGCAAAGATGTATAATATCTTGCTCAACATTAGAGTATCCATGGTAGGTAGTTAGTCCCATAGAGTAGAGATCATCACACTATGGAACAAGATGAAGTACAAGCAAAGGAGATTAAAGTTTTTAGTTCAATACTATAGAATAAGTGTCTTTGATCAATTAAACTTGATGAAAAACATGAATGCTTCTTGGTGTCTTAATTATGTTATTTACAAAATGGATGCCTCCCTAAACTAGAATAAATTAGTGAAGAAGCTATTGGGTGTGTTTTTAAATCATGAAGCTTAAGCATTCTAAATTTTGACTGATATGCGAATAACTAGGGTGATCACCCAGAAAAGGGAGATGGTGATTCAACCCAATTTTGAAAATTTTCTCCACTTAGTTGTAGAATAATTAAAACAAGAAGTGGAAGGTGTATTATATAAAACTAACAAGAAGTGATACAGTTGGTAATTTTTCTAAAGATAGGGTCACAAGAGTTGAAGCTTTAGTGGCTGAGTTTAAAATCTTAATGGCAAAATCAGATAGATTGATGGCTAAAACTATCAATATTTTAAAGCCCTCACATTTGAATTTTGAGTCCATAGGTAAATAGTTTGATAATGCATATGAATTGGGTGAAGCATTGAAGGTGAAGGAGGCATATTCTAAATGCACAATGCATGCAACTGATAGTTAGTTCTCCATCTTCACAAATCCCTCACTCTACACCATAGTTACAAATAAAGTATCTTCATCATCTAATTCAAGTAACATGGCATTAGTATTATGATTTTAGAGTAATTATATATTTGCATGATTCTTCTCAAAGTGGGACTATGGTTTCCCCCATCTATTATTATACATGCATAATTTATTTTTGGCTAGAAAGTCTATTTTTGACTATTATCATTGTAACATGCATTCTTAAATGAATTTTGAACTAAAATTTCTATATTTTTAGACTTATAAAATTTGACAAAGAATGAAGAGATGAGGCCTTACCCATCCTAAGATTATAGATACATGTAACCTCCCAGTCAAAAAGGGAGGAGAAATTTGGATATTAAGATTAATAAGAAATTCAAAGAACTTCTACTTGACTTGGTCTTGATGTGCAAATTTTTATTCTTCTCTAATTATTTGGATTGCTTAGACATTCCATCATTCTAATATATTAGTGCTTAATATTGTGTATGAGGTATATATTTTGAACACAATCTTTTATTATAACAAAGTTGAGTTGAGAATATTTTAGATGTTTATCATAATCATCTTGTAGATGTGTAATAACAATCTGGTAATTAGCCAACCTTTGATTTATGTATGTTTGAGTATAATATGTTTTTCCTTCCCTTTAACTCTTTAACTATATTTGATTGTTTATGTGCTATAACATATTACAACAAGGATTGGTCTAGATACCCTATCCTATTTGTGCTCAAATACTAGTTTTGAAAGGCTTTATCCTTGGATTCTCCATAAACCTTCCTTTTTTGCCTTATTTTCTCCTCTTTTCAATGGTTTATTTTACAATCCCACCCACCTTAGTTATAAATCTTTTTCCTTACACTCACTTCAAGTAGATTTAAGTTCACCCATAACTAGTTCACCTATGGTAAATAATATGTATCCTCGACCACTATTCCACCAACAAGTTGTTATTGAACTACATACCTTACAACTTGTGCATTGGATTGATTTTATTCAATAATCCTATAATGTTATAATCAACCTCATAAGAATATCTAGGTGTGTGTATAAAACCCACATTAATATAATATTTCAAATTGGCACTAAAATTAGGGCCTCATCAACTGCCACCTCTATCTTAAGGAACACAATCACTTGAGTTGCATTGGATGAACCCAGATGATTAACAAGATCAACCTTAGATAGTAACCTGTTACAACCACATTTAGAGATCCATAGAAAGGTTAGGTCTGATAGAGGTATTTTTAATAGACCTAATATAAATTCATCATATCTAAGAATTCATTCATCTTCCAATAGTTTTGATGGCCCATCCACAAAATCCACCTCTTAATCCTCCACTTTAGCCTAATCCCCGACCTCAAGCCCTAACTTGGTTGACTGGTTTGACTATCAATGTAACAGGAGCAATCCATTATTTGTCCTAGAAACATAGAGAACTATCTCCCCTCACTATCTCCCTCAGGAGGAAGGATGATGGAAGAACATATAAATGCCTTTAAATTCGCTTTAGGGATATTGAATGTAACTTAAAAGGATGTGGATTACAAACTGTTCCATTTCACTTTACAAGAAGTAACCTATGATTGGTTTCTAAATATTATAGAAGGGTCAATCGAAACCTAGATGAAATGTCAAAATACATTATTATCCTAGTTTGGCCAAGTTACCAGTGTAAGTGCTATCTATCAACACTTGGCCAACATAAGAAGAGAGCCCAACAAACCAATATAAGATTTCAATGCTTAATTTCAAAATGTGTATAGTAGATTAGAATCTTCCTACCAACCTACTGAGCCATTGGCCCTATAAATGCATAAAAAACACTATATTCCATGATATTTATGTTTTTCTATAGGATTTTTTGTATTGATACCTTACCCCTAGAATACATAAAGGTAATTAATGTAGACAAACAATTATATCCTTAGATGTGATTTTTTCCTCCACTTAGTCTTGGACCTATCTACCTGTATTTTAACCCCATCCCTAATGTATCCCAAAATATTATGGAATAAAAGTAAATTTCGGTCCACAATCAATTACATTAACCCATATTAATCAAAACTAACATTATAGTTTATTAAACAATTATACTTCTAACAATCAAGACTAGAGCCATCCTTTTGTACCAGTTAATAATACTTCCACATAGGACAATGCTTCCAACTTGAATAATGTCGAGATGGAAACCATCCATAGGATGGTACATAAACTAAGTAATGAATTCCTTAACATGCAAAAATATATGGGTAATACAGGTGAATAAACTTTTAACCAGAATAATCAAGGTTATAAGTTCCAAAGGTACAAAAAGTTTTTCAACTGGTCTATAAATAATCAATAACATTTGGTTCCTTATAAAATGATTTGATCTCTTCGAAACTAGTGCTGGGTCCATAAAACTATGAAACATGTGGAAATAGATTGTATTAAATACTTATGTTAATCCATGTAGTTAGGAATTTAAACAATATTTTGGTTACCAACCTAATGATTTGAGGTCCCAAGTCTCCAAGCTTCCAAGATCACTCCATGTGGCTCAATCACATTAACTCACCATTATAAGACCTCATAAATAAAACAAATAAATCCAATTGGATGAGTTGATGGGAGTATGACACATGACATTATCTGGGGGAAATTAAAACCAAAACATAAGAAATAAGGTGTAACAGTGTGGCAAATAATCAAGTTAATAAATGGTTGGAATTTGTAATAAAGTGATAAGCGGACTTGAATAATTAACAAAATACTACCATTTTATAAATAAGGGACACCCACCAAAGATAACTAGTATATTCAAATCAAAAAGGGCATTAAAAGTGAGAGTTTTTTACTAGCATTCAAAGTGCACAAATCAATAAATAAATAATCTTGAAAATGATATATATGAAATATGTGAACATTGCATTCACCTTGCTATTGCTTTGATAATTAAGAGTTTGTGTTATCAAGTTTTCTAAGCCTCCAGTGATCCCTAATTTTATTCATTAATAGAGTGTCAAACAAACCAATCCATAAATATTTAGGAGTTACAAAAACTACATGATAACAATTTCCTAGACATCAAAACTAGGAAAGACCTTAGTCCCATCACCTTTTCCATTTGAAAGATCAATTGAATATAGGGATATGGTGTTTTAAAGGTGTAATTTGAATTTTAAGTTCCCACACTACTCGACACTCTAAGAAGAGGTCAAGTCAATTCAGACCTACTTTGTGGAGGATGAACTCTCCCCTAAAACCAAATAGTACATAGATGAATTGATCCCAATCAATGAATAGGTCCTCCACCAGGATGCAGCAAAACTAGAGGTAATGCCATGAATTGATCTCTTAATGGTTATGTTAATCAATGGGACCACTTTAGGTGATATTGTCCATGTGAGTAAGGTCTAGACTACCTCTTCCTACATCTTAGGGAGGGAATTTTAAAGGTATTTTAGGCTCCCTCTCCCCAAAACTACATATAATTAGGCCTCAACCAATGTGTGGCTTGAGCATAATACTGTAAACAACAAACTAAAGTAATGGTTTTCAAAGGGCCAAAGATTGAATCACAAAGTGGTAATTTCCACCAACTAAATTATTATGTTCATACCTAGAATTATCATTTCAATGGCATTATTTAATATATTATATGGATTTTAGAGAATTGCATTCATCCAGGTTGAATGGGTGCCATTAATGGACATTCTATTAACCACTAAAAAATTGGTAGCCTGTGGGAGAGATTACAAGCACAAGATTGAAATCTCAAATTATATACCCTAACAGGAGATATGAGGATGGGAGTTTTTACATGATGTCTTATCTATTGGATGTATTCATGGCTAGTGTATATAATCCCTATGGCCAAAAATGGCATCCATCCACATAATATTTGGGGAATAGGGTAGGAGAAGATTTCTCCTTAATTTTTATTCATAAGTATTGAAATGACATCAAGAGAATAAGTAATGAGGTATACCCTCATATCTACCATAATATGCAAGGCACATCAATGCCCAAATTGTGTGAGAACATAACAAGGACACTCACCAATATGGGGGATTACTTTTTCTACCTAGATGTGACTATCATTTGAGTAGAGGCTATTAGGACTACCCCCTTGTTACTACTTCACCATGTTCCTAATCATATTATGAAACAAGAGATAGCCTATCAAGTTTTGAATAGTATTGACGAATATGTCAGCCAAAATCACTTGCCCTATTACTTAAAAACACCCTTCATCATTTTGAAGCATCAATATGTGTCTAGGTCACATTTTATAGCCATTGGTAAGCCCAAGACAACCTACAATTTGGAGATGGAACTATTCAATGAATGGGACCCTAAGAAAAGGATAAGGGGTTATTTGAAGACCATCCTAGAGAATAATAAGGATTATGTTTATTATGGTCACTAAACCTATGACCATGATCAAGTTTTCTTGAATGCCTCAGATGATTCCCAGGTATGGATTAGAATGAAATATACAAAGATATAAATGATATTAGCATAAGATATTCAATACAATCTGGAGGCCATAGAGAAAGAAGCCCAAAATGCATGGAGCCAAAAATAACCTCCATTTCGACCTAAAGTTTCTCAATAACTAGAGCAACCTTCATCTCAATAATAACAAGCCACATAAGAAAGGGGAGATCATTTTTCAAGTCAAAGGGAGTCAAAACACTAATTGAGAAAAGAGATTTTGAGAGGATTTCTTGGTCCTCAAATTCCTTCCACAACATTAGGTGAACAATTCCTAGGAACAACTATAACTAAGGAAAAACCAATAATTACCCTAGCCAACAAAATTAAGAGCAACTTTATGATGACTCCTTTTCCTCCTTTTAGCATTATTACACAAGTAAGTGTTAGCTATCCAAATTTTACCCTAGCTTGAAAAGAGGAGTGTTGAAGTCCTACTTCCAAAAGTTAGACTAACATACGACTGGTCTAAGGTTGTGGGTTGGCTATATCTAGACTAGACCTCTAGGATTTATAATGAGGCTAGCTCCTCTGATGCATCATTTTGGACCTTTACTTCTAAAAGCTAGAACTAGTTGGGGTGAAAAGGGAGAGGGAGTTGCATAAGTAAAACCTATTCTAACTTGTGGTGATGCACCAAGAATATAACAAACCCACTCTTAGACTTGAATTTTTAACACACTAATGAAATATGAAAATAATGCAATGCTTACTATGCTTTCTTTACAATATTATTTATTATAGAGGTTTTTTTTATGTGCTCAAATTAGGCAGCAATGAAAATAAGGTCTGGTTAAAGACACTTAAGTTTAGTTATCCACTATATCCTTGAGAGATCAATGCTGAGACATAGTATATGACCTGTAAAGAATATTTATAGCATTTAGATTGAGTTTAGACATAAAAAGGGAAGATAACATTCATAGTTTCACATTAAACAAACATATAACAATAAATACATATTATAAAAATGACTCTAAAATCATCTATTCACTACTCTAAGAGGTGTTGAATATAATTTTGGTAGAGTCTAGTCATAACAACCTGAGGGATGCAAAATAATAGATCAAAGTCTATATTTATAACAAAAGGGGATCAAGAGAGAGGGAGTTTTAGAACTCAAAATGGGAAATAGGTGAATTCAAATCTGTTTGAAAAGTTGTTATAACTGCCCTTGTAAATCAAGCTCACTCAACCCTTCCTTATTGATCTAGGTCACTCTAGTCTATTGAATCATTATAATATCTTATTCATGATGCTTTATGAAGGTTGTAATAGGTGGGATTAAGTTGATTTCATTTGTCCTAATGCAAAACTACTTATGACTAGTTTGTTGATGTGTTCCAAAATTAGGAGAAAGGTCACTTTCTTATGGATGGCTTTGGTGATGGCCATCAAGCTCTATGTGTCTTAATCTATAGGATCCTAATGGATCTGTCCAATACCAAAATATCTACTCTTAGACCCAACTAAAATTTGCTTGAGCTTGGCCCCATCATGCTTACTTGCCTTAGTCAAAAATTGACTCTTCTACATCTGTCTAAGTCACTTGGGCTTTCTTTTATTCTGATTAGTCATTAGAAACTGACTTAGATCCTTGATTCACATAATTGGATTGGTTAAGTTTGAATGAACATGAGCCCTTAGATCTAACTTTAAATTATGAACCTTATCCCCACTTACACCACATGTCAAACATGCATTAATCCTCAAGATCCTACTATCAATCTATAAATTCACATGCTTCTCTATGTGTCAACCCCTCAATCTCTCTGACTGTTTGACACATCTCTTACCATTGGATTTAGGTGTATTATCGATTGAGGACCATTGATCTTAATAGTACCTACTATTTGAAACCTAATGGCTACTTCATGATCTTAAAATTGATGGTATGTAGGACATCATTTGATGTTCACATGACTGTCAAATTTAAGTTCAAAAGGAGTTGTCTTTCTCTATCTTTAAATTTGACATTCACACAACTATCATTTGACGTATGTGTGGAGGTATTTGATGTCCCATAGACCATAAAATTTAGGCTCATGCATTTTAAAAGTTTCCTTTAGATATTTTGAAAAGCACCCTTTGGACATTATATTTGGTCCACCTTCCCATAAAAAGATCCTTTGGGCTTTGTGTGGAGCACTTTCTCTGAAGAAAATTTCTTGCTTTATCTTTACCTTTGAACAATTATTTTAGACAAAATATTAAAAATAATTCATGTCTTTGGGATATCTACCTCAGACAAAATTCTGAAGGAATTCCACCCTAGTCTTTTAATTCAAAACAAAAGTTTGGAAAGAAAATTTGCCTTTGGGAAAATTATCTTGGATAATTTTCCCAAAGGAATTGTGACCTTTAAAATGTCCTTCAGCCTTTTTGACATAGTACTTTATAAATTTGGAGTGGTCCTTTGAAAAAAATGCTTTGGACATTTGGGAAGGACACTTTACCAAAAAAGTGATCTTTGGAACCTCTGAATCAGATCACTTTGCTTGCAAGATATCCTTTTAGATTTTTTAATTGGTCCACCTCATTGTAGAAATATATCCTTCAGAGAAAATGCATAGGCCACTTTACTGAGAAAATACCCTTAGAAACCTTAAAGTGGACCATTTCCTTGAGAAAAAATCCCTTTGAGGAAATTGTTTGGGACACTTTGTCCCTTTGAAATGGTCCTTCAAAAACTTTGAAAAGTGTCCTTCAGATTTCTAAAGTGGACCATTTTCTAAAAGAAAGTACCCTTCAAGAAAATTGAATAGGATACTTTTCCTGAAGAAGATATCCTTCGAGCTTTTACAAAGGTCCACTTTTTTGTAGAATGATCCTTCGGGAAAAGTGTATTGGACCTTGGCTCTAAACATGCCCTTCAAAAAAAATGAAAAGGACCTCTTTGAATAAATGACCCTTCAGGGAAATTGTTTTAGACAAAATGTCCAAAACAATTCTTGATACTTGAACAAAAGGTCAAAACAAAACTCATGAAATAATTCATCTTGAAATAATTCTAATGCTTATCGCTTTTTGCTTTGAAACACTTTTCCCACAAAAGAAATGTGCCTTCAAAAATATTATTGTAGAAAAATATTTTGAAAAGAAATAACACTTTGCCAAAAAAGAGGTCGAATAATTACTAAAAGAATTAACCCCTATACTTTCACTATGGGATTTGTGTGAAACACTTTTTCTAAAGGAAATATGAATGTTAACACTTGGTCTAAAAGTTGAAGATGTGTAAACTTTGGTTTATTTTGGACCTATCCCTGTAATTACTCAACACCATGAAAACATACCTGGATCCCTTCACTTGTAACATTGAGCCTGCTCATAGCCACTTGATCCATTCATCGATTGGGACCCTACTCATCTATTTAAACTAGGTAAAATCTTGATATGTGGGCTAAAATGGCCAACATTTTTGGTGAATCATAGGGGTTTCATGCCTATCTATGCAAAATAACCTAGACTATGTGCCTAGTCCAGTCCATTAGACATGGAGTCTCTTATCTAGATCCAACATATTGACTACCTATCCTACTTTGAACTCTCAAAACAAAACAAGGGCCAAAAAATAATAAAATAGAGTACTCAGGGCACTTATTGAAAGGAAACTAACCTAAAACAAGGACAACAAACAAATGTGATAGAAACAACACTTAGAGCAAAACATGAAAATTACTCTAACATGTACATGGCTATAATCTACAAGTACTTTCCAATTGGGTCAAATGGGAAACTATTCTATGCACCTTGGATTTTTGAAGCATACTTGATTTTTATTAACATCTCCCTTGTGTAGTTATGAGCAGTTAGATGCTCATGTCTTCTTAAGGAAGCAATTGGTTCCTCTAATGTCAATTTTAGGTGCATGAATTGTAAACACGGGTCCAAGATCCAATCATACTCCTTCCTAATTTGTGGAATTGGAAGGAATAGCTTCAATTCTTCCTCATTCTTGAACTACTATTCATGAACATATAGACGAGCTTGATATGTCTCCTTTGACATATCTATGAGATTAACCTCTAAGGGAGATGGAACTAATATTATGACTTACTACGGCCATTTGAGCTCCTTATTAGCTTCCAATAGTAGAGAGGTGTTTGAAGTTGGAGAGAAAAGTTGATAACCATGTTTGAAAAGTTCAAAGATGTCATCTTCTGTGAGAAAAACTACCTCTTGCTTGATGATAGAATACTCTTATCCTGCAATGGACCCCATTCAAGTAAAGAAAAAACTTAATGTAAGATATCAAACAAATTAGAAGATTTGATCTCATGAAGCTACAATTTCATTAGATCCCTTTCAAACTGAATGTCAGAAGCAAGCATTTCAGCTTCTTGAACAAAAACATGAACTACGTCATTTTCAATATCAACCTAAGGATTGAGCATGCTCTCAATTTCATCTTGGTCTTCACCTACAAGCTCTTATTCTTCATGATAAATGGTAGATATATTATAAAATTCTTCCTCATACACTTGTTCAACCTCTACCTTAGCTTTGTTTTGCACTTGTTCCATCTCTGCATTATCATGAAAAACTGAAGCATATTTATCCTTACCAAGAGGTGTCCCAATCATGATTTCTTCTTCCCGGTCACTCAAGTCACTTTCATTTTCTGCTTCTTTAGATACATCTTGGTTTTCCTTATAGAGGAGAATATCTTTCTCAAGGAGTGGCATAACAAATCCTTAAAAGTATTCAACAAGATGAGAGAGGTCCAAATAAGTTACCATAGGTACCTGATTTTGCTCTTATTGGATCATCTTCACCTCTTTCTTCTTGTTTCTTTGAATTTTTAAATGGATCTCCATAAATTAAAGGATCTATGATTTTAAGGGGAAAGGAGTGGAGGTTGCATGGTCTCTTATTTAAATTTAACAATCACCACCTCCTCCTTTTGCCAACTACTTTGGGTGGATTTCCAAGATGGAAATGACCTAGTTTCTTAAGGAGGGAGGGATAGGCGGTTGAATGACCTTGGATTTGCTTGACTGGATGACTTGGTTCCAAGATGGGAAATATTGAGATCTCTCTTTAGCATTTTGACCTTGGTTCTCCTCCTTCCTCCTTGTCTCAGCTCCAACTTTTTTTATTTGCTTTGCTATATTATCTTGAAATAACTCCTCTTTAAGGTGATTAGGGGCTTCATGAAGGTAAGGGACATAAGGATATTCTTGAAGAGGGATGAGGAAGGTTTATAGAGGTTCAAATATTTCTTTAACTTGGGTCCTCAAATCTAGATCTACCTTACATTGCCCACCCCATGACTTCACCACTTGATTCCAGCTTGAAACCTTACAAGACTTCATAAGGGGATTTCGAGGAAGGATGGAGTCTTGGAACCAAGTATAAGGATGTTCCACAACAATATCTTGATTTATTTTACAACTTCCTTGGATAGATTTCTAAGAAGCAAAGGTTTGAGGAACATATGAAGAACTGGTAACATTGAAAGGAGCACTTGGAATAGCCTCTTGAGGAGGAATGGGTGACACATAAGAAGGTTGAGGTGGTGTATATGTAGGAACATAAGGTTGGTGAGGTTGGACTTGTTGTTTATCAATGATTTTTATCTTGTCCTCAATTTATTGAATGTAACTATCTACATCCATCATCTCACCTATGAGATTGTTCTAATTTTCTCTCTAAATAGGTGCCCATCCTTCTTTTATTCACTGTAGTGACTCTCTCACATGATGAACCTAATGAGTAGAGACATCTTGGCCATAATAATTTTGGGAGAAAAAATTTAGTGCATACTTGTCAAGACTTATCAAAGTCTACTTAAGTGCTAGTATAGATGGCTCATGATAAGTTTGATGAGGAGAAATATTATGATAGACTTGTTATCTATAGGAATGACCAGGGAAATATCCTTGATGATAAGGACCATGATAAAATTGACAAAGCTCCTTATAAATTTCATAAGGCTCATGGTAGGTATGATAAGAGGGTGGATAATAGGAGTAACCACCATAGTTGTTCATATTGACCTCATATATCAAATGAGATGCAAAAACTGATTAGAAAATTCATTAAGACATACCTAGTTTTCTCATAACCAAAAGCTTGATTTAGATTTGCCATTGGTGCTAACATGATTGCTTATAAAAGCTAATAGAGGAAAGACACACCAATAATATCCCTCTTCTTTTGGACTTGGTCCCATTAGGCATGCCAAAACTATTAGCTATCTAGATTGTACCCTAGCTGAAAGGAGTGTTCAAGTCCTGCTTCTAAAACTTGGAATAACATGGGAATTGTCTAAGGTTATTGGTTGCCTATATCTAGACCAAACCTTTAGGATTTTTAATGAGGCTATATCCTTTGATGCACCATTTTTAATTTTTTCTTGTAAAACCTATAACTAGTTGGGGTGAAAAGGGAGAGGGAATCGCATAAGTAAAACCTATTCTAACTTGTGGTGATGTATCAAGAATATAACAAACCCACTCTTAGGATTGAAATTTTTAACACACTAATGAAATATGAAAAAAATATAATGCTCACTATGCTTTATTTGCAATAGTATTTCATATAGACATCTATTTGACACACTCATATTAGGGAGCAGTGAAAATAAGGTTTGGTTAATGACACTTAAGTTTGACTATCCACTATATCCTTGCAAGATCAACATTGAGACACACTATATGACTTACAAAGGATTTACAAAATTTGGATTAATTTAGGACATAGAAAAGGAAGATAACATTCATATTTGCATATTAAACAAACACAAAACCTAAATATAGATTACAAAAATGATTTCAAAATTCTTTACTCACTACTCTAAGAGGTAATATAATTTTTGTAGAGTCTAGTTGTACCAACCTAAGGGATGAAAAGTAATAGCTTGAAGGCTATATTTATAGTAGAAGAGGGGAAAAAGAGAGGGAGTTTTGGCACTCAAAAGGGGAAAAAAGTGAGTTCAAATACATTTGAAATGTGGTTACAACTACCCTGATGAATCAAGCTTACTCAACCCTTCCTGATTGATCCAGGTCACTCCAGTCGATTGCATCATTACAATATCTTCTCTGTGATGCTCATGGTAACTACAATTGATGGGATCTAGTTTCTTTCATTTGTCTTGATGTAAAACTACTTATAAATATTTTATTGATTCATGCCCAAGTGGGGAGAAAGGTCTCTTTCCTACACCTAGCTTTGGTAATGGCCATCAAGCTCTACGTATCTTACTCTACAAGCTCCTAATGGCATCATCTCATCCCTAAATATCTACTCATAACCCTAACTAAAACATGCTCAATCTTGGACCCATCATGGTTACTTTCTTAAGTTTAAAATTGACTATTTGACCTCTGCCTAAGTTACTTTTGCTATGTTTTATTTTGATTGGACACCAAAAACTGACCTAGATCATTAATTCACACTATTATATTGGTCAGGTCTGAACAAATAGAAGCCCTCAGATCTTCCTTTGAATTTTCAACCTTGTCCCTACCTACTCCATGTTTCAAACATGTGTTAATCCTTAGGATCATATTTTTAGTCTATAACTTCATGCATTTGTGCCATACATCAACCCCTTAAACTCTTTGACTATTTAACTCATCCTACACCATTGGATTGAGGTGTACAATCAAACAAGTACTATTGATCTTACTAGAACCCATTGTTTGAAACCTAATGGCTATGTCATGATCTTAAAATGTATGGTCTATAGGATGTCATTTGACATTCATGTGGCCATCAAATTTAAGCTTAAATGGACTTGTCTTGCACTTCTAAATTTGATGTTTACATGACTATCATTTGATGTCTATATAAATGTATTTGATGTTCTATAGGACCATCAAATTTAGGCTCATGTGACTGAAAAGTGTCCTTCAAAGCTTTTGAAAATCACCCTTTAGATATTCTATATGGTCCACCTCCCTGTAAAAATATCCTTCGGGCTCTGTGTGGAGCACTTTCTCTAGAGAAAATTTCTTGCTTTATCTTTTCCTTTAAGAAACTCTATCAAAAAAAATGTCTAAAATATTTCATGTCTTTGAGATCTCTACCTTGAACAAAATTATGAAGGAATTATACTTTAGTCTCTTTCTTTAGGACAAAATTTTTGAAATAAAATTTACCTTCTAGAAAATTATCTAAAACAATTTTTTCAAAGGAATTATGCCTTTAGAAATGTCCTTCAACCTTTTTGACATATCCCTTTGGAAATTTGTAATGGTCCTTCAAAAAAATTGCTTTGGACATTTAGGACAGACACTTTATCAGAAAAGTGCCCTTTGGAACCTCTGAATCAGATCACTTTGCTCACAAGAAATCCTTTAAGACATTTGAATTGGTCGACCTCACTATAGAAATATGTCTTTTAGATAAAGTGCATAGGACAATTTTATGAGAAAATGCGATTCGAAACCTTGAAGTGGACCATTTCCTCAAGAAAAGAGCCCTTTGGGGAAATTTTTTGGGACACTCTTCCCCTTTGAAATGGTCCTTCAGAAACTTTGAAAAGTGTCATTCAAATTTCTGAAGTGGACCACTTTTTGCAAGAAATTACCCTTTAGTAAAAATGAATAGGATACTTTTATTTAAGAAGATATGCTTTGAGCTTTTTTAAAGGTTCACTTTATTGTAGAATGATCCTTCAAGAAAAGTTTATTTGACACTGGATCCAAAAGTGCCCTTAAAAAAAATGAAAAGTACCTCTTCAAATAAATGACCCTTCAAGGAAATGATTTTAGACAATATGTTTGAAAAAATTCCTAATAGTTGAATAAAATGCTGAAACAAAACTCCCAAAATAATTCCTCTTGAAATAATTCTAGTACTTAGCACCTTTTTCTTTGGAACACTTTTCCTATGGAATAAATGTGCCTTTGGGAAAATTATTGAGGAATAATTTTCATAAAAGAAATATCACTTAATCAAGAAAGAGGTGGAACAATTATTGAAATAATTAACCCCTATAATTTTTCTATAAGATTTGTGTGAAACATTTCTACCAAAGGAAATCTGAATGTTAACACTTGGCCCAAAAGTTGAAGATGTGTAAACTTTGGCTTCTTTTGGTCTAGTCCCTACAATTACTCAACACCATGAAAACCTTCCCAGATACCTTCACTTGCAATTTTGAGCCTACTCATAGCCACCTAATCCATTCATTTACTGGGACCCTACTCATCTGTTCAAACTAGGCAGAAGCTTTGTATTTGGGCCAAAATGGCCAATAATAAGTTTGCTAGAGTTCTTGAAATCTTCTTTTTATTCAATTCCAACCCCCCTAGATCTCCTAAATATCTTATGTCTCCTTAGGGAACCACTGGATTGTCCACACCCTCCATTCATCACATACCTCTCCACCTCCTACCACATTTGTTTTCACAACCCCTACACCATCTCATCCACCCTCCACTCCACCCATCTTCACCTACAACAAGAAGCCCAAGGATTCCCTTGATCCTTCCCTAGGTAGAAAGTTGGAGGAGAGGCCATCTCTTGGTCTCCCTATTATTGAAGTTTTTTAAGAAGAATAAAATGATACAAAGGATTCTATGGAGATGGGAGAAGAGGAGGAACTAGAGTAATTAATATATCTAGTTTGATTATAAATTAAAAGAAAAGGACTTATATATAGGGAAATCATAACCTGATGATGAAAAAACTAAAATTTTGAAATCAAAATCCTTGATTCTAGGAACACAAGAAGGACACACTTTGGTCAAGGTTACCTCAAAACAAACACAAAATATCTTCAAGGTAGTTTCTTCCATTATTTATTTAGTATCTACTATGCATGTTTTAATTTCAAGTCTACCTAAAATAATGCCTATTAGTACATCTTCCACTTTCATGGTTACTAGCCAAGATTCTAACATTATTTTAATAAGGACTCCCAAAATGGTCCATTTTGAGAATTCAATTACTATGTCCCTTTTAAATAAACCACCATCCCTAAAAATAAAGGTAAATTAGTTTGAGCTTCCCATGCCCCATGCATATGCTTTGACAAAATCAATTATGACTATGTAAATAACCCCTGGGTTAACCAAATTTGTGGCTAAGGTGACACTAGTAAAAGAAACTGCTCATTGGAAAGTGTCAGGATAAAAGCCTCCACATGTGCCCATACAAATTAGTGCCTCAATGCCAACCATGTCTCTTCCAATAAACACATCCCTTTATATGACCTCTCAACCCTCTACATACTCAAAACCTACCCAAGGAGAAGATACAGGTGAATTGATAACCTTAAATGGGTAATGGAGATGGAAAATATATAGCATCAAAGGTAACATCTATTTATGGATGAGATCCCCATAGTTTATACAAGGTTTATAAAATAGAGTGAGACCATACAAAGAGTGAGGAAGATGAAAATAATAAATTCAAGGAAAAAGGTAGAGCTATAACTTGAAGACAGGGAGAATTTATTTCCATTGGCCAAAAGACATAAGAGGAACCCCATTGACCCTATCGAGTACATTGAGGATTTTAATACTCTTGTTGATTCTAATGGGTCAAAACCTAATAAATCCACCAAATCATTGAGGAGGATTTGAGGATATGTAAATATATGAACATCATATAGGATCCTCATGAAGTAATACTTGAGTTACAAAGTGTGGTATCAACATTATATGACATCTTGCTCAACATTATAATATCTAGAACAATTATTCAAGTCCATATAGTAGAGATGGTCATAGTATGGAAAAATATGAAGGACAAGGAAATGATCTTGAAATTCTTAATCCATTATTTCATAATAAGTACCTTTGATTAGCTGAACTTGATGCCCAACATGGATGCTTTATGGTGCCTTAATTATGTGATTGCCAAAAGTTATGCCTCCCTAAACTGGCATAGATCAATGAAGAAGCTATTGGGTATGTTTGTAAATCATGAAGCTAAAGCATTGTAAATTTTAGCTGATATGTGGGTAATTAGGGTGATCACCGAGATAAGGGAGATGGTGAATCAACCCAATTTTGACAACCTTATCCACTTAGATTTATTAGAATTTAAACAAGAAGTGGAAGGTGCATTATATGACACCTGAAGAGGTGATACAATTGGTAAATTTTGATAAATATAGGGTAACAAGAGTTCAAACCTTAGTGGCTAGGTTTAAAAGCTCAGAGGTAGAAAAAATAGATTGTTGGTTGAAGCTATCAAGATGTTGAAGCCCTCAATTTTGAATTTGGAGGCCATAGATAAAGAGTTTTATAATGCATAAGTACTAGGTGAAACATTAAAGGAAAAGGAGGTATCTTCCAAATCCATAATGCATGTAACTTACAATTAGTGCTCCAACTTCATAAAGCCCTTAGTCTCACCACAGTTGCAATTGTAGTATCTTCATCAGCTAATTCAAATAGCATGTATTTGGTATTGTAATTTATATAATATATTTTCATGATTAATATCAATGTGTGATTGTGGTTTCCCCTATCTATTATTTCACTTGCATAATTTATTTTTGGTTTGAAAGTCTATTTTTGATTGTTATCATTGTAACATACATTCTTGCATGAATTTTACTAAAGGGTCCATATTTTTAGACTTATAAAATTAAACAAATCTTAAGGATATGATGTATTCCCCATCCCAAAATTATTTATAAATGTAACCTCCTAGTCATAAAGGGAAGAGAATTTTGGCTATTAAGATTAATAAGAAATTCATAGGATTTCTAGTTGACTTGGTCTTGATGTGCAAATAATCATTCTTCTCCAATTCTATGGATTTCTTAAAAATTCCATAATTATATTATATTAATTCTTAATATTGTATATGAGGTATCTACTTTTAATACAAACTTTCATTTCTAGTAATAGTTTATTTGATAATCTTTTGCATGTTTATCATAATCCACTTGTAAATGTGCATTAGCAATCTAAAAAATAAGCAACCTTTGATTTATGCATGTTTGAGTATACTATTTTTTGGTTCCCTTTGACTCGTTAACTATTTTTTTTTGTGTGTGCTACAACAACTTGAAACAAGTGTAGGTATATATACCCTATCCTTCTTGAGCTCAAATACTAGTATTGAAAGGCTTTATGCTTAGATTCTCCATAGACTTTCCTTATATACCTTAATTTTCCATTTTTTTGTGGTTTATTTTACAATCCTTCCCACCTTAGTTATAAATCCTCATACTTACACTAACTCCAAGTATCTTTAAGTTAACACATAGCCAGTTTACCCATGGTACATAATCTATACTATTTGACCACTATTCCGCAAATAGGTTGTTATAAAAGCAAATACCCTGCAACTCATGCCTTGGAGTGATTATATTCACTGATACTAAAATTTTAGAGGAAACCTTGTAATAAAATATGGGGGTGTGTATAAAATCCATGTCAACATTTATGTGTAGCTAACTAGTGTCCTCCATAACCATTGTTCTTATCTTGACACATTTCTCTATGCTCTTATTTTTTTAATATGATTAATTATGGAATAATCATGGCTAGAATAGGGTAGAAAGGAAGTAGTTATTAGTAATTTTATCATCATATTACAAATTTTTATTATATTATACCAAGGTTTTCCATTTTGTTGTAAACAACATACCCCATTCTCTATTTTTTTAATAGGGACCCACTATATTCTGAAAGGCCTAGGTCTATTTTGAAAATATTATTTCATAGATCTTTATATGTGCACCTAACTTCATTATTTAGTATAAATGCAAGGGGAAAGTTTCACATATTTACTTTATTTGGACTAAACTATAATATTTTTTAGAATTTTTACATACACACATGTTTCTTAAGCCATGTCTCCCCAAGAGATCAACTTCCCATGCAATAGTCAGACTTTCCAACAAGAGAAATAATTTCCTTCTTGGGTCCTCATCTCTTCATTTTTCATACATAGGAGACCTTAAAACTCATTTTATTTCTTTCTCCTTCACCGTAGGACCGAAAATTTTATGAGAAATATTGAAACAAACCTATTACACATCTTTCAAAATTCAAATGATCTATAGTATCTTGGAAACTAACTTTGACCCTTTATTAGGCCACACTAGGTCTCATTGCATGTTAGGTTTTGAACTGCCAGTTACATGTTAGCACTTGAATATACCTTTAAACCTATTTTATTACTCTCAAAACCTCATACCAATGTTATACACCCTCATACCATGCTCACATAAGCTCATAATCCTCCAAACCTAATCATGAAGCCTCATCATCTAATGCCTAGAACACCAATTCAAGACCAATAGAGAGGTTATAAATCCAATTTAGTCCTTTTGGTTTCTTTAAACAATAACATAATCAAAAAATTATGAATTTTATCTGAAATAATCACTCCTATATGGCCATAAAAATATATAAATATTTTTAGGAGTATCTACTGGAAGTTTACTTCAACTTTACCTTTTACACCACCAAGATTTGACATCTTCCATAGATTCTAAAGGAAAAATAATGATCTTGAGTTCATTCATAGTCATTAGAATTTGAACCCCAATGGATATATTTTTGAATTCTCAATGACTATTTCTTGAAGCAAAAATTTGACAACCTCTAACACATCACAACATACATGATCAACTTTGAAGCTTTCAAACTTGAGCTTTGAAACACTTCAAGACAACAAATTTGTAGGTAAGGATCTTGAGACTAAGAAAAACATCTCCATATATCCCTTTGACCATGTTTGAATTTTCAATTACACATAATAAATACATAAACATTTTGACCTAGCCATACCTCCAAGATGTCTAATGATGGTCTGGTTCTTTTTAGCTAGGATAGTGCAATTTTTTCACTCCAAAAGATCATGTGAAATAATAGAATCTCAAAAAAGAATCTAGGGCACACTAAAAACACCCTATATCACCTCAAATACTTTCAAATGATCTTTTCACCACTACTAAATATCATATACAAATATTTCATCACCTTTATACATGCTTATGCATCTTGACTTGCTCCCCAAGCACTCTTGTAGACTTGCAGACCTCTTGAAGACCTCATTCATTAAGTTGTCTTCAAATTATCTCTTTTTGTACTAAGATTGATGTAAACACCTTATTGTGATTCAACATATTCCAATAATCAACAAGCATCCACCAATATTTTTCCTTTCTCAAGTTGATAAATAAACTGATCTTGCAACTCACCTTCACAAGCTTAGCCATCTTGTGCTTCTAGGATCACCTTCAAGCTATCAAACCTTCTTAAAATAACCTAATATAATGCCAATTTTTGGAACCAAAAACACTGAGATTGGTTTGAATCAGTGTATAAACTTTTCTTTAAATTCTATATATAATTCATTAACCTTTCAAACCAATCTAATAAACAAACAATGCATAGAGAAACAATCACATAAACATGAAGTCATACATCAACACATGAATAAAAAGAGATATGTTATAAACCATCATGTGGGATAAAACCCACTGAAACACCATTTGTACTAATTTACTATAAGCAATGGCTCAACATTTAGTGAGGCACCAACCCCACAAAGAATACTAACCACCAACTTGACTAGTCCTTTTTGCACTAAGATTGATGCAAAAAACTTATTGTGATTCAACATATGCCAATAATCAACAAGAATCTACCAAGATTTTTTCTTTCACAAGTTGATAAATAAACTGATCTTGCAACTCACCTTCACAAGCTTAGCCATCTTGGGCTTCTAGGATCACCTTCAATTTATCAAACCTTCTTCAAAGAACCTAATCTAATACCAATTTTTGGAACCAAAAACACTGAGAGTGGTTTGAATCAATGTATAAACTTTTCTTTAAATTCTATATATAATTCATTAACCTTTCAAACCAATCTAATAAACTAACAATGCATAGAGAAACAATCACATAAACATGAAGTCATACATCAACACATGAATAAAAAGAGATATATGATAAACCATCATGTGGGATAAAACCCACTGAAACACCATTTGTACTAATTATAAAACCCACTGAAACACCATTTTTACTAATTTACTATAAGCAATGGCTCAACATTTAGTGAGGCACCAACCCCACAAAGAATACTAACCCCTTACTAGCCAACCACCAACTTGACTAGTCCTTTAACAAGCTTCACTTACACGGAGACTCCAAACCCTTAAGTGAATTAGAAAAAACCTATCAACTTAAAGGAAACTTTTACAAGATCAAACCTATAAGACATATCCCACCCCCTCTTGACTAAGAACCAAATCAACCAAGATAAGCTTGATCACCTCAAGACACCTTACTACTCAATCAATAGATGGTGACATTTTCATCAAATTTATATCTTCTCTATGCTGAATACTATACACTATAATTAATTAGGAAAACATATTTGATACATATTAATAGTCAATCAACTCATTCATCTCTTCTCAACATTCTTTCTCTTTCAAATAACCTTCTAGTCTCACTCACTCAATATGCCTCTTACTAGGCTCATTAGGTCAAATAAACTTGTCATAAACATGTAGAAGTTTTCTTATATGTTCATCATAGTTTTTATAACCTCTTATGATTTTAATAAATATCCCATTATACTATTCAATGTGATATGTTATTTTCTTACACTCACATTCCTTTTCTCTAGACCAAATAGGCCTATTATGCCTTGTATAAATACAATACTCTTTTTTGTACCCTCCTTAGTCAACCAAACATCTCTCCATAATTATATAATTATTGAAATAGATAAATACACATGTTTCACACAAGAATAGGATCATAATTATTTCAAACAAAATCAATTAGACCTTAATCTTCTTATAGGCCTACTTATGGACCTAATGCATTAGGTCTGTCTCAACCACATGCTACCTCTTTGAACCCTTGGAACATATTTAGGCATAACACATGGATTAAAAACTTAAAAAATCACACTAATATACCTTATACAACATCATCTATGATTCACACCACCTATTATGTCTATACATCACTTGAACCATGCCATTAGCCCTGACTCACAATTAAGCCTTCATATACATAAAAGGTCTTCCTTGAATATCTGAACCATATAACAAAATATACCACACAAAAATGTCCTTAAATCATATTATAATAACCTTCATGTCCTTGAAAACATAACTAGGTGATTTAGTCTTCACCATACAAGATAAAGGGCTTCAAGAACACTCCTATAAAAGGCTTACTCTGAACTACCAAATACTACCAACATACAGTCAAGAATATTTGACTCTCCATAATTTAAAATGGAATTATAATGAAGATAAATAAATTAACATTGACCTTTGAGACCTTCATAACATCTTCATATTAAAACTCCCCTCCAAATCTATCTGAATCACCCCAAACTCATCTCTACTAGATGACTACATACAACTACCAACAAGCCTCTCAAAATAATCATGATGAATGATGTCTTTAGTAATTTTAAGGACACTTTCATGAATTATAATTCACATTAATATTTAATATGTGACATATATATAATTCTCAAATAGATATATCATTGGTTTTGGTTTCGATCATTGGTCTTATAGACCAATTTCTTGAGCTTCTTTTTCATAGTCCTTACACAACTAGATAAGACATTTTGGATTCCACATTAAAAATACTTAAATTGATTATAAATATTTCATATAGAGTGTAAATTTCATACACATATTTAAAAATATAAACATTTTCATTAAATACATTTATTCCTATCATACAGACTCAAACACTTCACTTCATCTTGCATACCTAGACTTATCAATTTGTCTTAAGAACCAGTCATGGTGAACATTACTTAGAGAACCTGTAGAGTCACTTAAATTAACTTATAATGAATTTATATTATCCTTATATATAATTATAACATATCCAATAACAAATTTATAGAGGTCTAATGGAAAATATAGAACATATAGATTAAACTATGAACCTTACTCCTTCACTATCTTAACTCACTCATATAAGTCATTTTGTGAACACCATTTCCAAAATTTTCAATGAACTCCAAAGCATATAATTTTTTTGGAAATGAGATATATGTATTTAGTAAAAACCTAAATCAATTGTATTTATTTGTAATCCACTATAACTCATCCCTAAATAAATTCTCACTATGACTGGTTTTTCTCATTGTCTTCACTATTAGCCCAGTTATCGATAGGTCAACTTGATTGACTAAAATAATTGACACAAAGACTATAACTTGTTAAAATAAATTCATGGTCATAAATCATGAGTCTATATATTATCCATTCATCTATTTTCATTCTTGGTCTAATGCAACTTTTGTCTTTTATATCAACTTCTTCAGAAACAAGCATTTTCCTATAGGTTTCACTCACTATCTTGACAAATCACTACCACTTGGAGATGCCTGAGGGAGTCCTATACATGATAAAATCAGTTATACTATCATTATTAATCCATTCTAATCCATTTATAACAAGATTTTCCTTATCAATTCACTTGATCCAAAACTCAGGAGCTTTGGTTGAAAGATAATTCAAGAAACAAGAATAATACAATTATAATAATGTTATCTCTGAGAAGAGATGTTTTATTGATCAAATTTGTAGATCTAAATATATGTGTATCTTTGAGAAGAGATATCTCATTTTCATTTTTGAGATAGATCTATTTTTATACATTCTTTGAAGGCAGGAGGAGTAAGTGGAAGGTCACCAATCTCAAGAGAGATGAAGTTGTTTGACTTCCATGATTTACAACATTACAGAATTCAAAAAATTACTATTTTTAGAAACTTACTATTTTTAGACTATACTGTTAAAATTAAAATTTAGGACACTTCTATTATGCTTTTAGGTGTCAAAAACCATCAAACATAGATCCATGACATATCATCATGTTATCCTCATTCTTAGCTTTCTAGCATTTCAAACGTGGAGTCAAACACAGCTA
The DNA here is from genome assembly GCA_037957365.1 of Torreya grandis. Lineage (NCBI taxonomy): Eukaryota > Viridiplantae > Streptophyta > Pinopsida > Cupressales > Taxaceae > Torreya > Torreya grandis. Next base: position 3,334,774 of record JARHVA010000537.1, on the reverse strand, counting down.
TGGTGAAAAAGCTATGGTTCCCAGAAGTTCTACCACCAATTGGGGTATTACCATCACCCAAATTATCACCTAAAATTTTTCTCAGATCATTCCTCCCTCCTTAAGAAACAATGGTCCCCATTGCATCAAGATTTGTCATCAAGTGTGGTAGTTTCATTTTGATTTGATTTTTGATGCATAATTAGAATGAACTATACTTTGTGGAGCTATGCTTTGTGGAACTATGTAGGGCCTAATTGTTCACCATTTCTATCTAACCATTAGTCTATAGATGGAAGGCCATGAACTTTCTCATCTTGATATCTATTTTCTTGTATTGTTGTATTGTTTGTGTAGTTAGGGTTGCAACATCAGTCCTTTTGGATTTATATGGCTTGACCACCATGAGAACAAATTTATTGACACTGATTAAGGAGAAAGATGTAGAAGGTGGTGTCTCTAGTACCCTATAATTCCCTATTCCAAGAGTGAGGGTGATCCTTTGAGTTCTTAATTCATATATGCCATGTCGATCATACATGAATGGCTGACTGAGGAGTACATCACAAACATCTAGATTAACCACATCACATAAGACCTCATCTTGGAAACATTTTATTACATATGAGATAAGACATTGGTGGGTGACATGGAGGTTTCTCCCTGGACTCAACCATCTAATATTGTATGGCTTTAGTTGAGGCTTCATGGATAGATTTAGGGTTTTCACAACATTAGCAGAGAATAAATTCTTTTGACTCCCACTATCAAGAATTAAATATAGAGGCTTACCTTTCACCCATAATTTAGAGTAAAACAACATTTCCTTGCAATCTAGCCTCTCCTCATGGGTATGTGATGAAGTAATGATGGCATTGTGCTCAACATCTACAATCTCTTCTTCATCCTTTTCGATTACAGGGTGTGTATGAGGTAGAGTAGTAGATGTTGAGGATTGTGACTTAGAAAGTAGGGACTTGATGGCTCGACATTCTTCTTCAGAGTGAGTTCTATATTTGTGATAATCACACCATCTCCCAGTCTTCCCTTCCTTTTGCTTCCAATTTTGGCCTTTATCTTGACCTTCATTGTCCCTTTTCTATTTTGAAGGCTAACTCTTCATATTCATTTTTCCATGCTTCTTCTCAATCTTCACCATGAATTTATATGCCTCATCAAGGTTTTCCAAATTAAAGAGTTCCATTCCCCTCCATATATACCATTGTAGTCCACCACAATATTTGAGAACCTTGTGTTTCTTACTTTCAGAGATGCCCAATCTCATAGATAGAGAATAAAAAATGTAAGTGTAATCTTGAATAAACTATTCCTTACCTTAGAAAAGTTATTGCCACTCTATATAAAAATCATCATATGCTCCAATGGGGTAGTATTCTTCCTTTACATCTTCTATGAAATCATCCTAGGTAGGTTCCACCTCAAGGCCAATATCATCTGTACTGAATCTTTTCTTGTACACTTCCCACCAATTTTTGATAGGCAATGATGATTTCAAAAGAGCAAAAGTGATCTTCTCTTTATCAATGAATTTATTTATAGAAAAATAAGATGATAATTGATCCAACCAATTTTCTACTACATCAGTATTGATTTTACCTTCAAATGTAGGGATATGAAAATTCACCTAAACCTTGAAGGGTATTAGCGGTACTGAAAATATGTGGGGTTATAGATGAGGAGCTAGAATTTCCCATTGGGATTTGTTGGAGAATTTGGGCAAATTGTTGTAGCATCTATGCTTTTTGTTACTAGAGGGATTCATTCATATTTTCCTTAAAAGGATCGGATGTTTCAGTGTTGTCCACCATTTGAAGTCATTTGGAGTGAATAGGTGGATAGTTTAGAAGCTCTGTTATTTTCCACCCAAGCTACTTGTAGCCTAACCTCATCCTCAGGATCATACACTCTCAAGACAAACTGATTTGGTATCACTAATATAAAACTTTGGAGCTTTGGTTGAAAGATAATTCAATAAATAAGAATAATACAATTATAATAATGTTATCTCTAAAAAGAGATGTTTTATTGATCAAATTTGTAGATCCAAATATATGCCTATCTCTAAGAAGAGATGTCTCATTATCTTTTTAGGATACATATATTTTTATACATAATTTGAAGGCAGGAAGAAGATGTGGAAGGTCACCAATCTTGAGGGAGATGAAGTGGCTCAACTTCCATGATTTACAACATTACAAAATTTAAGAAATTACTATTTTTAGAAACTTACTATTTTTAGATTACACTATTAAAATTATCATTTAGGACACTTTCATTGAGCTTTCAAGGGTCAAAAACTATCAAGTATATCTCTATGCCATCTCATCGCATTCTCCTCATTCTTATATTTCCAACATTTCAAATGAGGAGTCAAACATAGCTATGGTGCAAAAGTTATGGCTCTCAGAAGTTTTACCACCAATTGGGGTAGAACCGTCACCTGAATTATCACCTAAAATGTTGCTCGAATCATCACTATAATGGTTTTGAGAGGGCTTAGACCAATTTTCCTTCTTAACATTTGTTTATATATCTTTGTTGCTAAATTCAACTCCTAATGCTTGGAAATAATTTATACAACTCTTTGCCATATCTCCCCAAGATCTCAACTTCCCATGCAATAGTCACACATGACAACAAGCAAAAGAAGTTCCTTCTCAGTCCTTATCTCTTCATTCTACATACATAGGAGACCTTCAAACTTTTTTTTATTACTTTCTCCTTCACCTCAAGACCTAAAACTTTATGATCAATCTTTAAACAACCTATTACAACTCTATAAAAATTCAAATGATCTTTAGCACTTTGGAAAATAATTTTGACCCCTCATTGGGCCATATTAGGTTTTGAACTACAAGTTACATGTTAGACTTTGAATATACCTTGAGACTTATTTTACTGCTCTCAACACCTCATACCAATGTTGTGCACCCTCATACCATGATTACACAAGCTCACAAGCCTCTAAACCTTATCATGAATCCTCATCATGCCACCTAGGGTTTTAATACAAGGTCTATAAGAAGACCACTAATGAAGATCATATTCATTTATCTCACTCTGAGAGTCATGTGATTGACTCAACACCTCTCTCACATGCTCTAATACTTAATTTCACATCTTCAAGCCCAAACACATCCATACCATCTTCATCATGCTTTTACAAGCCATAATCATGTTCAAGGACTAGTCTATCAAACAAACCTACTATCTACCATGACTCTTTAAGACCTTCCTACTACTGTAGATGAATTCTAAGACTCATTCACATGAGAAACCTCCTTTATACACTTACGCAATAGGTTCATCATTTTGTTACACCATAACAATATTCTAAGACCTCATACATAACTCAAAGATCACCAAACCATGCTCAATGTCACCATGATCACTTATCATACATCTTAATAAGATCACTTATGGGACATCAATGACATTGAAATACCTGTGACATCAATGCCTCAAGTAAAAAAATAGGAACCTTAATAGAAAGTGAGGTAACACTTAGAATAGTACTAAATATTACACCACTTACTTCAACATACCCTCTCCCAAAAACTTTTTAGAAGTACCATCACTTAGTTGTATAAAAGATGTGTCACATGGTTCTAATGAACATAGATCTATATATCAAGAGGCCATGTGATGTGAAGCACCAGATTCAATGACCCATGTAGGATTTAGAGGTACAACTACAACTAGGGCCTTGCCCTTTACTTTCCCCCTATTCAATTTTCCCATTTCTTTACCATGGTCATTTATCTTAGTGGATGCATGGGTTGATGAATTCTAAATGGTAGAATTAGGGGCATTGATGTTATGCTTCTTGATCATCTTAGTCAGTTTGTTAATCTAATTCTTTAGACATTTGCTTTCATCAAGATTTCTTAAGTAAACCCCACATTTTATCCAATCTTTCTTTGGTTTATAACCTGAAAGAATAGGTCTCATGGTTGGATTTGTATGTGGAAGGATTTACATCTTTCTCTTGATCCTTTTTGTTCTATTTTTTCTATCTATTGTTTGAATACTTTTCTTTCTTAACAAAAAATGTATGAGATTTTGAGGACTTCACATTGCCCATCTGTATCAACTTAGCTTTCTCTAGAGTCTAGTTAGTAACAAAGGTATCAAAAGAAGACTTATTCCATGTGGCTCCAAGAGAACTTTTTATGGCATGGAAAGTAGGAACAAATATAGAGTATTTTGAACCCATTTTGGAGAGTATAGACATAACAAATTGATCATATTTATTATTTATTCCACATTATTTTAACTAAAAACTCAAGGAGTTGAACTTATTGAAGAAGTCCTATACTGTGTCAAAGTCACCTAGGCTCAAACTAATGAGCTCATTCTCCAGTTCATGACCTCTCATCATATTGTAATTTTCAAAGCTTTTTTCCAATGTGGTCCATACTTCATTTGGTGTTTAGAAAATTCAATGTGAAAATGTACATCAACAGAAATAGATAAACTATGAGCTTGATCACATCTATTAAACCATTTATTTTTCTCTCCATATACTTTAGGTTCAATTTTCTCATTCATATTAATCCTATAGAATCCTTATTTTCTTCTAGAGCAAGTAGCATGTTTCTTTTCCATTCATTATAATTGAATGTTGTAAGAGGAGGAAAGGATCATCAATTTTTCATCATGCAATAAAAAGGTCATTATAAAAAGTAAACAATAAATATAGAAAATAAAAGTACATAATACCACACAATACCCCCTTAGAACTATCAGAGTGATCCCACCTTAAATTTCAAATACAAACATGCTCATATAGATGTCAGACACAACCACAAACACATCTTGATAAATTGATGCGTAAGTGTGAAATAAGTAGATAAAAATTAGACTCAATCAATATTACATCCAAGAGTATATAATAGTTGGTTTGAAGAGATCCCAAAAATATAACCAATGCATAGAGCATGAAAAAATATGTACTTTTAAAGAAGACAATATTCAAATACAAGTTACCAATCAAAAGTAATAGATGTTTGAAAATATGTTCACATGAAAATTTTGGTAGGGAATAGTGGTGGATTTTTTTTTTTGTGTTTTTTTTATGAGTAATCTATGACGTTTATAGATCCTAAGTCACAGGACTCAACAAATCTATGATCAAGGGTTGTGAGACCTGATAATGTTATGAGCAAGGGTCATGAGAGCTAATGATGGTGTGAGAAGGGATCTAAAAATAGCGTGAATTTTAAGAGTGAATATTTATTAATTCATGAATATTCAGTTCTTAGGAAATTGTATTTGGTTATTTCAAAGTAGTACATAGGACCTAGTTACTTAAAATTTTGATATGTAATTTTTTTTATGGGTCAGTTCACCAATAGTTTACAATAATTCTATGGGCATCCATATAATTCACCTTATATATAGTACATGTCTTCACATGGGTTACCATCCAAGTCTCACTCTTTACCTCATTGCCAAGTTGAATCTTGAAGGCACTCGCTTGCATCCTTGCATCTACCTAATTATCATCACCCAACTACATCTTTGTAGTCATCTAATTCTATCTGTTGCTCAATTTCTATCAGATGACTCTGTATTACCTATACCTAACCTATGTCATCAAATTGTACCTTACAATTGATGGTACTTTCTTTTACCTAGTGGCATTATGTAGTTTGGTAATAATAGATGTCGCTTGGTTGCATGATGAAAATATGAGGCAACATGCGTCACTCACTTGCATGATTCAACCAAGCAACAATGTGTGTCACCTAATGCCATGTTATAACTAGGTGACACTTGAGGTGACTCAACTACACTATGCAGATGGGGAGATATACAAAATACGTAGAAATAAAAAAAAATCACCTTTAAAATTTGTAGATTCATCAAGGTTACGAATCAAATTCACCTAAACAAACCTAAGGGGGTTTTGGATATGGGATATTAAAATTTATCCTATTTGAAACCCAATAGTCATCCACATAGGGAGAAATAATATATGATGTGCTCAAGCAAGGGTGAAAACCCACAAAACTGTCAAATTTGCCTATTAGGTTCAAAAAAATTGCTAAAGTTGTAAAACACCAAGATCTATAAGTTTGGTTCAGCCTCCACAAAATATAACAAGTACCCATTTGACAAATCATAAAATCCATAAAACCCTAAAAATAATTCCCTAATTTAAGGCCCATGTAGTACATAAATACATGAAATACCCAAAAAATACCTTGAAACCCTCTTAAAATGATTGTAAATCACTATCACGAATTTAGGTCAAGTGTAAAGTCAATATTAAAGTTTTGATAACTTTTGGATATGATGGAACTATCCATTTTATGATAAGATAATCAAAATGTATAGTTTGCATAGATATACACAAAATCCCACCAAACTTATGAAAATCAAGAAACTACCAAGATTGCATGCATGTAAAAGATCACATCAAGGATTTCAAAATGGCAAAATGGTTGTAAGATTAGATCTCTGATACCATATCAAATTTCTCCAATATCTTTGAATGTCACATATTGAATGAAAACCTTAGGATAGGTAAGAGCAAAATTGTAGAGAAAAAGTGAGCTTAATTAATGTTCATTAAGTATTCATTAGCTAAAAAGTACAAATAAGGTATATTATATAGTTAGATATTAGGTCACCATAAATGTAACAACTCAAATCACATTCATAAAACACATTAAGTATGTGTTCCCCTAAAGACCTTACCAACCCTAAGCAAGCTGACTAACAATTGTGTAGGTAAAACCTAAAGTGATAAAAAAAAACATATACTAACATAGACATCCCAAAATCAGTCTAAAACTTTTCCCTAAGGATCTAGACCCCTAGTGCCCCAAGCTCTGCCACTTGGACATTGACACAATTCTTTGAACAGTAGCACACTTTGGTAGTGACCAAGGGATCGTGTTAGTGTCCCTTATCGAATTTCAACCCCAACAGATATGTTTTCAATTCCTAAGTCACCTAGGGTTAGCCTAGACCTATTTCACACTCTGCACAAGCACTAGATTAGTATAAATACCTAAATTTTAACCCTTTATCCACTAAATAGAAATCAGTTTCAAATACTCACAAACAAGCTCACAACAAGTGGTGCATTTAATCATTTAAAACCACCCTAAGCTTTGAATAAATAGATTTTTAGTCTCAAACCTCATTCAAAGCACTCAAGTCAACACTCATACTAGTATTCACTTGTGCTTGAACTAGCACTTAGATTTAGAGAACTACATTGGGATTGATCCCCTCTTGAGGTATTGGTATGTAGACAACTCTCAAGTCATTGGGGTGTTGAGGACGTCCAACATGCCTAGCTAACATAACACTTTTGTTACTTGTGTGACTCAAATATCCTAACAACATGGAAGTCTAGGGTTTGCTCACAAATTAGTCAAAAATAATGAGCAAATAGTGAATCAAGGCATGTCCAAATAGGTACAGACAGATTAGACTCAGTCAGAGATGCACTCAAAATATCACACAGTTTTTATATAAATGACACTAGCACTAGAGGGAGGACACTACCCTAGTATGCTACTGTCCAAGGTAATTTTATACTGTTCAAGAAGGTTTCTGACACCTAGATCTTGTTTGCAACACTCATATTAACTTCTATACCGATTTTTAGTCTCTAGATCATATGTCTCAATCAATTTCCAACTAAATATTTATTTGTGTCATTTATTATTATTTTTAAAAATATTAAATTAGATCAATTCTTATATAAATTAGTGGTTTTATTTATTATATATATCTACCCTAATTTACTATACTCAAACTCTTTAACAACCTTAAATTTACATTTCATAATCCCTTAACAATTAAATCATAGAGATAAAAATATTATAAAAAGATGTTAATTGAGAAATATTATGAAAAATAAGTAAGATTTGACTATTGAAATGGTTTAGAAATTTCAAACCGATAAGTGAAAGATTTGGAAGAAACCTAAAACCATTGAAATAATTTTAAAAAGGAAATGAAACATCAATAAACACACAAGCAATAGAAATAAGAGGACGACTGAAAGAAAATCACATTAAACATAATAAGGGCACCTCTAGAAATTTGATCTATATTATTTAGATTCAAATATCCATTTGTGGAGCTATAAAGTATATCTTAAATTAGAGGTTCTTGACCTAGGGTTTGACTTAGGACATCTTAGCAGGTCCTTTAGGGTGACGTTTATGCCATTCCGGCCTCAATGTGTTGAATTTTATTCAATATTTTGTTAGTATGGAATATCACAAACTTTCTATTAAAACACGCTTGCGAATGGGTTTGGGTAAGATTTCAAACCATGGAATGTCTAAGCAACCGCGCGGATGGTGGGAAAACTCGATATTGGAATACCCTATTTTCTTTTTGACCCATGGATAAGGCTTGCACATTCTTTTCCTGCAGGCCATGTGACAATCTTTCAATCAAGCTTCGAGGAGGCATCACCATTCCAAAAGTTGCAGACTTTTAATTGACCAGACCGACATCAGAAAAGACTGCAAAATAGTGGATGCAGACATCATAACACTGTGTTGGGGTCCAGATTGCTTTTTGCCTATATATTTAACGTACTTGTCTGCTCTTTTCTTCATGTTCTTCATAATTTCCCCTTTCTCTCTCATAGTTTTGTTATGGATTATAAGTTAAATTTGATCATCAGAAAGTTTAAAAAGAAATAGTTATTGAATTTCGGTTCTGAATATGAGTGGCAACTGGTTATTGAAAATGATATTTGGAAGCAAATCAGGGAGAAAGAAGGATCATCGTGCCCAGCAAGTAAGGTCACAGCCTTGTAAATCTCCATCTCACAATAATGGGGAGGAGTCATCCCAGCGTTACTACAGTGCAGAGGAAGATGTAGATAAGGCTGCAGAGGATTTCATCCGCACCGTTCACAAGGACTTGAAGTTGCAGAAATCGCTGTCCGATGCTCGATACGAAGGTTATCTAGCAAGAGCTACATAACACAAACAATCATAGCTAAATATAGTTCGGTTTTGTAAGATATATTTAGAACGATAACTGTGTTTTAGGAGGAGAAAGCATGTTTTGCAATACTGATATGTATTTTTGACTATCCTTCCTGAAACAAATTCGTGGTCAGTTAACGCAAGCGGCACATAACATTGAATACAAATGTTATCATTCCTAAATAAGCATTACATGCATATGTGTATTTTTTTTTTCTTGTGTATGCTTTATGCAGTTGCATAGTTGCACTGCTATGCAGTGTAACGGAGTGAATTGTTTGGTTTTATATTTGACTTTAAATTTAAGGTTTATTTGATTATCATATGTCAATTTTAAATTTAAATTTGATGTTTAATTGATCATTTTTATTTTATTTTATTTTTTTTTAATTTAAAAAAATCAATCTAAAAATTATAATATTTTATATATGATGAATTTTGGAAGTTTTTTTTTTAATTTTTTTTTTTTGACCCCAACACATTAATGTAATGAGATAACTACTATTATCACTAATCAATATAAAATTACATTAAAAATAAAATCATTAATAAATATAATATATGATAAATATAAAATAAAAACTTAAAAATTAATATTTCTTAACATATTTTAAATAAATATATTTAAATTTTTTGTAATAAATTAAAATTAATAAAAATAAAATAAAATATTAATTATAAAATCGCTTAATTACTTTATTTCTTTTATCATTGAACGATATTACCGGTTCAATCATATACTACGATTTTATTTCTCAAAATTTTGGTATCAAAAGTAGCATTTCAGTACCATCTTTACTTTTTTTTATTTTTTTAAAATTATCCTTTTTGAGTGGGAGAATTTTTTATTCCTAAAATCATGAATTACAGAAGTTTCAATTATGATCCCAATAGTCCTCCAACGTATCAGTCTACCAAATCCTTAAAAATAGTATTTAAGTTTTTGGTTGACATCCACTTTTAACTTTTAGGAAACTTATAGAATATGGTTATAAGAGAAAAGAAAACTCTCTTAGGCAAAATTTTAGTCCTAGCACCATTGATGTCTTTTAAGTTGTTTCTTTTCCCTTTCACCTAGCTCGTCTTTTTTATTTCATTTTTTTCTTCTTCATCGCCATGATAGAAGATCGTTAATAAATTATATATTTATATAAAATTTAATTAAAAAAAATAAAAAATTTAAAAAAAAAAAAAAAGCAAATTAAATGTTATTTTTTATAATTGAAGAAAATATTTAGATTTATTTAATTACATTATTTCTTTCATATTTATGTTAGAAAATGTTAGGAACCCGTGTTCTAGTCTTCTATTTACATTATTTGTATAGTAGTGGTTTTGGACGCATGTGCTTTGTAAATCATCCCTAGAACATATTTGTTTTATTCTATATGTATGAGATGAAATAGTTATTAAGAATAGAATTAGTATTTAAGTCAGTGTTAAGGTCCAATGAAGGTATTCAGGAATGGTATTGAATTGAGCTTACTCAAAGGAGGTTACCCCCTCGAAGAGGCAAGCGATTTTGTTATTGTAATTCAGTTCTGTTTGTTTCATTTAATATATTACTGATTTTCATAGTTTATTTCATATATTTGCAATTATAAGTTAATTTATTCAAGAAATATCATTTCATCTGGTATCAAAGTGCTTTTCAGAGAGAAATTCTTTTTCTACTACCCATCGTATATTCTTACCTTATCGTAATTGGATCCTAGTGATCAGAAAGTGGTAACAGATCCATTCCCAGCCCCTCCATGTGACAGTCTAGATCTACAGTTTCATTTTTCCAACAAGACGTCATCAAAGATCATGATTTTCTGCTCAATTGCATTCATTTGTGTTCTACTTCAGATTTTATCTTCTATTTCAGATCAAGGTAAAACCTATCCACTTAACTGTGGGAAGTGCTTGGGTGAAAGCCCTAAAACTCATTGTGAGGAGTACCACAGAAACCCCAAAGTAGTTGGCTCATTGAGAGGACCTGCCAGTGAAACGGGCAACAACCCCTTCCTCATTGACTAGCTCCCACTCGTGAAGAAAACCAAGAACTATCGTTAAGAGGTAAATCCATGGCCAATTTTTTTTTGAAGAGCGGTACTCACGCAGATGGCATTGGTGGTCAAAGATATTTCTAAAAACCATTTAGGCAATCGTTCAACCCTGGGGTTTATTTTTGTCAGGCAGATCAGAAGCAGAACAAATTATAAAACCATATAAGTTTGAGAATATTATCAGTAGAGTAGCATAAAACAAGAAATCAGAAAAACCACAAATCATGTGTTGAAAATTTTCATTATTTTGTAATATCTTCCCGTTTATAGCCCTGTTGCTTCTCAAAATTTACCAGGACCCCTAAAATTAAATTCTACATATTTTGTTCCTTGAGGTCCCCTACCCCAATTCCACTCTAAAATTTTGCAAATCTTATTTTTCTAATTTTTTCGAGTTTTATCATAACTTTCTCAGTTCCTATCCGTTTGCCTCAAATTATAAAAGTGTTCATTTTCCTTTTTTGCTTCTTCATCCCTCTTTGATAAATTTTTTAGTTTTTCCATTTTCCCCTCTAAAACCACCCTCATCTTCATCAATCATATTCCTTTTATGCAAAAAGATTAGTAAAAGTACCTTTACCCCTTTCGATTTCGTCCACATTAAAAAATTCCTTTACTAAACATGTCTTAACTTTAGATTTCCCACCCATTGTTAAAAAAAAGGTTATGGTAGTCACACGTGCAGGCACCAAAATCATGGAGAAATAAATTACAGCTTTGACGACCCAAGTCATTGACTTAGTTGATATGGTGCATGGATTGAATGAACAAAATGGTCTTTTGCTCAGTAGATTAAAACAAATAGAGTCTTCTTTTGAGCATACTTTTTAATCCACCCACCCACCACATGTGACCAAATTGGAATTTCCACAGTTCAATGGTATAGAGTCGAGAGGTTGGATTTATTATGCCGAGCAATACTTCAATCTTCATAATACTTATCATCTCAACAAAGTTCTAATTGCTTCCTTTCACTTGGAACTAGAGGTACTCAAATGGTATCGTTGGTATCTCAAATCTAATGATGAACCTGATTGGACAATTTTTTCATCCCTACTTTTGGGTAGGTTCTATCCCTCAGCATTCGAAGATTTTATGGGAACCCTCACCAAGCTTTGTCAGACAAACATCATTCATGATTATCAGATTGATGGGTTATCAGATGACTTCTTCAAGAGATGTTTTATTAGTGGCCTAAAGAGCCCATTCACTCTAAGGTCAAGATGTTTCAACCTCAAACAATGATGACTGCCTTGGGTCTCACAAAACTTGTTGAAGATAAAATCATCACCCAATCTCACACTTCTAATTGAGCACCCTCCAAGACCTCTTTTCAATAACCCAATACCAAGACAACCCACATCAAACGTCTCACAGGAGCTTAAATGAAGGCATGTCACAAGAAAGGGCTTTTTTACAATTGTGATGATAAATGGGTTATAGGGCACAAATGTATCGAGCAAAAATTATACCTATTAAATGTTGATTCTCCACTAGATACTGAAGATTATGAGGATACTACCGAAGAGATCACTCAAGAAGCTGATGATTCTATGCACCCAGATTTCCCTCCAGAAATCTCCATGCATGCTTTGGTAGGAGTCACTGCCCCTCAAATGATGCATATATAGGGTTATTTTAAGAAGCAATTCCTCACCATCCTTGTTGACTCTGGAAGCACTCACAAGTTCATCGACCCTAAAGTCTCTAAGCAAGCAGATTATTTTATCCACCCATGTTATAGTTTTGAGGTCATGATTGCCAATGGAGGCACATTGCCCTATAAGAGCAAGTGTCATAATATTCATATTTTAGTGCGTGAATATAACCTTCAAGATGACGTGTTTTCTTTATCCTAAGGGGGATGTGATGTTATTCTTGGTTCCCAGTGGTTATGAACACTTGGACCCATCCTTTGGGACTTTTCAAAGCTTTGGATGTAGTTTTCAGAGAATGGACAAAAATACACCATACAAGGCCTTTTACCGAGCTCCACCAGCATTTTTAGCTCTCACAACATCGATAAAATTCTCAAACGGGGACATCACAATGTCATTCACCAACCCTTTTCTTTACATAGTGCTTCACCATTAGACTATCACCCACCTTTTGACTTGCACAACCTTTTAGTCAAGCATGCCTCAGTTTTTGAGGAACCTATAGGATTACCACCTCACTAGCCTCAAGACCATCACATCCCACTACTTCCTAGAAGTGCACCTCCCAATATTCATCCCTATTGATACCCATTTCATGAAAATATTGAGATTGAAAACATCATCCATGATCTCTAGCAGGCTGGAGTTATTCAACCTAGCAGTAGTCTATATTCTTCACCAGTATTACTTATTCATAAGAAGGATGGTTCTTGACATCTCTACATTGATTATCAGGGTCTAAGCAAACTAACAATCAAGGATAAGTTTCTAATTCCCATCATTGATGAACTCCATGGTGCACAATTTTTCTCCAAATTAGACCTACATTCAAGGTATCACCAAATTCATCTTCATGATGCCAACATTCCTAAGATAGCCTTTCACACACATGATGACCACTATGAGTTCCTTATCATGCCATTTGGGTTTACTAATTCCCCCTCCACCTTCCAAAGTTTGATGAACTAAGTATTCTTCCCCTTCTTGTGAAAGATTTTCTTAGTCTTCTTTGACGACATTCTTATCTACCGTCCCACATGGGAGGATCACCTCCACTACCTCAAAAATGCCTTGGGCATTCTTGTTGCTAACCACCTATGTATCAAACATTCAAAATATTTGTTTGGATAAAAAAAGATGGAGTATTTGGGACATATTATCGCATTTGATGGTGTTCGTGTTGAACCTACCAAAATTTTAGTTATGACAAATTGGCCCTAGTCAAAGACCCTCAAAAGCCTACGTGGATTTCTTGGTCTGACATGATATTACAAAATTCTTATCAAATATTATGGCATAATTTTAGCTCTATTGATAGTTATGCTCTAAAAAGATGCATTTACATGGTTACCTACATCTTGTCAAGCATTTGACGACCTTAAACATGCCATGTGCACCATGCCAGTCTTGGTTATGCCTAATTTTTCTAAGCCATTTATGCTTGAGTGTGATGCATGTGGAACATGTCTTGGTGCTGTACTTATGTAGGAGGGTCATCCCATCACCTTCACCAATAAGGCCCTAACTGGATCGAATTTGGTATGTTATACATATGAAAAAGAGATAATGGCTATTCTCCATGCAGTTCACAAATGCCATCCCTATTTTATTGGTTGACACTTTTGCATTAAAACTGACCATCAAAGCCTCAAATATTTTCTAGAATAATGGGTATCTTATCCAGACCAATAAAAATGGGTTTTTAAACTCAAGGGATACAGTTATGAAATTACCTAAAAAAAGGTAAGGAAAACTTGGTGGCTAATGCTCTCTCTCACCAGTTTAAAGATCCAGTGTAACTCTATGCAGTCTCTCTTCCCATTTCCACCTAGCTCCATGATCTTCAAAATGAGTGGTATAATGATCTCCCAACCCAAAAAAGCATTCTTCAACTATATATTGATCCATCTACTAAATCTCATTATACTTGGGATGGGCACACATTGTGATATAAAGGTCACCTAATGTTACCAGCAGGCTTCAAGTTCAAACAATCAATTTTACAGGAGATGCATGCTTCCCCTTATGCTGCTCATTTTGGTTTCTAAAAATTTATGAGAGAGTTCATCATAATTTATTTTGGCATGGACTAAAGAGGGATATCAAAACATTTATTTCTTAATGTGATATTTGCCAACATACTAAAGGTGAAATAGTTGCCCCACCTGGTCTATTCCAACTACTTCCCATTCTAACATGTATTTAGATCGAGATTTCCATGGATTTTATTGAAGGCCTCCCAAAATTTGCTGGTAAATTAATGATTCTTGTCATAGTGAATCACCTCTTTAAATATTCTCATTTTTGTACTTTGGTCCATCCCTACACTACTTCCACCATTGCTCAAACATTTCTTGATCACATATTCTGACTTCATGGTGTCCCTATTTCTATTATTTCAGATCGTGATTCCACCTTCACCATCCATTTTTGGCAAGAACTCTGCAAGTGTCTAGGTACACAATTAAAAAATGAGTTTAGGATATCATCTGTAGACTGATGGCCAGACTGAAATTATCAATAAATGCTTAGAAACTTATTTTCATTGTTTTGTCATAAAGCAACCATAGTAGTGGATCAAATGGTTACCTCTTGCACAATGGTAGTATAATACATCCAACCACACCTCTACTAAAATTACCCCATATGAAGCATTTTATAGGCAAGCACCCCCAACACTTCTCCTATATACACCTGGCAATTCACTAGTTCAGGTAGTTGACATTACTGTCAACCATCGAGATCAAATTCTCCACATATTATGGGACAATCTTCATTTAACCCAAAATTGCATAAATCAGTTTGCCGATCAACACTGCTCTAAGCACAAATTTTAAGCAGGTGATATTGTTTTTCTTCACTTGCAACCATACAAACAATCATCCCTAAACCAAAATGGGTGTCAAAAGCTTGCCTCTAAGTTTTATTTTCCATATAAGGTTCTCTAGTAGATTGTGTCTATTGCTTACAAGTTGGAGCTTTCACCTTCCTCTTACATTCATCTAGTATTTCATGTTTCATGTCTGAAGAGAGTTCTTGGCACCAGCATTCAAGCACAAATAGCCTTACCAAAATTTGATAATGAAGGCTCCCTCTTTCTTGAGCCAGAAGCAGTCTTGGCTCGACATATCCATCAACCTCGCTATCACACCATGACAAAAGCTTTAATTCAGTGGCAAGGACTACAACTTGAAGATACCACATGGGAACCATTATTCTAGATTCAACAATGCTTTCCAGAATTGAAGCTTTGAAGATAAAGTTTTTTTCCTAGAGGGAGGGGATGTTAGGAACCCATGTTATACTCTTCTATTTACACTATTAGCATAGTAGTTGCTTTGGATGCATATGCTTTTTAAGTCATTCTTGTAGCATATTTTTTTTATCCCACATGCATGAGATGAAATAGTTATTAAAAATAAAATTAGTATTTAAGTTAGTGTTAAGGCCCAATGAAGGCATCCACAAATGGTATTGAATTGAGTTTTCTCAAAGGAGGTTTTCCCCTCGAAGAGGCCAATGATTCTACAATTATACTATTATAATTTAGTTTTGTTTGTTTCATTTAATATATTACTAATTTTTGTAGTTTATTTCATGTATTTGCAATTATACATTAATTTATTCAAGAAGGATCCTTTCATCTGGTATCAAAGCACTTTCAATGGAGAATTTCTTTTTGCTACCTATTGTATGCTCTCACCTTGTCGTAATTAGATGTTGGTGATCAGAAAGTGGTGACAGATCCAATCCCAGTGCCTCCATGTAGTAGCCTAGATATCTAGTTTCATTTTGGTAATAAGATGTCACCAAAGATCATGATTTTTTTCTCAACTGCATTATGTTTATGTTTTGATCCAAATTTTATCTTCTATTTTGGATCAGGGTAAAACCTATACACTTAACTATGGGAAGTGCTTGGGTGAAACCTCGAAAACTCATTGTGAGTAGTACCACAAGAACTAAAAAGTAGCTGGCTCATTGAGAAGGCATGCCAATGAAATGGGCAATAAACCCTTTCTTATTGACTAGCTCCCACCCATGAGGAAAACCAAGAGCTATCACTAAGAGGTAAATCCATGCCCAAAAATGTTTTAGAGAGTGGTACTCACTCAGATGACATTGGTGGCCAGAGTGATTTCTAAAAACACTTTAGGTAACTATTTAAACTTGGGGTCCATTTCCATCATGTAGATCATAATTATAATGAATTATAAAACCATATAGGTTTGAGAAGACTATCAATAAAGTAGCAGAAAACTAGAAATCAGAAAAACCAAAAATTAGTGTTGGAAATTTTCATTTTTTTGTAATATCTTCCCATTTATAGCCCTATTGCTTCTCAAAATTTACCAGGACACCTAAAATTAAATTCTCCATATTTAATTCCTTGATGTCCCATATCCCAATTCCACTCCAAATTTTTGTAAATCTCATTTTTCTATTTTTTTGAGTTTTATCATAACTTTCTCAATTCCTATCTATTTGCCTTAAAAATTTTACATAGTGTTCATCTCTATTTTTTTATTCTTCATCCCTCTTTGATTATTTTTTTAGTTTTTCCATTTTCCCCTCTAAAACCACGCTCATCTTCATCAATCATATTCCTTCTATGCAAAAGTATTATTAAAAGTACCTTTAGCTCTTCTGATTTTGTCCACATTAAAAAATTCCTATACTAAATGTGTCCTAACTTTAGATTTCCCACCCATTGAAAAAAAAGGTTATGGTAGTCACACATGCAGGGACCAAGATCATGGAGGAAGAAATTATAACTTTAATAATGTGGGTCATTGACTTAGCTGATATGGTGCATGGATTGAATGAATAGAACGGCCTTTTACTCAGTAGATTATAGAAGATGGAGTCTTTTTTAGGGCATACTTTTTCATCCACCCACCCACCACATGTGACCAAATTGGACTTTCCACAGTTCAATGACACAGACTTGATAGGTTGGATTTATTATGCTGAGCAATACTTCAACCTTCATAATACTTATCATCTCAACAAAGTTCCAATTGCTTCCTTCAACTTAGAACTAGAGGCACTCCAATGGTACCGTTGGTATCTCAAATCTAATGATATGAACTTGATTGGATAAATTTTGCATCCCTAATTTTGGGTAGGTTCAATTCCTCAGCATTCAAAGATTTTATGGGATCCCTCACCAAGCTTCATTAGATAAGCACCATTCATGATTATCAAATTAAGTTTGAGAAGCTGGTAAATCACACTAAAGGGTTATCATATGACTTATTCAAGAGTTATTTTATTAGTGGCCTCAAAGAGCCCATTCACTCTAAGGTCAAGATGTTTTAACCTCAGACTATGATGTTAGCCTTGGGTCTCACAAAACTCACTGAAGATAAAATCATCACACAACGTCACACTTCTAATTGGGCACCCTCCAATCCCTCTTTTCAACAACCCAATAACAAGATAACCCCCATTAAATGTCTCACAAAAGCTTAAATGAGTGCACATCACGAGAAAGGGATTTATTATAATCATGATCATAAATGAATTCTAGGGCACAAATGTATTAAGAAAAAAATATACCTACTAGAGGTTGATTTTCCACCAGATACTGAAGATTATGAGGATACTATCAAAGAGATCACTTAGGAAGCTGATGATTCTATGCAACTAGATTTCCATCTAGAAATCTCCATGCATGTTTTGGCAAGAGTCACTACTCCTCAAATGATCCATATCTAGGTTTATTTTAAGAAGGAACTCTTCACCATCCTTATTGACTCTGTCAACACTCACAACTTCATCGACCCTTGGTTTACCAAGCAAGAAGATTATTTTTCCACTCATGTTCTAGTTTTGAAGTTATGATTGCTAATGGAGGCACAATACCTTTCAAGGCCAAGTGTCGTAATGTTCATATTTCAGTGGGTGACTATAACCTTTGGTCTAACATGTTTACTTTATCTTTAGGGGGATGTGATGTTGTTCTTGGTTCCCAATGGTTATGAACACTTGGACCCATCCTTTGGGACTTTCTAGAGCTTTAGATGTAGTTCTTAGAGAATAGATAAAAATACACCCTACAAGGCCTTCGATTGGGCTTCAACAACATTATCATCTCTCACCACATGGAGAAACTTCTTAAATGGGGATCCCATAACATCATTGCCCAAATCTTTTCTTTTCATAGTGCTTCACCATCAAACTCTCACCCAACTTCTGACTTACATAATATTTTAGTCAAGTAATCCTTAGTTTTTGAGGAACCTACTATATTTCCACCTGAACAACCTCAAGACCATCGCATCCCACTACTTCCTAGTAGTGTACCTCCTAATATTCAGCCATACTAGTACCCATTTCATCAAAAGATTGAGATCAAAAAGATCGTCCATGATCTCTTACAGGATTGAGTTATTTAACATAGCACTAGTCCATATTCTTCACCAGTATTGATTGTTCATAAGAAGGATGGTTATTAGCATATATGCATTAATTATCAAGGTCTAAAAAAACTAACCATCAAGGTTAAGTTTCCAATCTCTATCATTGATGAACTCTATGGTGCATAATTTTTCTCCAAATTGGATCTGTGCTTGAGGTATGACCAAATTCATCTTCATGATGCTGACATTACTAAGATAGCCTTTCACACACATGATGGCCACTATGAGTTCCTTGTCATTCCATTTGGGCTTACTAATGCCCCCTCCATCTTCCAAAGTTTGATGAACCAAATATTCTGTCCCTTCTTGTGGAAGTTTCTCTTGGTCTTCTTTGACAACATTCTTACCTACAGTCTCACATGGGAGAATCACCTCCACCAACTTGACACCACCTTGTGCATTCTTGCTTCTAACCACTTATGTGTCAAACATTCAAAATGTTCTTTTGGGAAAATAGAGGTAGAATATTTGTGACATAGTATTGCATCTGATGGTGTTCATGTTGACCTCGCCAAAATTGTAGCTATGAAAAATTGGCCTTAGTTAAAGACCCTAAAAATATTACATGGATTTCTTTGTTTCATAGGATACTACAAAAAACTTGTCAAATATTATAGCATAATTGTAGCTCTATTGATATCCATGCTAAAAAAGGATGAATTTACATGGTCACCTGCATCTTCTCAAGCATTTAATGAGCTTAAACATGACATGTGAACCATGCAAATCTTGGCCATGCTCAATTTATTGAAGCCATTTATGCTTGAGTGTGATGCATGCAAAACATGTCTTAGTGTTGTACTTATGTATGAGGGTCACCCCATCACCTTCACCAATAAGGCCCTAACTGGATGTAATTTGGTATGTTCCACATATGAAAAAGAGATGATGACTATTCTCTATAAAGTTCACCAATGGCATCCCTATTTGATTGGCTAACACTTTTGCATTAAAATCAACCATCAAAGCCTTAAATATTTTCTAGAACAATGGGTATCTTCTCTAGAGAAACAAGAATGGGTTTCTAAACTCATGGGATATGATTATGAAATTACCTACAAAAAATGTAAGGAAAACTTGGTGGCTGATGCTCTCTCTCTCTAGTTCAAAGATCCATTACAACTCTATGTAGTCTCTCTTCCCATTTCCACCTGGCTCTATGATCTTAAAAATGAGTGGCATAATGATCTCCCAATGAAACAAATCATTCTTCAGCTATCTGTTCATCCATATTCTAAATCTCATTATACTTATGATGGGCACACATTATGATATAAAGGTTGCCTAATGTTACCAATAGGATCCAAGTTCAAACAATTAGTTTTATAAGAGATGCATGCTTCCCCTTCTACTGGTCATTCATGGTTGCTAAAAACATATGAGAGAGTTTGTCATAATTTATTTTGGCATGGACTTAAGAGAGATATCAAAACACTTGTTATTGAATTGATATCTGCCAATGTACTATAGGCAAAACAATTCCCCCACCTAGTTTACTCCAACCACTTCCCATTCTAACATGTATTTGGACCAAGATTTCCATGGATTTTATTGAAGGCCTCCCAAAATCTGATGGTAAATCAGTGATTCTTGTTGTAGTGGATTGCCTCTCTAAATATGTTCATTTTTGCACTTTAGCCCATCCCTACACTGCTTCTACCATTGCTCAAACATTTTTTGATCACGTATTTTGACTTCATGGTATTCCTATTTCTATTGTTTTAGATCATGATTCCACCTTCACCAACCATTTTTGGTAAGAACTCTTTAAGCATCTGGGTACACAATTAAAAATGATTTTGAGATATCATCCAAAGATGGATGGCTAGACTAAAATCATCAATAAATGCTTTGAAACCTATCTTCATTGTTTTGTCATAGAGTAGCCACAATAGTGGGTCAAATGATTACCTCTTTTAGAATGGTGGTATAATACATCCTACTACACCTCTACTAAAATTATCACATATGAAGCAATTTATGAGCAAGAACCCCACCACATCTCTTGTATACACCTAGCAGTTTACTAGTTCAAGAAGTTGACACTACTCTCTGCCATCAAGATTAAATTATCCACATCTTATGGGATAATCTTCATTTGCCACAAAATCATATGAAGTAGCAAGCTGATCAATACCACTCTGAGTGAACCTTTCAAGCAGGTGATTTGGTTCTTTGCCTAAAACCATAAAAAAAATCATCCCTGAAACAAAATGGGTGTCAAAATATTGCCTCTAGGTTTTATGGTCCATATAAGGTTCTCTATTAGATTAGGTATGTTGCTTACAAGTTGGAGCTTCCACCTTCCTCTCGCATTCAACCAATATTTCATGTTTCATGTCTAAAGAGAGTTCTTGGCACCAACATTAAAGCACAAATAGTCTTACCAGAATTTGATAATGAAGGCTCCCTTTTTATCAAACCAAAAGTAGTCTTGGCTTGATGCACCCACCAAATTCACTCTTGTACCATCACAAAAGTTTTAATTTAGTGGCAAGGACTGCAACCTGAAGATGCCACATGGGAACCATTATTTCATATTCAACAATGCTTTCCAAAATTGAAGCTTTGATGATAAATATTTTTTTCCAAGTGGGAGGGGATGTTATGAACCCATTGTGTACTCTGTTATTTACATTATTAGCATAGTAGTTTCTTTGGACACATATGCTTTGTAAGTCATCCCTATAGCATATTTGTTTTATCCCACATGCATGAGATGAAATAGTTATTAAGAATAGAATTAGTATTTAAGTCAGTGTTGAGGCCCAATGAAGGCATCCATGAATGGTATTGAATTGAGCTTGCTCAAAAGAGGTTGGCCCCTCAAAGAGGCCACTAGTTCTACAATTCTTCTATTGAAATTTAGTTATATTTGTTTCATTTAATATATTGCTTATTCTTATAGTTTATTTTTTGTATTCGTAATTATAAGTTAATTTTTTCAGGAAGGATCCTTTAAGGAAATGAGATCTAAGGAATTTTAGTGTTATGGAAACCTTGATATTTATTTAATTACATTATTTTTCTCATATTTATGATAGGAAATGAGATTTAAGGAATGTTAATGTTGTGGAAACCTTAGTTTTGTGTATTAAATTGGGGTTTCAAAATTACTTTGGAGAGAATGATGAAAAAGATAGATAATGTTAGTTTTAATTTAAGATGAAATATTCATAAAATATAAGATGGATATTTAGGCTTGAGAGCTAACTTAAAAGTGAAGCAAAAAAATTGTTTGGATTAATTGAGTCTAGACAAACATAATTGTTATTGGAAGAAATGGAACAATATATTTTAGAAAAATGGGCCATGATAGAAAAAAGTGATGAGGAAATGGGTGAGAAATAAAATTTCAAAACAAAGTGATGAGGAAATGGATGATAAATACTATTAGAGGGATAAAAAAGAAATAAAAGATGAAAATGATAAGAATAAGGATATGGATGAAAAAAATGAGGATAATTTAGAATAAGAGGAAGAGCATAATGGTGATAATGATTATGATAATGATAAGGAGGGGGAATATATGATGGAAGATAAAACTAAAATGATGCCAATGGTGAATATAATGTGGTTGGGGACAAGGGTTCAAACACTTTAGCTAGAAAGGTAGAAGATTCAATATTTTAGTTTCATGGGTGTATTCAAAGGAAGATGGTCATTTTGTCCACAAAACCTAACAATAATTATAATTTCATCAATGGTGGATGTGTCCTAATATGTATAATTTCAATCAAATATTATAAAGGAAACTCATGTAGATAGTAAGAAGATTCAATTTTTTTAAATATTTGAAGCTCATTACGTATAATTTTTTTTTCATTTATATTTTAATGCTTTGGATATGGATGGTTTGTAAATTATTCTTGGATATATTTGAATATATACTTTTGGAAATAATAATAATAATAATCTAAACACATCCATGAAGCATTGGTGCAAGAGAAATAATGTCACTTTGCATGTTATAACACTCAGTGTGGAACAAAGAAAATTCAAGTTAGAGAATAAGGATGATGTTAAAGATTGTGAAGAAGAATGTAAGGAAGATTTAGAAGAAGAATAAGAAAGATATGAAGAAAAATTAAAAGAATAAAATGAGACTTCATATACGTAAGAGACAAAGGAACAAACAAAAAAATAAGGGTGAAGATAAGAGAAAAATTCAATAAGGTCAAAGTATCATAAAATGATTCTAAGGTTGAGACTTATGGACACTGACATCATCATTATAGTCAAAAATCATGGAGCCATGCTAAGGATCATCGTAGATACATATCTATGAGTATATATGGAATCAAAGCAACAATCACTATGGCTATACATGGAATCAAACAAGATAAAACTATGGATAGACGATAAATTAAAGTAGGGCACTAGAATATGGAATGAAGAATCAACTAAGAAAACATTATAGATATGTATGGAAACTAAATAAGAACATGTATGGTAATTCATGGAATTGGAAGTAGCACAACATAATTTCAACACATAATCAAAAGAAAATTTATTATGATTATGCATGGAAGCTAAGGAGGAACACCTATAATTATGAATGGAATTATAATAGAGTAGTCAAATATGAGGTAATGATTTGTAATCTATCCCCTGATAACATCAAATAGGTTTAATTGGATGATCAAGAATGAAGTAAAGTGTATGATTCAAATAACACTCATTAATTGGTTTCTTCATATTTTTTGGGAATGAAACATGTCAGTGATGGATTACATGTTATTTACCTAGGGATATTATTTTATGATATATATGGGTTGATGGTTATGCTGAAATTTGACACAAATCCCCCTTAGTTTTATTTGTCTAATTTACTTACTCAAATACGTAACTCATAGATTTTAATTATATTTGGTAATGATTCGGTCTACATTGATATTATATGTTTACCCATTCATTATTGGTACTATAGTTATATATATTAAAGGAGATAAATAATATTTTTAAGGACCATGCAAGTGGAGAGTATTATATTAAGTAGAATTATATTAGATGTTTTCCCCTTGATGTGAAATTCTCTATTTGGGATATTTTGTGGAGCTATTCATTTATAGAGTATTTTATGGTGTTTCCCTACCTTAAATTTAATTATTTTATTTGATAATATATCTCATATTAGGACATCTTAGCTTTAAAAATATCTCTTATATTTTGTGATCTACATCATGTATTGCATATTATTATTATAAGTAAATATCTAACCATGGCCCAACTTGGGTATAATGATTTTACCAAATTCAATCAAGAATGAAGAAAAAATATTATGAAGTCATATGATTCTCAAAAGTTTCAAAAGATAAAAAAATAACATAAAATAATATTTTTTACATTCATGTAATAAATTAAATATTACACATAAGATGAGAGAGCTTCCATGGTAGTAACTTGGCTAAACATCATCTCTTTACTAGAGGTGTTCCTAATTTTTAGTTTTTACTTTTCCTAATCAAACCCTTGAAACATAATATAATCCAATATTAAAAAACTATCAAGATAATAAAATAAAGGCTAAATTGATCCCCTAGAGGAACTTCCCTCACCTTTTTCTCTATCCTCCCCCAAACAAGGAGAGAGCTCCATTTACTTATAAAAAGTATACTGAAACACTTAACCAATCAAAAGAAAACACTTATACTCTTAATTATTCAATGGTTTTTTCATAAGTATTTAAAACTAATAATTCTTCATTAGAACTCATATGTGTAATGAGCCTCTTTTTAAACCCTATAAATTCATCTAAACTACTCACAGCTCGTCTATCTTTCCAAGGTTTTTAATATGGTACTCGGATACCCCAAAGTCTTAAAAATACAAATTTATTCAACCCAATTCATTCCTATCTTATTTACATAGATAGGAATGTCAAAATTGTCTTTTTATACTACAATAAAAGATGGTTTTTGGTATCTAAGTAAATATTTGATGTAATATATATGGAATAACTAGTTGTATAGTTGGATAATATATATTTGTAATGATTGACCTTATGTGTGTGAACTAAAAATTTGACTGAGAAGAGGAGATTAGTGTTGTGTTAGTGACAAAATGAACAAAACAAAATGACAAAAAAAACACTAATCTAACATATTCATGCCTAGTTACTAGGGTGAGCTTGGTGAAGAAATACAAATGAACAAAGCACAACTAAAATGTAAAAACACACACATTCCTTGCCTTCGTTGATGCTCCAAAAGTATTCTTTGATTGGCTTGCTTGGTTTGTGCTCATGAATTCCTCATAAATGGAAGATTGGCTACCTCTATCTCTCCTTCACACCTTTGGCTTTGGCTTGGCTTAGCTTAGAATCAATTTGGCATGGTAACACTAGATTGCATGAAGATTTTAGAACCAATCCTACATTATAACTTTGCATAAATTAAGCTTTGAAATGATGTTCATGGCCTCTCTATTTATATATTTTTGAGATTGATCAAAATCAACATAAACCAACCATCCTGAGATGAAGATGTGTGTTTGAGGATTAATTCAATTTTTTGGAATTAAGTTTATAAATATCCCTATCATGACATTGGAAAAATGGGCAATAAAGAGGCATGGAGGGTATTGATGAGGCATGGAGGGCATGAATCCTAATATTTGTGGCATTTATGACCTAGGAATGTCTTCCCAAGAAATGAGGTCACTTGATGATGCAGATAATCAATATTCATTTCCAAAACAAATTATTCAATAAGTTTCCATAGAATTCTTGATTAGGCTCTAATTTGGTTTAATTAGCCCTTAAGCATGTTTAATAACTTTGTGCACAAATTACTCAAATTAATCATAATGCCTTGTTATTGGTCCAAAATTCAATGGGATTGGAATTAGAATGTGATGTCAGATGTGTTGGATTCGTTATCTCATTTAGGATGTTACCAAAACCAAATAACAAAGGCACATGTCTCGTGTAATAGATTTGATAGGAAAGAGCAATCTAGAGCACCTAGTTGTAAAATTGGCATTTTAACTCAAATTGAACTGATCAATGTTAGCTGGCCCATAAATTGCACTACCCCATTTAGTGATACTATAGCCAAAATTAGAAATTGAATATGTCAGTTTCACATCTTTTAGTGTATTTTAATGTTTTAGGCCAAATTGGTGCTTTGGGTAGAAATTGGTCAAAATCCTAATTGGAGGTTATTGGCAGCTAGATTTAAGTGTTTATAGTTTGCCAATATTTGGGAAGGTGTTGCAAGCTATAAGCATAGTAACGTGTCTTCTCAAATAATGAGAAATGGCATATATGCCAATAAGAAGATGATGATTAAAGAACAAAGCTCCAAATGATTTTGGTAAGCCTATGATGATGCCCCATCGAGAGAGTGGCCATCACATATGTTGATGGATGGTCCCTTGAAAAGAAACAAGAAGAAAGGTGGAATTAACTTATGGTTGAGATTAATCTAAATGAGAAAATGCATGCATGCATTGATTTAAAAAGGATGTTAATTTTCCCAAAGGTGGTTATAATTAGGAATAAAATTCAAATTAATGATTTGCCCATAGATGGTTATAACCATTAAGAGGACATAGATTGGCTAAAGATGATTATGCCCTAGTTAGGGATAAATACCAAGCATAATGCAAGGATATAACCTAGAATATATATTAAAGATGAGAGGGTCCAAAGTGATGAAAGAGATGGATAGAGGAATAATATTGATCAATAGAATGATTCAATTATACCTATCAATGAAGAGATTCTGATCTTAATTAACAATGATACAACTAGAATGGTGAAATGAGTTATATTGATCAAGGTGGGTGGGAGGATTTGGCAAGGTATGAAAGAGAAATTTTTTGTGTCTCCATTGATTGTAGACCTTCTTAAAGATAATTTTTGCTATAGCATGTGATGGTAGGCATCATGATAGAACACCATGAAGACTTGGCTGAAATATGCATAAGGACTGACTCTCGATATCCAATATTCAAGTGAAAACAATGAACCAAAGATAAAAACCATGATGACAATGTTGACGTATGAAGATGGATAGACTCACGAATAATGTGTGTAAGGAATCACCCAATAACACATATAGATTGAGTCAAGGTAACAGTGCTGAAAACAAACAAACAGGCAAGTAAATAAATAAACAAATAAAAAATAAATAAATAAATAAATAAACAAACAAACAAATAACTTGAAATAAATAAACAAATAGAAATCCTAAAAATAAAAGAAAATGAAAGCATCCTAACAATGACCATGCCCCAGTAAGGTGGATCGAAGATAACTGACTACGCTTAAATATGATAAATGTTTTTTTCTTTTTTTTTTGAAATGTTATGAATTTTTTGGGAAAATGGTGAGAGCGTTTGGCTTATGTTGCTCACAAAACAATGAGAGCGTATGGCTTAGGTTGCTCATAAAATAGTGAGTGTATGAAAAGGGGGATTGAGATGAGCTCAACATGAATTGAGCATGACCCACATAGTCATAAAATGACCTCAAGTCATAGTAATTCCATCCACATAAAAGGCAAGGAAAAACTAACTAGGTCCCAACAAGTTCTCAAATCTAACAAATGGTCAGTCAAATGAAAATAATAATGGTAAGGTGATGCGGCAATGTATGGTATACCAGTGTTACCCCTAATTTTCCCATAGGTGGTTATAAATAAGACACAAAGGCATAGGTTAATGATACTAATTTACCCATAGGTGGTTATAATTAGTAGCAAGACTGGTGAGACACTGATTTACCCATAAGCGGTTATAATCAAGCTTACATAAACAAACATGGATATAGGATGAAAGATATCTTTCCAGATTAATTTTCACACTAATTCCATAGAATATCATTATAAACACATATTGTATTGATTTTTAAAACTTGATTGGAATCCTCTAACAAAAAATGTGAAAAAAAACCAAAGGACCTAAGATCAAAATGGGATTGGGTAAGATAACTAAAAATAGGTTTTGGTCTAGATAGGAATGGAATGATAGGATGGTATGATATTTCTTAGGATAATGATGGTTTTTGATAGATTAGATATTATTTTAAGAGGGTTTTCCCAGAGTGATGGGGTAAATGGTAGGAATATGCGATAATGGCAAAAGGATATGTAACAATGATAATGGCATGGCAATGTGAAACAATATGGTACATGTTTTTGGCCTAGATGTGATAAATGTCATATGATTCAATTTTTAATATTGAGATGGAGATGCACATCCTAATCAATAAATGATTCAAATACACTACTCGATCATGTTAGTTGCTAGCCCACACCTTGTCTGAATAGCTATCGTGTCAAGTACCTGATGCAAATCTAGTTGTCAAAAATGCTTTTTTGATCTTTGTTGGTCATTGATTCTAATTACATCAAGCATTGATATAAGGTATCTTTTCATCCTTTGCAAAGGAAAGTGTGGCCATGTATGGTAAATAGGGATAAAATTTGGATGATAGGTTTGTTTATGAAATGCAATGGTAGATGATAATGGAATGTGGAATGGTAGCGAAAGAAATGAATATTAGGATTTTCAGTCACACATAATGTTGTTGATGATGGATTCAACATATATTTGGATCTAGTGGGACTGAAGACCTATTATCTCAATAGGACCACCAGATTTTTTTTTTGTTTGACCTTGAGAGTAGATACCATCTAATTACATTGTAGATTAGAGGTTATTTTGATTTTATCTTTGATTTTATCTTCATCAAATAGTGAAGAAATTTTGTGCTCATATATTGGTGCTTCAGTGAGTTTTTCACCAATAAAGTTGTCTTGACTTCCTCTATAGTGCCTTTGAGAAGGTTTCATTAAGGAATGTTGACTTTTGACTTTAATTGTCTTCTAGCACTTTCAAAAAGTTTCACTAGAAGATGTTGAGTTTTGACTTTGATTGTCCTTTAGTGTCTTTGAAAAGGTTTCACTACAAGAGTGTTCTTCTGTTATATGAATGTGGTTTTGGCCTCCTTGCTCTTCTTCAATTGTTATGTTGCCATGGATGTAGTTCAACAAAGTGTGATTCTATCGATCTTAATCAACACTTGTGGGAGATGGAATGTCAATAATATAACTATTTTGGTTGATGGTAATGGCCTATGGAATGGTAATGGAATGGGTGTTGGCATCAAAATCCTTGTAGAAGATACTAGGATAACTTGTGTCAAAGCTAAATTACTCATCTTCAAAAATTGTAGAAGGATAAAAAATGTATTCAAATTGATCTTTAAGGTATACTAACCAATGTTTTAACAACCATGAATATATTCTTCTTTTGAAACTAATTCTAACTCAAGGGACTCTGAATTTGATGTTGAGACTGATGTTGATTCAAATTTTGATGGTAAATCTGATGTCGATTCAAGAATATAACCTGACTCAAAATCTAATTCTTCATCTGATGGGTACTATATTATAATGATCTCTTATTGAATGTTTAGTATTAGATAAGCAACAACTTGTAATGACATGATGGGCTCCATTAAGACAAGTTTATCAAAGTGAGACTTCTCTAGGATGGGAAAAAGGTCAAGAGACAACTCCTTAAATATTAGTTTGACAATAGGTGGATCTTGAAAAATAGGCATATGGTCAAGGTAATGATTTTCCCAAAGGTGGTTATAATCATTAAGAAGTGACTAAGTAAAAACTAGCTGATGATTCCTCGACAATTAGTATAGGATCAATAGGTGACTCATCATAGGTTGGCTTATCATAAATGGTTCGTTCAATAAAAACATCTTATATTGGTTGGTTATTTTGGCCTTGGTTTCTAAAGAGTTAGAATATACCTATTTAAGCATAGCTTGATCTTCAAATGATTTGATCAGTTGAGGTTTGGATGGGATTGGTACTAGATGAGGAATAAATTATGGGTAGATAATGGTATGGCACTATGGAGCATGATTTATTAAATGAGCCAAAGGATGAGGTCATAAAATGATAATAATAGGGTGTTATGGGGCTTGATTGCTCACATAAGCTAAAGGACTAGGTCTTGGAATGATGAAGGGGCATTGTGGATCTTGATTGCTCACATAAGCCAAAGGATGAGGCCCTAGTATAGAAATGGTTTGGCATTGTGGAGCTTAATTACTCACACAAACCAAAGGATGAGGTCTTAGTATGGGAATGGTGTAGTGTTGTGGTCCTATAATAGAAATGGTATGATGTGGTGGAACTTGTTTACTTGCAAAAGCCAAATAATCTATGTCTTCCTCATAAACCATATCATCCTAGTCATGAGTTGGATCATAAGATAGTTATTGACTATGTTATATGTATTGATTATTGTAAAGAGGGTATGGATCTATATCCCAAACAACATAATCTGTATTTAGGTCTTCAAAGTCCTCCTCACAAGCCTCTTCATTCCAATCAAGGTTTCAATTTAGATTTTGTGGATTTTGACTATGATCCCCATATAGAGTATTATAGGGAGAATAATAAAACTCCTTAGAAAATATTTCTCTATAGGGGTTCCTAGTCGGATTTTGAGTGGCCATTCTATCATAATTTGGATTGTATGTCACTCCAACACAAGTGTAGTAAGACATATTCATGTAAACAATGAAAGCTCTGAAACAAAAAACCTTAGAGTTCTACAAACTCTGAAAAACTATGTTTAAAGGATAAATGGTTCAAGCTTGGTCTAACTTGGTTGAAGGTGGAGCTTCATCTCCAATGTGGTCTAAAAGTAGAGCTGTATCATCAAAATAATTTATGCTAAGACTTGGCATAAAATAGTCTAACATCAAATGTCTAATGTCATATGCACAAAAGGTCAAGCGTCTAAATAAAATTTGACATGTTGAAAGTCTAGGTCAAAGTGTTCCAAAAAAGGTCTAAACTAGGAAAGGGAAAAGTTGAGTTGTGAGTCTTTTGTCCAAACATGGAGTCAAAATATAGGCTCAAACAAATAGGCATACGCTAGGACTTTTGGCCAAATGACATCAAAATCTATACTTGAAACAAATGCTAATGTGATTTGATTTAATCTAACAAGTTTGGCAATAACTTTGACATAGACCCAGCACATGGAATCAAACATAAACATGATCATTTGGCATGAGGCATGAGGCAGAAGACCCTTTGAAGAAAGGTTGTGTTCTCCCAAATAAAGACACAAACAATGATGAGGATAGGCTCTAATCAAATAAACCACCAATAGTTTTCAAATTTGGGTAATTAATTAACCAAAATTATGCAACCCAAAAGAGAAAGATATGTGTATCAACCCCACAAATTAAGGCCTAGATAGAAATCAATCAATGTTTGAATCTGAACTTGACAAGGCTAATTGAAAACTCAACATTGAAGACTAGGATCTAACTAAACAAACTAGACAAGATTGGATAGCATGATGGCATAAGACAAAGGTCCAAATGGTATACATGACATGGTTTAAAACAAATAGGGTTTTTTTTATTCAAGGTAAACTAGCATTGAAGCAAATTAAGCAGCCTAATGGTGTAAGCATGTTTGAATGATGTGATATATGTTATGTTTGAAAGACTCAAAAGGCTCAAAATGTTTTGATATGATTTAGGTAGCATAATGTTACCCTCCGCAACTCAAATGACATAAACACAAACAAGTTTAGAAAAAATTTGAAGGCAAAAGTGTGGTGTAAAATAACTATCATAACACCTCTTTAGACAAAAGAGTGACGTATAGACAAATTGGTTTTGACATGGCTTTATGAACAAACAAACAAGTTTTAGTCTCAAACACTAAGTAAGATAAATGACCAAAATACAGTAAGTATAATTATCTAAATCCTAATAAGGCTATGGTAATGTGAGGTTTAATAACTATCAAGTTTTTGAAACTTTCTAGGTAAATCAATTGCACAATGAATTTCATGTCAAATGATGCAAAAGACAAGCACAAAAATTGGGTGACCATGGCATTGCCTAGTTGAAAAAAGGTCTAGTCTTTTTTACAACCACTACTGCTATTCGCTCAGTATAGTACGATGTCCAAATGAAGATATATATCATGTGAAAATCCAATTAGGATTCAAATGAAGTCAATGTTGGGAGGTGAAACCCTGGGTCAAAGCTTCCCTAAAGAACTTGTGGGAGGTGATGAAGTCCCCCTCGCAAGCCAAGTTTGCATGAAATAAAAGATTAAAAGAGAAAGACTTTAGGGTCATTTTCAAGGTCACATAAACTTTGATGAGTTTTTAGGGAATGCTTTAGATGATTTTCTTTCTAGTAATATGAATGGCACTATTGATTCCAAAGGTTCTCTAAAAGGGACAAATAGAAGAGCATACATGCAACACCCCTCTCTTTCTAAACAAAATTAGATCAAGCAACTATTAAAGACAAAAATGATAAGTGTGTTCAATTTTAAGCCCAAATGAAAGATGTGGTGGTGTTCATTTTGACCCCTTGGTCTTAATTACAACTTTGAAAACTAATGCTAAAAACTTACTTAAGCACCTAAATGTTACATTTAAGCACCAAAATAATGTTCATAGTTCATTTTAAAGCATATAAAATATGGTTTAAACATATTTTAACAATTTTCCAAGTTGGTCTTATAAGAAAAATATCAGCAAGA
This sequence comes from Torreya grandis, assembly GCA_037957365.1. NCBI lineage: Eukaryota > Viridiplantae > Streptophyta > Pinopsida > Cupressales > Taxaceae > Torreya > Torreya grandis. The sequence goes on along the minus strand of JARHVA010000537.1, from coordinate 3,302,112 downwards.
GTTTTAGCTTTGAAGCATTTTTAAAGATGAAACAATCAACCTAGAAAAATGAGCTCTCAGGTTGATACAGTGGTGCAATACCATGACTTGAAAGACAATCCTAAAAATTTAAGAGTTGCAGTATTGTAACTAACTGATAACTATTTATTCACAATACCATGACTCTGAATGAAAATCCCACTAGTTACAAGATAATACCGCTACTTTAAGAGTCATGGTATTGCAAATAATAATCCAACTACTTGGTATAAAATGATATTTTAAAAAAATTATACAACTTCAAACTAAACTAATAACATATGAAAATTTAGGAGAAAAAACATGGTTTTAAAAAAATCATCAAAAATGGAGTCTAGATGACCCCAAACGAAGCTTCAAAAAATGCCCTATTTTGTACATTATAATATTGTAACTCACAGTGAAAATCCCTCTACTTGCAGGATAATCCCACCACTTTAAAATTAGTGGTATTGTCATTTAACCTTATAATGGTTAGGAAATGTAGTGACTTCGTTTGGTAACACCATGAGTTGCAGAATAATCTCATGACTAGGTCAGTAGCGGCATTGTTGACTCTACATGAAAACACAAAGTTAGTCCAAAACAAAAATGGCTAACCACAATACCACTAGTCCAAATAACAATCATGCTACTTGTAGGACAATATCATGACTGAGTCAAAACAAACCCATGACTTCTAGAAAAAACATTTTTTACTTCAAATATTCACTCTTTTTGGCTTTTTACTCCAAGATTCTACAAAGAAAAGATTAGTATGTTGTTTGACAGAGCTTTGTGACCATTCTTATGACTCTAAGAAGGTACCACTAGGTATGTCATTATGTGAACTAGGAATTTGACTAAGAAGAGGAGATTAGTGTTGTGTTAGTGACAAAATGAACAAAAAAAATTGACAAAAAACACACTAAACTAACATCTTCATGCCTAATTACTAAGGTGATCTTGGTGAAGAAAGACAAATGAACAAAACTAAATGAAAATGCAAGAAAACACACATTCCTTACCTTCCTTGATGATCTAAAATTATTATTTGATTGGCTTGCTTGGTTTTTGCTCATGAAGTCCTCATCAATAAAAGTTTGGCTACCTCCATCTCTCCTTGGCACCTTTAGCTTTGGTTTGGCTTGTCTTGGAATCAATTTGGCATGGTAACATTACTTTGCAAGAAGCTTTTAGAACCAATCCTACATTATAATTTTTCACAAATTAAGCTTAGAAATTATGTTCATGCCCTCTCTATTTATATATTTTTAAGATTGATCAGAATCAACCTGAACCACCCATCTTGAGATGAAGATGTGTGGTTGAGGATTAATTAATTTTTTTGTAATTAATTTTATAATTATCCTCATTATGACATTGGAAAAAGGGGAAATTAAGAGGCATATTGGGTATTGATGAGGCATGGAGGGCATGAATCTTAATATTTGTGGCATTTATGGCCTAGGGATGTCTTCCCAGGAAATGAGGTCATCTAATGATGTAGATATTCAATAGTCATTTCCAAAAAAATTATTCAACAAGTTTCCATGGAATTATTGATTAAGCTTTAATTTGGTTTAATTATCCCTTAAGCATGTTTAAGCACTTTGTGCACAAATTACTCAAATTAAAATGCCTTATTATTGGTCCAAAATTTGATTAGATTAGAATTATAATGTGATGACAGATGTGTTGGATCAATTATCCCATTTAAGATGTTACCAACACCAAATAACAAAGGCACATGTCTTGTGCAATAGATTTGATAGAAAAGAGCAATCTAGAGCACCTAGGTGCAAAATTGGCATTTTAACTCAAAATGAACTAATCAAAGTTAGCTAGCCCATAAATTGCACTGCCCCATTTAATAATAGCATAGCCAAAATCGGCACTTGAGTATGTCAGTTTCACATCTTTTAGAATGTTTTAGTGTTTTTAAGCCAAATTGTCTGCTTTAAGAGGAAATTGGTCAAAATCCTAATTCGAGGTTATTAGTGGCCAGATTTAGGTGTCTACAATGTGTTCATCATGAATGTGTATTATTCATATCTAAATAATTATTCTGAATATGTATATCATTTGTATCTGTGTAATGATTTTGAATATGTGTCTCAACCAATTATGGTGGTGGTGGGTGTGGACAAAGAGATATCATTGAGTGTAGGCTATACTCATACCTTACTCCTTGAAATGCAATCACCATGTTGTAATATATGTATTTTAGGCATCTATGTATAATGGATGGAAATTTTAAAAATATCTGTATCAATGGGTATCCTAACAAAAATTTGAAAAACACATTACTCTATAGTAAGTAATGGTGTGTCTAATATGGTCGATCCTATATGACGAGATAATAATATGCATCTAATGTACTATATCATTATCCATATAATTTTTTAACCAAATTTGTTATATCTTCAAAATCATGTCATGTGTATCAAATAGATTTGAAAGTGTCATCATATAAACATTCTCACTTTAAGTTTTTCTCAACAATAAAATTGTATATAGGTTGTTCCTCAATGCAGGTGTGTCTCAATAATCCACATGAAATTTCAAATCTTTGGTAAGTATCTCATTGTCACAAAATGGCATCAAGGGTTGTTGTGGTCAATTATGAATGATTTTACCAATGATAGTATCTAGTGTATGATCATGTGTTTTTAATATCCCCATTTTAGGAAATCATTATTTAATTATTCTTTCTATTTTGATGAATTTATAAGACATTTATGCAAATGAAGCATGTTAGACTAGTTGAACTAATCAATAATGAGTGTCGTAATGTTCTAGAACATTCTCAAATTTTCAAGGAATTGATGTTAAACATTGTTATAATTTGATTATGATATTCAAGTAGCGAATAACGATGATTTTTATTAATTTAATTAATTTGTGGTAGAATCTATGAAAACAACTTATAGGTTGATCCTTATGTGGTTTTGGTTGGAACAATGCTATTTAAAATGGTATAACTAGTTGTAAGATAGATTCATGGCACATATTGATCATTTTGTTAAATTTTGCTAAACCACCAACAATGCTTAATATTGAATCAAGCTAAAAAACTAAGGCCCATATGGGGTGATGTAGTATTTTTCATCATAAGAGTCTAAAATTATTTCATTACTATTAAAGCCTTAGATGAAGATAAATGTTGGCCAAAGATTTTTATGAGTAGAAAATATCATTAAAAATGTGCATAGAAATAGGTTAATTATCTAACCATTTATTGGGATTTGTTTAATTTTTAATAAGATGGTTGAACCTTGTAAGGGATAATTCCCCACCACAATGGCCATGGAAGTTCAACATTAGCCTTGAAAATTTGGAAAAACACCATACCACATTGGGGGAATTCAAGTAATTTATTTTTACTTGCAAAAAATCCATTTAACACTTGGAACCAAACTCAGGTCTATTTAGGACAAAATAATGAGTTAGGGAAAAATGGATGAAAATATAGCTATGTGGTTGACTTTTTTTTTAAAAACACTTTTTTGGATGGATACCATTGAGGATGAGAACCCTTGAATTTTTTTTGGAAATATTTTGGATTTCAAATATGGTCCACACTAAAATGATTACTATGAATCTATGCATACAAGAACAAAGGTAAATGGAAATCAACTTTTGTTTTTGTTTCCATGATTATTTAAGGTCATTTTTTCATGCACATATCTTCTTGGAAGTTTTCTTCCATTTTTGTTGTGGATAATTTGCATGAATTAATTTGGTATTTTTTATGAATTCACTATATAATTTTGGGAGTAAAATATAACATAGGGTTTTCCATAAAATATAACATTGGAAAATTTAGAGGCAAGTATGGTTGATGAGATATTTTTTGTTGCTACTATCAATGTTTCTTAACCAAGAAAGTAATATTTCTCCATTTTAGGCAAAACTAATAAATAGAAAATTTGAATTTTTCTTTTCTAGTTCTATATATTTTTCATTAAGGATTTAGCTCACTACTTATATTAATAAAGCACACATCAACCTAGTTGTGGTAGGAGACTTCCACGGATAAGTGAAATGTGTGAGTCTCACATGTGGGACCTGGTCATAATAAAATGAATATGTTGATTATTTCCATATAAAAAATTTAATGGGTGTGGTTTCCCTTATTGTGCTTTAATTGAGATGTTTACAATTTTGAGAAAATAAACATATCTTAGGAATTGAGGGTTTTAGACTTTTGATTTCATTATAACATGTAACTTTGTGCAAATTCAATGTGGAGGAAATAAAAATATAACTACTTGTAGATTTCATTTTTTATTTTATATACATAGATGTGTTTACCATTTTATGGATTCTTGGTTTCTATGAAATAAAACTAGATTTATTTTTTTATTTAAGTAGCTATTATGGAACTATGTGTTTACCATTTTTATTGGAATTTGTGTCCAAAAAATAAAACTAGTTGTAGTTTTTGTTTTGAGTATTTACTATAAATTTATGTGTTTAGCATTTTTAATGGAATCTTGGTTTGAAAAAATAAAACTATTTATAGATTTTGTTTTAAGTAACTGTTACAAAGTTATTTGTTTAACATTTTTAATGGAATCTTAGTTTCTAGAAAATAAAATTAGTTGTAACTTTTGTTTTTAGTAGCTATTATAAATTTATGTGTTTATCATTTTTAATAGATTCTTGGTTTATAAAAAATAAAACCATTGTATCTTTCATTTGAGTAGCTAGTTATGAAGTTGTGTGTTTGTCATTTGAGATGGATTTTTTATTGAAAAACTATAAATAGTTGTAGATTTTATTTGAGTAACTATTTATAGAGTTGTGTATTTTTTTAATTTAAGATTGATTCTTTGTGTTCAACCATAAAAATATATATTGGGAGTGTATACATATAATATTTTCAAACTTTATCAATCATTGATTTTTTATATCTTACAAGAACCTATTGAGTCTCAATCTCTCTGAGTGCATGCCCTAAGGGGTACACTGGGAAAGGGGTGCGCAGACCATTGGTGCTTCATAGGATTGTTGTCCCTTATTACCACTTGTTATCTACACACTTGTCTCTTAAAACCACTCCCTTAAGATTTACCTGCTATTTTACACTATCCTCTAGTCATTTACCACATTCATTAGCCCTTCCCTAACCATAACCCCATTTTTGACAATTTATTTTACATATTCAACCCCATTGACCTTGTGCTCTTATTGACAAAACTTATTAGCATCTAGGTCAGCCCTTGGCTAACCTAGTCTATGATTTAATTTGTTTTTGTCAATTACGATACTAGGTCAATTAGGTCAATTTTGTTGGCCTAAACTTTTATAAGGATTTACAGTTCAATTTGCCTATATAAACACATCCATTTCTCCATTCTTAGAGAGGCAACAAGAGTTAATTATTTATTTGCACTTCTTTACAATCTGCTCTTCTACCATTCTACTTAAAAAGTCTTAGCTTAGGGTTTCTACATGGAAAATAATCTTGTCTTATGGATAAGTATTGGATGATTTGGTATTTCTTAATGATCCTTACAAACCAAAACAACCTCTTCTGAAACATCTCTGGCAAAGGGAGAGAATGAGTCTTGATGGGTTCATCTTCAAGGTAAGTATCTCTAACTTTGCTCCTCTCTTTAGTAGATAGAAGTATCATAAATAATGGATTTTGAATATATTTTTCTCTCTATACATTAAGGGGTCTTACCTATACATAGCTTAATTAAGATTTTGTTATGCATGTTAACTTTTATGTGTACTAACCCCATGTTTTGCCATAGATTTGGTGAGCACTAGATTAGACTTTTGATTTACATGTTATTAGTTTAGTGAATATGAAAACATAAGACCTAATTAGGGTTATTGTGTAGTTTTGATTGATTGGAGGCTTTGGAACCCTCCCTAGTGACATTATTGTGGTAAGAAATTCTTTGGCTAGATCTAGTGGATCCATCTTGGTCATGAACCCAATTATCTAATGTATTCTCAATCAAAATTATAAGTAGGATTTATCTTCTATAAGCTAGGATATGTTTATAAATGTTTTGCATTTTTCATTGCATACATCCTAGTGAATTTTACATGAATATAACCCTTGGAAGTTTTTTTCCACACTTTCATTTCTATCATCTTATTATTTTTTTATATTTGTGATATTATATCAAGCTAGTTGGTATAGATCTAAATTTTTATGTGTAGGTTTAAGACATAATCAGATCGAAATAACTCTATTTTTTTGTGCATGTCTTAATTAGATATAGATTACTAGATTGAATATGTCAACAAAATAATCTTCTTTAATCCCAAATAAGCATACTATATTGAATAGATCAAATATGTCATATTATTCTCTCTACCAACATTCAGATCAATAAACTAGGTCAAACAGGTTGACTTTGTCATCTTATTTCCTCTGCCAACATTCAGATCAACAAACTAGGTCAAATAGGTCAACCTAGTCATCGTATCCTTCTTAAGCAAACAAGGTTTTATAGAACTAAGTCGAACTAGTCAAATTAGTTTTTAGAATTTTGAAATCATCATTCAAGGCACATCAAAATAAAATTTGTAATCCTAATTATCATCAAACCCACCAAGGTTCCTCACTTTCCTTTCATAGTTGTTTTAGTACTTTATTTCAATTCTATTTTTTACAAGTTAGCAATCTTCAAAAATTTAACCCTATGACTAACTAAGTCAAGTTGGTCAACATAGTTTTGTAGCCTACCTGTTTCTATTCAAATTTTGCTTTCTATATTCAAGAAATTAAGAAACTAAGAGATATGGTCAAGGCTTGTGTACCTAGATGTAGTCTGCGCACTGTAATCCAGATGTTGTGAGTACTCGTCTTTGGCTGTGGAGGAATGAAACCTGCAAAGAAAAGAGACTTGGACAAAGGAGGTGTTAGATGGATAGATGGTGGGTTTCCAAGCAAAAGCTTGATCCCAGAAGTATGAAAACTTCCTTAAGGGGGGTCAACCCACTAATTGATAAAAATAAAGTCTGATAAAAGACAGAATGATTAAATACTGATATGATAAAAAACTAAAAAGAAACGGAAGCAAAAGCTTACCTGAATGATGCTGTCGGCTTGGTCACAGTCGCCGACGTCGGTGGTCCTACCGACGTCGGTTGTCAGGGTCTGCCGACGTCGGTTATATTGCCAACGTCGGTTGGGGTAATGACCGGTGTCAGTTGGGGTAGTGGTCTGTAGTCGGGTCTAGTCGAGTTTCTTGCTCTGGGGACGGGTCTGTGAACAAGTCTGTGGTCTGTTTGATTGGTCTGAGACAAAGTTTTGGGCTCAGGTGAATGGTCTAGGGTCTGGGTCTGAGAGTTTGGTTGAATGGGCAGAATGTATGGTCTGATAGAGGGATCAAATAGAAGATAGGGATAGCAGAGAGACAGGGTTCGGGACTGGTCTAGTTTGGTCAGAGTTTGGTTTGGGAGAAAGGAGTGCTGAATCTAGTTTAGAAATAAATGACTAGAAAACACAAATGAAAACACAGAAGAAAACTTACCTGTGGTATGCTGAAGAAAGCATTGCAGACTGGTGTACCTATTGTTGGTGTTGATGGTGATGAAAATCCCATCGCTGGTGGAGTTGCTGAAGCCAGAATACCTATTGTTACACCTGAGGGAGAGAATGAGAGGCTTGGTTTGAAGATTGGCAGAGTGGCAGGGTCCAAGAACAGATTGATGATCAGAGTGCAAGATACCAGAGTTGGGTTATGCGAGAGGAGAGACGAAGAGAGCCAAGAGAGAGGGATAATGGTGCAAAAAACCATTAAGAAGGCCGCTGATGCCGGCAATATCGTTGACGTCGGTCGATAGGTGGCTAACGTCGGCGGATGAAAGGGGGGAGAAAGGCTAAAAATAGCCTTTCATTCATTTTACAACTGTCGGGTCAGCTAGTCTGAGGGAGAAACGGTCGAAGGGGATTAAATGGACGAGGGGAGAAGTTGGAATGGGAGTCTAGGTGTTAAATATGGCCATGTGGGGGAATGAGGGGAATCCAAGAAAGGAATCCAAGGGTGGTGAGGTGGTAAGGAGAGGGAAAAGGGATTTTATTAATTTAAAATAGGATATTTATTTCAAATTAATAAAATACAAGTTAGGAGTGGTTAAGTGGATGAAAGGGGACCAAGGGGGGGAGAAAGGACCAAAGCGTAGACACGATTTCGGTGTCTACATTCGCCCCTTTTTGTCTTGTTGGTTGTTCTAGATGAACTGCAAGACAAAAATAGGAGTCGGTTGCCCCAGGTATGGGATGATGTGGATTGCCCCGAGGTATGGATAAGGTATTCCCCCTCAAAGCGGGAGTTGAGGGAAGGGAACCTGATGTCGGGTGCCGATTTGAAAAAAGGTGGATGAGAAGGAGAGTGAGGGTGAATGCTGCAAAAGTCGTGATTGCGCACATACCACTTCACGGGACAGGTAGGTCAAATGGTCGTAGTCAAAAGGTCGAGGAGTGCCAAAATTGAAATAACCAGGCCCCAACATTAGTCGTAGCTGATCGGGTTATTCAATTGAAGCTATAGCTCCAAATGGTCGTCGTGTTCCAGGTATCCCAGGCTCAGGAAGTGCTCCTGAAAACACGAAAAAAGTCACAAGTATTGCGGATCAACCGGCTTAAGATCCTATACTTGTGAGGGTCCAAAAATAAGGTCTGCAAACAATTTTGCTATCTATTCGTGAGGTAGCAGGCATGTAAAAAAACCAAGACAGAGTTGTCTTGGAAGTGGTCAGGGTCTAAGGAGATATGTGTGATCTCCATGGTCTGGTGGTCGATAGATGGATGCGAAAGTGATCTTATGTGTGCCCCAAAGGGGCCAAAATGACATGGTCTGGAGGATTCATTGATTAGGGACATGATTTTGGTCATTTTGAAAAGGGATGAAGGTTTTAAGTCCGTCGATGTCGGTTATATAACCGATGTCGGTGTCCAAAAGAGACCGACGTCAGTGGAAATCGGTCGACGTCGGCGGATTAGGGCACGCTGATGCTGACGTCGACGGCCTACCAAATCTGACAAAATCAGATTGGCGGCCCACTAAAAGTCATTTTCTATTTGATTGAGAGACAAAAAGGAGCTCTAGAATTTGTTGAGTGAAAGTGACTCAAAGCTGACCGAGGAGTGGTGCGAGGTGGTAGAATAACATTGGTGGAGAGGAGTTGATTGGACATTGTAGGGACACGTGTGGACCAGGGGATGTGTGCAGAGCCATTGGGACAGAAGAGATGGCAGAGGGGAGTAGAGGACTCGCAGGAGGTCCACCACTAGCAGCACTGATTGTGCCACCATGCCAGAGATGTCGGGATGAGGTAGGAGAGTCTTTGAACCTCAATTTGATTCATTTTGGTTTTAAATTTATTTTTTGAATTTTCATTGTTGTAGGCAAAAATCAAGGGGGAGGGTAGCTAGGAAGGTGGGTAGGTTGTCTAAGGTGGCTTAAGAGTCGTTTAGGAGGGTTTTGGGGGGTGTAGGGGGCTAAAATGGGGAAGCCCTAAAAATTAGGGCTCGCCCCGTTCGGCCCTAGGGCCGAACCAGTCGCCGACGTCGATGATCCCGCCGGCGTCGGCTGACCAGCGACCAGCGTCGGTCACTGACCTACCGACATTGGTCACTAAGTGACCGACGTCAGTTAGGTGAGTGCCATCACTGGCACGCTAATCGATGTCAGTGGCTACCTGGTCAGAAATGGTTTTGAAAAATGGTCAAGCTGAGAGGTCGAAGCTACGCCAAAGGCTTCCTGGGTGTCAGGGTAGGCATAAATAGTCAGAATGGTTGGTAAAATAGGAAAAGTAGCAATAGTTCTAATATGAAATTAACTGTGGATGGATGTAGGCAAGGCAGACCTTAATGTTGTGAGATCGGCTCCCGACCTTGCTGACGCGGATGCGCAGAGGCGTGTCTGTCAAGGAGTGGGCGCAGATGAGCGCAGTCGGGCTAGGCGGGCTGAGACGCTACTACAGAGTGGCGATGGATGTGAGCCTCATGGTAGCATTGATCGAGTGGTGGGACCATGCCACCAACACCTTCCACCTGCCTACGGGAGAGATGACGGTCACAGTCGAGGATGTGTATCAAATTTTGCGGCTTTCAGTACACGGAGCAGACCTGTATGCGTGCTCGAGAGAGGCACATGACATTCATATGGTTACGCTATTTGGGGAGCATGCAGCTGAGGCGAGCTACCATTCAGCCAATTTTGCTTATGAGCTGTTGTACGTGGCGGATGAGGGCGCACATCGACTGGCGGTCCTGATGATGATTGGCATCACAGTCTATGCGTTGCCAGATACAGAGGGAGGTAGGTTTCTGGTTGCCATGACCAGGGTTTTTCTTGAGATGATAGAGCAGCAGACAGTGTTCGTCTGGGCACCAGTATTTTTGGCCCAGGTGTATAGAGAGCTGTGGGCCATTAGTCAGCGGCGACGGTATAGTCTATGTGTGGGTCACCTTCTGCATTGTTGGGCTTATGATCACATCATAGTCACACGACCTCTCGGCCTCCTAGTGGCGATCTAGGCCAGTTTTAGGGTTGGGTTCAGGCGATGGCACGAGATGATGGCACAGACGCGGGTAGACGGAGTGGTCAGGGATATTGATCACTACCGAGGCATACTGGAGGCCCTGATTCCAACAGATATCGTCTGGAGACCATATTTGGTCTATCTAGCATTCAGAGACCAAGGAGAGCAGCTGGTTGGTGTGTAGAGCCTGAGATGGGTCAGAGGTAGGCGAGCCAACGAGCTCGAGCGGATCCCAGCTGAGAGAGTGTGGCGCCAGTATGGGCTGCTACAGGATGTACCTCCCACTTTTCCATAGTACAGGCGGGATGACATAGAGGCGCCGCTCCCATTGCCAGAGGAGATAGAGGAGCCCAATTTTGAGGAGTTGCCGACAGGACCTGGGATAGTCGACCCAGGGTATACATAGGCCTACACGGCATGGTGGGTAGGGCAGTATCGAGGCATACAGGTGGGTCCCCAGCCAGATCTATAGGCTGTCATGAGGGAGCAGGATACAACCTGCGAGGAGAGGGACACTGCACGGGAGGAGAGAGACGCGGCTCAGGTCCAGGTCTCAGTTTTGTAGGGACAGCTAGCAGGAGTTATAGGGTAGCTGACTAAGATGACAGGTCAGGTAGCAGTGCTGACAGGGCAGATCACTCTACTACAGGGATAGTTGGCCGCAGCCCAGGCACAGGGAGTGGCAGGTCAGAGTTTTGGAGGGCAGGGCCCACTGCAGCAGCCATCATTTTCACAAGGGGTAGGACCATCAGTATCAGTACACTGAGGTCAGCCACAGCCACAGGGGTCAGGGCAGGCCACAGGAGCAGGCTAGATGGGTCCACCGCAGACTGTATCTATGGTTAGATACACTGATGCACTGGATGAGATCGCGTATTATGAGAGGGCCATCAGGGGGTTCCCTCAGATACAGTGATACTCAGAGATGTGGGCAGAGCAGAGCCAACAGAGATCGATGTCACGAGCAACGGCTTCAGGGTCTCGTAGACGGCAGAGATCAGAGGGAGGAGAGGATACAGCCTCTTCTCGGCCACCACCACCACAGCCACAGCGTTGAGGGCAGCCCTAGAGATGTATTATTTTTGATGTATATACCAGCCTGCGAGCCAAAGATGAGAGATGTATGATGAGAGAGAGAGACAGACACAGATTGTGTCTTTTTGTATAAAACTATTTTTGATATATATATGATGAGATTTTAGCTATTGATGTGTTATGGAGATGTTGTAGATGTTTAATGTTTGCAGAATTTTTCATGTATTTCATGATGATATTTATGATGATTATGATGACGATGATGATGATTATGCTAATGATTAATGCGATGATGTTTTATGATGATGTTATGTTTAATGATTATATGATGATGATGCTTGATGAAAATGAATGTGATGATGACAATGTTTATGAAATGGTTATATGATGATGACTTTAGATTAGATGATGATAGATGTGATATTGAATGTTTAACTTGTGGATTATATGATGAGAATGTTTAATGAGTTATGATGGATGAAATTTATGACTAATGACTTATGTTGTGATAATGAATAATGAGAATATACTAATGATTATGTGAATATGTGATTGACTATACTGTGATTGACAGGTGACGAGAGAAAGAGATAGAAGAAAGTGAAGAGAAGAATGGCCGAGCTAACCCCAGAAGACCCCATGTCAACTAAGTGTTGCCTACATAGCCCCTGTCGATAGGGCCTCAGGCCAATGTAGTTCTCCCAAGAAGAGAGGAATGGTCAAAGGGATGGAATTGGTCTTGGTCGAGGTCAAGGTGAGGAGAAGATGATGTTACAACCTTTTCCAAATGGTGTATTCTATAATATTAGTCGGGGTTCTTCATCCCTGGCAATTTTCCATATTCGTGATGGATGTATGCTAAAAATGAATTAAGGTCTATTTATGCTTCAGCAAGTAATGGTTTATGCTTGACATAAATTGTGTGGTTGATAGTTTCCATGTGTATTGTTGTGTATGGAAACCATAATGATTAGGCTAGGTCATGTCAATGGTCTGAAAATGTTTGATTGGTTTGGTTTGGATTTGGTTAGAGGCGTGACCAAGATGTGTCAAAAGTGAAAGGCAAATTGCTCTTTCATTGACAAGGACTAGGATGAGAGCATGGATAGGGGTTGTTTAGAAACAAAAGACCCGTTCATGCATTGCGTCGTTGACCAGTGATTGTGTTAGAGCGGTAATCGAATCACGTGACGTTAAGTGAGCTCGAAATCCCTTGAGTAGGTGATAGGATTGATATGAGATGGAAGGGGGAACCCTTTTTGGTAGGAACAACTTTGCCCCTTGTATAGGTGACCCCGAGAATGACTATAGACAAGTCCATGACTCTAAAGTTTTGTCAGTCAATTTTATTTTTTTTTTTTTTATTTTTTTTAGGGCAGACTGATCGATGCGGGAAGCCTGCGATGGGATATTGTTATGCTTTGGGGTCATGTCGTGAAGATGATCGATGCGGGAAGCTTCAGAGATAATGCTGTGTATGTAGCAAAATTTATGCATAGCCATCCTTCGAGGGAGTGGTCTATATTTTGCTTTTGATATATTTGATATGACATTGGCCTAGCTGTCCTTCAAGGGAGCAGTCTAGTAAATACAGCAATGATGGTGCAGTTGTCCTTTGAGGGAGCAGTCTACATTTATAGTTTTATGACCTTGGAATATGCATCTCATTTTTTTATATATATTTGATTGATTTTGCTGACTGGACTTTAGGTCATGGACTTGACTATAGAGATTTAGAGGGTTTCCCTTTTATTAGGATGAAGCGTTCATGCTTGCCAAAAGGGTTAGGACTGAGGGTTGAAGGGAATAGGAATGACGGTGACTGGGAGTGCTCAAGGGATCGAGCTTAAGTTAAACGTCAAATGAATAATTATTTGACTAATAGTAGTCTGGTTAAAGAGGCAAGACATAAAAGGGGCTCAAGTTCTGACCAAATCCTGACCCATGATGGTGTTAAGGTCCGAGTCAATTGGGAGTAAACTTGCCCCATTTGCTTCGTTCTAAATTGGTCACAATGATTAATGATGATTTGAAGAAGTGAGAGGTGCTTGGTTGGGTGGTGTTTGATAATTGTAGTTTGGTCGAGGTTTGGTTGATGCTGGTTGGGGTCATGATTAAAAAGGTTGGTTGATGATTGGACTATGTGTGGTCGAGGTTTAGTCGAGGTTATGGTCGATGTCATGGTTGGAGGCTTGGTTGAATGGTTGGTTGACTGTTTGGTCAGGGTCATGATAAGGTTGGATTCCCCCAGTTGCTTAGGGAGAATGTTGGATAGATTAGTCAAGGTCGGTTGAGGCTTAGTGGTCAAATGGACTGTGTTGATGTCAAATACTAGGGTCAAAGGTGGTAAAGGGACCATAATTTGGCGTGGAGATCCTGATTTAGGCGATGAGATTTGAGAGGAAGGAGTCGGTGTTGATAATTTGTCAAAGAGGTGGTCAAGAGGATCCTTGATAAGAAGGAAATCCTTTCTCCATTGCTGACGAATGACAGCTTTAAGAGCGCAACAACGCTCAGTGTCATGTCCCAGAGTGTGATGATAATGACAGAATTTAGAGTTGTCGAACCAAGAGGGTTTTTATCTGAGAGTTGATGAGTGGAGTGGTGTTGAAGGTTTGTAGATGATGTGGTCGAAAAGAAGGGTGTCATTCCCTAGACATTGGTGAATGGCAACCTTGAGGGCACAACAATGCTCAGTGTCGTGCCCAAGCGTGCGATGATACGCACAAATGCAAGTGTCGTCGAACCAGGGCGGTTTTGGTCCAAGAGATTGATTTGGTCTAAGCGGTGGAGATTGATACGAGAGGACTGCAACAATTGCCGTAACAGCAAAGTGTAAGAACCTGCTAATGGGTCTGGATGTTTTGTCGCAGTGGGGATTGATGACTTTGGTTTGGGATGCGTAAGAGGCATAGGTTGATAATTTGGAAAGGATATATGTCTGAGGGGTCGAGGGAGTAATGGAGGCAACTTACCTCTATGAAGTATGGGAGTAGGAAGAACTCCTATTAAAGTGGATGGATGCGGGCCCAAGATAGAGGACAATAACGAAGGTGGGGGAGGAGTCCTCCGGTGTGGTCTAGTGGCCTTCTTTGATATGGTTTGAGGGCCATTATTGCGAGAGGCGAGGTTGGGTGTGGGGCGAACACCAAGAGGTTCAATCTCTTTTGGTAAGGTGGGCGCTTGTGTGGGTTTGGGCTTAGATGTGGACGGAGGTGAGTGAGATGTAACAATCTCAGGAAAAATGCAAGAGGAGACCGTGACTGAGTCTTCCTCGTTTGAAATGGGTGAAGAGACTGATTCTTCTCCTGGTGGAGAAGAAATAAGAGAGTGTGGCTCCTCAAGAGGGCAGGAGGCAGGGATGATCGTGCCTTCTGCTTGTGCTTGAGGAGTAGGCAAGGTAAGCTCTTTGGATGAAGGTAAGGCTAATGGCGTAGGCATGGTCGAGGTGTCCTCTAGTATGAGAAAGGTAGATGGAGGACTAATAGGAGAAGAAAGTTCTTCATCCTGTGAGGGAGAAGGTTGGTCAAGGACAAGAGGCAAAATAGTGTTGATTGTGTGAATATCATGGTCTTGGGGGTCATTGATCGTGGTTTGGACATTGTTTTGAGTGGGTGGATGATTAGGGAATGGTTGTTTGAAGATGTCGATGTTTTGATTTGGCAGGGCATTCGGGTTATCTAAAATAAGATCCCCCTTGTCGATCATGTCTTGGATGATGTTCTTGAAGGTTCAGAAATTGTCGATGTCATGGCCGTGGACGCGATGAAAGTGACAGAAGTCGGCCTCCCTATACCATGTAGGGAGGGCTTTTGAAGGGTCGAATTGAGGTGGTCAGATTGGAGGGAGATTGAGGACCCCCTACTTGAGTAGTTTTTCCAAAATGGAAGCGTATGATTCTCTAAGTGGAGTGTATGAACGCTGGATGTACCATTGTTGGAATTGTTTGGTGATGCTTGGAGATGTAGAAGGTTGAGGGTAATTAGTTGTCGTCAAAGATGGTGATCTAATGACCACAGTGTTGGCCACTCCTTTGGGTTTGGAGTTGGCAGAAGAAGAAGGTATGGAAGAAGAATGGTCATTGGTTTTTGCGTTGGTATTACGCAATTTGACCTTATCTTCCTCAATGGCATGGAGTTTAAGCTTTCGAGCCATGGTGAAAGCTTCGTCGAAAGTGCAAAATGTCTGAATCCGCAAGGTAGAAGAGATATGCCTGGCACATGATCGAGAAAAGAGCTCGATGAGCTCAAGTTGAGGTAAGGAGAAAGAGAGCTGGTTAATCAAGCCTCTCCAACGGGCGACAAAATCGACTATTAATTCATCGTCGAATTGCCTGATGGAGTAAAGGTCTGTGATTGAGACTTGTTTGGTGATGTTGATAGAAAAATGGTCGAGAAATAATTGGGCAAGTTGAATGAATGAAAAGATAGAATGTCTGGCAAGAGAGCTATACCAGTCAAGGGCGGAGCTAGAAAGGGACATAGGGATCGTGCGTAAAAGTAACGCATCATCGTGGGCAATAAGATAGCAGGCATGTCTGAATGCCCGTAGATGTTGTTGCGGGTCCTCCTTACTCTGAAAGCGAGCAAATTTAAGAAGCTCCCATTGGTTGGGATATGGTCGGATAGGGATAGAAGGATGAATGGGCTCGTTACAAATTTTCTCATATGAGAGAGCATTGCATGAGCCAGAGATAGAGGTCTCGAGACTGGACATTTTATCCATCAGCATTTTAATGACGTCTGCTGACGGATTAGCGGATGGAGCGCCCCCTAGGTTGTAGGGCACTTGAAAGAGGCTAGAGGAGGTATACGACGTAGTCAATTGTACCAGTAAGGGGGCAACGTACGGATGACTAGTCGCAGGGGCATAAGTGGAGGCCAAAAGTGGTTGAGTTATGAAGGTCGAGGGTATAAGTTGACTAGATACCGCCAAGGGTGGTTGCATGGTGGCACTGGTAGAAGGATAGGTTGGTACCCCTGCATTCATGGGCGCAAGAGTGTGAGGGGTCGAGACAATCAAGTTCTGGTATGATGTAGAACTTGGTATTGCGTGTGGTTGAGGAGGTAATGGAACCCCGATGGAGGTTGGTCTAAAAATGGATGGGGAGGCCAAAATTTGCGTATTGGCCATGGTCAGGTAAACGGTTGAGGTAAAAGGCTGGGTAGCAGATGGTGTTAATGTCATCACCGCTTCACCCGAAAGGTCTCGCGTTGGGTCTCTTGCAAGATAGTTTTGGAAGGCTGCAGCATTGAGGTCCAAGAATCTTTCAAAATCTTGGTCCCCTTCAGGGATGATGAGATTCTGAGTCAGGGTCAGTCCTGTAGGAGTTCTTTCAGTCTCTGAGTGGAAATCCATGATAGGATTGGTTAGGGACGAGAGAGCATGGTTAAGAAGAGGGTCAGGTTCTAGAAACTGTGTGTTTTCAGTTTCAGAAACTCAGAATAGATGTTTTGGCAGAAAATGGGGTCGGATTTTAAGTCGCTGTTTTGGAAAAAAGGATTGTGATAGTGACTGACGTCGGTTGAAAAACCGATGTCGGTAAGGTAAAATGGCCGACGTCGATCAGGTAACCAATGCCGGTGGAGGAAGGTTACCGACGTCGGTTACAGAACCGATGTCAGTTACTGTGTTTTCCAGAAACTCAAAAAAAAAAAAAGTTTTGGAAATGGAGAAGACATCCTTACCAGCTCAAAAAAGACAGATAAAAATAGAAAATAAGATGATGACAGACAGAGCCTAGCGTTAAATCCCTAGAAACAATTTTATTAAGATCGTGTGGCTTATGCCTTAATGTGATGTTTGAGGAAGTTGGCTGTAAAAAGGGTCCTAGAATAGGTAATCTAAAGATGGTTTCAGGTATGTTAAGGCGTTCAAAAATCTGTATTAGCTTCCGTACAGGCCTGGTGCTAAGGAGCAAGCTCCCCTCACTTCACGATTCCAGTGGTTAGCTGGTTTCGCTTAGCCAAAATATACTTTCACTATAGTTTAGACTCTGCCAGAGGACAGAGTTGGCTCTCCCCTTGGTGGTGAAATCCAAGTAGGATTGTCAGGTTGGGGTAAGGTTGTCCGCTGGGTGATGAAATCCCAGTCGGGCCTTGTCTCAAGTGAGTTTGATGTTTTATTGAGTGCACGTGGTCTGGTAGTGTAACATCAAGTGATCTATGATTTATTCAATATGCGTTTTACTAATTACTATGTGTGGACTAGAAGATGCAAGCACAAGCAGAAATGTAATGCAATAAGTTTTAAAGCCCCAAATTGAAATGTTAAATTGGAATGAAGACAAGTTGGAGAAAGGGTTGAAGAAAATGATTTTTTTACTAGTCTAGAAATGTAAGAAAAAGTAAGAAAGAGTTCTTTTTATTTCCTGCTTATGATGTCTTTTTTTTTTTTTTAGAAAAAAAGAATGAGATGAAGAGGAAGAAGCCTAATGCACCTAAATGAACAAAGAAGAAAGGGAACCCAAGGAAGGCCCTAAAGGGGTCCCACCGGGCGTGCCAAAATGTTTCTATTCAAATTTTGCTTTCTATATTCAAGAAATTAAGAAACTAAGAGATATGGTCAAGGCTTGTGTACCTGGATGTAGTCTGCGCACCGTAATCCAGACGCTGTGAGTACTCCTCTTTGGCTGTGGAGGAATGACACCTGCAAAGAAAAGAGACTTAGACAAAGGAGGTGTTAGATGGATAGATGGTGGGTTGCCAAGCGAAAGCTTGATCCCAGAAGTATGAAAACTTCCTTAAGGGAGGTCAACCCACTAATTGATAAAGATAAAGTCTGATAAAATATAGAATGATTAAATACTGATATGATAAAAAACTGAAAAGAAACGGAAGCAAAAGCTTACCTGAATGATGCTGTCGGCTTGGTCACAGTCACCGGCATCGGTGGTCCTACCGACGTTGATTGTCAGGGTCTGCCGACGTCGGTTATATTGCCGACGTCGGTTGGGGTAATGACCGGCGTCGGTCGGGGCAGTGGTCTGTAGTCGGGTCTAGTCGAGTTTCTTGCTTTGGGGACGGGTCTGTGAACAAGTCTGTGGTCTGTTTGATTGGTCTGAGACAAAGTTTTGGGCTCAGGTGAATGGTCTAGGGTCTGGGTCTGAGAGTCTGGTTGAATGGGCAGAATGTATGGTCTGATAGAGGGATCAAATAGAAGATAGGGATAGCAGAGAGACAGGGTTCGGGACTGGTCTAGTTTGGTCAGAGTTTGGTTTGGGAGAAAGGAGTGCTGAATCTAGTTTAGAAATAAATGACTAGAAAACACAAATGAAAACACAGAAGAAAACTTACCTGTGGTATGCTGAAGAAAGCGTTGCAGACTGGTGTACCTGTTGTTGGTGTTGATGGTGATGAAAATCCCGTCGCTGGTGGAGTTGCTGAAGCTAGAATACCTGTTGTTACACCTGAGGGAGAGAATGAGAGGCTTGGTTTGAAGATTGGCAGAGTGGCAGGGTCCAAGAACAGATTGATGATCAGAGTGCAAGATACCAGAGTTGGGTTATGCGAGAGGAGAGACGAAGAGAGCCAAGAGAGAGGGATAACAGTGCAGAAAACTGTTAAGAAGGCCGCCGACGCCAGCAATATCGCCGACGTCGGTCGACAAGTGGCCGACGTTGGCGGATGAAAGGGGGGAGAAAGGCTAAAAATAGCCTTTCATCCATTTTCCAACTGCTGGGTCAGCTAGTCCGAGGGAGAAACGGTCGAAGGGGATTAAATGGACGAGGGGAGAAGTTGGAATGGGAGTCTAGGTGTTAAATATGGCCATGTGGGGGAATGAGGGGAATCCAAGAAAGGAATCCAAGGGTGGTGAGGTGGCAAGGAGAGGGAAAAGGGATTTTATTAATTTAAAATAAGATATTTATTTCAAATTAATAAAATACAAGTTAGGAGTGGTTAAGTGGACGAAAGGGGACCAAGGGGGGGAGGAAGGACCAAAGCGTAGACACGATTTCGGTGTCTACGCTACCTTATATCTAAAAAACATAGTCAACCTATTTGACTCTTTTCTTAAATACTTTTACTTCCACATAATAGTAGAGACCCAATCAAATCTATTCTATATTGTTTGCATAATATGATCTAGGAGAATTTTTAATAGTGACCAAGTTATATAGTCTAAAATTTTCCTTAAACTATCTACACAGTGAAGATCTCGTCAAGAGTTTTCCAATGCATTTTCTATGTGAGAAATGGACTCTATATGTAGAAGTTATGGCATGTTGAAGTTTTTAGGCAATAGGGGGAAAATGTGTGGGTATAGTGACTATACATGCACATGGTCCAATAGATTATTTACACATGGACCAATAAAATCAAGACATTTTGATTGAACACAATAGATCCAAAATATTCTCTGAGATTTTAGACAAATCCCACTTCCTAAGGCTTGAGAAATGGGATTAACTCCATGAATATCTCTTTCCCCATAAATGTGGGATATTTCCCATAGAAATTGGGATATATCACATAGAAAAGCATGGGATATCCAAAGAGAAATATATGAAGGGAGGTTTGACCCATTGACCCTTATCAAGTTGCCATGCCCCATTTTGGGAGATAAGGCTAAGAAGTTTAAATAAAGGCTTACACATGGGGATGGATAATGAAGAAATTCATAATTGATGGATTTTGAAAAAATATATAAACCCATGAACCTCATTTTTAAACTCATTATAAGATAATTCCAAGATAACTCCAAGGTCTCACTTACATTGCAAGTATTTGAGAAACAAGCTCTCACTTACATTGAAACTCTTCCATTCCAAGGTTTTGGATCTAGTGTCTACCCAAGAGGAGAAAGGGTTTTGATTGGGAGCTCTTCAGAGGAATTTTGTGTGATCTCTATTTGTAATAAAGATTAAGAAAACATATATCTTAGCCCTTTGCACAAAGAGTAAGAAAGCTTGGAGCTTATCCCTTTGTATAGTAAGCAAGTTTGTATGTCTACACTATTGGAGTATAAATTATAGGCCTATAGTTATTCCATAGACCTATTTTGATAGAGAAATTACATCATACTTATGAAAGACAAGTAGAGAAAGAGTTAGAGTAATAGCAAGAGCCCAGAGCTAGAGCTAGTAGCTAGAATCAAAGCTAGTAGCTAGAGCCAGATCTAGAGCTAATAGACAAAGTCAGTAGTTAGAGCTAGAGCCAATTACAAGAGTTAGATATAGTGGACATCAAAACATTTATTTATAAATTAAGAACCCCTACTGGGGATAACTAATGTATAAAATGATTTTTACATCAATAATCAACTAGTTATACCTTTGAGTAGGACCTGAAGACGTAACCCAGATCAGGTTAACTTTATTATCAACTTTGGTTTGCATATTATCTTTGTGGCTCATTCTTTTGGTTTATTATCAAATTTTTAATGCTGTTTTTTAATTATTATGGTAATTTCAAGTTAATTATTGATAAATTGAGAATTTATAAAGCATCCGTAAAAAAGAACAATTGTAGTTTTAGATACTACCTATTTATGGATCGAGTTTGGTATCAAATCAATTATAATGTTGTAATTTATTTTGATTGCATGATATACTATCAAATAGATATTTTAAATCAATTTCAATAATCTATTGCATTGGGTTATTTGTAAATTTGTTGGCTTGTTTTGATCTTCTATTTACAGTTTACAATTATGTTGGAAGTATAGGTTGTGTGCAATAAACCATGGGGAAAGGCTAGAAGAGAGAGAGGCTGAAAGAGTTAGAAAGTATCAACAAGAAATTTAGGAAGATAATGCTTTCTTGAAATGAAATCTCTATTCCCTCGAAGAATAAATTGCATGTTTGAGATCTGAGCTTGAATCCAAGGATGAAATCTTGATCATATTACTATATGGTGAGCTAAAGAAGGATTTACCTTCCACTTTAAATGCAGAAACTATGACTAATGAGTGCACTATAAGTTATTCACCACATAATTCTTCTTCCTCCCATTTATATTAAGATTCAGGTAATGATGCTTTTGGTTCATTTAAAAAATACACTAAAGGCCTTAGATCTTGATTACTATTTAAAATGAGATATGATGGAAAAGACCATGGTAATAATGACCAAGATTTGATTAACCCAATATGGGTAGAGGATAAACCTCAATTTTTAGGTTTGGGTTATGTTACTATGGAGATGGTAATTGGAGAGAGTTCCAAAACTATTGAATGAAGACAAGCTTCCAATATCCAAGTGTTCATGCCACTAGATTTGCAAGATTCTTCCATATAGAGGAAGGTGAGACAATAATAGGGTGATGAGAAAGTGTGTAAGAAATTAGAAAAAAGAGGAGTGAGAAATGACAAATATGTTTCCTCATCCAAAAAGAACAAAAGGAACTATTACACTCATTCTTCTATGAGTGGGCACATGGTTGAAACTTGTTGGAAACTTCATCCATCATGCCATCCTAAATATGTTAAGAAGAAGATGGTTTATGCTCATGTTAAAAAGGTAACAAATAATAAAGTTATTAATTCATAGGCATCCCATGAATAAGTCCACCTATCCAAAGAAGATTCCATCAACATGGAGCATACATTAGATTGGATTGGTAATAAATGGATAGAATTTTTGCATAGCTAAGTTTCATATAGCATGTTTAAAAAATATATAAATTCACTTACTTGGTTTTCATTGTTGATAAGCATTAAGGAAATTAACCATTTATATGATCAAGTGTGGAGGTAGATCACTCATTGAGAGTGAATATAGAGCAACCATCCAAGTTGAGAAGCATGCATGAGCATCCCAACACAAGATATTTGGAGTAGGATAGTAGTAGACATGTTGATAGGCATCATTATCATGCCCATGAATCAAAGTGTACTTGCAAGAGGGAGACAAAGTGACATCAAAATGAAAGGTGCTTCCATGGTGAGTAGCACTCAATTAAAGTACTTTTGTCGATGGATGTATGTGGCCATCCATTTTTGAAGTGTGTTATTTTGATGTATGTATATAATCACTGTATGCACATTTGTAAAAGACCCAAATTGGGCAATGTTTAATTGAAAAATTTGTAAAAAAAGTATGTTGCATATAAGACCCCAAGAAGGTTAATGCTTGTAACACATGTGTGTTGTATATAAGACACCAAGAAAGGCAATACATCAGTTGCATGTAAGACTCCAAGAAGGGAAAAATGTAAAAGTGATGACCTGTTATAACATAACTTAACATGAAACATAGTTTTCTATCCTTGTGTTAATATTTAGTAATAAGGAGATTACAAAAATTAGCTTCCAGAGGATAAATGCATCCAGGATAAGCACAAATAGAAACTAGAAGGGTGAGTGATACATTCACTTATTTTTGAGAAGTAGACTTTTGGTGGACCAAAAGTTCTTTAGTGGGGAGGTGTGATTCGGGAGGATTTCCAATAGTGAGCAAATTATATGGTCTCAACTTTTTCCTAAACTATCTACACAGTGAAGAGATCCTCAAGACCTTTCCAACTCATTTTATGGTTTGAAAAATAGAATCTGTATGCAAAAGTTATGGCATGTTGAAGTTTTTAGACAATAGTAAAAAAATGTACAGGTACAATGACTAGACATGCATGTAATCTAATGGATTCTAGACACGTGGATCAATGAAATCAACACATTTGGATTGACCACAATAGCACCAAAATATTCTATAAGATTTTAGAAAAATCTCACTTCCTAAGGCTTGAGAAATCAGATTAACTCCATAAATATCTCTTTTCCCACAAATGTGAGATATTTTATATTGAAAATAGGATATCTCACATAGAAAATCATAAGAGGGTTATCCAAAGAGAAAGATATGAATGGTGGTTTGACGCATTGACCCTCATCAACTTGCCACACCCCATTTTGGGAGATAAGGCTAAGAAGCTTAAATAAAGGCTTGTACATGGGGATGGATAATGAAGAAATTCATAATTAGTGGTTTTGAAAAACTATATAAACCCATGAATATCATTTGTAAACTCATTCCAAGAGAATTCTAAGAGCATTCCAAGATCTCACTTAAATTTCAAGTATTTGAGAAGCAAGTTCTCACTTGCATTGTAACTCTTCCATTCCAAGGTTTAGGATGCAAGCATCCATCTAGGAGGAGAAAGGGTTTTGATTGAAAGCTTTCTAGAAGAATTTGGTAAGAGGTCTATTCATAACAAAGAATATGAAATATTATAGCTTAGCCCTTTGCACAAAGAGTAAGAAAGCTTGAAGCTTAGCCTTTTGCATATTAAGTATGTTTGTATGTCTTCACTGCTAAAGTAGCAATTATAGGCCTAGAGTTATTGCATATATGTCTTTTAGAATAGACATTACATCAGAATTATGAAAGACAAGTAGAGCCAGAGCCAAGAGCTAGAGCATGTAGCCAGAGCTAGAGCTAGAGCATGTAGCCAGAGCTAGAGCTAGAGCCAATGGATATCAAAATATTTATTTATAGATTAAGAACCCCTACTAGGGATAACTAATGTACAAAGTGATTTTTGCATCAATAATTGATTAGTTTCATCTTTGAAAAGGAACCAAAGATGTAGCCCAGATCAAGTGAACTCTTTTATCAACTCTAATTTGCATATTGTCTTTGAATCTCATGCTTTTGGTTTATTATCAATTTTTTAATGCTGATTTTTAATTATTATGCCATTTTCATGTTAATTAATGAGAAATTGAGAATTTATAAAGCATCCATAAAAATAAAGTAATTGATGTAGTTTTAAACACTGCCTATTTACAGATCATATAGTGTCATCTGAAACAACTCTGTACTATTTTGAAAATTTAAATTAACAATTATTTTTTATTAATTAATTCACACATACATTTTCAGTTGTTTGCATACTTAGAATAACTCACATAGTCTAAATAAGTGGGTTTTCAAACTTACCATTTAGTTACACTATTTTTCTCTTTTACATATGCTACTAAATCACATAATATTCACAACGCATTTTAAACTTGTCTTCCCAAGGCCTACCTACTTAGATTTCATCACCAAGGGGGAAGATGACTTATTTTTCTATCCAAGTATAAATACTTGATTATTGGAATATACTGGAAAAACACCCGACAACCTTATCACTGCAGGATTATAAAGTGAGGGGGTAGGCTCCAATACCAAGCTAGTACCATTACCAACATAGAACCCTTCAGCATAAACATCCTAAAACCATCCATAGATTGTTTTCTAGTTCCCTATTTTTGGTCAACTTTCCTATTACACTTAATAAAATATTTTCTTAAATAACACTCAGAATGACTACTTAGTTAGCATTTACTTTTCAATTGACTGCTTACTCTCTAATCATTTAGTGTTGTATTGCAAAAACTTGCATTGACCAGTATTCAAGCAAGGTTTTGTGTTGTTTGTCCCAATTGGATCATTCACATTGATCTAATTATTTGTGCATTTGGCTTCACTTCTTGCATCATTTATATTACACAATCTTACCTTGTTTTAGCGCACTATCATTCTGGTTGATATAGTCTCTTACAGATTCTATCTTTCTTCCTACGAATAGTACACAGTTGACCAACACAACTGTCTCTTATCTATCTATTCTACCCTCTGTCTAATAGTACACAGTCGACCTAGTCAACTTTGTACTTTTCTCAACCTCTGTCTAGTAGTACAAAGTTGTCCTAATCAACTGTGTACTCTTCTTAGCCCTTTTTCAATAGTACTCTCTCAACTAAGTTGACCTTGTATCTGATTGTTGACCTTGTTCTTCTATCTAGCTGATATAGTTTTTTGTTTGGTTGACTTCCTTCTTTGTCTAGCTAACTTAGTTCTATATCCCTACTTTCCCTTTCTTCTTACTTAAAATTAAGTTCATTTCCTCAAAACATTATGAAATCCCCTACTAGAATCTTATTGGACAACTTAAATCCATTTAGGCACTCATATAGTGAATCACCAATAAGCTAATGTATCACAATAATAACACTGCATGGCTCACATAAGTGGATCATTAGCCCATGACCAATAAAAGAGTAGTGTACAAAAGATTAAAATAAGTAAAATTAGACCCTAACACACATTTTAAGAGTTTAAAGAGATTTTTTTTTTAGGAACAGTTGGAGATATAAGTACTATGGAAAGATGTTAATCGAGAAACATTATGAAGAATGAGTGAAAGTTGAAAAACGCATTGAGATGGTTTAAAAATTTAAGATGCTGAAAAATAAAAGATATGAAAGAAGTCTAAAATTGTTTAAATTATTTTATAAAAAAATTTAAATATTAATAAAAATAAAAGCAATAGAAATAAGAGGAGGAAAATTTTCATAAGCATGTTGAGAAAGAAGAACATTATTAGGCAAGGATCCTCTTCAAATTTGATCTATATTTTTTAGGTTCAAATATCCATTTTTCGAACTATAAAGTATATCTTAAATTAGAAGCTCTTGACCTACGGTTTGACGTAGGACATCTTAGCAGGTCCTTTAGGGGTGAAGTCCATGCCATTCCAACCTCAATGTATTGAATCTTATTCAATATTTTGTTGGTAAGGAATAACACAACCTTCCCATTAAAACACGATTGCAAAAGGGTTTGTGTAAGATTTCAAACCATGGAATGCGTAAGCAACCATGGTGAATACTCGCAATTGGAATACCCTATTTTCTTTTTGACCCATGGAAAAGGCTTGCACATTCTTTTCCTGCAGGCCATGTGACAATCTTTCAATCAAGCTTCGAGGAGGCATCACCATTCCAAAAGTTGCAGACTTTTAATTGACTAGACCGACATCAGAAAAGACTGCAAAATAGTGGATGCAGACATCATAACACTGTGTTGGGGTCCAGACTTGCTTTTTGCCTATATATTTAACGTACTTGTCTGCTCTTTTCTTCATGTTCTTCATAATTTCCCCTTTCTCTCTCATAGTTTTGTTGTGGATTATAAGTTAAATTTGATCATCAGAAAGTTTAAAAAGAAATAGTTATTGAATTTCGGTTCTGAATATGAGTGGCAACTGGTTATTGAAAATGATATTTGTACTACAGTGCAGAGGATGATGTAGATAAGGCTGCAGAGGATTTCATCCGCACCGTTCACAAGGACTTGATGTTGCATAAATCGCTGTCCGATGCTCGACACGAAGGTTATCTAGCAAGAACTAGATAACAAAAACAATCATAGCTACATATGGTTCAGTTTTGTAAGATATATTTAGAACGATAGCTGTGTTTTAGGAGGAGAAAGCATGTTTTGCAATACTGATATGTATTTGACTATCCTTCCTGAAACAAATTTGTGGTCAGTTATCACTCCTAAATAAACATTACTTGCATTTGTTTATTTTTCTCCAAGTCTACTAAAAATGTATGCTTTATACAACAGATATTTAACTTGCATACTACTGTCTATCAGGTCTATGGTACTAACATTATTATTTTAGTATGTCAGTAAAAGTGTATTAAAATTAGTATTTTTTTTTTTAAATATTTTTAAATGAATTATTATAATTATTTTGAAATTAATTTTAATTATGCTGATAGGCATCTTATAATAGAAAGGATGGAGTGAAGTTAATGGAAAAATTATAATATCTTAATTACAAGATAGAGTTTAGAGCTCTTTTTTACCTAGATTTTTTTTTTTACAACCAAATATATTAGTGTAGCTAGTTGCATCAATAGACATTCTACAATAAAGATGGGTGGAGTGTATTATAACGAGTTGTTTACTTTCATATTTAATCTTAAATTTAATATTTGTTTAATTGTCATATGTCAATTTCAATTTTAAATTTGACATCCATTTGTTTGTCACCAATTTTTCTTTTTTTTTTTTTTGAATTAATCAAAAAAATTATAACATTTTAAACATATAATAAATTTTAAAATTCTTTTTTTTTTGAAAAAGATTTTTTTAAACCTAACATATTAATGTATCTAATTAATTACCATTATCACTATTGAATATGAAATTGAACCCAAAAAAAAAATAAAAGAAATTAACAAAATTTTGAATGACAACTGTGCTATCAAAAGTAGCATCTCACTCATATCTTTAACTAGTTTTTTTTTTTAATAAATTATCCTTTGTGGAGGATTCTCTATTCGGTAAAATCATAAATTACAAAAGTTTCAATTATATACGGGGAGCTAAAGATGGTGGGAGGTATGCTTGTAATAGTCCGCCAACGTATCATTGTACCAAATCCTTAAAAATAATGTTTTAAGTTTTTTGGACCACACTCCATTTTAACTTTTAAATTTTTTTTTATAGAATATGGTTATAAGGAAAAAGAAAACTGTGCACAGGTACAATTTTAGTCCTAGCACCATTGATGTCTATTAAGTTTCTTCTTTCCTTTTCTTTTTTATTTAGTTTTTTTCTTGTTCATTATCGGAGTAGAAGATCGTTAAAGTTCCTTTTATTTTAGTAAATTAAGTGTCCTTTTTTAATCATTGGAAGAAAATATTTAGATATAATTAACTACATTATATTTTCTTAGATTTACGATAGGAAATGACTTAAAGGAATGCTTATATTTTTGAAACCATAGTTTTGTGGATCAAGATGAAGTTTCCAAATTAGTTTTGAGAGGATGATTATAAGGATAAATAATGGTGGTTTCAATTTAAGAAGGAATTGCTTAATTTTAAATTGGATATGGATCATATTTGAATATGTAGGGTTAATAATATAGAAATGACAATTCACAAGGGTGATGATTAGATTTATAATAAGTCAATTGAATTCTAAACTTAAATATAATAAATACTGAATTTTTAAAACTGAGATAAGTTAAAAATAGTAAGTACAATTAGACTAGATATGGAAATGACAAAGAAGTAATGTACTTTGTTTATTATAATACTAATAAAGTTTTGGATTTGAAAATAGGTAGAAAATAGTCTGGAAGAAAATTCTGGAATAGCCATCAAATTCTGAATTGGGTGTCTCTAGAGCCTCGAACATTAATGTCAGTGTTGAATAGTTGTGTCAATGCTACTATCTAAATCTGAAACAAGTGTCTCGTATAAAATACACGATGGAAAAAGATACAACCACTTAGATGCTTATGGATTTGAATTTACCTTCACTCTAGTGCATTCAAATATAGGTTATGGACTATCGCTACTCATGAATTTGTAAAACCCTAGTTCTTCATCTTCAAAGTGACCATGGGGGAAAATGGGTTAGTAGGCACAAAGTGTCAAGCTGAACACAATGACCCTTATGTCAATGAATGCTTCCTAAATAGCCAATACTCCAAATAAAGCCTCAGATAGATGTAGTTTTCCCCTACATTTTACCTTGTGTGTAAATCAATGCAAAATGTTTAAAGCAAGTATAAGAATGACCTTGCTCTTAACTTGGTAAATATAGATCTTTGAGTAATCTTCCATTACTTCATACCTATGTATGTGTTGTCCCTATGACTGACATGAAATAGAAGAAAATAGGGAATTTTTACATTATTGAATGTTTTATTGAATACTTTTGTAAGTTATCTTAGGTTTTTTCTATGTTTTATAGGTGAGGAACGAATAAAGGTTGATATTGTATTTATATCAATCCATTTAGATAATTAAATCACATTAAAACACTTAGGATGACCATTAGGATATATTTCATTTATAAATTGGATGACTTTAGAGCACCACACATTTACATCAGGGCATGACACTAATGTCAATGTAAGTGTCTATCCTAGATGTTAGTGCTTAGGGAGTAGTAAAGTAGATAGATACTTAGAACTTGTAGAGGTGTAAGATAAGTAGGTTTTAATTATTCTGAGAAAGATAAAATTTCTATGTCATCAACATAACATTGGTCACACTAAGAGATAGGCCAAGGGACATAAGATAATGTAAATATGAGACTTCAAAAAGTGAGAAAGATTCAAAATTGAGAGGAATAACTAAGGTTTAAGGTTACCAAGTGTACAAGAATGAGGTGATATATAATCCATAAAATAGTGTCTATATTTTCCACCTCCCTTTAATCTAGTAATAAAATTGCTAGTTTAAATGAAAAAATGTGTACTTAGGTGTGTATAGTACACTTTGCTTTACTTGAGTCCATCTTGAGTGCTTTGCTAGTGAATGCCCTGTAACCAAAATCATGTTACAATACATAATCAGTGCATATGATTTGGAATTGAAAGTATTTAAAAAGATTGGTATTGAAATATCAAGGTTTAGGAGTACACCTATGTATCAACGTAATCACCTTACCTAATAGAAAGTAGATTTGAAAGATGTATCATTATAAATATCTGAAATTGAGATTATGAAAATAATATATATAACTCTAAAAATTGCATATATCTAAGGAGCGAGAGAGATTGGAAGGAAAATTCCCCAAGTCTTAGAGAAAATTTGAGTTTCCATTCCATCGTTGACATTAGCTCAATCGTGCAACCCAATCATATTTCTAACTTGGTAAGTTTGAGTGAACAAAGTCAACTCATATTGTCAAATTGGTAAGGCTAGATGATATAATCAATTCAAACCTAAAAAAATAATTATATAAAGTCATTTAATCATTATAACCTACCAAAATTGAATTGACTACTATATTATACTGGATCAATAAAATCTATAATAATATATATTAGGTGCCAGTGCATAAAAGTATATCTTGGTGGGTGATGACAATACTTGAGAGTGTTTTTAAATCTAAAACTTATTTGAATTTTATAATATTAGGTGCACATTGCATAATATATACACCTTAGATAGTTTTAATGATGAAATTATGTATAACAATGGTACCGATGTATAAAATTCTACCACAACTATGAATATGAATTGTATAACTATTTACTTTGGCTAATTTGGAAACTATGTAAATGTGGAGAACATGACTCCAAAGCATGACCCCACTATATTTGAATAAATCTAAAAAGTAAAATAAGTACCAATGTATAATATATGTTTCCAAAATATGCCCCACTAAATTTCAAGATGTTGAATATTGAATAAGTGTGGATAACATGCTTCCAAAGCATGCCCCCACTGAATCTAATTTGTGATTGTGTAGAATCCATGGGTATATGACATGCCCATATTGAATTTGAAAATTGATATAAGTACCATATACTAAGTAAGTGTGGATAATATGCTTCCAAATCATGCCCTTAATGAATCTGAAAACTGTGCCAAATGTGGAAAATATACCTCTATGACATGCCCCCATTGATATGCCCCTTATTTTATGTGAGGTAATAATATAAGCCATTATTTATGTCACCTCAAAAGGATAATACAATTGTATAATATGTGAATGTAACCATGTAATATATATCACATGTCTAGGCAGATGTAGCATTGAAACACATAGAACAATGTGATCACATAAAGTCCTAAGATAAAAGATAATGATCATGACAAAATTTATATAGTAACAGTACAAATTCAATAGGCAAATCAATCACACACATAAAATCACTCAAAATTAAGTCAAAAGGCAATGGTCAAAGGAGACTGTAAACAAGGGGCATGTTCAAATGTCACATAATCAAAAGGACATGACTTAGTCTAATGTCCATAAAAACAAAGATTACATATTCAAATGTCTATACAATAAATAATGACATGTGAAAATGTCAAATAAATCATACATAGGCATGGTGGCTAAAAACAAAGGAGGATATTTAAATGCTCCAATAAGCAAGACAATAGTAGGGCAAGATACTCAAATAAGTGCATAAATTAAAACATAGGCAACCAACATAAACATGTCATAGTAGCCCATGGATCTAATGTGTTAGAAAAAAAATATTAAGTTCATAGCATATCAAGTACCTTGTGTAATATATAATCAGAAATAAAGGCATGTGTAAGTACATATAAGAGTTTAAAACATGATAAAATAGATTGACCATAGAATGATATAACCTATGAGTAGCATGATCATAGAGGTAGATTCACCTAATGTCCATATGACATGAGTAGAGGAAAGACCCAACATCTAAAATGGGGAATAGATCATGTATATGTGTATGCATGTATCACATTCAAGTAGAGACATGACAAATGTTTATGTAAAAATAATTGATATGCCATCCATCAACATGAAACTAACACGTATGAAATCTTTTTAGTTTTTCTATTATTTTGGGAATATTTGAAAGAGAAAGGCTATCTTATGATCCCATCTAAAGGGTGATGATATATTTCTACCCACTGTGACCCTGGTGTAATAATTTGGTGATGTTATGGAGGAACATGTATAGGTGTAATATTTGTAACCGTGGTGTTTATAATGATATGTGTATGTAAAATAGGACTGTGTGGTCTAGGAAAAATAATAAGAGTAATAGAAGTAAGGGTTCATGGAACCCATCATTAAGTGCTCTATGGTTTCTTTGAAATATCAATAATAGGAATATGTGTAGGTGTTATTGATAGTTGAACATGGTGTGTAATAGAAGATGGAGATTATGTGTAATCCATTGTATGTCTCTGATGTAATGATCTCTTAACTATTACCTGCCTACTAAATGGGATTGCCTATTGCTTACCCTTTTGCAGTGAATTAGCTTTAGTAGGCTTGGTAAATAGTTGAATGGGTATGATTTTATCATCTTAAATAGGATGCTATGTGGGATTATAAAAATTGTAATTACCTTATTGGCATGAATGTATTTAACACACCCATGCTCTATAAAATTTACTACTTGAAATGTAAGGATTTGAGGTCTTCCCAATATCAAATCAAAGATTCCCATGAAAGGTATAACTTAAAATGTAGTAACCACATTTATGGAACCAACCTGTAAATTTAGGTCAATCTTGTTAGGAATAAATATATGATACTACATGTTAGATCAATTAACTATATCCTATAGTGAAAGTAAATAAATGTGAAAAACAAGCTACAAAAATAATAGACAAGCAAGAGGACACATTACATAGAGATTGCATGGAAACCTTGTAACATTTGAGGGAAAAGCCATGGATAAAATAGTATCTTCTAAACTTCATTATTAACAACATCAATCTCTCTTCTACAATTACTCCATCAATTCTAACATACAAGTAGACAATGCTTCTACCTGAATCATTCAGATTGTGTAGAAAGTTAAAATATCCTATAGGATCTAACCTCCAAGAATGTAAGCCCAAGTATTTCATAGATCCACTAATTAGATAAATTAAAATGAGAGAGATATGCATATTTATGCATTTATAACATGAAAGAGAGATAGGGGAGAGAGAATGAATAGTGGCACCAAAAAAATTTGACCCATGCATGAGTGGGGTGTTATGTTATCTCCATAATGGTGGTGGTGTTTTCTCCATGTGAAAATAATCTTCTTAACATCTTCACTTTAGACAAGAACATGCCCCATCTCCATGTGGCCCAAAAAACATTATCTTTCACACACATGTGAGGCCAATCTGCTATAGTAACTTTCTTGTCTTCATTCTCAATTTGACCACATGAGTCTAAAATATGCTTGGAATCACCTATTGAATCTTTTCACACATGAGAATCATAGATTTCTTTATAAATTTGACTCACACTAGCCATTTTATCTTTTGCACCATGTAACACCACCCATGTGACTAGCAAGGATAAACCCATGTGCCTAGGTGGAGTGTTATGTGCCACTACCATCATATCAACTTGATTTATTATGAGATAACCTTTATGGGTTCCTACCATATCACCAATTAGCCACATCACTCACAAGCCATAATACTAACCATACACATCACCATCAGTCCATGTCAACATGAATAGTGACCATAAATAGTGCTTATGAATAATGATTCATGAATATTGATTATGATTAATGACTTCACATCTTAACATTCTCCCTCTTGAAGTTAATATACATAGGATTTTACTACACCTGACTATTCTGCTACCCTGACACAAACCTAGTAGAAGTTTTCTTGCAGTACTAAAACTTCTCTACCATGCCTGGATTTATCAATATCTGATCTTCCATAGCAGATTGTCTATTGAGCACTGAAGTAATAAATCACTAATCCACACCATATACCAATCCTCCAATGGGATTTTTCCATGAACTACTCACAACTTTGACTACTTGGGAATATCTGATCTTTAAGTAGACATTTATTTGGTAAACATAGCTCAAAGGAAGAAGATGAGAAAGTCACTCTTGAAGATAAATATTTAGATACCATGGAATAAATGATGTTACTACAAATAAATAATAGAAAACAAGATTCCTTGATCAAATCCTATAAGAAGCAAGTTGAAATTTTTGAAGGATGGCTGAGTAATGAAGTCTAAGAGTATGATGAGATCACATAATAACTTGAGACACAGGTTTGTACTCTTAATGAAGAAGTAAAGAGTAAGGATGAATAGTGTATCATGTATTAACTAGAGATAGAGTCTTTTGTAGATTAACTAAATAATGTTATGAGAAAAGATGCAACTGATGACTTAGATAATATGGATGAATTGATAAATGCTCTCAAAGATCTAAAAATTAATAAGGAAAATAACAAAGAGATGATGCCACAAATCAAGGACTAGGAAAAACAATTCAGTGTGTTTAAGGAAAGAATGAATGAAGACACTAAGGAGAATGAAGATATATTCAAGCATCTTAGTTGCCAATTGGAAATCCTGCCTACAAGCCTAAAAGCTAAAAAATATGAGTATTCAAGGTTTGTGATTGAAAATGAGTCATTGAAAGTTGATTTAAATAGGACATCTTGTAAGATAAAGTCATTTGTGAAGCATGAAAATATTGCAAATGATCTTGACAATATTTTGGGTATTCAAAAGCATGTTAGTGATAGATCTAGTCTTCAATTTAATGAAGAATAAAAGCATGTGACTCAAGATAAAATAAAAGTTGATGTGAACAAGGACAATCAAACTTTGAAGATCAATTATTATTTAAAGAATCAAGGTATTGGTAGAATGAAAACAAATCAAATCAAATAACCAAATGCTATGAGGTATGTAAATTTCAATGGTCATTGTTACTCTTGCAATCAATTTGGTCATTGGTAAAAAGTTTGGAGAAGATACTCAAGGAATAAATTTGCATGGAATTATGAGCAAGACAATAGTAAGCATGAATAACATCATCACTCAAGATAGTCAATAGTTTTACAAGGAAAGAATGATATATTTTTCTATAAGTGTCAAGGATTTAGTCATATTGCAAAGTTTTGTAATATCTTCTTCAGAGGACTAAATAAAACTTTAAGATCACAAGGTATGTACAATATGAGAAACCTCATTTATTTCAAATTTTATAAGAGAGGTTAAATAGAAAGGTTCTATAATAATGATTAGTATTCCAAAATTATCAATCCCATCATGAAGAGAAGGAGTCATAATGAATGGAGGCCTAAATAAGTAAATTATAAATAGGCTCAAAGTGGATTATTTGCCATGATAGAATAGGGAACAAGTTCAAGTATCAAGGAACAAGCCTTATCTACCCAAATGGACAAGGAAACCAAGTAGGATCCTAAGATAAAAGAAAAAAATAAGGTTGAAAACTCATTCAAATTCAATTTGAAGATGAGGAAGGAATGCAAGTCAAGTAAGATCATGGATATATGGGAGTCTCCTAAGTTTTGGGATATTTAGTCCCACTATGATAAGTGGGTGTCTCTACCTATGCTTATTAGGAGACATCTTTATCATGTGGAAGAAAGTGTGTCTGCTCTAGGTAATGATCAAAATTCCAAATCAGTACAAAGATTTATTATTTTCAATTTGATAATATGCAAGATGTGTTTGGATAAGGGGGAGCTAACTCAGTTATCTTGAATGGCTTGAAGAAGATGTGAAAGATGTAAAGGTGAGCATATGTGAAGATTATTCTATCATGATATAAGAGTGAAGAAGTCTAGTACAGGTGTGAATTCAAGAGGATTGATATGATGACTTATTCAAAACAAGTCATGTATTTTGACAAGGTATTGAATCTTCATGCATGAGAAAAGAGAAATTGTGAGTTCTATAAGTAGACAGGTATAAGGATCAGAAAATCCTAAGTTTATATTGGTGTATGTCAAATAAAATATGACATAAGATGAAACATAATATTAGGGGGAGATTTCTAAGCTTTGTGCGTAGTCTTATCAAGTCTAAAGATTAAATAAGTCTAAGTTCAGATTGGTGCATGTCAAAGGGGGAGCAATTGATTCATATGCTTCAAAGCATGTAGGTATCCTGAGTATCTTAAATAGTATTTGTATGTGTAATTAATGTTGAGGAATGATTGTTGGCATGATGAGTAAATGATACTTTTTCACTAATGTCAAAGCAAAAGAATAATCAAAATGAAATCATTGTTTAAAGAAAGTCATTTTGAGGGTGTTTTTCCATCAATGACAAAGGGGGAGATTGTTGAGCATGGTCATCGATGTTAGGTTGTCATTGATGTCAAAGAGATCATTATTCATAGTTCACTAATGACAAAGTGATTATATTGATGGTTTGGAGAGTGTTTTACTTAGTGAGGCAATTGATGGATGATATTAATGGTATGGGCGTGTTGTAGAGACCATATGGGATGTTACTAATGCTTAGAATGCTTATGGAAGTAAACATAATATAGATAAAACTGAGTGAATAGATTGATGA
Source organism: Torreya grandis (assembly GCA_037957365.1). Taxonomy (NCBI): domain Eukaryota; kingdom Viridiplantae; phylum Streptophyta; class Pinopsida; order Cupressales; family Taxaceae; genus Torreya; species Torreya grandis. The sequence goes on along the minus strand of JARHVA010000537.1, from coordinate 3,266,009 downwards.
CATTATATTTCACATGTGTGAAGGTGTTATGAGAATTTTTATAAATGGATGGACTTGCCTAAGTGATGAGATAATATGGTTTAATTTTTAGGTCTGTAAATGGAGCGTATCAAAAGTTATTAAGGTGCAAAGTTGGATTCTTAAATAGAGTTTACCTAGTTACCATACTTAGCCAAATTTATGATATTGAAGATCTATGATGAGCATTGAATCAAATCAAATATATAAGTGTGATAAATTTATCTAATTAGTATGGATCCAATGGAGCATGTGATCTTACCAGGTAGAGATCAACGATGTGAGTGAAGTCAATCTGTCAAAGGATACTCATAAGGCACATACTAGTGACAAATGTCTCCATCTCATTGAGTTGATATAAGATAAATAGTTATAATGTGTTCACATAGATAGATATAAATGGTGTAGGTTAAGACAAAGACTCAAATGTGGAGAAGGTGTGTAGAGCTACCAAGTAGCACAATAGTGGGAGCTCAGATCAAAGATCAATGATGAGAATTGTAAGATAAAGACCAGGCTACTTCTAAGGAGATGAATGGTGCATAATTATTCAAACTTTCTAGAAAGTAGGAGATGAGGTCAAAGTGTCTGATGTCTAAAATTTTCACAATAACTATTAGAATTCAAATATTCAAATTAATGAGGGAAAACCAGTATGTAGTTTTTGAGCTACATCTTTTAATCCAAGATGAATTTATTGATGTAGTAAAAAGAAAAGTTGTAAAGGAATCCAAGAATAATCTAGAGGCACTAGTTATAAGGCCTTAATGTTATTAAGTCAAATTTATGGAGCTTCAAAGTTGACTTTTTATTTGTTCATCATGTTTTTTTGTACAAAATATTGTTTGAGTAAATAGTGCTTTAACAGAAAAGTGTTTTGGTGCGGGTAATCATTTGAAGATGTCTTAGAGGTAATATAGAGTGGATGTAGGTATTTTAAATTGATCTTATGTTATTAATTTTCTCCATGAAGTGATAAATGGGTAATAGGTCTCCATGAGACCTATAAGGGATATTAAGGCCTAATTGAAAGGCATAGATACTTAAGTGTGATCTATAGATGTTATGGTTGGCTTGTGAGAATGGTATTGAGCTATGTATTATCACATTAGATATATTAAGAGTTAAGGCAAGTATTATGGCCGACCTCAAAGTTGTTATTCATGAAGACTCTATAAAGAGCAGAGACCAAGGCAATGGTTTCTAGACTTGAATGTGAAGGTGTTGAGAGAGTAGAAGATAGAAGCAAAGAAGAGAGATTAGAGTGAGCTTCATCTGTGGATGGACAAATGTACAGAGTATATTGAAGATGAGTGATGAATCCTAGAGTGATCCAAAAGGGTTGTTTGGATGCATTACTTGTTTGAGCAAGTTTGTGTGTGTGTTATGAGTCAAAAGATGAGTACTATACATTATTTCTCCAATCATATTGAAGGTAATAAAAGTTATGGAGTTGTTGATTTCATAAGGCATTTTGTGGGTGCTTATTCATACTTAGGGGTGGGTACTCCTTATGAAATATGTCCTTCACTAAAATGCCTCATGTTTGTAATCATGTTATAGGACAAGTAGTCCACGTGTCTACAGCCTTGAGACTAGGTTTTATTCCCCAAGAGGTTTTCCCACGTAGATATTGTGTTGTGTGTGTGATCTTGCATCATCTTTATTGTTCATTTTTATAAACATCTTATATGCTTTATGAATGTATGTGGTTATTGATTAAGAGTATGAAAGGATTACATTTGATATTTGTAATATATTTCATCATTGATTCACCCCCCAATGATTGTACCTCCAACATGTGTTCCCCTTATGAAATTAACAACCCTAAGCAAATTGACTTACAACAATGTCAATAAAATAAAAAATGAGGAAGTGCCTTTACTAACATAGACATACCAAAATTAGTTCCAAATTTTTCCTCTGGGATCCATTCCCTTAGTGCCCTGGGTTCTACCACCTAGACATTAGCACACTATGCTAGTGACCAAGGGACCATGCTAGTTTCCATTATCTAATTTTAACCCTAACAGATATATTTTCATTTCATAAGACACCTAGGGTCATCCTAGACCTATTCCACACTTTGAAAAATCACCAGATATGTATAAATACATGACTTTTAACCCTTTATCCACTAGATAAAAATTAGATATAAATACCCATAAACAAGATTAGAACAAATGGTTTAAAATCAAGTTTATTGATCCCTACATATATATACAATCATCTATATTCGCCCTAAGCTTAGAATATACATATTTTTTAATCTTAATTATTATTCAAAGCACTCAAGTTGACACTCATACTAACATTCACATGCACTTGCACTAGCACTTAGATTGAGATAATGACATCAAGCTTGATCCTCTCTCAAGGTAAGGTTATGTAGATAACTTTAAACATAGTAGGGTATTGAGGATGTCTAACATTCCTAGCCAACATCACACCTTTACTACTTGTGCCACTCAAATATCCTAATAACATGGAAGTCTAGGGTTTGCTAAAATGCCAATAAAAAATAATACATGGACAGCAAATCAAGGCATGTACACATAGGAATAAATAGATTAGACTTAGACATAAGTATATTCAAAATATCACATAGTTTTTGCATAAAGGACACTAATCCAAAAGGGAGAACACTAGCATAGTATGTTAATATCCTAGGTATTGCGCTAATTTCCAAGAGGGGTTATGACACTTGTATCTTGTTTGTGACATTTAGATAAACTTCTACACTAGTTTTTAGCCTCTAGATCATATGTCTCAATCAGTTTCCAACTAAATAGTTATTTGTGTCATTCATTGCTATTTTTGAAATATGAAATTATGTTAATTCTTATATAAATCAATGGCTATATTTATTACCTATTTCTCCTTTAATTTAGTATACTCAAACCCTTTAACAACCTTAAATTTACATTCAATAATCCCTTAAAAATTAAATCATAAGATATAAGTATGATGAAAAAAGATTAATTAATAAACATTATGAAGAATACGTGAAATTTGAAAAACATATTAAGATGGTTTAAGAATGCCAAGCTATTAACTGAATGATATGGAAGAAAACTAGAACCGTTGAAATAATTTTAAAAAGGAAATGAAACATCAATAAAAATAAAAGAAATAGAAATAAGAGGATGGAAAATTTCATAAACATGTCGAAAAAACCACATTATTAAACATAATAAAGGATCCTCTAGAAATTTTATCTCTATCATTAGGATTCCAATACCATTTTTGGAGCTATAAAGTTTATCTTAAATTAGAATATCTTGACCTAGGGTTTGGTGTAGGACATCTTAACAGGTCCTTTAGGGTGAATTCCATGCCATTCTAGCCTCAATGTGTTGAATTTTATTCAATATTTTGTTAGTATGGAATATCACAAGCTTTCTATTAAAACACACTTGCAAATGGGTTTGGTAAAGATTTCAAACCATGGAATGTCTAAATAACTATGTGGATGGTGGTGAATACTCACAATTATAATAACCTATTTTATTTTTAACCTATGGAAAAGGCTTGTGCATTATTTTCCTGTAGGCCATGTGATAATCTTTCAATCAAGCTTAGATAAGGCATCACCATTCCAAAATTTTGAGACTTTTAATTGACCATGATGTCCATAATCAAATAATATTAGTAACTAGTATGCATGTTAAAAAATTCTACAAAAATAATGGATGCAAACATCATAACACTATGTTAGGGACGATAATTTTTTTTTGTCTGTTTATTTAACCTAATTGTCTAGTCTTTTATTCATCTTATTAAAAAATTTCCCTTTTATCTCTTATAGTTTTTTTGTAGATTTTAAGTTAAATTTGATCATCAGCTAGGTAGAGAAACTTCAAAAATAAAGAGTTATTGAATATCAGTTCTAAATATGAGTGGTAACTAGTTACTAAAAGTGATATTTGGAAGCAAATCAAAGAGAAATAAGGATTATCATTCACAACAAGTAAGGTCACATCATTATAAATATACATCTTAAATTAATGGGGAGGATTCATCCCAATGGTACTATAATGTAGAGGAATATATATAAGGCTGCAAAGGATTTCACTCACACTGTTCATAAGGTACCTATACTTATTTAGTATAATGTCTGAATTAGATGAGAGGTAGGTTAGTCAAGAAATAACTCCTCAAAATTTGGAAAGTGAAAAATATATGGTGGAGGTGTGTCCCCATCACTCATGTAGTCATCTGTATTAGAAAAAGAGTGATTAATGTAAGAGATGTGCTCATATTCAAAAATGTCATCAAGTTCAGGTGAGTTCAAAGAAGAATAATCTAAAGGAGAGTTAGGAGAAAAGTGTGCAAAGTTATATATCTGAGTTTAATGATCAAATTTTCCCATTAAAAATATAATGCCACTATGTAGGTCTCTAACATACACTGAATCTGGAGTGATCTCAACTCACATGCCTAGACCAAGGTGAGTGATCTGATAAATTGATAGGATATTAGTTGAAAGTGAGGGAACACTTAGAACATTATTAAATATTCCACCACTTAATTAAATATATCCTATCATGAGAACCTTTTTAGAAGTGATGTCAATTAGTTGTATATAGGACATATCACATGGTTCTAATGAACTAAACTCTATCTATGAACAGACCATGTGATGTGAAACACCAAATTCAATGACCCATGTAGGATTTAGAGGTACAACTACAAATAGGGCCTTGCTTTAGTATTTACCCTAACTATTATATTTTGCCTTTTCTTTACCATAATCATTTGTCTTAGAGGCTTCATGGGTTGATTAAATTTGAATGATAGAATCAAGGGCATGAATGTTATGCTTTTTGAGCATCTTAGTCACTTGGTTAATCTGATTCTTCAAAAACTTGCTTTCATCATGATTTCTTGAGTAAACTCACATTTGATCCAATATTTCATAGGGTTATAACTAAAATAAGAGGTCTCATGGTTGGATTTGTAGGTGAGAGGATTTGCATCCTTCTCTTGATCCTGTGTTTTATTTATTCTCTTTGTTGTTTGAAGCCTTTTATTTTTTAGAAAAAAGTGGTTTAGATTTTGAGGACAACACTCTACTGATATGTATAAAATTATCTTACTCTAGAGTCAAGTCAACAAAAAAGGTATTGAACGAAGCAATCTTTCATACAACTCAAATAGCACTTTTTATGGCATGGAAAGTAGACACAACTACATAAAAGTATGCATTGGTTCCCATTTGTACACCTTATATGCTCAGCCTTGCACATTTGAGAGAAAATGGTAAGAAATTATGAAAACACACTAGTATATCAGTGTATATGGGGATTGGTTTGGCATCAATATTAGACCAAATGCAAAAAATGACTGAGAGGCACCTACAAAGGGTATGGTCAGCTCCTTGCTACTTCTGGTTCTACCTAAACCAAGGTGAGATAACCTATGGGGTAGCTTTCTCACATGGATAGATTCTACAATTCAACCTCCATGGGGATTTTTAGCTCAAAGAATGCACATATATAACCAAGGAACAACCAAACTCATTCACTCCACTTGGAAAGGGTTGTCACATATAATGAATAAATGCACTATGTCATATACAAGCTACTAAAGATAGATATCAAAGTGATTGCAATCTTCATTATAAATAATTTTCAACAATAAAAAATGGGATGAATAAAAGACTGCAATGTTAGGCTTCACATCACAAGATGAAAACACATGTTATATATGCAATGATTGTATGCATTTGTAGGTAGATACCACTTGAAATATTCAACTAGATATATTACCTGTAGCATAGGATAGGGTAGGATGATTTGTAAGCAAATAAAGAAGGAGGGTGGTGCACTAGTAGTGTTCAATAATAGGGATTATTTCAACATACATGTCATCACTTATTGGAAAGATATGGAAAAAATCAAATGTAAGATATGGAAACTATAAGGAGAAATCTACATCCATTGGTGCCAATATAATGCAGATGCCTGAATGATCCCTGAAATCCTAGAACATACACTAAAATTAGGATCTCAAATAAATTATCCTACCAAATTCATGAACCTAGGGTACCCTTATGAGCTATTCAAAAAAATATTTCCAAACATATATGCAAAAATGGGTTAATAACCAAGATATATGCCCAAAATGATAACTAGTAGTAAACACAAAGCTAGATATCCAATCAACACAACATATGAAACATTTCATTGACAAGACAAAATAAAAAACCACAAGCATTTTCCACTAACTTTTCAATAAAATTTCACACACATTAGAGCTTCAAAATGTCGGCATGGAAACAATCATGGTGGATTTGTTCCGTGTTGTGCAAGGGAGACATATAAAGATGCTCTTAGAGCTTGTTAATGGTTGTATAGCTATAACCACCTTAGTAAGAGAGACACAGTACACACATATTTGATCCCAAATGTGGAAGAGCATATATTAAGGAAGAAAAACAACCAAAAAAAGGACCAACATTGAATTGAAGACAAGCCTTCTATTTATACATTTTAAATATGGGACTGTGGGTCTCACTTTTCAAAATTAGAAAATAAACATTCAAGTCCATCAAGATACTTCTAACTAAAAAATATTCCCTTACCACACCTAAAATCTTCATCCATTTGAAAGAAAAATCATAAATCAAACTGCCTCTATGAGGAATGATGAAGATTTAGAACACATCCTTTGATTTCATGGAGGGAGATGCCTTCCACATGAGATGGAAGGATAATATTCATGGTAGAGTGACAAAAACCCATTTTTAGTTTGTGTAACCACCTAAATATTCCCTTAACCACTTTCTTTCACAACTAGAAATTTATGAATAGATTCCCTCTAAATTTGTAGGCCATTTCACCTTTCCCACTCATTTTTCCATGCCTATGCTATGGGATTTGGAGATTGGAATGCATATTGTACTTTTCACTTTACATTGCTGCAAAGTGTATGCTATAATATGCTTTCCACCATCCATCACTTTCTAATTCATTCATTCTTTTTACATAATACAAAAGTGGAGGAACACATTATAAGTTGTCTTATACTATTTTGCTTTTACATGTTTTTCTTCCATAAAATGCCACAATGTTATTTACAACTATGAACTTGTAGTCCATATTTAGACTTATGCCAAATGTCTTCACATTCCTTTATTTACATCCATATGGGATCCAAAAATGAGAATGCACTTTGCACTTTGTACTTTGCGATGGTGCAAAGTGCATGTAAGACTCTACCTTCTGCCAACCCCATCATGTTCTCTTTCACATGATGTAGAGGTCCATAAGCACATTAAACTTGCCAAATATACAAAATGATTCTTTGTTTCCATTCTCCACCATGCACTTTTTTTTGTCTTTTCCTACTTACCCATTCTACTCATGGAATCTAGAGGTGGTAGTGCACTTTTCACTTTAAGATAAGGTGCAAAGTGCTTATTTAATTATGCCTTCCACTAAGTCCCATTACCATTTCCTTTTCTTCAACAAAATTTAGAACTTTAGGATCACATTTCACTTTAGGAAAGTGCATTTATGGTAGTGCATCTCTACCATACCTTCTAATGGACTTTGACCCCTTGTTTTGCACTTGCTTTTTTAGCCATACACCTCTAGTAGAAATTTAACATAGAATTTATTTTGAGCCATAAAATCATGCCACCTAGAGAATCTATGGGATTTATATGCTTTATACAGTCAATCTTTCCTTATGATAGCATCCTTTTACTACATGGTTGCTCCTTATTTGTCCCAAATCCTTTGATAAGTTATCTCTCATTTATGCCATCAATATTGAAGCATGATGGAATGTGGATCATCAATATAGATCTGAAGAATTAGATTCCATTAGCTGTCTACCATGGCTTAAATTTGATGTCCACATGCCCATAATTTTATGTCCATGTAAACATATTTTATGGGTATGTGATCATCAAATTTAAGCCCCAATATATAATCATCATGGCCTATATTTGATGTTTTTATGCCCTTTACTTGACATTCACATGACCATCAATAATGTTTTCATAACCTTCAAATTTAAGCCTAAATGGATAATGGTTGATGTTAATTTTGACATTTTCATGGATTTCAATGACATCCATAAGACTATCATCGATACTTTTGTCTTGGGTGTTTTGGTCTTCAACATTTTTATCTCAGGCTTTTTGTCAAGACAATTATTTTAAAATTTACTCTAACATTCTTTCCACAAAATTTTTTCCAAAGTATTTGAGTAGCTTCAGCCTTTTTCCATGGACAAAATTTCTAACATAAATCCTTCAGGCCTTTTGTATAAACATTTATCTCAAAACAAATTAGACTTTACACTTTTCCTGAAACAATGCATTTTTGTTGGGATTTTTGTGCAAACAAAATGCCCACAAGGACTTGGCTTTCAAACTTTTTGTAGTTGATGAAATGTCCAAACTAAATAGGTCTTCAAGATTTTTTTAAACACATAGGTTGAAACATTGAATTTCTTCAAACTTTTGTGTGAATAGTTTACTTGATAGAATTAAGTCTATAAGCTTTTTGTTTGAGACAAAAAACCGGAAGACCTATTTCCATTGGGCAAAGTGTTCACACAAAACTCTATAAAAATTTAAGGGATTAATACACATGCTATTAAATACCAAATTAAGACTTATCCAATTTAAAATAAATCTTGACCTTTGATATGAATAGTTGAAAGAGAGAATTTGGCTAAGGACATAGTTATTTAAACTTAACAAGGGCTCAATTACTTCTGTGCAATTTTTGTCACTAACAATGGCTCTTGCCTAAGGATACACACCCCTTATGGGTGTGCAAAGAACCCAAAATGTAAGAGCAGGTGCTAATCTAATGGGCCAAAGAGTCAACACTTAGAAATTTCAAAAAAACATTCATGAAGGCTCAACAAAACAATGGAAAACATGACAAAAATAGATCAGAAGAATATAAAAATAAACACATGATACAAAACATGAAGGGAAACTATATAAACAAATCCTAAAGTAGAGGGGCAAAAAAGTAACATAAGGACAAAGCAATAAAACACTATACAACTATGTACACAGTTGCAAGCTCAGTTGAGGTAATGTTTCAAATAATTGTTATTAATTGGCAGCTTTAGATTTATGATATCCATTAATCTCTTTAAATTTTATAGTAGTTTGGTGACCAATATTAAGTAAAAAAATCTCTACACATACCTAAAATATCTGCTGCTAGGTTGTGATAGGATGACAAGTTGAAAAAAATCCTCTTTACATGATCTCAAATCTGGATATGACCATGCTAAAAGATCTTGGTACCTTTTTAGAAATTGTAAATGAACTTATTTCTCATCTACAATTAGGAAAGTACCAAGTTGGAGTGCCTTAGGATTGGCAATTTCATTCGTGCACTCAAAGTACTACTTGAAATAAGTCTAAAAATTTTCATCTTCATGGGCATAAAAGATAACCCCATCTTTACTGAATGACATTCTCCAAAAAATACCTTTATTATCAAACCCAACATAAAAAAAATAGTTGGTTGCTTAACAATATTCAAATTCCCAATGAGCTTATCCAATTCCACATTCATGTGCAACACTTTAGTTAGATCACACTTTGGATCTTCAATTTCATCATGATTGGGTAATTCAGATGCTTTTGTTATATTATCATCATAAACAAATTCATATGTTAGTACCTTATTGACCACACTCCAAAATTGATCAATAATAGTAGCATTCATCATTTCCATGGAGGTAAAAAAATTACATGGGGAGTATTGATAATTGAACATCAAAATATCATCATCATCAGAAGCAGACTCAACATAATCCACATCTTCATCACTTGGTTTAATAGTATCATATGGAGGATGTGGAAGGAAGCATGTGGAAGGAAGCACTTATCAAACCAATCAATGTCAAAATCACAATTCATAGCATTTAGCTTGGCATGCAATGAAACAAGCACTTCTCTTCCAACTCCTTTGTTCTAATTTATAACATCACATGCAGGCCTATGAGGAATCCCCTTCTCATCTCTATCCAACTTTTAGGACATCTATTTGACAATAGAGGCCAAAGTCTTAATAGTTTCCTCAAATTTTTCTATCTTGGACCACATCTTTTCTGGATTATCTAACTTTGCATCATCATGCTTGTTCCTGGGCTTACCCATAGCCTTTATGTTATTCTCAATTAGATGGCCATATTGAATACCAACTATAGGATCATGGGAGCCTTATCCTTTAAGTAATATGTAGCCTTATTTTCAAAGGCATGACAATAATTTATCAAGCACATTGTCTCACTAAGATTGATGTTCTTAGTAGCCACACCATATCTTTGTTGAACCTTATATTGAAGTCCTACACACACTCATTAGGATTTTTTTGATGTTTTAAAACTTATCCAAAAGAAACCTTGGATCAATCCTATCATCATATTGAGTTATAAAAACATTCTTCATCTCTTCCCATGAATCAATGCATCCATGGAGAAGTGAATTGAACCATTCATGATAATCTTCATCCAATGTGTGCACAAATAACTTAATGCATGCATCCTCAAGCTAAAATTCATAGTATTCAATAATATTATGAAAAACCCTTAGGTTTTGATCACCACTCACTGCATTGTTCCCCTAAAAATTTTGAAGGCATTTCCTTACTTCATTAATGACTTCATTAAGTAAACCTTCCATGTCATCAAAATTGATAGTCCCAAATCTAGGAATTCTAAATCTAGGATGCTCATTTTCACCTTGATCCCTATATATCATGATTGGTTCAATGGTAGGTTCAAGAACAAATGGCAAAGGGATGTGAGAGGCTAAGTAAGGTGGACTTGTAGGATCAAACTTAAGAGGGGATTTAGCTAGTTGAGAAGGAACTGGATAATAAATTGGACTATATGATTATTAATAGTCAAAAGAATTATGACAATCTTTAACAATAGGAAGTTCAAAAAATAAAAGTTTAGATTTACCATAATTTTGACATCCCAAAAAGTCCTTTGTAGCTACACTATGTTCTTCAACATGCCTCTAAACTTGTCTGCTTCTTTTTTGATGAACACTTAAGGGCAAGACAAGTTTCTTAGATGAGTCACCTTTGAAAGATAACCTCAGTTCTTCCAATTTTTCAAGCAAAAGAACTCTCAAAGCTAAAGATATTTGTAATGGGCACTAATATTTCTTTGAAACCAGATGATTTTTTGGATTTTCCAATAGAAGCAAACTTCTAAAATATAACCATTTATAAACTTGTAGTGATACATAATGAAACCATATCTTGTTGAAGTTATGATGATGTATGAAAGAAAAGAAAATGAAATTTTCAAACTCATTTTCAAAAGGTGAAACCACCTCAAAACATGATAAATTCACAACTCTTGAAGTAGATAATATATGTCAAAAATAAAATCTCAATATTCTTGGCACATCCCCAATGGAGTGAAGCGACGTTGACAGCTAAGATAGCAAAAGAAAGCTCAAATAACCCTAGATTTCAAACACATGAAATAATATGAACAAACTTAACTAAAAACACAACTAAGATTACTTGTAGAAAATTTAGGTAGAGAACTTATTCCAAACCCAAACTTAATAAACAGCTCTCTACAAGAGTCCCTGACAACATGGGTGACAAGAAGCATCCCCAATAATAGTGTCAGTTGAGTGGTGATATTGATGAACCAAAGATATTCAAATCACTGTAAATAGGTAGATAAATTTAAAACCATGAATTACTTATATCTCTTTGAAAGAGTTCCCAACAACACAAATAACCAAGATTTCAATTTAATCCTTCATAATGACACTAGTTGAGTGTTGGTTCATAGTTGTACACCTCATATGTTTAGCCTTGCAAGTAATGATAAAAACCCTACTAGTATGTCATTATAGCTAGGGATCAATTTGGAATAAATATTAGAACCTATGTAAGAATTAACTGAGAGCCACATACAAAGTGTATGGTCAGCTCCCTACTACTTTTGGATCTTCTTGAACCAAGGTGAAAGGACATATGGGGTAGCTTGCTCACATTGAGAGATTCTGCAATTCAACATCTATGGGGATTTTTAACACAAATAAGGCACAGGTATGATGAGGGCACAACCAAACTCATTCACTCCACCTAGGAAGGGTTTTCACACAAAATGAACAAATGCACTATGTCATATACAAGCTACTAAAGATATATATCAAAGTGATTGAAATCTTCATTCTAAATAATTTTCAACAAAAATAAAGGGGATGAATAAAAGACTGGGATGCTAGTCTTCACAACACAAGATGCAAACACATGTTATATAGGCAATGATTTTATGGATTTATAGGTAGATAACACTTGAAATACTCAACTAGATGTATTACTTATAGGGTAGGATAAGGTAGGATGATTTGTTATCAAATAGAAAAGGGTGGTATGCTAGTAGTGTTCAACAATAGGGATTCTTTCAACATGCATGTCATCACTTATTGAAAAGATATGGAAAAACTCAAATGCAAGCTATGGAAACTACAAGGAGAAATCTACATCTATTGGTGCCAATATAATGCAGATGCCTGAATTATCCCTAAAATCATAGAACATACACTAAAATTAGGATTTCAAATACTTTCTCCTACCAAGTTCATGAACTCAAGGTGCTGTAATGAGGTATTCAACAAAATATATCCAAATCTCTATACAGGGAGGGGTTTATAACCCAATTTTATGCCCAAAATGATAACCAGTAGTGAACACAAATCTAGATATCCAATCAGCATAACATATGAAACATCTCATTACATTTCATTGATAGGACAAAATACAAAACCACAAGCATTTTACACTAACTTTGCAAGAAAATTTCACACACATCAGAACTTCAAAATGTTGTCATGGGGACAAGCATGGTGGATTTACTCCATATTATGCAAGGGAGACATATAAAGATGTTCTTAGAGCTTACTAATGGTTGTATAGCTATAACCAGATTAGAAAGAAAGACACAGTAGATGCAGATTTGATCCCAAAATTTGGAAGAGCCTATACTAAGGAAGAACAACAACCAAAAACAATGACCAACCTTGAATAGAAGACAAGCCTTCTATTTATAAATTTTAAATTTGGGACTGTGGGTCACAATTTTCAAAATTACAAAACAAACTTTCAAGTCCACTAAGATTCTTCCAACTAGAAAATATCCCCTTGCCATGCCTGAAATCTTTATCCATTTACAAGAAAAATCATAACTCTAACTGTCTCCAAGAGGAATGATGAAGATTTGGAACACATCCTTTGATTTCATGGTAGGAGATGCCTTTCACATGAGATAGAAGGATAATATTCATGGTGGAGGGCCAAAAATCCTTTTTTATAGATGCTCTTGACCACTTGTTTGCATAGCTGGAAACTTCTTGACAAATTCCCTCTAAATTTGCAGGTCATTTCACCTTTCCCACTCATTTTTTCACACCTATGTTGTGGGATATGGATATGGAAATACATATTTCTCTTTGCACTTTAAATTGCTGCAAAGTGTGTGCTAGACTATAATTTTTACCATCCATCACTTTATGCTTTATGTGGTCTTCTTGTAGAATACGAAAGTGGAGGAATACATTGCAAGTTGTCTCTTCAAAGTTTGCTTTTTACATGTGTTTCTACCATGGAACTCCATGGTGTTATTTAAAAATTTGAAGTTGCATTCAATATTTTAACTTCCACCAAATCTCCATACATTCCTTTCTTTGTATCCATGTGGGATCTAAAAATGAGAACGCACTTTATGCTTTACACTTTGTGACTGTACCAAGTGCATGTAAGACTCTAACTTCTACCAACCCCATCATGTTCTCTTTTAGGTGAAGTAGAGGTTCATAAACGCATTGCACTTTCTGAAGGTGCAAAATGTTTTGATTTTCCCTTCTCTATCATGTAATTTATTTTGTCTTTTTCTACTCACCCATTCTACTTGAAAAAATGGTTGTGCTAGTACACTTTGTACTTTAAGAGAAGGTGCAAAGTGCCTATTTAATTCCACCTTCCACCAAGTCAAATTACCATTTCATTTTCTTCCACATAATGAGGAACTATAGGATCACATTTCACTTTAGGAATGTGCATTTTGGGTAGTGCATTTCCACCATACTTTCTAATAGAGTTTGACCCCTTTTTTTGCACGTGCTTTTCCAGCCATACACCTTCGATGGAACTTTAACATAGCATTTATTAAAATCCCCAAGATTATGCCACCTAGCAAATCCATTGGATTTTTATGCTTTATAAAGTTAACCTTGCCTTAGGCTAGTGTCTTTTTGTCATGTGATTGTTCCTTATTCATCCCAAATACTTTGACAAGTCAACTTTTACTCACATCATCAATCTTGAAATTTGATGGAATGTGGATTGGAAATCCAAATCCAAAAGACAAAATACCATTGGCTATCTACCATGGATTAAATTTGACATTCATGCACCCATCATTTGATGTCTGCATGAATGCCTTTGACGATCATGTGACCATCAAATTTGAGCCCAAATAGATAATTTACATGTCTTAAATTTGGCATACATGTGAATTTCACTTGATGTTGACATGCCCATCACTTGACATTCACATGAGAATCAATGACATCCACATGACCCTCAAATTTAAGCCCTAATGTATAATGGATGAGCTTAATTTTGACATCCATACCACTGTTAATGACATTTGTGAGACTATCATCAATATTTTTATCTTTGGCATTTTAGTTTTTGACATTTTTGTCTTGAGCTTTTTGTCAGGATAATTGTTTCAAAATTTACTATGACATTCTTTTTGCAACATTTTATCTGAAGCATTTGAGCACCTTTGGCCTTTTTGCCACAGAAAAAATTGTCCAAATAAAATACTTCAAGCATTTTATAGAAACATTTTCTCTTGAAATAAATTGGACTTTACACTTTTCCTAAAGAAATTTATTTTTATTGGGATTTTTTTGCAAATAAAATGTCCGCAAGGACTTGGATTTTAGACTTTTTGTAGTGGATGAAATGCTAAAAAAAAATAGGTCTTCGGGATTTTCATAAACAATTTGGCCTAAAAATTGAATTTATTTGGAATTTTTGTGTGAATACTTTACCCAACATAAATAAGTCTTCACACTTTTTATCTGAGATAAAAAACTCAAAGACCTATTTCTATCGAGCAAAATGTTCACATAAAAATCCAAAAAAGTCTAAGGGCTTAATACACATTCTAGTAAAGACCAAATGTAGACTTCTCCAATTCAACATAAAAATTTACCTTTGACATAAACATTTTAAAGTGGGAATTTGGCTAAGGACTTAGGCATTTAAACTTAATAAGGGCTCAATTGCTTATGTGCAATTTTGGGCACTAACAATCTAGACCTACTTTAGGGAGTATATACATAACAAGTTGATCATCTTTATTATTTATTCCACCTTATTTTAATTTGAAGCTCAATGAGTTGAACTTAGTGAATAATTCCTATACTATGTCAAAGTCATCCAAGTTCAAACTGATGAGCTCATTCTTTAGTTCATGACCTCTAATCATATCTTGATTCCCAAAGAGTTTTTCCCATGTGGTCCATACTTCATTTGGTGTTTTAAAAGATTCAATGTGAAAACATAAGTCATGATAAATAGATAAACTAATACAATAATGAGGTTGATCACATATATTAAACTATTTATTTTTCTCTATAGTTACTTCAGGTTCAGTTTTCTCATTCATAGTAATCCTAGAAAATCCTTGTTTTCTTTGAGAAAGTAGCATGTTTCTTTTCCATTAGTGATAATTGAATGTTGTAAGAGGAGGGAATGATTAGTAATTTTCCATCATGCAAGAAAAAATATTGTTGTAGAAAGTAAGTAAGAAATTCTAAAAATAAAAGTGCACAACACCACATAATACTCCCTTAGAACTATCAGAGTAACCCCCCTTAAGTTTTAAATACAAGCATGCTCATATAGTCATATAACACAATTGGGAATGCATCTTAACCAATCATTGTGTAAGTATGAAATATCTAGATAAACATTATAATCAATTGATAATGTATCCAAGAGTGTACAATAGTTAGTTTGAAGAGATCACAAAAATATAACCAATGCATAGAGCACAAAAAACTAAGTACTTTTGGAGAAGATAACACTCAAATCCTAGTTACCAATCAAACATTATAGTGTTTGAAAATATACTTGCATGAAACTTTTGGTGGTGAATAGTGGTGTATTTTTTTATTTTTATTTTTTTAACGAGCAATCTATGTCATTCAAAGATCTTAGGTCGTGAGACTTACTGGACCTATGATCAAGGGTTGTAAGACCTGATAACGATGTGATCAAGGGTTATGAAACCCAATGATGATGCGAGTAAGGGTATAAAAAAAGGGTAAATGTTAGTGGTCAATATTCATTAATTCATGAATATTCAATTTTTAGGAAATTATATTTGGCATTTTTAGAGTAGTATATAGAACCCTGTTAACTAAAAATTTGATATGTAAATTTTTTAATGGGTCAGCTCAGCAATTGTATACAATATTTTTTTGTGAATTCATATAATTCACCTTATATATATAGTATATATTTTCACATAGGTTACCATTCAATTCTCATTACCAATTTGAATCTTGAGGTGCCTGAATGCATCCTTGCATCTGCTTGATTGTTATCACCTGATTACATCCTTTTCACTGCTTGACTATTTATATCGCTTGATATTGTCATATGACTATGTATTGGATCTACTTGACCTCTATCATCCATCATCACCTTACAACCAACTGGGACTATCTACTACTCAATGACATCATACAACTAGAGGATAATAGATGTTGCCTAGTTGCATGACATAATTGGGTAGCAACAAGTATTACCTAGCTGCATGATTCAATTGGGAAATAATTTTCGGCACCTCATGGTATGTTTCAACTAGGTATAATCTGAGGTTTTTCAACTGCACAAGGTAGGTGGGTGGTTTTACAAAAACTTTTAAACAAAAAAATCACCTTCAAACCCTGTAGATTTACCAAGGTTATGAATTAGATTTGCCTAAACAAAGCTAAAGGGGTTTCAGATATGGGCTCTTAAAATTTACCCTATATGAAACCTGATGATCATGCATGTAATGGGTACAAAATCAATGGTGTTCTCTAACAAAGGTGAAAACTTGCCAAAATATTAAATTTGCCTATTGGGTTTGAGAAACCTACCAAAGTTGGAAAACACTGAGATTTGTAAGTTTGGTATAGCCTCCACAAAATATATTCAGAACCCATTTGATAACTCAAAAAATACAAAAACAACCAAAAATATTTCCCTAATTTGAGACCAATGCAATACAAAAATGTGTGAAATACCTAAAAATGCCTTCAAAACCCTCCAAAAATGGTCAAAAACCACTGTCACAAATCTAGGTTAAGTGTACACTAAATCTTAAGGTTATGATAACTTATAGATCTAATTTTATTTTCCATTTTGTTATAAGAGATTTTGACTATATATTTTACATGGATTTATAAAAAACTAACCAAACCTATGAAAAAAAACACCAAGAAACTATCAAGAATGCATGCATGTAAAAGATCTCACCAAGGATTTTAAAATGGATAAATGTGTTAGAGGTAAAATCACTAAGAGGGGGTGGAAATCAATGGTGATAAACAATATAATTCAATTTTTAAACCTTTCAAATAATTAAGTATTCAATACAACCATTCATGAAGCATATAAAATGTTTATAGTAATGAATATGAAGATAATGCAAGATCACATACACAACACAGGATCTATTTGAGAAACCTTCTTGGGGAATAAAACCCACTCTAAGGCCTAAAAATGCATGGACTAATTTTCATATAAATGATCAAAAACATGAGACTAGTCAATTCCTTTTGACCAGAATTTAGTGAAACCCCTGTTTCACAAGGAACACCTATCCCTAAGATGATCAAGTCCTTATGACCACCTATTGGTCAAGTATGTCTAAACTATTTTAGTGAAACACATATTTCACAAGGATAACCTACCACGAAGATGATCAAATCCTTATAACCACCTATTTGTCAATTCCTTTTGACCTAAATGTTGAGTACCCTCCAAACACATATGAAAGGAACATCTCCTAATCATTGATTGTCTACAAATCTGATGGAGATACAATGTATATCATCTATCTTCAACTCTATACAATACACAATCCACACTATGATATACCTCTTAAATTAGCTACCAATCTCACATAAACATCATCTATCCTTTGCTCATCCTCAATATTCAAACTTGTAAAAGCACCTTTCCTTTTCTCTTTAACTCTCACATACATATCTTATTGTATCAAGTCTCTCACCTCTCTTCCACAAGCCTCTATAAACTAACACATTTTATTTCACCTTTGATAGATTATTCATGATTACTATAATCAAAACCTTCCTTGTTAGCTAAAACACATGCTTTCATCTTTAAGGCATCTAACATGGGTCACCTTTAAGCGCAATCCTCTTTCAAATAGGCCTAAGTCACCTTTTAGGTCCTATAAAGACCCATTCACCTCTTTAACATTTCTACAAGAAATCCAAGTATATAGGAACACTTTAAAATACATGGACCCATACCACACAATATATAATTTCTCCTTAAGTGATCACAACACCATTATGCTAAAGCTCATTTTTATCAAATAACAATTTCTGCACACAACCACCAAGAACGAACACACAATCACCTTCTAAGACTTTGATCAACCTAATTATGATTGATCAAACATTTATAATCCACATAAATGGTCCTCATGGAGTCTATAACACTCTATGAAAGTTATATCATATCAAAACATCAAAATACCAATAAGAACAACTTTATTACCCTTATTGGGTTACTTGTAGACCATGAATGAACACACAATCAAATTTGGAGCTCAATAACTTTGACTGTATAAACATTTAGACCTTCAAATGAATATTCAAAGATGCACCTTAAAGTCTTATATAACTTTTAATTTTACTATAACATCAAAATTTTGATAGCTCCAAAGCTATGGCACAAAAACTATAGACTGGTCTTCCCTTGCAAATTAGAATATTTGAATTCCAGCGGTCACTGAGCAACTATTAAACTTCAAACACTTTGTCATCATATCATGTCCTTGCATCTTGTGATAAAATATGCACCATCAATATCCTTATAATAATCTTGATATTTACCTTTAATTTATAGTTAAACATCAATCACCTTAACCTCATTTCCTAATTCCTAACAATTATGGACAAATGCACTCTATTGATCTCTATAGATTAACTAGATATTTATCTTGTAGTTTTCACATTTAGATCTTGCTTATAACTCTTGATATTATGACACTTGGCACCCTTGAATACCTTCTAAGCAATTTACTAACATTCCATGTGCTTTTACCAGTTAGTAGTCTCACATAAATTGTTGACTCTTTGACTTGTCTCACATCATTGATCTTCATCAGTATGAACCACTGCTCATCATTGATCTTCTATCAGACTAGTGAGCTTGTGACACTTATCACTTATGCATGCATCCTTTGAAAATTTTAATTCATATGCAACATTGATCTAAATATGTATAATTAAGTTCTCACTATTGGATCTTCTAGACCCATGACCTCAGAATTTTATGGGATTAAACTTGATGGTCTCTGGACCATTACATTTTTTGCAAGAGCAACTTTGAAGATTTATATTTTGAGATAGAAAACATTTAGGACACAAAATTTTTAGGGTATCTTATTGGCACTATAAATAATATTTCCATGTAAAATTTTTACCATTATTGAATTTTTAAGTACCTACATTAAATGCACAAACATACTAGTTCATACATGTCTGCATGATGTGTAGTGACGTTTTGGCTAAGTATAGAAATTTAGTGAGCTTCTGTTTGAGAGGCCAACTTTGTATATGTATATCCTAATTTAAAATCAACATCATAACCTAAAATTTGTACCATATAAAATTAGGATTAATGTGATCAAACCCACATGACCAACTCCCCCTGACTCATCCATACATGGTAATGGTGATGGCAATAAACTACCTACTTAGATTTTTCTACCACTAGACCCAAAACATATAGATGAAAATTATAAACTACAAGATGAAATACACTTATGCATACAATCATTAAAAACATATAATACCTATTATGGGACCTATTTCATAGCTTCAAATCACCATACTAATCCCTAAACATCATTAACCATGTCAAAACTAAAGATCAACCACACCTACTTCAAGCATACTAGGACAAAAATATTACACATTTTGTCATTGATACTTAGACTATCAAGAAACTTCATCCACTCATCATGAAACCTAAATTACATCAATGATAACTCTACAACATTATCCCCCTTTTTCATTGATGTCAACACCCATCATACAACTCACCTTCCTTCTTTCTTTTCAAGCACTCTAACAATAGGAACCTTCTCCCACTTTGACATAATGACAAAGCAAGAATTAAATGATCCTAAGGACCTAAAAATACCACCAATGAAATAGGTCCACCCTATAAATATGATAAAAAATCCCCCTTACCTTAAGCTTACCTCTTCTTTGCCTTGATAATTTCTTCTTGCTACATGACAACACTCTCTTCAACCAAGAATTGTAACCAATAAACAAAGATACACAAAAGCACTAAAATCTAATGTAACTCATTAAGAAAAATTTAAGAGGTAATATCTAAATATCTATAAGCCATTTCACCTCTTTAGCATCCTATGATCTTCATACACCATAAAGAACCACCACACAGGCTTACTGGCCTTCTCTTTCAAGCCACCTATGGATCAAGCTCATGAAATTTTTGGTACTCATCAAATAATAAAAATTATATAAAAAAAATTTATATCTCACCTTGAACACTCATACCTTTCTCTTTTATAAAAAATGAGAAAAAACATTAAATCTTCACACTAGGCCTGTCTAGACTCCTTGTAGCCCTACCTAAAATTTGCAGAGGCCACAACTTTGTGTAGACATACTTTCAAAACCTTAAACTTCATATATAGAGAAATATCATATTCCCCCTTAACCATAACAATTTTCATCACCTAGATCATCATTTTAAATATACTTCCTTCATAAACCTACTAGCCAATTAGGCCTCGATCTTGACAAAATCATGAATAATTTATAAATCAAAAACATTAAAATTTATATAAATATTTATTTGACAACCCATTTGGACCATTCAACCTATTAAGAATCCTCAAACCTTAACTCATAGGGTAAACCACTTTTATAGCATAGCACAAAACTTTAGAATCTTAAAACAAACAAGGTCAACATACCTCTTTCCAGTTAATGACCACTTATGAAACTTCTTTCACACTTGGAGACAACTATCACATACTTCTAGTCCAATATTTGATCCTTTACAGCTTTGGGAACATTAATTTCCTATACCATATCTTTCATCTGCAATAAGAAAGATAAACCTGGGAATACACAAAAACCTCAAAAAGACACAAACAAGATTATCAAGACACAAAACCACCCGAAACACATCATAAAGAAGTGCACATATCTTTCTAAGCACAAAACTCTTTTTGACATTCCATCAATCTCATTATACCACCTAAAAACACCCATTTTGATCTTATAGACACTGCATACATAGTAAAAACATCTTATGACATCATTCTAACCTCATCAAAGCACTTCTTCCATCTTGACACACTAACTTCAACTAAAAACACTCATCTCTTTCCATTTAGGACCTTGAAAAGAAAACCATAGAAACACTTGCTTCTCCACTGAAAGGAGTCTCTTAAGAAGCAAAGAAAAAAACTTCCTCTACACCACAATGCTCTTAAAATAAATTGAAGCTAGGAGTGGCCTACATCTCCTTAGTAACCACTGTAATATATATATTACTTCTTGTTTTTTCCTCCTTAATCTTAACTTTAACAAATTTTTCCTTTTCTACATCACTCACTTTCTCTTCTATGAGTGTATTGACAACACATGGGGATAACATAGATTCATGACATACCTTTTCAATTGAATAATCTTTCTTGTAATTCATAACCTTGTCACTAGATCTTGATAATTGATATTATTTGCATTAAACTTGATCATCAATAATAGGATGTTCAATTGAATCCATACATACCTTAGATCTAGCCTCAACCACCACCTTAGTCTTTTCCTTGAGCATGGTCTCTTCATTCACAACATGAGCAAATAATGAGATCTCTTAGAACTCTCAAAATTTTGTAGTATTTTCCATCATAAAAACTAAATTACTTGGACCTATAGACTCATTATGACTCACACTTACCACATTTGGTTCCCATTAGTTAACTTGCCTTATTTCTTGTACTCTAGGAACCTAATTAAAACTGTTCTATCTTGTAGGCCTTTACTTGTATAATCTAGCAATGTGACCTCTCTATTGATAGTTAAAGCACACTATACCTCTTACAAGAATATTATCCTTAATTTCTTGATTAGAAAAAAATATTTCAATATGTTCATTCTATCGATAATTGAAAAAAACTACTCATTTTGAAGAAGACTCACTTTTTGATTGATGACCCCCATCATAGTTCCATGCAAACTCATTTCTAATAGGTCTCTTGCATTCTCTATCTCTACGACCAAACTGATTACATCTGTAACAATAAGCATTGAAACTTTCATAGATCATGTAATTTGGTTATCTAATATGATTTGTCTTCATTCTTCTAGCATCTTTATTCCTTGACTAATTTTTGACCTTCAATGTCTGATTTACATTAGTCTTTATCTTGTCTTGAGTTGTATTTTCTAGTTTTTCTTTGTATCCAAGACCATTTCTTTCATTTATATGCTTTTAACCACTCAGAATATTATCTATATCACTTGAACTCTTTTCAAATCTCATAAATGATTACATCTTACTAGATGTCTTCTTTAACTCACCTTTTAATGACTCATTTTCAATTACATACCTTGAACATTCATCTTCTTTAGATTTCATTCTTGTAGATGGGATTTCCAATTGGAAACTGAGATGGTTGCCTATATCTTTATGTTATTTGGTGTCTTCATTCATTCTTGGCTCAAACACATTGAATTTCTCTTCATAGTCCTTGATTCGAGACTTCATCTTCTTGTTAATCTTCTTCTCAATCTTCATCTCTTCAAGAGCATTCATTAATTCAGTCTCATATTCTATCTCATCTTTACCATTATCTAAATCACTCTAAGTAGACTCCTTTAATATGAAAAACTTCCTTCCTCACCCATGAAGAGAGATTTATCTTCAATAGGACCATCATCTTCATGATCATACTTAGAGTCACTATCTTCACTTTTTTCTGACAAGCTACAATATTCTTTGGTGTAGGGACTCTTGTTACCCTTGAAGTACTTTTTTTATCATACTTTGTGAATCCTTTATTCATTTTATCATAATTATATGTTTTCTTGTCTTCATCTTTGCCATCATCATCCTATTCATCATCATTATTCTTATGCTTATGAAGGGACTTATTATCAAAATATCCTACCTCTCCACAATTGAAGCATTTGAAGGGTAGTTTACCCTTATACTTGCATGACCTTGTTTTTAATTTCCTTGTAAACAAAGTAATTAATTCATCTTCATCAATATCAGATATGTCATCATCCTTGAGTTTCTTACCTTAGAACTACTTCTTTGGCTTCATTTCTATCTTGAATGTTGCTTCCTTATTTGGTGGTTTATCATCATTTACTCTCATCTCATAGGCAGTAAGAATGCCATGCAATTCATCCATCTTAAACTAAGTAAGATCATGAATTTATTTTACAGTAGATACTTTAGAATCAAACTTGAGAGAGAGAGACCTTAATACCTTTTAAACTACAGTAGCTTCTTCAAGCTTCTCTCCAAGACCTTTGATGATGTTCACAATCTCATTAACTCTCTGCAAAAAGGATGCCACAAAATATTCTTCCTTCATCTTAATACTCTCAAATTGTCTTCTGTGACTCTACAAATTTTCCAACTTAACCTTTGAATATCATTTATAAATAGTATTCAATTTATAACACATTTCTTTGGAAGATATGCAATAGATTACCTTGGTGTATTCAGTCTCTAAAAGCCCACAAGTGATAGCATTCATTGCCTTAAAATTATTCTCAAACAACTTATTATATGGACCACTAGATGGAGGAATAGTAGGTACATAATAACCATCCAAAACATATTGCCAAGTGTCAAACCATAGGGACATGATGTATGTCCTCATCCTTGTACTCTGAAAATCAATATTGGATCTATTAAACATTGGTTCTTGATTAGTGAAAAATCCTCCTTAAATTTGATGGCTACTTATATTTTACCTTGGATCTCCTTCGAATTGTCAAGCCTTTACCAAAGTACCTGATCTAATAACAATTGTTAAAGGTAAAAGCATTGAGAAGGGTGGTGTGAATCAATGGTGACAAATAATCCAATTCAATTTCCAAACCTTTCAAACACTTAAGTATTTAATACAACCATTCATGAAGCATACAAGATGTTTATAGCATTGAACAATGAAGATAATGCAAGATCACATACACAACATAAAATTGATGTAGGAAACCCTCTTGGATAATAAAACCTACTTTCAAGCCTACAAACACATAAACTAATTATCCTCTAAAATTATCAAAAGCATGAGACTTATCAAGTCCTTCTGACCAAATTTTAGTGAACCACCTATTTCACAAGGAACACCTGCTCCTAAGATGATTAAGTCATTATGATCACTTGTTGGCCAAGTCCTCACATGCTTTAGTGAAAAACCTACTTCACAAGAAGCACTTACCCCTAAGATTATCAATTCCTTTTGACCACATGTTGGTCAAGTCCTTATGACCTAAATGTTGAGCACCCTCCTAACACTTATCAAAGTAACATCTCCTGATCATTGATTTTCTACCAATTTGATAGAAATACCATGTATATCAACTCTCTTAAACTCTCTTCAAACCTGAAAGAGCACCTTTCCTTCTCTCTTCAACTCTCACATAGACATCTTCTTCTCTCAAGTCTCTCACTTGTCTTCTAAAATTCTCTATAAACCAACACTTTTGGTTTAAAATTTTAAAGATTCTTCATAATTATTATGATCATAATCTTCCTTTTTGTCCAAAACACATACCTTCATCCTTAAGGCATCTAACATGGGTCACCTTTAAGCACAATCCTCTTTCAAATAGGCCTAAGTCACTTTTTAGGTTCTATGAAGATCCATTCACATGTTTGACATTTCGTTGATCAATCTAAGAACATAAGAACACTTTAATATATATGGACCCATGCCACACAATCTATAGGTCCTCTTTAAGTGATCACAACACCATTATGCTAAATCTTATTTTACTCAAACAACATTTTGTGCACACAACCACCATGAACGAACACACAGTCACATTTTAAGCCTTCAATCATATTGATTATGATTGATCAAACTTTTATAATACACATAAATGGTATTCATGGAGTCTATAACACTCTATGATAGTTATCTCATATTGAAACATCAAAATACCAACAAGAACAACTCTATTACCCTTCTCAGGTTACTTGAAGAGCATGAACAAACACATAATAAAATTTTGAGCTCAATAACTTTGATTATATAAAAAATTATAACTTCAAATGAATATTTATAGATGTGCATTGAAGTTTTATATAACTTTGATTTTTACTTCAACATTAAGTTCTACATATATTAAGAGTTATGGCATAAAAATTACAAACTAGTCTTCCCTCATAAATTCAAATATTTAAATTCCAATGGTCACTGAGCATCTATTAAACTTTGAACACTTGCCATTATTTCATGTCCTCACATCTTTTTTATCAAATGCACACCATCAATATCCTTAGAAGAAGCTTGGTTTTTACCTTTACTTTAATATTAAAAATTGATCACCTTAACCTCATCTCATGCTTTTTGGCAACTGTGGACAAATGTGCTCTGTCAATCTCTATAAATTAACCAAGTCTTTATCTTGCAATGCTCACCATTTATCTTGCTCAAAACTCTTGAGATTATGATACTTGGCAACCTCACATACCTTCTAAGAACTTTACTAATAGTCTATCTTCTTATGCCACTTTTTAGTATCACATGCATTGTTGATTTTTTGAATTGTCTTATACCATTGATCTTTGTTAGTATGAATCACTGCTCACCATTGATCTTCTATCATACTAGTGAGCTTGTGACACTTGTCACCTGCACATGCAACCTTTGACATGTTGACTTCATATGCACCATTGATCTTAATATGTATGATTAATATCTCACCATTAGATCTTCTAGACTAATGACTTTAGACTTTAATGTGATTAAACTTGACGGTCTCTTGCCCATCACAGTCTACAAGTATAACTTTGAAGATTTATATTTTGAACTAGAAAACACTTTAGGACACCAAATTTTTAGGGTATCTTCTTGGCACTATATACAATATCTCCATGTAAACCTTTGAACATTATTGAATTTATGAGTACCTAAATTAAATTCACAAACATACTGGTTAACACATGCTTGCATGATGTGCAATGACATTCTAGCTAAGTATAGAAACATAGTGAACTTTTATTTGAGAGGCTAACTTTACATCTACATATATTTAGCTATGTTCAACCTCATGACCTAAAATTTGTACCATAGCAACTTGGGACAAATTTAATCACATCCATATGAAAAACTCTCCTTGATTCACCCATACATGGTAATGGTGATGTCAGCAAACTACCTATTTAGATTTTTCTGTAACTAGACCTAAAATATCTAGATGAAAACTATGAACTACCAGATGAAATCCACTCATGCATATGAGCATTAAAATCATATAATACCTCTTATGGGACCTCTTTCATAGCCTTAAATTACCATACTCATCCCTAAACATACTTAACCATGTCAAAACTGAAGATCAACCAAGCCTACTTCAAGTATATTATGACAAACACATTACACACTTTGTCATTAAACTTAGACTATCAATACACTTCATCTATTCATTTGAAAACCTCTATGACATCATTGACAACTCGCCAACAAAATTTTTATCGGATCAAAGATATAATACCATATTTAACTACTCCAAGATATCTGAATGTCACAGATTGCATGAAAACCTTAGGATAGGTGACAGCAAGAATGTAGAGAAAAAGTGAGCTTCATTAATATTCATTAAGAATTCATTAGCCAAAAATTATAAAGGAGTTACATTATATAGTGATATATTAGGTCACCATAAATATAATAACTCAACTCAAAATTAAAAAAATTATTAAGTATCTAATCCCCTATTGACCTTAACAACACTAAGCAAGTTGACTAACAACCATGTAGGTAAAATCAAAAGTGATAAAAAAAACTATATTAACATAGACATCCCTAACTTAGTCCTAGACCTTCCCCCAGGGATTTAGTCTCTTAGTGTCTCAGGTTCTTCCACCTAAACACTAGTGCAATTTTGTGAATAGTAGCACACTATGCTAGTGATAAAGGGACCACAGTAGTGTCCCTCCCTTGTCTAATTTCAACTCAAATGGATATTTTTTCAATTCCTAAGAAAACTAGGGTCAGTGTAGACCTATTACACACTCTGCATAAACAATAGTTTAGTATAAATACAAGAGTTTTAGCCCTTTATCTACTATATAAAAATTAGATGAAAATACCCATAAATAAGCACAAAACATGTGGTACACAATCAAGGTTATTGATCCCTATTATGTCCTAATTTTGTATACAATCATCTATAACCACCCTAAGCTCAGAATACATAGAATTTTTAGCCTCAAACCTTATTTAAAACATTCAATTTGACACTCATACTATCAATCACTTGCACTTGCACTTGCACTAGCACTTAGATTGGGAGAACTATATCGGGTTTGATTTCCTCTTGAGGTATTGATATGTAGGCAATTCTTAATACAATGTATTGATGAGGATGTTGAGCCTACCAAGATAATATCACAATTTCGTTACTTGTACCAATCAAATACCCTAACCAAATGTAAGTCTAGGGTTTGTTTATAAATTAGTTAAAAATAGTAAATAGTGAATTAGGGCATGTCCACATAGGTACAGGGAGATCAAACTCAGCTTGAGATGCACCCAAAAGAAGACATAATTTTTGTGCAAGGGACACTAGCATGGTAGGGAGGACACTAGTGCAATGCACTACTATCCAAGGTACTACGCTACTATCCAAGAGGGTTTTTGACACTTGGATCCTATTTATGATACTTGGATCATCTTCTACACTATTTTTTAATGTTCAGATCATCTATCTCAGTGAGTTTCTAATTAAATACTTTTTTAAATCATTCATTATAATTTTTAGAAATATCAGAGTATATCAATTCTTATATAAATCAATGGTTGTATTTATTACATATCTCTCCCTTGATTTATTGTACTCAGATGTTTTAACAACTTAGGATTTATATTCCATAATACCTTAAAATTCAAATCATAAAAATAAATATTATGGAAAGAAATTACCTAAAAAATATTATAAAGAATTAATGAAGTTTGAAAAACATGTCAAGATGGTTTAAGAATTTCAAGCCGATAAATAAAATATTTGAAAGAAGTTTAGAACAGTTGAAATCATTTTAAAAAGGAAATAAAACATCAATACAAATAGAAGTAATAGAAATAGGACAATAGACATTTTCATAAGCATGTTGATAAAGAACCACATTATTAAGTGTAATAAGGGATCCTCTTGAAATTTGATCTATATTATCTACATTCAAATATCTTTTTTTGTAGCAATAAATTATATCTTAAATTAGAGGCTCTTGACCTAGGGTTTGACATAGGACATCTTAGCAGGATCATCATGCCTAGCAAGTAAGGTCATAGCCTTGTAAATATCCACCTCACATGAATGGGGAGGAGTCATCACAATGGTACTACAGTGTAAAGGAAGATGTAGATAAGGCTGCAAAGGATTTCATAGTAGCATTGCGGTGAAGTGTAATAGAGTGAATTGTTCCTTTTTATATTTTATATTAAATATAAGGTTTATTTGATTATGACATGTCAATTTTAAATTTAAATTTGATGTTCAATTGATCATTTTTACATTTTCTTAATTTATTTAGAAAAATCAATTGAAAAATTATAATACCTTAGATATATGATAGATTTTGGAACTCCTTTCTTTTTCCAATTTTTTTAATCCCAACACATTAATGTAGTGAGATAATTACCATTATCCCTAATCAATATAAAAGTATATATATATATATATGACAAATTAAAAAAAAATATATATTTATTAGCATATTTTAAATAAATATATTTAAATTTTTTATAATAAATTAAAATTATTAAAAATAAAAATAAAATATTAATTATAAAGTCAATTACTTTATTTCTTTTATCATTGAACCCGTCAAAATTTTGGTCTCAAAAGTAGCATCTCAGTACTATCTTTACTTTGTTATTTATTATTTTTATTTTTTTAAATAATCCTTTTATTCCTAAAATCATGAATTACAGAGGCTTCAATTATGCTCCCAATAGTCCTCCAACGTATCAGTCTACCAAATCTTTAAACATAATATTTAAGTTTTTAGTTGACAATCCACTTTTAACTCTTAGAAAAATTATAGAATATGGTTATAAGAGAAAAGAAAACTCTCTATAGGTAAAATTTTGATGTCTTTTAAGTTGTTTCTTTTCCCTTCTTTCATCTAGCTCATCTTTTTTGTTTCATTTTTTCCTCCTTCATCGTCATGATAGAAGATCGTTAGTTTTTTTTTTATTATTATTATTTTAATAAATTAAATGTTATTTTTTACACTTGAAGAAAATATTTAGATTTATTTAATAACATTATTTTATTTATGTTAGGAAATGAGATCCGAGGAATGTTAATGTTATGGAAACCTTTATATTTATTTAATTACATTAA
This sequence comes from Torreya grandis, assembly GCA_037957365.1. Classification (NCBI taxonomy): domain Eukaryota; kingdom Viridiplantae; phylum Streptophyta; class Pinopsida; order Cupressales; family Taxaceae; genus Torreya; species Torreya grandis. The sequence goes on along the minus strand of JARHVA010000537.1, from coordinate 3,236,065 downwards.
TTTCCTCATATTTATGATAGGAAATGAGATTCAAGAAATGTTAATGTTGTGGAAACCTTAGTTTTGTGTATTAAATTGGATTTTCCCAATTACTTTAGAGAGAATGATGATAAAGATAGATAATGGTGGTTTTACTTTAAGAAGAAATATTCATAAAATATAGGATAGATATTTAGGCTTGTGAGGTAACTTAAAAGTGAAGCAAAAAAATTGGTATGATTAATGAGATTCAAGAAATGTTAATGTTGTGGAAACCTTAGTTTTGTGTATTAAACTGGAGTTTCCCAATTACTTTGGAGAGAATGATGATAAAGATAGATAATGGTGGTGTTAATTTAAGAAGAAATATTCATAAAATATAGGATAGATATTTAGGCTTGTGAGGTAACTTAAAAGTGAAGCAAAAAAATTGGTATGATTAATGAGATTCAAGAAATGTTAATGTTGTGGAAACCTTAGTTTTGTGTATTAAACTGGAGTTTCCCAATTACTTTGGAGAGAATGATGATAAAGATAGATAATGGTGGTTTTAATTTAAGAAGAAATATTCATAAAATATAGGATAGATATTTAGGCTTGTGAGGTAACTTAAAAGTGAAGCAAAAAAATTGGTATGATTAGCTAAGTTTAGACAAACATAATTGTTATTGAAAGAAATGGAACAATATCTCTTGGACAAATGGGGCATGGTAGAACAAAGTGATGAGGAAATGGGTGAGAAATAAGGTGTTAGAACAAAGTGATGAGGTAATCGATAAGAAATAATATGAGAGGGATAAAAAAGAAACAAAAGATGAAAATAATAAGAATGAGGATATGGATGAAAAAAATGAGGATAATTTAGAAGAAAAGGAAGAGAAATAAGGTGATAATGATTATAATAATGATAAGGAGGGGAAATATATGATGGAAGATAAAACTAAAATGATGTTAATAGTGAATATAATGTGGTTGAGGACAAGGGTTCAAACACTTTAGCTAGAAAGGCAGAAGATTCAATATTTTAGTTTCATGAGTGTATTCAAAGGAAGAAGGTCATTTTGTCCATAGACCCTAACAATAATTATAACTTCATCAATGGTAGATTTCTTTTAATATGTATAGGTTCAAGCAAATATTATCAAGGAATCTCATGTAGATGGTATGAAGATTCAAAATTTTTGAAGATTTGAAGCTCATTATGTATAAATATGTTTTTCATTTTTATTTATTACTATGGATATGGATAGTTTGGAAATTATTCTCAGATATATTTGAATAGATACTTTTGTAAATAATAATAATAATAATAATAATAATAATAATAATAATAATAATAATAATAATAATAATAATAATAATAATAATAATAATAATAATAATAATAATAATAATAATAATAATAATAATAATAATAATAATAAAGCATTGGTACAAGAGAAATAATGTCACTTTGCATGTTATCACACTTAGTGTGGAACAATGAAAATTCAAGTTAGAGAATGAGGATGAAGCTAAAGATTGTGAAGAATAATGTAAGGAAGATTGAGAAGAAGAAAAAGAAAAATTACAAGAATAAAATGAGACTTCATCTACTTAAAAGACAAAGAAACAAGCAAAAAACAAGGGTGAAAAGTTAAGAGAAGTCAATAATGTGAAAGTATCATAAAACAATTCTAAGGTTGAGGCTTAAGGACACTCACATCATCATTAGAGTCAAAAAATATGGAGCCATGCGAGGGATCATCATAGTAACATATCTATGAGTATACACGTAATCAAAGGAACAATTACTATGGCTATACATGGAATCAAACAAGATAAAACTATGGATAGATGAGAAATTAGAGTAGGGTACTAGAATATGGAATGAAGAATCAACTGAGAAAACATTATAGCTATGTATGGAAACTAAATAAGAAAACCTATGGTAATTCATGGAATTGGAAGTAACACAATAGAATATTGAACACATAATCAAAGGAAAATTTATTATGATTATGCATGGAAGCTAAGGAGGAACACCTATAATAATGAATGGAATTATAATAGAACAGTCAAATTTGAGGCAATGATTTGTAATCTATCACTTGCCAACATCACTTAGGGTTAATTGGATAATCAATCATGAAGGAAAGTGTATGATTTGAATAACTCTCATTAATTGGTTTCTTCATTTTTTGGGGAATGAAAAATGTCAATGATGGATTACACATTATTTACCTAGGGATGTTATTTTATTATATATATGGGTTGATGGTTATGCTAAAATTTGGCACAAATCCCCCTTAGTTAATTCTATTTGTCTAATTTATTTACTCAAATACATAACACATAAATTTAATTATATTTGGTAACGAGTTGGTCTACATTGGGATTATATGTCTACCCATTCATTATTAGTACTATAGTTATATATATTAAAGGAGATATATATTATTTTTAAGGACCATGCATGTGGAGAGTAGTTTATTAAGTAGAATTATATTAGATGGTTTCCCCGCGATGTTGAATTCCCCATTTGGGATATTTTGTGGAGTTATTCATTTCTAGAGGAGTATTCTATGGTGTTTCCCTACCTTAAATTTATTTTTTTATTTGTTAATATATCTCATATTAGGACATCTTAACCCAAAAACATCTCTTGTATTTTGTGATCTACATCATATATTATTATTATTATTATTATTATTATTATTATTATTATTATTATTATTATTATTATTATTATTATTATTATTATTATTATTATTATTATTATTATTATTATAGGTAAATATTTGACCATGGCCCAACTTGGGTATGATGAATTTACCAAATTCAATCAAGAATGAAGCAAAAATATTATGAAGTCATACGATTCAAAAAAGTTTCAAAATATATAGAAATAACATTAAATGGTATTTTTAGATTCATGTAAGCAAATAAATCTTAAACATAACATGAGAGTGATTCCATGGTAGTAACTTGTCTAAACATCATCTCTTGACAAGAGGTGTTCCTAATTTTTTATTTTTTATTTTCCTAATCAAACTTCTGAAACATAATACAATCTAATTTTTAAAAACTATCAAGATAATAAAATAAACACTAAATTGATCCCATAGAGGAACTTCCCTCACCTTTTACCCCATCATCCTCCAAACAAGGAGAGATCTCCATTTACTTATAAAAATTACACTGAAACACTTAACCAATCAAAGAAAACACTTATACCCTTAAATATTCAATGGTTTTTTCATAAGTATTCAAAACCAATAACTCTTCCTTAGAACTCATATGTGTAAAGAGCCTCTTTTTAAACCCTATGAATTTGTCTAAACCGCTCATAGATCTTCCCTCTTTCCAAGATCTTTAAGATGGTACTTGGACACCCCAAAGTCTTAAAAATCCAAATTTATTCAACCCAACTCATTCCTATATTATTTACATAGATAGGAATGTCGAAATTATCTTTTTATACTAAAATAAAAGATGGTACTTGGTATCTAAGTAAATATTTGATGAAATATATATGGAATAACTAGTTGTATAGTTGGATACTGCATATGTGTAATAATTGACCCTGTGTGCTTGTCATGAATGTGTATTATTCATATCCAAATAATTACCCTAAATATGTATATCATTTGTATCTACGTAATGATTTTAAATATGTGTCTTAACCAGTTATGGTGGTGGTGGCTATGGAGGAGGAGATATCACTGAGTATAGAGTATACTCATACCATACTCCTTGAAATGTAATCACCATGTTGCAATATATGAATTTTAGGCATCTATGTATAATGATTGTAAATTTAAAAAATATCTACATCCATGAGTATCCTAACAAAAATTTGATGAAGACATTTCTCTATAGTAAGGAATGAGGTGGCTAATATGTTTGGTTCTACATGAAGAGATAATAATATGCATCTGATGTAATATATATTTATCCATAGAATTGTTTAACCAAATTTTTTATATCTTCAAAATCATGTCATGTGTATCTAATAGATTGGACAAGTGTCATCATATAAACATTCTCACTTTGAGTTGTTGTCAACAATAAAATTGTATATAGGTTATTCCTCAATGCAGGTGTGTCTCAATATTTTACATGATATTTCAAATCTTTGTCAACTATCTTGTTTTCATCAAATGGTATCAAGGGTTATTGAGGTCAATTATGATTAACTTTACCACTAATAGTATCTAGTGTATGATTATGTGTTTTTAATATACCCATTTTAGGAAATCATTTTTTATTTATTCTTTCTATTTTGATGCATTTATATGACATTTATGCTAATGAAGCTTGTTATGTTAGTTGAACTAATCAATAATAAGTGTTGTAATGTTCTGGAACATTCTCAATTTTTTAAATAATTGATGTTAAACATTGTTATAATTTGATTATGATATTCAAGTAGCGAATAATGATGATTTATATTAATTTAAATAATTGGTGGTAGAATCTATGAAAACACCTTATAGGTTGATCCATATGTGGTTTTGGTTAGAACAATGCTATTTAAAATGGTATAATAAGTTGTAAGATAGATTCATGGCACATATTTATCATTTCATTAAATTATGCTAAACCACCAATAATGTTTAATATTTAATCAAGCTAGAAAACTAAGGCCCATGGTCATGTAGTATTTTTCATCATAAGAGTCTAAAATTATTTCATTAATATTAAAGCCTTAAATGAAGGTAAATGTTGGCCAAAGTTTTTTAGGTGTAGAAAATATCATAAAAATGTGCATAACAATAGGTTAATTATCTAACCATTTATTTAGAATTGTCTAATTTTTAATAAGGCGGTTGAACCTTGTAAGGGATAATCCCCCACCACAATGGCCATGGCACTTCAGCATTAGCTTTGAAAACTTGTAAAAATACCATACCACATTGGGGAAATTTAAATTAAATTATTTTTACTTGCTAAAAATCCATTTAACACTTCAAACCTAATTCAAATTGATTTAGGACAAAAGGGAGAGTTAGGGGAAAATGGGTGAAAATATAGCTATGTGGCTGACTTTTTAAAAACAACACTTTTTTGGATCGATACCATTGAGGAGGAGAACCCTTGAATTTATTTTGGAAATCTCTTGGACTTAAAATATAGTCCACATTAACATTATTGCTATGAATATATGCATACAAGCACAAAGATAAATGGGAACTGAGTTTTTTTTTTTTTTTGCATGGTTATTTAAGGTCATTTTTTCATGCACATATCTTCTTGGAAGTTTTATGCTAGTTCTATTGTAGATAATTTATATGAATTAATTTGGTATTTTTGATGGATTCACAAAACCCTAGCCATTCACACCTTGTGAGGGATACTTACATTGGGAAATTTTGAGGCAAGCATGGTTGATGAGATATTTTTTGTTGCTAATATTAATGTTTCTTAACTAAGCAAGTATTATTTGTCTTATGTTCTTCATTTTAGGCAAAAGTAATAAATATAAAATTTGAATGTTTCTTTTATAGTTCTAGATATTTTTTTATTAAGGATTTAGCTTATTACTTGTATTAAGAAAGCACACACTCAACCTAGTTGTAGTAGGATATTTCCACGGATAAGTGAAATGTATGAGTCTCACATGTGGGACATTGTCATAATAAAATAAATATGTTGATTATTTCCATATAAAAAATTTAATGAGTGTGGTTTCCCTTGTTTTGCTTTAATCGAGATGTTTACTATTTTCAAAAAATAAACATATCTTAGGAACTAAGGGTTTTAGATTTTTTATTTCATTGTAACATGTAACTCTGTGCAAATTCAATGTGGAGGAAACAAAAATATAACTAACTATAAACTTTAATTTTTTATTTTCTATATGGAGCTATGTGTTTATCATTTTATGGATTCTTGGTTTCTATAAAATAAAACTAGCTTTAGTTTTTTTATTTAAGTAGCTATTATGGAACTATATGTTTACCATTTTCATTGGAATCTTTGTGTTTAGAAAATATAACTAGTTGTACCTTTTGTTTTGAGTATCTATTATAAAGCTATGTGTTTACCTTTTTTAATGGAATGTTGGTTTAAAAAAATAAAACCAGCTATAGATTTTGTTTTGAGTAACTATTACAAAGCTATTTGAATAAAATTTTGAATGGAATCTTGGTTTCTAGATAATAAAACTAGTTGTAGCTTTTATTTTTAGTGTCTATTATGAATCTATGTGTTAATCATTTTTAATGGGTTATTGGTTTCTAAAAATTAAAACCAATTATATCTTTCATTTGAGTAGCTATTTATGGATTTGTGTGTTTTTTATTTGAGATCGATTCCTCATCTAAAATTGATAAATAGTTGTACCTTTTATTTGAGTAACCATTTATGGAGTTGTGTATTTTTCATTTGAGATTAATTTTTTGTGTTCAAACATAGAGATATATATTAGGAGTGTATACATATAATATTTATAAACTTTATCAATCATTGATGTTTTATATCTTGCAAGAACTTGTCGAGTCTCAATCTCTCTAAGTGCACACCCTAAGGGGTGCACCAGGAAAGGGGTGGGTAGACCATTGGTGCTTTGCAATATCGTTGTCCCTTATTACCACCTGCTATATACACATTTGTCTCTTAAAACCATTCCCCTAAGCTTTGCCTCCTATTTTACAACCTCCTTTAGTCATTTACCACATTCATTAGCCCTTCTGTAATCGTAACCCCTTTTTTAAACATTTATGTAGCATATTTAGCCCAATTGACCTTGTGCTCTTATTAACAAAATTTATTAGCATCTTGATCATCCCTTGGCTAACCTAGTCTATGATTTAATTTGTTTTTATAAATTATGATACTAGCTCATTTAGATCGACCTTGTTGACCTAAACTTTTAGAATGATTTATGGTTCGATCTGCCTATATAAACACATCCATTTATCCATTCTTAGAGAGATAGCAAGAGTTAATTATTCATTTGCCCTTATTTACATTCTGCTCTTTCATGATTCTACTTGAAGAGTGTTAGCATAGGGTTTCTACTTGGAAAATAATCTTGTCTTATGGAGAAGTATTAGATGCTTTGGCATTTCTTAAAGATCCTTATAAACTATAACAACCTCTTGAGAAGAATCTTTGGTAAAGGGAGAGATTGAGTCTCTATGGGTTCATCTTCAAGGTAAGCATTTGTTGTTCCCAAAATTAGCTATGCTCATTTTGTGGACAAACCCTACGAAACTTGTCCATTTCGTAATCTATAATTTAGGTTCATCATTTGAGACAAGATTCTCTTGATCTCAAGTGAAGTTGATTGACATCTTGGGAAAGTTTACAACATTCCCTCGTCATGATTTCTTGAAAATTTTGAAACCTATTATAGTCTTTATCTGATCAAAATGTCAAAATTTGATTATTTTTCAAGTTGTTGAAATTTTTCTTTTTCTCCTTGCATAGGTGGCATTTTTTGCTGCTTTTGCATTTTTATTTTTTGTTTCTCAATGCACGAGTGGTTTTTTTTGCTACCCCTACATTTTTGCATTTTTTCATTTTTTTCATGTAAAAGTGGCAAAAATGGCCGCTCTTGCATGTTTTCATCTTTCCATGTAAAAGTGGCAACTTTTGCCGCTATTGTATTTTTTTTCATTTGTCTTCTACTTGCAATGATGGTGATTTTCATTGTTAGTGCATGTCTTCCCTGTCTTATGCAAGGGTGGCAATTTTTTTCACCCAAGCAGAGATTTTCTCAAAATCTTGATTTTCATACAGCATTTATGGCCATGCACACTGAGTTGGTAAAAATCATTTTGGGGCATTTAAATTTCCATTTGTTTACATTTTTTTAGCATTTTAAGTTTTCTGAGACTCCTCCTTACAATAATTCAACCATGCAAGCAAGTAAGATTACAGATACACCGACTGTCAAGCTTAGGACTTTGAGATTGCCGAGTAAGTTTTGATTTTAGTTTTACTTCTAGGTTTTAGTTAGGCTTTTCTTTTTGGTTTTGCTCTCTTTTTTTTTCTTTCCCTAAGTGAGCCCTAACTAGCAATGTCTACCTACCTCTTTTTATGACATTGGTATTTTTTACATATCACCCACATTTTTGATTTAACCAGTTTTTTCTCCCCAACTCATGTCAGTTGAAAACCATCTTCCAAACTCCACTTGAAAATGGTTAAAAAACACCGATGATGCATGCCCCTATGCAATCAAGTCAAAAGCAAGGGTGGCAAATTTTTCACCGCTTAAATGTTTGAAGTTCCAAGTGAAAGTGTATAGGTAGAAAAATTTTCTACCCTTACACAAAACTCCATCTCTCCCAAGTGCAATGGCAGTGAATTCTGCCACCCTAACATCCCCTACTATTTCATATAGTGGTAGTGAATTTTGCCGCTATGACATTGTAACTTGAAAAACTTCGCTTTATGCTTTGTCAACATTTTTGGTTGCTCCTGCATGTTAAACATGCCTAAGCAACAAATTTTGCCAACCACGCTAAATGAATGTTCTCCTACCTATAGTGTTATAATTTTTCATTGCTCCTACACAAAGATAACATGTGAGGCTGGCAAAAATCACTGTGTCTGCACAAATACAATTTTCTCCTCCTATAAGGGTGGTAATTTTTGCCACTGAAGCAAAAGGCAAATACCCCTATATGCAAGGGCATCTATTTTTGCCACCCATGTAAACATCCTCTCAAATTTCATAACTCTGGGATTTTTTCAATTTTACCCTTCTAAGCTTGTTTTCCTCTAGTTTTCTAGCCTACTCACACTTTATCCCTTTCAGACGCATCCCCATGGTCATGATCATCGACATGTAGTTTTCTCATATCGCCTATATTTCCCTTATTTGCATGATCATGAATTTTGTTGTAGTTTCTTTTGTGGATCCTTCTTCATCGACATCCTTTTTATTGAAGTCCTTTCAGATGACTGAGTTTTCTCTGAAGAAGTTGAAGGCAATGAAGTATAAATATCAATGTATTTTTCCAATCAGCTTGATTACTTCTAATATTGATGACATTAAAGATACAGAGATCGATCATGTGAATATGGATGAGTTCATGGAAAGAATTAAGTCAAGCAATCCTAACCACGAAATAAAGAAGATAATTGACAACAATATTCATTTGGTATCTTCATTCCCTATAGCAGCTCATCACATAGAATTTGTTCTCCAGTGTGCCTAGTTCTATTATAAGGATACCAGGGCTTGTTAGACACTAGTGGTAATGTGATAATTAGACTAAATTTTGAGTTCATTGATAAAGTGTTCATGTGCCCTCCTACTATAGAAGTGATAAAGCTTGATTTTGTTGAAGCACAAAGAGAATATGACAAAGATCCTAAAAAAGCAAAGAAGGTAATCAACAGTGAATGGCTAAAGACTCCAAGGGTAAATTTGTCAAGGTGGCTAAGGATTTTTCTAAGAAGTGACTTTACTAAAGAAGTTAGTGATCTGGTAACTCTTCTCACCAAGATAAGAGGTTTTCCCTTTTCCTCACAATTTTGTGAATGAATGCATCCCTTCATCAAGATACTTCTCCAAGGCAAACAAGCCATCTTCTGGGGAGAAAAAGTCAAAAACGTTTTGCATGAGCAATTGATGAAGGTATCCAGTACCCTAAAATTCTACATGACCTCTTACCTGGTCGATATTGTAGCTTTAATTAGAGTCTGTCCAAGTTTAACATTAGAAGGAGATAGGAGAGTAACCCCAGTGTATCAATACTACTCTCAGTTAACATTGAAGGGTTTTATTCATCATTTTAGGAGAGTAAATGATTCTTTATTTTTATTATTTTTATGCCTTTTTTATCCTTAATTAGAACAAAGAAGAGTGTCAGATGAGGCCTAGATAGTTGTGAATGATTTTGGATGCATGTTCTTATAATTTCTTTCTTTTTCGTACCTAAGGGTTGGCTTTTTCCAAGGTCATCCTTATATGCTTTTGAGATTCCCATTAGACAAATTTGTCTTAATAGAAATATATAGACAAATGATCATCATGCATAATAAATATATGGAACTCAAGAAGCCCAGTTTCAGGTTCCTAGTTGAAATTGGTAGGTTTTCAGTGTTAACTGCTAGAAAGGATAGAGCCATAAAAACTAAAAAGCAACTCATAACCTTGAATCAATTAAAAAGAAGACCAAATTTTGATTATAGGGGCATGAAGTATGTAATCAGGAGGAAAATCTAATTTAATGAACCTATGATCAAGGATGTTTGGGTAGATTTGATAACAGTGGAAAATGTTAGGAAAATGGACTATAGTAGGTTATCTCTTTAGCAGATTAAATATCTGGGACTTGTTAATATCCCTGGGAATTTGGTGGATGATTGAGATTTGATTAATGATAGATATAATACTGAACATATTGCCAATGCCCCTCTTCCTCTAATCTAGTGGTCATAAAAAGTGCTAACTTCCTTGAGAAAATATTTGAACCTATATTGGTAAACACCAATAATTGGTTAGCAAATAAAGGAATTACTTTGAATGAATTCATCACAGGTTCTGAAGCTAAATTTCAAGAGGAAACAAGAAGAAAATTAGAAAATAGGATGAAGAACAAAAGTGATGTCTCTTCTTCTTTCAAGCCACATAAGCCTATGATCATATTTATGACAAAGAAGTTGAAAGTTATGGAAAAAGAGTCAAAGATAGAAGATATGGGAGTTGAGAAACAAGGCATTGAAGAACCAGTGATGGAATAGATGGAGACTAAAAATGGGGCCTACAGATCAACCAGAGAAGGAAACTTTGTCTCCACAAGGAAATGTGCAACAAGAAATAGGAATCTCTTCTTCCCCACTTGACACACCTATTGTAACTTCTTCACTTGTTTCTCTTATAAGTGTTCCCTCTTCTAGATCACCCTCTCCTTCCAAAATAATTTTTGATAACCCTCAAAGCACTTTTGAAGATATTATTCATTCCTTAGGGTCAATTCTCATGTTGTCATCCCTATTTTTTGATATTGAAAATAGTTATGCTTTTGATCACTCAGCAAAAGGTGCAGTTTTTATTGATACTCCACCGAATATTTCCACTACTTGTGAGAGTGCAACTCTGGTAATGCAAATAATGGAAATAGATCCTAATGTAATTACTTTTGTGCTCCCACCATAGTTATCAGCTTATACACCCAAAAGGAAGAAACAAGCCATATCTCTAGATGACTTTGATTTCAATAAAATGGTGCCAGTAAAAGCTAAGGCCCCAAAGAAGCCAAGGATTCTTTCAAAAAAGATTGGGGATAAGGGACACAATCTTTTGTAAATTTCAAGACCTCCATAGGATGCAACCATTGAAAATTTTGATGTAAGTGATTACTCTATCTCTAGAGTTGAATTAGGTAAGATAACTCATGAGAGTGCCAAGAGTGGTATGCAGTCAGCCATGGACATCTTGATTCAGAAATTTGACAGAGAGAAAGAAATGAAGGATCACTATAATGTAATGGTGGAACAATTGACTGAAGTTGTAAGGAGAATTACTTTCACTCTAAAAATAGTAATTTTTGAGGCCATTTCCATAGAAGAACCTACTATTTCGAAAGTGGAAAAGGCCTATCTCAAGGGAAAAGTACCTGAATAGTACTTGGACAAGATGCATGCACAAGGATTTTTCTTACTCATAGAGTTATCTGAGAAGACAGATAAAATGAGAAAAATAAGAGTTTAACTTGATGATCTTATTAATGTTATTTCTCAAGATATTGAAAGCATAAAAAAGTATCTTGACAACTGGATGTATATGATGAAACTAAAAATAAGCACTCTAATATCAATTAGTGTCATTACTGATAGAGGCTCTTATACTAAAACTAAAGAGGAATTGACATATAGGATTCAGGTGCTTTAGGAGTTTCTCAGTGACCTCAAATCTTTAAGGAAGCTCAGTGAACAAAACGATGTTAGTGTTTTGCATAAATTAGAGGAGCTACCTTGCAAACTTACATCCCAAGATAACCAATTCCTTTCAGCAGAAGAAATGATTCAAGAATTTGAAGGTATGTTCCATAAATAATTTGAATATAAGGCATTTTCAATAGCCTCTATAGACAATATTCTGGATAATCTGAAAATCAGGTTAACTAGTCATGCAAAATCAGCCACAGCAGTAAGAGATGCCATAATTAGAGTTAAGTTGATTTTCAAGAACACTGTTAGTCTAGACAGTATCAGGATGCAAGCAGCTATCACTATGTATGATGCTCACATGAAGAAAGATGAGGGTACAAATTGAAACTATTTTTCCTTGGTTTAATTTCCACTTTTTTGATGTACTTTTGTAACCACTTTGGACATTTTTACATGCAATTTTTTCATATGTAATTACATGTAAAAATATAGGAAGTCCTAAATCAAAAAGGACTCTTATATTTGACTCGATCAAAGTAATTACGTATTTTCTAAAAAAATTCTCAAGGCCTCTCCCTATAAATAAAGAGAGTCTCTTTTGTAAAAGGATCTTCTTTTGATTATTGGAAGCAAAACTCTGCCAAAATTGAAATGCCTTTTGAGACTTTGAACTTAGATTTTAAATCATATTTTATCATGTGAATGAGAAAGCAAGTGACTTTTCAAACTTTGTATTGGAATAACTTGTGTTGTGTAGGAAATTTTTCTTATGTCCTTTTCCTAATACAATCTAATCTATTTGATTTAATAAGTAGAGTGAGTGAAAATAATCTGGAAGATGTTCTAAAGTTGATGAAAGATATTGGAAATACTTTGAACTACTTGTATCTTTTTTTGATTATATACTTTATTATAGTTTTTTATGAAGACTTTGGGATGCACCTCTTTCTACTATGATATAAGTTATAAATCAGCAAGAGAATTAATGATAGGATTTGTACTCCCATGGGTTTCTTGTGAATTCAATTACTATCAAGAATTTATTTTTTTTACTTTGTAAACATATTTTTTGAAAATTGAGAAATAGATGATATGATCTCACTTCTAAGTTAATTTTTAGTTTAGATTAGTTTATGATAGTTTATAGGGAACCTCCCCTTACTGAGAGGAGAGATTTATCTCATTATATTGTGGCTGATATAACCATTTTACCTTTAATAAGCTGACAACAAAATATTCACCCAACAATTTTATGGTGACTCTACTGAGGAAAAATGTGCAATTTGAATCCTCATACTTCGATTTAAAGTATTTCCAATTCTTTTCCATTCTACATTCTGGTACATTAATGGTATATGTGAATCCAGAGAGATCGAAGTATTATTGATCCTATATTTGAATTGATACAACAAAATAATTTTGATCTCTTGCCTCTACGATCTTGCCTTCAATGAACCAAGAGTTTTTGTCCTACCAATGCTAGATCTCTAATACTAGGTGAAGCTTCCAGACTTAGTGCTAGTAGAGTTTTGTCTATTCATACTCCACAAAGGTTTGTTATCCCTCCTTTTAATAATAATATCATGGCAGCCCAAGGCCCTTGGGGTAACACTTTTGGCCCTCTAAATCTAACCCCACCTTTACATGAGCTACCTCATAGTTTGAGAAAGAATTCTCCTAAGTTCTATGGTGATGGAAAAGTTTAACCTGATGAGCATATTACAACCTTCTGCATATCTTGTGGTGTGATAGGTGTTGAATATGAAGATATTACAGTAAGGCTTTTTGTAGAAACATTGTAAGGTGCTACTCAGATTGGTTTTATCATCTTCAAGCTCAGACTATAACCGATTTGAACACTCTTAAGACCAAGTTTGAGGTTAGGTTCAAACCTAAAAAAGATGCACAAGACTTATTATCTCAGCTTATGCAAATGAAGAAATAACCTCATGAGCCTATGAGAGACTTCATTACTAAATTCAATAAGTTGAGAAATAGGAATCCTGTAATTGCTCAACCAACACTGAAAAATCTTAAGTGCTTCTTTATCAATTCTCAACTTTCCAAAGAGAGTTTTTTGTTAAGGTGGGCTATCCCTACATATCTTTTTATAGTGTATATTTTAGCTACCAAATTTGAAGATGATCTTATCCTTGTAGGTAAGATAATAAAAGATTCTAACAAAAATAGATTTTCTTCTTCTGCTAAAAATTCTTCCACAAGCACCACTGACCCTATGGTGCAAAAGTTAGAAAATGAATTGCTAGCTTTGAAAAGGTAAATGTCCCAAGGTATGTCTGCTCCTTCTTCTTATTGGGATATACCAAGGAGGACATTTCTCAATAACTCATATCAAGGCAATGTTACCAAAAATCAAGGGCAACGCAATCATCTTCCTCACACATAGGGGAAGCTTGCCATTGAAGCAGCACTAGTCAACTCAGCAGTTGGTTATTATGAAGTTGAACATGATCATTCTTTCCAACCTGAGTTGGACCAAGAAAATGATGCTAATCTCTTTGTAGAAGTAGAAGAAAAATTAGCTGGTGACTCTACTATTGATTTTCTGAATTACCAAGACAAAGCTAAAAAAAGAGAGGTGTATGATGGATCATATGCTATTTTTACTAGGTTCCAAACCCAGTCAAATCAACAAGTTGATAAGGTAAAAGTATGATAAGACCCTCAGCCAGTGATCTCAATTGCTAAATGAGGAACTTTGCTGCCTTTCCAATCAAAGGACCCAGTGGCAAATAAGCAAGCAAGTACCTCAAATAAACTTGTACCTTCTATTTCTATTCCTCAAACCATTACCACATCAAATAAAAATTAGAATGATGGACTTATTTCCTCTATTTCTAGTTCATTCTAGTTATTCAACCTAATTGATCATTCCAGGAAGACCAAGATCCAAATGTCTAAAGTTGAGTACTTAAAAACTAATCTCAAACAGTTTGATAGGTTAGCTAAATACGTCAAAAAAAAATCATACCTATAGGACAAGATTTTTCAAAAGTGACTCATGAACCCTCAAAGAACAAATCCACCCAAAATAATCTTGTCACTACTCCTCTTGCTACCTCTAGAAAAATGATGCTAATCTCTTTGTAGAAGCAGAAGAAGAATTAGCTGACGACTCCGCTATTGGTTTTTTGAATTACCAAGACAAAGCTAAAAAGAGAGAGGTGTATGATGGATCATATGATATTTTTACTAGGTTCCAAACCCAGTCAACTCAATAAGTTGATAAGGTAAAATTAGGAGAAGAACCTCAGCCAGTGATCTCAATTGCTAAATGAGGAACTTTGTTGCCTTTCCAATCAAAGGACCCAGTGGCAAATGAGCAAGTAAGTACCTCAAATAATCTTGTACCTTCTATTTCTATTCCTTAGACCAATACCACATCAAATAAAAATTAGAATGATGGATTTCCTTCCTCTATTTCTAGTTCATTCTAGTTATTCAACATAATTGATCATTCTAGGAAGACCAAGATCCAAATGTCTAAAGTTGAGTACTTAAAAACTAATCCTGAATTATTTGATAGGTTAGCTAAATATGTCAAAAACAAAATCGTCCCTATAGGACAAGATTTTCCAAAAGTGACTCATGAACCCTCAAAGAACAAATCCACCCAAAATAATCTTGTCACTACTCCTCTTGCTACCTCTAGAAAAATGATGCTAATCTCTTTGTAGAAGCAGAAGAAGAATTCGATGGCAAATCTGCTATTGGTTTTTTGAATTACCAAGACAAAGCTAAAAAAAGAGGTGTATGATTGAGCATATGTTATTTTTACTAGGTTATAAACCTAGTCAACTTAGCAAGTTGATATGGTAAAAGTACGAGAAGAACCTCAGCCAGTGATCTCAATTGCTAAATGAGGAACTTTGTTGCCTTTCCAATCAAAGGACCCAGTGGAAAATAAGCAAGTAAGTACCTCAAATAATCTTGTACCTTCTATTTCTATTCCTCAGACCAGTACCACATCAAATAAAAATTAGAATGATGGACTTCCTTCCTCTATTTCTAGTTCATTCTAGTTATTCAACATAATTGATCATTCTAGGAAGACCAAGATCCAAATGTCTAAAGTTGAGTACTTAAAAACTAATCCCAAATGGTTTGATAGGTTAGCTAAATATGTCAAAAACAAAATCATCCCTATAGGACAAGATTTTCCAAAAGTGACTCATGAACCCTCAAAGAATGAATCCACCCAAAATAATCATGTCACTACTCCTCTTGCTACCTCTATAAAAATAGAACCCTTCTATGTTTCTCTATAAATAAATGGTCATAAGTTGAGCAATTATATATTAGACT
This sequence comes from Torreya grandis, assembly GCA_037957365.1. Lineage (NCBI taxonomy): Eukaryota > Viridiplantae > Streptophyta > Pinopsida > Cupressales > Taxaceae > Torreya > Torreya grandis. The sequence goes on along the minus strand of JARHVA010000537.1, from coordinate 3,219,925 downwards.
TTAGAGCCTCTGATAATGTTATACCAGCTAAGGTAGTAGATTCTCTCAGTCTTATCTTAACTAAGACTTTTGGGAGATGTACCACTTTTGGATCAAATCAAAGATGCCTAATTTGCATTTACGACTTTTCTAGATAAGAGGAGTAAGAGGACAGTCTTAGTGGCTGGTGTTCCAACTTCTTATGGTATTTTTCTCAAATGTAATTTTTGTAAAGATGTAGGTGGAGAATTGAATATGGATCTATCTGAAGCAAGGATACCTATTAAAGGTGTCATGATAAAATTACTCCCTAAGTAAGAGTCAAAATATATTGTTACCCAAACGTCAAACCCTCAAGCTTAAATTTTGTTTGAATCCTAGAGAATGGGTAATTATTTTTTGTCCACTGAAGGTATTTCTAATTCATCTGATGAAAGTTCATTAGGTGATAATTCAGATAGAAAATTAGAAGATTTTTTAGAGAAAAGTTCAGGTAAAAAGGAATCTTCTCTAACTAATGAAGAGGAATCTTTAAGAAGATCAAGTTCAAAGGAGGTTTAGATTTTAGAATTTGATGGCAGCTATTCCTCTACCTGTTTTGAAGCTAGAATTATTTTGATATCTCCACAAGGAAATATTTTTTATTGCTCATATAAGTTACAATTCAACAATACCAACAACACTGCCAAATACAAATCATTGTTGCCTGGATTGAAAGCTACCCGTGCTAGAGGTGTTAAGATTCTTCATGCTCAAGGAGATGCTGAATTAGTGGTTTGTCAAGTAAGAAATCTGAATCAAACCAAAAATGAAATATTATGACATTATCAAAATTATGTATGAGATTACATTGAAAGTTTTTATGCTTTCAATATTTATATAGTGCTAAAAGAGTTTAATGATTGTGCAAATTCATTAGCTATCTTCGCAACCTTCATGGTTCCTCATAAATATTTCAAAGAGAATAAGTACACTATTGAATTGGTCTTTCAACCAAGTGTACCTAAAATGCTGACCATTGGTAGGTGTTTAATGGTGATAATCAAATTATTATTTTTCTCAAAAAGATGGATAGCTTTGAGGAGCTCTATTTTGAAGGTAGTGAATCTCTACCATGGGAATCAATTTTTGAAGTAGATTCACAAATTCATGAAGAGTTTCTCCAATTAAAAGGGAATAAAATTCTAAAAGGTTTGGTTTTTATTGAAAAGCCATTTGATAGGCATGACAAATATATCAAATGGCAGCAACAAATGGATTCAATTTCTTCTAAGGAGTTTGATCAAGTGAATTTGAGTTCTGAAGAAGATCCCAAAATGATCAACATTGGAAAATGTTGCACTACTCACAAAAAGTTCAAATTCATTACTCTTCTTTATCATTACATTGATATTTTGGCATATTCTTATGATGATTTGAAATCCTTAAAATCTAAAGAAATTCAGCATGAAATTTCTCTTGAAGCTGGGTCATTACCTCACAAACAAAAACAAAGGAAATACAATCCCAAAATATCAAGTACTATCCTTTTTGAGATTCAGAATATGTTGAATGAAAGAATAATTTTTCTAATTCATCATTCCACCTAGATTGTGAACATAGTTCCTATAAAGAAAAAGAATGGAGAAATTCATATTTGTGTTAGTTTCAGGAATATCAATCAATCTTCTCTAAAGGATAACTAGCCCTATACATCATGGATCAAGTATTACAAATAGTAACTGGCTTAAAAATGTTATCAATGTTAGATGGTTTTTTTGGATATAATAAAGTATAAGTTAATGAAGCAGATCAATATAAAACTACTTTCACTACACCTTGGAGCACATTTGCATATCACAGAATGCCTTTTGGTCTAATAAATGATGGCGCCACCTACAATAGAGTAATGGATCTTGTCTTCAGAGATAAAATAAGGAATTTTATTGTGGTGTATCTTGATGACTTGACTATTTTCTTCAAACATCATCCTGATCATGTACATCATTTACAATAAGTGTTGGAATGCTGTCGGTAAAATGGTATTTCTCTCAATCCTAAGAAGTCAATTTTTGGGGTTACAGAAGGTAGACTTCTTGGTCACATGTATCTCGAGAAGGCACAAAAATTGACTCAAAAATATTCAAATCTATTCAAAATCTTACTCTACCTACTAGTAAGACTACAGTTCATTCCTTCTTTGGAAAGGTGAACTTTCTGTGAAGATTCATTCCTAAATTTACAAAGAAAACTCGTCAGATTATTGACATGATGAAGGGTAATGCTAATTTCCATTGTATTATAGAAGGCAAAGTGGCATTTAAATATATCAAGAAGGCTATTGCTCATGCTCCAGACCTAGTTTGTCTGGATTATACCAAAAAATTTATAATATATAGCTATGCTTCTGAACATACACTTTCAGCCATTTTTGGTTCAGCAAAATGAAGAAGGTATGGAATCTCCCATATCATTTATGATTTTTCCTCTCAAAGCTCATAAATTGAAATATTCAAACATGGCAAAGCATGCTTATGCCATGGTTAAGGCGGTAAAATATTTTTGATTTTATAACATGAATTCAAATACTATTGTTTTAGTTCCTGACACAATAGTAAAGTCTATTTTAACTTAATAGGAGTTTGGTACTAAAAGAGGTAATTATATTTCTAAAATTCAAGAGTTTGATATTGATATCAAACCTACTAAGCTTGTGTGGGGAAGATGTCTCTGTCAATTGATTGCTGATAATGTACCAAAAGAAATAGAATATGAAGAAGCAGAAGTTGAGGGCATGCTAACAATTCTTTTTATCATTACTATTGATGAGTGGTATTTCAATATCACTCAATTTATTACCTATGGTGAGTGTCCTACCCATCTATCTTATAAGGAAAAAATAATTGTTAAGTTGAAATCTGTTAACTACATCTTATAGGACAATGGTTTGTACAAAAAAAACCTTGATGGAGTATTTCTTCATTACATAGATAAAGTGCAATAAAATAAACTTTTAGAGTCTTTCCATAATTAATCTTGTGGAGGACATTTTTCTACACCTGTGATGGCTCACAAGATTCTATGAGCTAGATAATATTGGTGTACACTATTTCATAATGCATACAATTAGGTACGTAGGTGTGAGTTATGTCAATAGTTTGTTGGGAAACTTAAGTTAGCCACATTACCTCTCAAGCCAGTGGTGATTGAAGAACCTTTTAAACAATGGGGTATTGACTTCATTGGTGCTGTGAACCCATCTTCAAGTGCCAAACATGACTATGTTCTCACTACAATAGACTATTTTACTAAGTGGGTGGAAGCCATTCCAGTTAAGCATGTTACTTCAGAAATGGTATGTAATTTTCTTAAATAAAATATTATATCCTAATTTGGAGTTCCAAACAAGATTATAGTAGATAATTCTACTTTTTTATCTTCTCATGAGATTACTGACTTTTTCTACAATCATGAGATTATTATTTCCCACTCCTCAGACTATTATCCGCAAAGAAATGGTTAGGCGGAATCAAGCAACAAGAATCTGGTTACTATTATCAAGAAACTAGTAGATGACAATCAGAGAACTTGACATAAAGCATTATTCAATGCTTTATGGGTAGATGGGATTACACCTAAGAGGGAAATAGGTATGTCACCATTTCAACTTCTATATGGTCTGAATGTGGAGATACCAATTACCTTGGAACTACCAACACTAAAGCTGGCAAACATAGTGGAAGATCAAACTTTTGAAAATTTTATAAATAAAAAGATCATGTACCTAAATGAACTAGAATAATAATGAACTATGGTAGTGGACCATATTTCTAAACATCAAAATTAGGTAAAGAAACTCCTTGACAAGAAAGCAAGGATTTGTGAGTTTCAGATTGGAGATCAAGTCTTGTTGTGGGACAAGAAGAGAGAACCAAAAGGAATGTATGGAAAATTTAATTCCTTATGGAGAGGTCCATTCACCATTCATCATTTTGTGGTGAAAATAGTTTCTTTCTAAAATATGCCTCACAGTGGGAAACATCTAAAACACTTCAATCCTTGAAGTATCAGATAAGTTCATTTGTACATTTGTATAGTTTTATGTTTTTATTCACTTTTGTTTAGTTTTTTGTGTCTTTTTCTTTTTAGTAGCTTGAATTTGTGGCCCAATGGCATGGATGAAGGCACTTAGAGACTAGATTATACTCCCTTCAATCATTTTAAGGATCAATCGATGGAAGTTCCCTAATTGGAGCCAGCTATTGTTCCCAAAATCAGCTACGCTCATTTTGTGGACAACCCCTATGAAACGTGTCCATTTTGTAATCTATACTCTAGGTTCATCATTCGAGACAAGATTATCTTGATCTCAAGTGAAGTTGACTAACATCTTGGGAAAGTTTACAATAGTCCCTCATCATGATTTCTTAAAAATCATGAAACCCATTGTAGTATTTATCTTATCAAAATGTTAAATTTTGATCATTTTTCAAGGCGTTAGAAAATTTCTTTTTCTCCCTGCATAGGTGGCATTTTTTGCCACTTTTGCATTTTTATTTTTTGTTTCTCAATGCATGAGCAAAATTTTTTGCTGCCCCTACATTTTTGCATTTTTTTTCATGCAAAAGTAGCGAAAATGGCCGCTCTTGCATGTTTTCATCTTTCCATGAAAAGCAGTGATTTTTGTTGCTCTTGTAGTTTTTTTCCATTTTTATTCTACATGAAATGGTGGTGATTTTCACCACCAGTGCATGTCTTCCCCATCCTATGCAAGGGTGGTGACTTTTGCTGCCCAAGCAGAGATTTTTTCAATATCTTGATTTTCATGCGGCATTTATGCCCACGCACGCTGAGTTGGTAAAACTCATTTTGGGGCATTTAAATTGCCTTTTGTTTATTTTTTGATCATTTCAAGTTTTTTGATACTCCTCCCTGTAGTCATTCAACCATACAAGCGAGAAAGATTACGGATTCACTGACTGCCACACTTAGGACTTCGAGATTGTTGAGTAATTTTTGGTTTTAGTTTTACTTCTAGGTTTTAGTTAGGCTGTTCTTTTTTATTTTTCTCTCTTTCTTATTTTTTTCTTTCCCCAGGTGAGCCCTAACTAGCAATGTCTACCTACCTCTTTTCGTGACATTAGTTTTCATTACGTATCACCGGCGTTTTCAATCTAATTAGTTTTTCTCCCCAACTCATGTTAGTTGAAAACCATCTTCCAAAACCCACTTGAAAATGTTAAAAAATGCTGATGATGCATGCCCCTATGTGATCGAGTCAAAAGCAAGGGTGGAAAATTTTTCACTACTTAAATGTTTGAAGTTCTAAGTGAAAGTGTATAGGCGGAAAAATTTTCCACCCTTACACAAAATTCCATCTCTCCCAAGTGCAATGGCAGTGAATTCTACCACCCTAACATCCCCTACTATTTCCTGTAGTGGTAGTGAATTTTGGTGCTATGACATCAGAACTTGAAAAATCTTGCTTTATGCCTTGTTGGCATTTTTCACCACCCCTACACGATAAATATGCCTAAGCCGTGAATTTTTCCACCCATGCAAACTAAATTTTCTCCTACCTATAGTGTCAGCATTTTTCTCCACTCCTACACAAAGATAACATGCAAGGGTGGTAAAAATCACTACCTCTGCATAAATACAATTTTCTCCTCCTGTAAGGGTGGCAATTTTTGCCACTAAAGGAAAAGGCAAATACCTCTATATGCAAGGGCAGTGATTTTTTCCACCCATGCAAACATCCTCTCAAATTTGATAACTCTAGGATATTTTCAATTTTTTTCCTTCTGAGCCTACTTTCCTCTAATTTTTCAGCTTGCTCACACTTTAGCCCTTTTAGATGCATCCCCATGGTCATGATCATCGACATGCAGTTTTCCTAGATTGTCAATATTTTCCTTAATTATATTATCATGACTTTTGTTGCAGTTTCTTCTATGGATCTTTCTTCATCGACATCCTTTTGATTGAATTCCTTTCAGATGACTGAGTTTTATCCAAGGAAGTTGAAGGCAATGAAGTATAAATATCAAGGTGTTTTTCTAATCACCTTGATTACTTCTAATGTTGATGACATTAAAGATACATAGATCATTCATGTGGACATGGTTGAGTTCATGGAAAGAACTAAGTCAAGCAATCCCAGCCATGAAATAAAGAAGATAAATGATAATAATATTTATTTGGTATCTTATTTCCCTGTAGCATCTCACCACACAGAATTTATTCTCCAATTTGCTCAGTTCTATAATAAAGATACTAGGGCTATGTTAGACACTAGTGGTAATGTGATAATTAGACTAGATCCTGAGTTCATTGATAAAGTGTTCATGTGCCCTCCTACTACATAAGTGATAAAGCTTGATTTTGTTGAAGCATAAAGAGAATACGACAAAGATCCTGAAAAATCAAACAAGGTAATCAACAATAAATGGCTAAAGACTCCAAGGGAAAATTTGTCAAGGTGGCCATGAAGTTTAAGAAGTTGGTGATTTGGTAACTCTTCTCAACAGGATAATAGGTTTAACCTCTTCCTTGCAATTTCATGAATGGATGTATCCCTTCATCAAGATAATTCTCCAAGGCAAACAAGTCATCTTCTATAGAGAACAAGGCAGCAACACTTTTTACGAGCAATTGACGAAGGTATCCACTACCTTCAAATTCTACATGACTTCTTACCTAGTCTATATTACAGCTTCAATGAGAGTCTTTTCAAGTTTAACATCAGAAGGAGATATGAGAGTAACCCCAATGTATCAATACTACTCTCAGTTAACATTGAAGGGTTTTATTCATCATTTTAGGAGAGTAAATGATGTTTTTTTGTAATATTTTTATGTCTTTTTGATCCTCAATTAGAACAAAGAAGAGTGTCAGATGAGGCCTAGATAGTTGTGAATGATTTTAGATGCATCTTCTTAAAATTTCCTTCTTTTCCATACCTAAGGGTTGTCTTTTTCCAAGGTCATCCTTATATGATTATGAGATTCCCCTCAGACAAATTGGTCTTAATAAAACTATGCAGACAAATGATCGTCATGCATAATAAATAGATGGAACACAAAAAGCCTAGTTTCAAGTTCTCAATTGAACTTGGTAGGTTTTTAGTGTTAACCGTTGGAAAGGCTAGAGCCATGGAAACTGAAATGCAACTCGTAACCTTGAAGTAATTCAAAATAATACCAAATTTTGATTACAAGGGTGTGAAGGATGTAATCAGGAGCAAAACCAAATTTCATGAACCTATGATCGAGGATGTTTTGGTAGATTTGAGAACAATGGAAGATGTCAGAAAAATGGACTACAGTAGGTTATCTCTTATGCAAATTAAATATCTGGGACTTGCTGATATCCCTAAGAATTTGGTGGATGATGGAGATTTGATTAATGATAGATATAATACTAAACAAATTTCCAATGCCCCTCTTCCTCCAATCTAGTAGTTGTAAAAAGATCTGACTTCTTTGAGGAAAAGATTTGAACCTATATTGGAAAACACCAATAATTGGTTAGCAAATAAAGGAATTACTTTGAAATAATTCATCACAAGTTCTAAAGCTGAATTTCAAGAGGAAACAAGAAGAAAAGCATAAAATAGGATGAAGAACAAAAGTGATGTCCCTTCTTCTTCTAAGCCACATAAGTCTAAGATAATATTTATGACGAAGAAGTGAAAAGTTATGGAAAAAGAGTTATAAATAGAAGATATGGGAGTTGAGAAACAAGGTGCTGAAGAACTAGCAATGGAACAAATAGAGACTGATGATAGGCCTACAGTTCAACCAGAAAAGGAAACTTTGTCTCCATAAGGGAATGTGCAAAAAGAAACATGAATCTCTTCTTCCCCGCTTGACACACCTATTTCAACTCCACCTATTTCTCTAATTAGTGTTCCCTCTTCTGGATCACCCTCTCCTTCCAAAATAATTTTTGACACCTCTCAAAGCACTTTTGAAGATATTCTTCATTCCTCAGGGTCAATTCCCAGTTTGTCAACCCCATCTTTTGATATTGAAGATAGTTCTAGTTTTGATCACATAGCAAAAGGTGCAATTTTTACTGATACTCCACCTATTGTTTCCACTACCTATGCGAGTACAACTTCGATAACACCAACAATGGAAATAGATCCTAATGTAAATACTCATGTGCTCCCACCATGGTTATCAGCTTATACACCTAAAAAGAAGAAACAAACCATCTCTCCAGATGACTTTGATTTCAATAAAATGGTGCTATTAAAATCCAATGCCCTAAAGAAGCCAAGGATTCTTTCAAAAATAATTGGGGATAAGGGACACAAATTTCTAGAAATTGCAAGACCTCCACAAGATGCAACCATTAAAAATTTTGATGTAAGTGATTACTCTATCTCTAGAGTTTAAGTAGGTAAGATAACTCATGAGAGTGCCAAGAGTGATATGCAGTCAACCATGGACATCTTAATTTAGAAATTTGACAGAGAGAAAGAAATGAAGGATCACTACAAAGCAATGGTGGAACAATTGACTTCAGTGTTAAGGAGAATTACTTTCACTCCAGAAACAGTAATTCTTGAGACCATTTTCATAGAAGACCCCATTATTCAGAAACCAGAAAAGACCTATCTCAAGGGAAAAGTGCTTGAAGAGTACTTGGACAAGATGCATGCATAAGGAGTTTCCTTATAGAGTTATCTAAGAAGATAGATAAAATGAGAAAAATAAGAGTAGAACTTGATGATCTTATTAATGTTATTTCTCAGGATATTGAAATCATAGAAAAGTATATTGACAAATGGATGGATATGAAGAAACTAAAAATAAGCACTCTAATATCAATCGGTGTCATTAATGATAGAGACTCTTATACTGAAACTAAAGAGGCATTGACATATAGGAGTCGGGTGCTTAAGGAGTTGCTTAGTGACCTAAAATATTCAAGGAAGCTTAGTGAAATTAATGATGTTAGTCTTTTGCATAAATTAGAGGAGCTACCTTTCAAACTTACATCATAAGATAACCAATTTCTTTCAGCAAAAAAAATGATTCAGGAATTTGAAGGTATGTTCCAGAAAGAATTTGAAGATAAGCTATTTTTAATAGCCTATGTAGACAATATTCTAGATAATCAGTTAACTCTGGGTAATCTAAAATCCAAGTTAACTAGTCATGCAAAATCAGTCACAGTAGTAAGAGATGCCATAGTTAGAGCTAAGATGATTTTCAAGAACACTGTTAGTCTAGACAGTATCAGGATGTAAGCAGCTATCACTATGTATGATGCTCACATGAAGAAAGATGGGGGTACAAATTTAAACTATTTTTCCTTTGTTTAATTTCTAATTTTTTGATGTATTTTTGTAACTGCTTTGGACATTTTTACATGTACTTTTTTCATATGTAATTACATGTAAAAATATAGGAAGTCCTAAATCAAAAAGGACTCTTATCTTTGACTTGGTCAAAGTAATTAAGTCTTTTCTAAAAAAATTCCTCAAGGCCTCTCCCTATAAATAAAGAGAGCCTCTTTTGTAAAAAAAATCTTCTTTTGGTTATTGGAAGCAAAACTGTGCCAAAATTGAAATGCCTTTTGAGACTTTGAGCTCAGATTGTAAATCATATTTTATCAAGTGAATGAGAAAGCAAGTGACTTTTCAAAATTTGTATTGGAATAACTTGTGTTGTGTAGGAAATTTCTCTTATGTCCTTTTCCTAATACAATTTTATCTATTTGATTAAATAAGTAGAGTGAGTGAAAATAAATTGGAAGATGTTTTGAAGTTGACTATGACTTTGTGCTACTATAATTGTCTTTAGTTTGTGTTTTATTATTTTAGAATGAAAGATATTGGAAAGACTTTGAACTACTTGTATCTTTTGTGATTATATACTTTGTTATAGTTTTTGGTGAAGACTTTGGGATACACCTCTTTCTACTATGATATAAGTTATAAATCAGCAAGAGAAGCAATGATAGGCTTTGTACTCCCATGGGTTTCTTGTGAATTCAGTTAATATCCAGCAAGTTTTCCTTTACTTTGTAAACATCATTTCTAAAAAAAAAGAAATGGATGATATGATCTCACTCCTGAGTTAATTTTTAGTTTAGATTAGTTTATGATAGTTTATAGGGAACCTCCCCTTGCTAAGAGGAGAGATTTATCTTATTATACTATGGTTGATATAACCATTTTGCCTTCAGTTAGCTGATAACAAAATATTCACCCAACAGTATCTCTAACTTTTCTCCTCTCTTTAGTAGATATAAGTAGCAAAAATAATGAATTTTGAATACATTTGTCTCTCCATGAATTAAGGTCTTACCTATACATAGAATAATTAAGATTATCTTATGCATGATTACTTTTATGTGCACTAAAAACATGTTGTGCCACAAGCTTTGGTGAGCACTAGATTAGACTTTTGTTTTACTTATTATTAGTTTAGTGAATATGAAAACATATGACCTAGTTAGGGTTATTGTGCAGTTTTGATTGACTGGAGGCTTTGGAACCCTCCCTAGTGGCATTATTATGGTAAGAGATCCTTTGGATAGGTCTAACATATCTATTTTGGTCATGACCCTGATTATCTAATGTATTCCCAATTATAATTATAAGTAGGATTTATCTTCTTTGAGCTAGCATTAGTTTATAAATCTTTTGCATTTTTTATTGTATACATTGAATCTGATGTGAATCTAATCCTTGCAGGTTTTCTTTCACACTTTCATTTCTATCATTTTATTATTTTTTTATATTTGTGATATTGTATCGAGCCATTTGGTATAACTCTAACTTTTTGTGCACAAAATTAACACATAGTCACATCAAAATAACTGCATTATGTTTGTTCAGGTCTTCATTAGATATAAATTATTAGATTAAACAGGTCGATATGTTAATCTTTTTCAGTCCCAAATAAGCATACAAGATCGAATAGATCAAATCTATCATATTATTCTCTCTTCCAACACTTAGATCAATATACTAGGTCAAACAAGTTGACTTGGTCATCTTATTTCCTCTGCCAACTTTCATATCAATAAACTAGGTTGAATAGGTCAACCTAGTCATCTTATCCTTCATAAACACACAGGGTTTTGCAGAATTGGGTTGAACTAGACAAATTAGTTTTTAGAATTTTGAAAGCAACATTTAAGGCACATCAACATAAAATTTGCAATCCTAATCATCATCAAACCCATTATGTTTCCTCACTTTCCTTTCTCGGTTATTTTAGTGTTTTCCTTTAGTTCTATTTTTTACAAGTTATCAGTCTTCAAAATTACAACCCTACGACCAACTAAGTTGACTTAGTTTTGTAGCCTGCCTTCTATTTAAAAGACTTAGTCAACCTGTTCAACTCTTTTATTAAATACTTTTGCTTCCACATAATAGTAGAGACCCATTCAAATCTATTTTATACAATATTCATACTATGATCTGGATGGATTTCTATTAGTGACCAAATTATATAATCTAAACTTTTTCCTAAACTATTTTCACAGTGAAGATCTAATCAAGAGATCTCCAATGAATTTCTTATGTGAAAAAAGAACTTCATATGCAGAAGTTATGGCATGTTGAAATTTTTAGGCAACAGAGAAAAAATGTGCAAGTATAATGACTGGACATGTACATCGTCCAATAGATTCCTGACATATGGACCAATGAAATGCTCAAATTTGGAGTGACCATAATATCTACAAAATATTCTCTAATATTTTAAATAAATCCCACTTCCTAAGGCTTGAGAAATGGGATTAACTCCATGAATATCTTTTTTCCCATAAATGTGGGAGATTTCTCATAAAAATTGGGATATCTCTCATAAAAAAGTATGGGAAGATTATCCAAAGAGAAATATATGGAGGGTGGTTCAACCCATTGACTCTCATCAACTTTCCATGCCCCATTTTGGGAGATAAGGCTAAGACGCTTAAATAAAGGCTTATTCATGGGGATGGATAATGAAGAAATCCATAATTGGTGAGTTTTAAAAAACTATATAAACCTATGAACCACATTTGTAAACTAATTCGAAGAGAATTATAAGATCACTCTAAGCTCTCACATACATTGAACGTATTTGAGAAGTACGCTCTCACTTGCATTGCAACTCTTCCATTCTAAGGTTTTGGAGCTAAGTGTCCATCCAAGAGGATAAAGAGTTTTAATTGAGATATCTTTAGAAGAATTTTGTGAGAGATACATTTTTAATAAAGAGTAAGAAAGTGTATAGATTATCCCTTTGCACAAAGAGTAATAAATCTTGGAGTTTAGCCCTTTGAATAGTAAGCAAGTTTGTATATCTTCATTGTTGGAGTAGTAGTTATAAGCCTACAATAATTGCATAGACATCTTTTAGTAGAGACATTACATCAAACTTTTGAAAGACTTATAGAGCTAGATCCAGATAAATAGCTAAATCCCAAATCCAAATCTAGTAGCTATAGCTAGAGCCAATATCTAGAGCCAAATCTAGAGCAAATAGCCAGAGTCATTAGCCAAAGCTAGATATATTTGCTAGAGATAGAGCCAGTGGACATTAAAATATTTATTTATAGATAGATAACCCCTACTGGGGATAACTAATATACAAATTTATTTTTACATCAATAATTAATTAGTTATATCTTTGAGTAGGACCTGGAGATGAAGCCCAAATTGGGTGAACTTCATTATCAACTATAGTTTGTATATTATCTTTGTCACTCATGATTTTGGTTTATTATCAATTTTTAATGTTGGTTTTTAATTGCTTTTCCAATTTCAAGTTAATTAATGTGAAATTGATAATTTATAAAGCATCCATAAAAAATGTAATTAGTGTAGTTTTGGACACTGCCTATTTATAGATCAAGTTTAATATCAGAGTAGTTAGAATGTTAGACCTTATTTTTGATTGTATGATATAATCTTGAATAGATTTTTGAAATTAGTTTTAGTATTCTATTCCATTGGGATATTTGTAGTCTTATTGTCTTGTTTTGATCTTTAATTTACAGTTTTCAATTGTGTTGGAAGTATATGTTATTTACAAGAAATCATGGGGAAAGCCTTGAAGAGAGAGAGGCTGGAAGAGCTGGAAAGTATCAACAAGAAAATTTAGGAAGAGAATGCTTTCTTGAGATGAAATCTCTATTCCATTGAATAATAAATTGCATGTTTGAGATATGATCTTGAATCCAAGGATGAACTGTTGATTGGATTACAGTATGGTGAGCTGAAGAAGGATTTATCTTCCACTTCAGATGTAGAAACCATCACTGATGAGTTAACTATAAGTTATTCACCAATTAATTCTTCTTCCTCCCATTCAAATTTGGATTTAGATAATGATGCTTTTTGTTCATTTCAAAAATGCACTAAAATAATTGGATCTTGATTACTATTTAAAATGGGATATGATGGAAAAGGCCTTGGTAATAATGGACAATGTTTTATTAACCTAATATAGGTAGAGGATTGGCCTCATTTTTTATGTTTAAGTTATGCTAGTATGGAGACGGAAACTAAAAAAAGTTCCAAAACTACTGAAAGAAGATAAACTTCCAACAGTGAAGTGTTCATGCCACTAGCTTTGTAGAGTTATTCTATGTAGAGGATTGTGACACAATCACAGGGTGATGATAAAGTGTGTAAGAAATAAGATAAAAGAGGAATGAGAAATGTCAAATATGTTTCCTTGTCCAAAAAGGAGGACAAAAATAACTATTTCACTCATTATAGTATGAGTGGGCACATGGTTGAAACTTCTTGGAAAATTCATCCATCACGCCATCCTAAATATGATAAGAATGATATGGTTCATGATCCTATTTAAAAGCTAACAAATAATTAAGTTATTAATTCATAGGCATCCCATGAAGAATCTCACCTATCCAAAGAAGATTCCATCAAGAGGGAGCTTCCATTAGATTAGATCAATAAGAAATGGATAGAATTTTTGCTTAACTAAGTTTTATTTAACATGCTTAAAAACACTTTAAATTCACTTATTTGGTTTCATTATTGATAAACATCAAGGAAACTAAACATTTATATGATCAAGTGTGGAGGTAGATCACTCATTCAAAGTGAATATGGAGCAACCATCCAAGTTGAGAAGCATGCATGAGCAACCCAACACAAGAGATTTGGATTAGGATAGTAGTAGACATGTTGATAAACATCATTAGTATGTCTGTGACTTAAGGTGTACTTCCAAGAGGGAGAAAAAGTGGCATCAACATAAAAGGTGCTTCCATAGTGAGTAGCACTCAATTAAAGCACTATTTTTTATGGTTGTATGTGGCCATCCATTTTTGAAGTGTGTTCTTTCAATGTATGTATATAATCAATGTATGCGCATTTGTAAAAGACTCAAATTTAGAAATGTTTGATTGCAACATTTGTAAACCATGTATGTTGCATATAAGACCCCAAGAAGGGATATGTTTGTAACACATGTGTGTTGTATGTAAGACCCCAAGAAAGGTAATACATTAGTTTCATATAAGGCCCCAAGAAGGGAAAAAATATAAAAGTGATGACCTGTTATAACATCACTTAACATGTGACATAGTTTCTTATCCTTGTGTTAATATTGAATAGCAAAGAGATTATAAAAATTAGCCTCTAGAGGATAAATGCATCCAATACAAGCATAAATATAAACTAAAAGGGTGAATTGATACATTCACTTATCTTTGAGAAGTAGAATTTTGGTGGACCAAAAGTTCTTCAGTTAGGAGGTGTGATCCGAGAGGATTTCCAATAGTGACCAAATTATATGGTCTCAAAAATTTCCCTAAACTATTTTCACTCTGAAGAGCTTATCAAGATCCTACCAATGCATTTTATTATTTGAAAAATAGACTTTGTGTGCAGAAGTTATGACATGTTGAAGTTTTTAGGTAATAGAGAAAAAATGTACAGGTAGAGTGACTAGACATGCATGTGGTCTAATATATTCTTGACATGTGGACCAATCAAATCCTGACATTTGGAGTGACCATAATAGCTCCAAAATATTCTACAAAATTTTGGACAAATCCCACTTCCTAAGGCTTGAAAAATGGGATTAACTCCATGAATATTACCTTCCCCACAAATGTGGGATATGTCACATATAAAGTAGGATATCTCCTATTAAAAAAACATGAGAGGTTTATCTAAAGAGAAAGATATGAAGGGTGGTTTGACTAATTGACCCTCATCAACTTGCCACACCCCATTTTAGGAAATAAGGCTAAGAATCTTAAATAAAGGCATGTACATGGTGATGGATAGTGAATAAATCCATAATTGGTGGGTTTTGAAAAACTATATAAACCCATGAATCTCATTTATAAACTCATTTCAAGATAATACCAAGAACACTCCAATATCTCACTTACATTGCAAGTATTTGAGAAGTGAACTGTTACTTGCATTGCAAATCTTCCATTATAAAGTTTAGGATCCAAGCATCCATCTAGGAGGAGAAAGGGTTTTGACTAAGAGATCCTCAAAAGAATTTCATGAGAGATCTATTTGTAACAAAGAGTAAGAAAACATATAGCTTATCCCTTTGCATAAAGAGTAAGAAATCTTTAAGCTTATCCCTTCGCATGGTAAGCAAGTTTGTATGTCTTCACTATTGGAGTAGCAATTACATGCGTAGAGTTATTACATAGACCTATTTTGATAGAGACATTACATTAAAATTATGAAAGACAAGTAAAACCAGAGCCAGATTAATAAACAGAGCTAAGAGCCAGAACTAGTAGCTAGAGCCAGAGCTAGAGCCAATAGCCAGAGTTAGTAGCTAGAGCCAGAACTAGTTGTCAGAGCCAGAGCCAGTAGACATCAAAACATTTATTTACAAATTGAGAACCCCTATTGGAGATAACTGATGTACAAAGTAATTTTTTCATCAATAATCGATTGATTTTGCCTTTGAGCAGGACTCAAAGAGGTAGTCAAGATCGAGAAACTCTGTTATCAACTCTGGTTTGCATATTGTCTTTGTGGCTCATGCTTTTAGTTTATTATTAGTTTTTTAATATTGATTTTTTATTATTATGCCAATTTCAAGTTAATTAATGAGAAATTGAGAACTTATAAAGCATCCTTAAAAATAGAGCAATTAGTGTAGTTTTGGACACTACCTATTTAAGGATCATATAGTGTCATCTGAACTAACTCTGTACTATTCTCAAATTTGGAATTATCAATAATTTGATAGTAATTAATTCACACTTTCATTTTCAGTTGTTTGCTTGCTTAAAGTAACTAACATAGTCTAAATAAGTGGTTTTTCAAACTTGCCATTTAGTTACACTATTTTTTTCTTTTGCACATACTACTAAATCATATAATATTCAAAATGCATTTAACACTTATATTTTTAAGGCCTACGTACTTAGATTTCATCACCAAGGCGGAAGTCAACTTATTTTTCTGACCAAGTTTAAATATTTGGTTAATAGTATATATTGATAAAACACCTGACAACCTTATCATTGCAAGATTATGAAGTGAAGGGGTAGGCCTTAATACCAAGATAGTACCATTGTCAACATAAATATTTTTCAACCTAAATGTCTTAAACCCATCTATAGATTGCTTTCTAGTTCCCTATTTTTAGTCAAATTTTCTGTCACACTTAATAAAATATTTTCTAATAATATAATAACACTCGGGATGACTACTTAGTTAGCATTTACTTTGCAGTTGACTGCTTACTCTCTGATCATTGAGTGTTGTATTGTAATAACTTGCATTGACTAGTATTCATTCAAGGTTTTGTGTTGTAAGTCCCAATTGGATCATTCACATTGATCCAATTCATTGGGTGTTTTTCTTCACTTCTTGTATCATTTATATCACATAATATTACCCTATTTTAGCACACTATCATTCTGGTTGATATAGTCTCTTACAGACTCTATATTTCTTCCTACTAATAGTACACAATTGACCAACATAACTATGTTTTTTATCTATCTGTTCCACCCTCTGTCCAATAGTACATAGTTGATCCAATCGACTTTGTACTTTTTTTTACCTCTGTCTAGTAGTACAAAGTTGACCTGATCGACTATATACTCTTCTTAACCCTTTTTAATTAGTAATATCTCAACTAAGTCGACCTTGTATCTAATTGTTGACCTTGTTTTTCCATCTACCTAATCTGGTTTTTTGTCTAATTGACTTCCTTCTTTGTTTGGTTGACTTAGTTCTCTATCCCTGCTTTCCCTTTCTTCTTACATAAAATTATGTTCATTTCCTCAAAATATCATGAAATCCCCTAGTAGAATCTTATTGGACAACTTAAATCCATTTAGGCACTCATATAGTGAATCACCATTAAGCTAGTGTATCACAATAATAACACTGCTTGGCTCACATAAGTGGATTATTAGCCCATGCCCAATAAGAATGTAGTGTACAAAAGATTAAAATAAGTAAAATTAAACCCTAGCACATATGTTAAGAGTTTAAAGAGTTTTTTTTTTTAAGAATAGTTGGAGATATAAGTACTATGGAAAGAGGTCAATTGAGAAACATTATGAAGAATAGGTGAAAGTTGAGAAACGTGTTGAGATGGTTTAAGAATTTCGGAAGCTGACAAATGAAAGATTTGGAAGAAGTCTAGAACTGTTAAACTTATTTTAAAAAGAAAATTAAATATTAATAAAAATAGAAGCAATAGAAATAAGAGGACGAAACTTTTCATAAACATGTTGAGAAAGAACAACATTATTAGGCAAGGATCCTCTTCAAATTTGATCTATATTATTTAGGTTCAAATATCCATTTTTCGAGCTATAAAGTATATCTTAAATTAGCAGCTCTTGACCTAGAGTTTAACGTAGGACATCTTAGCAGGTCCTTTAGGGTGAAGTCCATGCCATTCCGGCCTCAATGTATTGAATCTTATTCAATATTTTGTTGGTAAGGAATATCACAAACTTTCTATTACAATACGCTTGCGAATTAGTTTCAGTAAGATTTCAAACCATGGAATGTGTAAGCAACTGCGTGGATGGTGGTGAATATTCGCAATTGGAATACCCTATTTTCTTTTTGACCCATGGAAAAGGCTTGCACATTATTTTCCTAAAGGCTGCGAGAAGGCATCACCATTCCAAAAGATCGAGACTTATAATTGATCGTGATGGCTGACATCAGAAAAGACTGAAAAACGGTGGATGCAGACATCATAACACTGTGTTCGGGTCCAGACTTGCTTTTTGCCTATATATTTAACGTACTTGTCTGCTCTTTTCTTCATCATCTTCATAATTTCCCCTTTCTCTCTAATAGTTTTGTTGTGGATTATAAGTTAAATTTGATCATCAGAGAGTTTAAAAAGAAATAGTTATTGAATATCGGTTATGAATATGAGTGGCAACTGGTTATTGAAAATGATATTTGGAAGCAAATCAGGGAGAAAGAAGGATCATCGTGCCCAGCAAGTAAGGTCACAGCCTTGTAAATCTCCATCTCACATGAATGGGGAGGAGTCATCCCAACAGCACTACAGTGCAGAGGAAGATGTAGGTAAGGCTGCAGATGATTTCATCCACACCGTTCACAAAGATTTGAAATTGCGGAAATCGTTGTCCGATGCTCGATACGAGGGTTATCTAGCAGGAGCTACATAACAAAAACAATCATAGCTAAACATAGTTCGGTTTTGTTAGCTATATTTAGAACGATAGCTGTGTACGAAAAAAATTATGCTTTATACAACAGATATTTAATTTACATACTACTGTGTATCAGTCTATGGTACTAACATTATTATTTTAGTATTTCAGTAAAAGTGTATTAAAATTGGTATTTTTTTCTATGTTTTTAAAAGAACTATCATAATTATTTGGAAATTAATTTTAATTATGTTGATAGGCATTTTATAATAGAAGGGATGGGATGAAGTAAATTAAAAAATTATAATATTTTAATTACGAGATAGAGTTTGGAGCTCTTTTTTTTCTAGAATTTCATTTAGAACCAAACATATTAGTGTAGCTAGTTGTGCTAATAGACATTCTACAATAATAAGGATGTGTGGAGTGTAATAGAATGAGTTTTTCACTTTCATATTTGATTTTAAATGTAATGTTTGTTTAATTGTCATATGTCAATTTCAATCTTAAATTTGACATCCATTTGATCATCATCATGAAATTTTTTTTCTAAACAAATCAAAAAATTATAACATCTTAAACATATGATGAATTTTGAAGTTCCTTTTTCTTTAATAAAAATATTCTTGAACCCAACATATTGATATAGATAAATAATTACCATTATCACTATTCAATATGAAATTTGAATAAAAAATTAACAAAATTTTGAATGCGACAATTGTGGCATCAAAAGTAGCATCTCACTCCGGTCTTTAACTAGTGTGTTTTTTTTTTTTCTTTCTAAATTATCCTTAGTGGAGGATTTTGTATTCGGTAAAATCATGAATTACAAAAGTTTAAATTATACATGAGGAGCTAAAGATGGCGGGAGATATGCTCGTAATAGTCCTCCAACGTATCACTGTACCGAATCCTTAAAGATAATTTTAAAGTTTTTTGGACCACAATCCATTTTAACTTTTAAATTTTTTTATTGAATATGATTACAAGGGAAAAGAAAACTGTGCATAGGCAAAATAATAGTCCTCGCACCATTGATGTCTTTTAAGTTTCTTCTTTCCTCCTCTTCTTTTCTGATTAGTTTTTTCTTGTTCATCACCGGAATAGAAGATTGTTAAAGTTCTTCTTTATTTTAGTAAATTAAGTGTCATTTTTTTATCATTGGAAGAAAATATTTAGATTTATTTAATTACATTATTTTTATTAGATTTATGATAGGAAATGACATTAAAAGAATGTTTTTTTGAAACTTTAGTTTTTTGGATCAAGATGAAGTTTCCAAATTAATATTAAGGGGATGATTATAAGGATAAATAATAATGGGTTCAATTTAAAAAGGATTTATTTAATCTTAAATTGGATATGGATCATATTTGAATAGGTAGGGTTAGGAATATAGAAATGAAAATGCACAAAAGTGATTATTATAATTAGAATAAGTCAATTGAATTCTGAATTCAAATATAAAAAATACTGAATTTTTAAAACTGAGATAAGTTAAAAATAGTAAGTACAACTAGGCTAGATATTTGAATCATGTAATATGTTTAAAGCAAGTAAAATAATGGCCTAGCTTGTAACTTGGCAAATATAAATATTGGATTAATATTACAGTACTTCAAACATGTCTATATGTTGTCCCTATGACTGATATGAAAATAGAAAAGAATAAGAATGTTTTGCTTTATCGAATGTTTGAATGAATACTTTCGTAAGTTATCTTAGATCTTTTCTAGGTTTTGTAGGTGAGGAATGAATAAGAGTTGATATTTTATTTATATCAATCCATTTATAGAATTAAATCACATTAAACCACTTAGGCTAACTAGTAGGATATATTTCATTTAGAAATTCGATAACTTTAAGGAATCACACATTTATGTCAAGGTAGGATACTAACATCGATGCAGGTGTTTGTCCTAGATGTTAGTGTTTAGGTATCAATAAAGTAGATATAGACTTAGAACTTGTATAGGTGTAAGATAAGTAGGTTTTTAAGTATTTTAGGAAATATAGACGGTCTATGTCATTAACATAACCTTGGTCTCACTAAGAGATAGGCCAAGGGACACAAGATAAAGTAAATACGAGACTTCAAAAATTAGGAAAGATTCAAAACTGAGATGAATAACTAATTTTGAGTTTGTCAAGTGTACAAGACTGAGGTGCTATAAAATCCATAAATAGTGTCTATATTTTCCACCTCCCTTTACTCTAGTAATGAAATTGCTAGTTTAAATGAAAATAATGTGTACTTAGGTGTGTATAACACACCTTGCCTTTGCTTGAGTCCAACTTGAGTATTTTGCTAGTGAATGCCCTGTAACCAAAAAGCATATTACAGTACATAATCAGTGCATATAATTTGGAATTGAAAGTACTTGAAAATATTGATATTGAAATAGAAAGGTTTAGGAGTATGTACCTATGTATTGATGTAATCACCTTACCTATTGGAAATTATTTTTGAATGAGATATAATTATAAGGATATGAAACTAGATTATGAAAACCATATATAAATCTAGAAAGTGCATATATCTAATGAGATAGAAAAATATTGGAAGGAAAATGCCTCCAATCTTATATAAAATTTGAGTTTCTATTCGACAGTTGACATTAGCTCGACCGTGCAACCCAATCATATTTCTAACCTGGTAAGTTTGAGTGAACAAAGTCAACTCATACTATCAAATTGGTAAGACTGGATGATATAATCAAGTCCAACCTAAAAACTTAATTACATTGAGTGATTTAATCACTGTAACCTACCCAAATCAAACTAACTACTAGAGTATACTAGATCAATACAATCTATAATATTACATATTGGGTACCAGTCCATAAAGTACATCTTAGTGGGTGATGACAATACTTGAGAGTGTTTTGAAATCTAAAACTAGTTTGAATTTTTTAATATTAGGTGCACATTGTGTAATATATACACCTTAGATAGTTATCATGATGAAATTATGTATAGCAATTGTACCAATGTACAAAATTATACCACAACTATGAATATTAATTCTATAATTATTTACTTTGGCTAATTTGGAAACTGTGTGAATGTTTAGAACATAAATTCAAAGCATGACCCCACTATATATGGATAAATATGAAAACTAAAATAATTACCAATGTATAAGATATGTTTCCAAAATATGCCCCATTGAATTTGGGGATGTTGAATATGTGTGGATATGCCCCCACTTGATATGCCCCCACTAAATATGCCTCTATGACATCCCCCCATTGATATGCCCCCACTTTGAGGTGATGTAATAATAGAAACCATTAGTTACATTACCTCAAAAGGATACGAAAATTGTATAATATGTGAATGTAACGATGTGACATACATAACATGTATAGGTAGATGTAACATTAAAGCACATAGAACAATGTGATCTCATAAAGGCCTAATATGGATGATAACGATCATGGTAACATCTAGATAATAACAATACAAATTCAACAAGTAAATTAATCACACATATAAGATCACTCAAAATCATGTCAAAAGGCAATGGTCGAAGGATACCATAAACAAGGGGCATTCTTGAATATCACACAATTGAAAGGACATGACTTAGTCCAATGTCCATAAAAAAAATTACATATTCAAATTTATATACAAGAGACAATGACATATGAAAATGTCAAATAAATCATACATAGGCACAGGGGCTACAGACAAAGGAACATATTTAAACACTCCAATAGGCAAGATAATTAACAAGGCTAGACACTCAAATAAGTGCATAAAGGAAAACATAAGTAACCAACATAAACATGTCATAGTATACCATGGATTGAATGTGTTATAAAAAAAATAAAGTGCATGGAATATCAATTACCCTATGTAAGATATAATCATGGATAAAGTCATGTATAATTACACAGAGGAGCTCAAAACATGATAATGTATATTGACCACAAAATGATATAACCTATGAATATCATGATCATAGAGGTGGATTCACCTAATTTATTTATGACATGAGTAGAGGAAAGACCCAACATCTAAAATGGGAAATAGATCATGTATATGTGTATGCTTGTATCACAATCAAGTAGAGACATGACACATGTGTATGTAGAAGTAACTAATATGCCATCTTTCAACATGATTCTAACACATAGATGCTAATGAGCCAATAGAACACATTTAAATAGAAAATATTTTCAAATTTTTTAAGGTTTTTTTATTTTTTCTTTTATTTTTGGAATATTTGAAAGGGAAAGGCTATCCTATGATCCCATCCAAAGGGTGATGATAGATATTTACCCACTATGACCCTGGTGTAATAATTTGGTGATGTTATCGAGGAACATGCATAGGTGAAATATTTGTAACCATGATGTTTATAATGATATGCATATGTAAAATAGGACTATGTGTTTTAGGATAAATAGTAAGAGTAATATAAGCAAGGGTTCATGAAACCCATCATTAAGTGCTCTATTATTTCTTTGGAATATCAATAATAGGAATATGTGTAGGTGTTATCGATAGATGAACATGGTGCATAATAGAAGATGGGGATTATGTGGAATCCATTGTATGTATCTAATGTAATGATCTCTTAAGTATTGTCTACCTAGTAAATGGGATTGCATGTTGCTTACCCTTTTGTAGTGAATTAGCCTTAGTAAGCTTAGTAATTATCCACCTAGGTATAATTTTCTCTTATTCAAGAGGATGCTAATATGGGATTCTAAAAACTATAATCACCTTATTGGCATGAATATATTTAACACACCCATACCCTATAAAATGTACTACATGAAGTGTATGGATATAAGGTCTTCTCAATAACATATCAAAGATTCCCAAGGAAGGTATAACTAAAAATATAGTAAACACATGTGTGGGGACTGACCTATAAAGGTAGGTCAATCTTGTTAGGAATAAATATCTGATACTACATGTTATATCAATAAACTATATCTACAGTGAAAGTAAATAAATGTGGAAAATAAGCTACAAAAATAATATACAAGAAAGAGGGCATATTACACGGAGATTATGAGAAAACCATGCAATGTGGGAGGGAAAAACCATGGGCAAAATAAAAACATCCAAACTTCATTATTAACAACATCAATCTATCTTATACTATAGCTCCTCCAGTAACACCATCAGTGCTAACATACAAGTACTCAATGCTTCCACGTGAAACATTCAAGTTATGTACCAAGCTAAACTAGCCTACAAGATCCAACCTCAAAGCATGCAAACCCAAAGCTTATATGGATGCACTAATTGGACAAATTACAATGAGAGAGATAATGCATATTCATGTATTTATAACATGAGAGAGAGATAGGGGAGAGATAATGAATAGTGGAACCAAATAAATTTGAACCATAGATGAGTGGGGTATCATGTTATCTCCATAATGGTGATGGTGTTATCTCCATGTGCAAAAAGTCTTCAAGGCATCTTCACTTTAGACAAAAATTTGTTCCACCTCCATGTGGCCCCAAAAAAATTATCTTTCACACACATGTGAGGTCAATATGCTATAGTAAATTTCTTGTCTTCATTCTCCATGTGACCATATGAGTCAAAAATATGCTTTTAATCACCTTTTGACTCTTTTCAGACATGAGAATCATGGAATTCCTTATGAGTTTGACTCGCACTAACCCTTTTGTCTTTTTCACTATGTAAAGCCATTCATATGACTACCAAGGATAAACCCATGTGCCTTTGTGGAGTGTTATGCCCCACTTCCATCAAATCAACTTGATCACTCATGGGATAACCTTAATGTATCCATACCACATCACCAATCAACCACAGAACTCACAAGCCACATTACTAACCACCCACATTGTCATTAATAATGACCATGAATTTTGCTTGTGAATAGTGATTCATGAATAGTGACTATGATTAGTGACTTCACATCCTATCATTCTCTTACTTGAATTCAATATACATAGGATTTTACCACACCTAAGTATTTTTCAAATAACTACTCAACAATACCCTTTGATGCCCTGACACAAACATAGTAGAAGTATTTTTACACTACTAAAACTTCTCTACCCTCACTAGCTTTGTCAACATCTGATATTCCATAGTAGATTGTAGTGTTGAAGTGACAAATCACTTCTCCATGCCACAAACCAATCCTCTAATGGGATTCTACCATGAACTACTCACACTTCCCACTACTTGGGAATATCTGATCTTTAAGTAGATATTTAGTTGGTAGAGATAGCTCAAAGGAAGAAGATGAGAAAGATACTCCTAAAGACAAATATTTAGATATTATGGAAGAAATGATGTTACTGCAAATAAAAAATAGAAAATAACATTCCTCAATCAAATCCTATGAGGAAAAAATTGGACTTTTTAAAGGAAGGCTGAGTAATGAAGTCAAAGAGCATGATGAGATCACACAACAGCTTGAAACTCAAGTTTGTAATCTTAATGAACAACTAAAGAGTAAGGATGAAGAGTGTATCATGTATCAATCAGAGATAGAGTCTTGGTAGATGAAACTAAATCAAGATATGAGCAAAGATACAACTAATGACTTAGGTAATATGGATGAATTGATGAATTCTTTTAAAGATCTAAAATTTAAGAAGGAAAAGAACAAAGAGATGATGTCAAAAATAAAGGATTATGAAGAGAAATTTATTGTGTTTGAGCCAAGAATTAATGAAGACACTAAGTATCATGAAGATATAGTCAGGCATCTCAATTGTCAATTGGAAATCATATCTACAAGCCTGAAAGCTAAAGAAGATGAGTATCACAATTGTCAATTGAAAATGAGTGATTGAAATTTGAGTTAGACAAGACATATTGTAATTTAAAGTCATTTTTGATGTATAAAAAGAGCTCAAATGATCTTGAGAATATTTTGAGTAGTCAAAAATATGCTAGTGATAGATCTGGTCTTAAATACAAACAAAAATAAAAGCATGTAACCCAAGAAAAAATAAAGGCTGATGTGAACAAGGAAAATCAAACTTTGAAGATCAATCATCAATCAAAGAATGAAGGTATTGGCATAATGAAGAAAAATCAAATTAGACAACCCAGTGCTATGAGGTATGTAAATTTCAATGGTCATTGTTACTCTTGAAATTAGTTTGGTCATAGGTCAAAAGTTTGTAAAAGATCCTCAAGGAATGAATTTTCATGTAATTATGAGCAAGACAATGGTAAGCATGAATAACATCATAATTCGAGATGGTCAACAGGTTTATAAGGAAAAAATGACATATTTTGATACAAGTGTCAAGGATTTGGTCATATTACAAGTTTTGTAATATCTTCTTTAGAGGACCAAATTATTAGGTACATAATCATGAAAATTCAAGATCAAAATATATGTATAATTTTAGAAACCTCATTTATTTTAAATGTCATAAGAGTGGTCACATTACAAGGTTTTACAAGAATGATCAGTATTAAAAAATTATCAATCCTATCATGAAGAGAATGAGTCATAGTGAATGGAGGCCTAAAACAAGTAAATGAAAAATAGGATCACAGTGGATTATTTGCCATGATAAAATATGGAAGAGGTTCAAGTATCAAGGAACAAGCCATATATTCCAAAATGGACAAGGAAACCAAGCAAGATCCTGAGATAAAAGAAAAGAATAAGGTTGAAAACTCATTGAAAGTCAACTTGAAGATGAGGAAGGACTACAAGTCAAGTAAGAGCATGGAGACCTGGGAGTCTCATGAGTTTTGGGATATTTAGTCCATATATAACATGTGGGTGTCTTTACCTATGCTTCTTAGGAGACATATTTCTTGTGTGGGAGCAACTGTGTGTGCTCTCAGTAATGATCAAAATGCCAAATCAGTCCAAAGATATGTTCTTTTCCATTTGATAATATGCAAGATGTGTTTGCCTAAGGGTGAGCTAACTCAGTTAACTTGAGTGGCTTGAATAAGATGTGCAAGATGTAAGGGGGAGCATATTTGAAGATGCATCAATCATGATAGAAGTATGAATAAGTTTGTTATAGGTGTAGATTTAAGAGGCCTGATATGATGACTTGATCAAACCAAGTCATGTATTTTGATAAAGCATTGAATATTCATGCTTAAGCAAAGAGATATTGTGATTTATATAGGTAGATAAGTCCAAGGATCATAAAATCCTAAGTTTAGGTTGGTGTATGTCAAATGATAGATGACATAATATGGAGCATAATGTTAGTGGGAGCTTTCTAAGCTCTGTGAATAGTTTTATTAGGTCCATGGATTAGAGAAGTCCAAGTTCAGATTGGTGCATGTCAAAGGGAATTAAATTGATTCATATGCTTGAAATTATGTATCTTGACCATCTTAAATAGTATTTATATGCATACTTGATGTCAAGGAATGATTTTTGGCATGTTGAGGAAGATATACTTTGTCATTAATGTCAAAGAGGGTGAAAGATCAGAATGAAGTCATTATTCAAATAAAGTCATTATGAGGGTGTTTTAACATCAATGAAAAAGATGGATATTATTGATCATGTTCATTTATTTTAGGTTGTCATTGATGTCAAAGAAATCATGATTCATTGTGCATTAATGACAAAGTGATCAGATCGATGATTTGGAGAGTGTTTAACTCAGTAAGGAAATTTATGGATGATATTAATGGTATGGAAATTTTGAAAAAACCATATGGGATGTTATCAATTCTTATAATGCTTATGGAAGTGAAAGGAATTCCTCATAATAGTCATATGAATGTCTAGGCTCAAATAGTCATCTTGATAAATAAAGTTGACTGAGTAGATTGATGACATTATATTTCACACGTGTGAAGGTTTCAAGAGTAGTTTGAAACATGGATGGATTCCCATATGTGAAGAGATCATATGGTTACTTTTTTATGTCTATACATGGAGCTTAGTGAAATTTATTAAGGTGTAAAGTTGGCTTCTCAGATAAAGTTTACCTAGTTCCCATACTTAGCCGATTTTTTATATCAAATATCTATGGTGAGTGTTGAATCGAATCAAATATCTAACAGTGAGTAATTTATCTAACTTCATAAGGATCCAATGGAACAAAATATTTTTATATAGATAACAACATTGAGATTGAAGTCAATATGCCAAAGGATGCTCAAAAGGCACGTGTTAGTGACAAGTGTCTCTATCTCATAGAGTTGATAGAAGATCAATGGTTCATGGGTGTTCATACAAATAGAGATCAATGGTTTAGGTTGAGTCAAAGATTCAAATGTGTAAAAGGCACATATAACTACCAAGTGACACAATCATGGGAGCATGGATTAAATATCAACTATAAGAATTGTAAGATAAAGACTAGGCTACTTTCGAAGAGATTAATGATGTATATTTTTTCAAAGTTGTCAATAAGCACCAGATGAGGTCAAAGTGTGTGATGTTTGACATTTTCATAGTTATCATTGGAATTGAAATATTTAAATTTACAAGGGAAAACCAATCTATACTTTTTAAAGGTCTTAATTCAAAGTTTAGAAGGTCTAAATGTTTGTAAAGTCAAAGTTATGGAGCTTCAAAGTTGATTGTTTGTTCATGGTGTTTCCATGTACAAAATATTATTTGAGTAAATTATGATTTATTAGAAGAGTTTTTTTATAGTATTAATCATTTGAAGATGTATTATAGGTCATATGGAGGGGACCCAGGTATTTGAAAGTGATCGTATGTTCTTAATTTGATTGATGAAGTGATAAATGGGTAATAGGTCTTTGTGAGACCTATAATGTCTATTAAGGCCTAATTGAAAGGCATATTTGCTTAAGTGTGACCATATATTCTATTGATAACCTATGAGGATAGTATTGAGTTATGTATTCACACGTTATATGTCTTAAGGATTAAGGAAAGTATTATGGCCAACCCAGAAGTTGTTATTCATGAAGATTTTATAAATAATGGAGAAAAAATCAATGGCTTCTAAAATTGAATGTGAAGGTGTTGAGAGAGAAAAAGGTAGAGGTGAAAGAGAGATATGAGAGTGAGTGTGCCTAGTGGATGGATTGATGTACAAATCAGATTGAGGATAAGTGAAGCAGCCTAGAGTGATCTAAAAGGGTTGTTTGGATGCATTGCTTGTTTTATCAAGTTTATGTGTGTGTGACGAGTTGAAAGAGAGGTGTTATACATATTTTCTCCAATCAAATTGAATGTAATCAAATTTTTATATTTGTTTATTTCATAAGGTATTTTGTGGTTGCTCAACATCTAGAAAAAGTAGGTGCTTGTTCATATGTAGGTGTGGGTGCTCCTTGTGAAGTGGGTACTTAAATAAAAGGTATCATGTTTATAATCATCTTATAGGAAAAGTATTCCATGTGTTTTTAGGCTTGAGAGTGGGTTTTATTCCCTAAGAGGGTTTCCATATAGATCTTTCATTGTGTGTGTGATCTTACATCATCTTCCTTATTCATTGTTATGAACATCTTGTATGATTTATAAATGCTTATGGTCATTTATTAATAGTTTGAAAGGATTACATTTGAAGTTTGAAATATCTTGCATCACTGATTCACCCCTCTACCCTCAGTGATTGTACCTCTAATAATTGGTATCAGATTAGGACCTTCATTGTAAGTTTAACCACTTAAAGGTGATATAAGGTATAATATGGCAAGTCAATATATACATGGTTTCTATACAAAATAAGCACCATTATTTAATGGGTCAAAGTATGCTTTATGGAGTACAAGGATGAGGACATACTTCATGTCTCTAGGGTTTGATATTTGGCAATCTATCATGGATGGTTGTACTACACCAACTAGTCCTCCAACTAATGATGGTAATAAAAAGTTGAGTGAGAACAATTATAAAGATATGAATGCTATCATTTTTGGTCTATCTGAGACTAAGTTAACCAAAGTGATCCATTGAAAGTTTGCCAAGGAAATTTGGGTCAAATTACATACTATCTATGAAGGAGACTCAAAGGTAAAACTAGATAAGTTGCAAACCTACTGAAGGCAATTTGAAGGATCAAAATTAAGGAAAAAGATACTATGGCACGCTATCTTATAAGGGTTGATTTGGTATTAAACATGAGCATAGGTCTTGGAGAGGTGATTGACGAAGCTAATGTAGTATAAAAAGCATTGAGGTCTCTTACACTCAAGTTTGATTCAAAAGTTTCTAATGTAGAAAAAAATCATAATCTCACTTAGTTGAAGATAGATGAACTACATGGCATCTATATTGCCTATGAGATGAGAGTTGAAGAGTACAGACCTCATAAGAAGGAAGTAGCCTTCAAGTTGATTAAGGAATATAAGAATAAGAATTTAAGTGTTAAATATTTTGATCTTAATGAAGATAAACTTGAAGCCATGATTGCAATATAATTGAATATAGGATCAAGTAAATATGAAGGAAAACTTCCTTTCAAATATTTTTCATGTGGTAAAGTTGGTCATTTTACAGCTAATTCTCCAAATAGAGACAAGTCTAAACACAAAGAAGCTAACAAATAATATCATGAGGATGAACACAAGAAATATGAGGATCCTCGCAAGTACATAAATTTATTCAGTAATAAAAATGGAAATAAGAAATCATACAAAGGTAGTAAGAGACTTTACCATGAAGAATATAGTAACTCATCTACAGAAGAATAAGTGAACACATCTACTAGTGATAATTCCTTTCATAATGAGTACATGGAAACATTGTTCATGTCCTTTAATGATGATCAATTTGAAATTCTTTAAGCATAGATTTCTTTGGTAGAGATAGCTCAGAGGAAGAAGATGAGAAAGTCACTCTTGGAGATAAATATTTAGATATTATGGAAGAAATTAATTTACTAGAAAGAAAGAATATAAAAAAGATTCCTTGATCAAATACTCTAAGGAAAAAATTGGAATTTTTGAAGGAAGGCTGAGTAATGAAGTCAAGGAGCATGATGAGATCAAACAATATCTTCAAACTCAGGTTTTTACTCTTAATGAAAAAGTAAAGAGGAAGGATGAAGAGTGTATCATGTATTGATTAGAGATAGTCTTTGTATATGAAACAAAATCAAGCTCTGAGGAAAGATACATCTGATGACTTAGATAATATGGATGAATTGATGAATGCTCTTGAAGATCTAAAAATTGAGAAGGAAAAGAAAAAAGAGGGAATGTCACAAATCAAGGACTATGAAGATCAATTCAATGTGTTTGAGGCAATAATGAATGAAGCCACAAAAGAGCATGAAGATATAGTCAAGCATCTCATTTTGTCAATTGAAAATAATATCAACAAGCCTAAAAGCTAAAGAAAATGAGTATTGTATGTGATTGAAAATGATTCATTAAAGGATGAGTTAGACAAGACATCTTGTAAGGTAAAGTAATTTGTGAAGTATGAAAAGAGCTCAAATGATCTTGACAATATTTTGAGTAGTCAAAAGCATGATAGTGATATATATGGTCTTAGATACAAAGATGAACAAAAGCATGTAACTCAAGAAAAAATAAAGGTCAATGTGAATAAGGACAATGAGACTTTGAAGATTAATAATGAGTCAAATAATGAAGGTATTGGTAGAATAAAGACAAATCAAATTAGACAACCAAATGTTGTGAGGTATGCAAATTTCAATGGTCATTTTTACTCATGAAATCAATTTGGTCATAGGTCAAAAGTTTGTAAAAGACCCTCAAGGAAGGAATTTTAATGGAATTATGAGCAAGACAATGGTAAGAATGAAGAACATCATCACTCAAGATAGTTAATAGGTT
Organism: Torreya grandis; assembly: GCA_037957365.1. Lineage (NCBI taxonomy): Eukaryota > Viridiplantae > Streptophyta > Pinopsida > Cupressales > Taxaceae > Torreya > Torreya grandis. Next base: position 3,188,611 of record JARHVA010000537.1, on the reverse strand, counting down.
TACAATGAAATAATGACATTTGTTGCTACAATTGTCAATGATTTGGTCATATTGCAAAGTTTTGTAATATCTTCTTCAGAGGACCAAATGATTAGGTAGATAATCATGAAACTTCAAGATCATAAGGTATCTATAATATAAGAAACCTCATTTGTTTCAAATGTCATAAGAGAGGTCATATAACAAGGTTTTGCAAGAATGATCAGTATTAATAAATTATCAATCCTATCATGAAGAGAATGAGTCATAGTGACCAAAATACTAAGAAGGTAAATGAAAAATAAGATCAAAGTGGATTATTTTTCATGATAGAATAGGAAAAAAGTTCAAGTATCAAGGAAAATCCCTTATCTACCCAAATGGACAAGAAAATACAAGTAGGATCTTGAGATAAATTTAAAAAAATAAGGTTGAAAACTCATTAAAAGTCAATTGGAAGATGAGGAGGGATTGCAAGTCAAATAAAAGCATGGAGATATGGGAGTCTCCTGAGTTTTGGGATATTTAGTCCCTCTATGAAAAATGGGTGTCTCTACCTATGATTCTTAGCAGACATCTTTCTTCTGTGGAAATAAGTATGTGTGTTATAGGTAATGATCAAAATGCCAAATCAATACAAAGATATGTTGTTTTCAATTTGATAATATGCAAGATGTGTTTAGCTAAGGGGGAACTAACTCATTTATATTGAGTGGCTTGAAGAAGATGTGCAATATGTAAGGGGGATCATATGTGAAGATCCTTTAGTCATGATAGAAGTATGAATAAGTTTGCTATAGGTGTGAATTCAATAGGATTAATATAATGACTTGATAAAACCAAGTCATATATTTTGACAAGGTATTGAATCTTCATGCATGAGCAAAGAGAGCTTGTGAGTTTTATAGGTGGATAGGTCTAAGGATGACAAAAACCTAATTTCAGACTGGTGTATGTCAAAGAATAAATGGCATAAGATGGAACATAATGTTAGGAGGAGCTTTCTAAGCTTTGTGAGTAGTTTTGTTAGGTCCAAGGATCAAAGAAGTTCAAGTTTAGATTGGTGCATGTCAAATGGGGATTAATTGATTCATATGCTTGAAAGTATGTATCTTGAGCATCTTAAATGGTATTTTTATGTATATTTGATGTTGAGTAATGATTTTTGGCATGTTAAAAAAGGGAGACTTTGTCATTAATGTCAAAGGGGGAGAAAGATCAAAATGAAGTCATTATTCAAATAAAGTCATTCTGAGGGTATTTTGACATCAATGACAAAGGGGGATATTATTGAACATGGTCATTGATGTTAGGTTGTCATTCATGTTAAAGATAACATGATTCATAATGCATTGATGAAAAAGTGATCAGATTGAAATTTTGTAGAGTGCTTGACTTAGTGAGGCAATTGATAGATGATATTGATGGTATAGACATGTTCTAGAGACAATATGGGATGTTATGAGTGCTTAGAATGTTTATGGAAGTGAACAAAGTTCATTAGAATAGTCATATAAATGTCTAAGCTCAAGTAGTCATCTTGATAGATAAAGCTAAGTGAGGAGATTGATGATGTTATATTTCACACGTGTGAAGGTTATAAGATAAGTTTTATACCTAGATAGATTCCCCTATGTGAGGAGATCATATGGTTAAATTTTTAGGTCTTTACATGGTTTGTAGCAAAATTTATTAAGATTCAAAGTTGGATTCTCGTATAGAGTTTACCTAGTTCCCATACTTATAAATTTTTGATATTGAAGATCTATGGTGAGAATTGAATTAGATAAAAGATCTAATGGTGATTAATTTATATAAATGGATAAGGATCTAATGGATCATGTGATCTTGTTATATAGAGATCAATGGCATGATTGAATTCAATATGTCAAAGGATGCTTAGAAGGCATGCACTAGTGACAACTGTCTCTATCTCATTGAGTTGATAGATGATCAATAGTTTGTAGGTGCTCATACAGATATATATCAACAGTTCACATTGAGTCAAAGAGTCAAATTTGTATAAGGCATGCAGAGATTCCAAGTGGCACAATCATGAGAGCTCGGATCAAAGATCAATGGTGAGTATTGTAAGATAAATACCAGGCTTTTTTGAGGAGATGGAACATGCATATTTATTCAAAGTTGCTAGGAAGCATAAGATGAGGTCAAAGTGTTTGATGTTTAACATTTTAATAGTGACTATTGGAATTCAAATATTCAAATTAATGAGGGAAAATCAGTCTATAGTTTGTGAGCTATATATTTTGATCTAGGATGAATTTATTAATGTAATTAAAAGCAAAGTTATAAAGGACTTAAAGGTACATCTAGAGATAATGGTTAAAAGGTCTAAATTTTTATACAATAAAAGTTATGGAGCTTCAAATTTGACTATTTATTTGTTCATGGTGTTTCTATGTACATAATATTTGTTGAGTAAATTATGATTTAGCATAAGAGTGTTTTGCTAGGAGTAATCATCTGAAGATGTCTTAGAAGTCATATGGAATGGACCCAAGTATTTTAAAGTGATCTTATGTTCTTAATATTCTTGATGAAGTGCTAGCCGGCCTAGAAGTTTTTATTCGTGAAGACACTATAAAGAGTGGAAACCAAGGCAATGGGTTTTAGACTTGAATGTGAAGGTGTTAAGAGAGAAGAAGATAGAGGTGAAGGAGAGAGATTAGATTGAGTGTGCTTAGTGGATGGACTTATGTACAGAGTAGATTTAGGATGAATGAAGAAGCCTAGAGTGATTTAAAAGGGCTGTTTGGATGTATTGCTTATTTGAGAAAGTTTGTGTGTATTATGATTTGAATGAGAGGAGTTATATATTTTTTCTCAAATCAGATTGAATTCAATCAGGGTTTTGGATTTGTTGATATTATAAGGTGTTGTGTGGGTGATCAACATCTAGAAAAAGTGAGTGCTTGTTCATACCTAGGGGTGGGTGCTCCTTATCAATTTGGTGCTTCAGTAAAAATTCTCATGTGTGTAATCATTTTATAAGACAATTAGTCCATGTGTTTGAAGGCTTGAGAGTGGTTTTTATTCCCTAAGAGGGTTTCCCATGTAAATAATGTGTTATGTGTGTGATCTTGCATCATATTTCTTATTCATTGTTATGAACATCTTGTATGTTTTATGAATGTTTGTGGTCATTGATTAAGAGTTTGAAAGGATTACATTTGAATTTTGAAATATCTTTCATCACTGATTCACCCACCCCCTCTCTCAGTGATTATACCTCCAATAATTGGTATCAAAGTATGACATTAACTAGAAGTTTAACCACTTGAAGGTGATCTAAGGTACAATATGATAAGTCAACAAATACATGGTTTCTCTAAAAATCAAGAACTATTATTTAATGGGTCAAATTATGCTTTCTACAGTACAAGTTTGAGGACATACATCATGCCTCTAGGGTTTGATATTTCTCAATCTATCATGGATGGTTAAACTACACCAACTACTCCTCCAACTAGTGGTGTTGACAAAAAGTTGAGTGAGAATAATTCTAAAGCTAAGAATGCTATAAAGTGATCCATCGCAAGTGGACTAAGGAAATTTGGTTCAAATTATAAACTATCTATGAGGGAGACTCAAAGGTAAATCTGGATAAGCTGCAGACCTACTAAAGGCAATTTGAAGGTCTCAGAATTAAGGAAGAAAATACTATGGCATCCTATGTTTTAAGGGTTGATGAGGTAGTAAATATGATTAGAAGTCTTGGAGAGGTGATTGATGAATCTATTGTATTACAAAAGGTCTTGAGGTCTCTTACACATAAGTTTGATTCAAAATTTTATACTGTAGAATAAACTCATAATCTCACTCAGTTGAATATGGATGAATTGCATAACATGCTTATTATCTATGAGATGAGAATTACTGATGATAGACCTCCTAAGAAGGAAGCAATCTTCAAGCTAAACAAGAAATCAAAGAATAACAAGTTAAGTCTTGAATACTTTGATATTAACGAAGATCAAATTGAATACATGATTTTAATAAAATTGAATATAGGATCAGGTAAGTGTGAAGGAAAACTTCCTTTCAAATGTTTTTCATGTGTTAAAATTGGCCATTTTTCAGCTAGATGTCTAGGTAGAGACAAGTCTAAACACAAAGTAGCTGATAAGGAATCACATGAGTATGAAAACAAAAAAATTGAGGGTCCTAAAAAGTATAGAAAGTTCTTTAGTAATAAAAATGGAAAGAAGTAATAATAGAAAGTCATTAAGTTCATTTACCATGAAGAAGATAGTAACTCATATATATAGGAAGTAAACATATCTGATAGTGATGATTCCTTTCATATTAAGGACATGGAGACATTGTTTGTGGCCTTTAATGATGGTGAAGGTGAATGTTCCTTAATTAGAGATTTCTTTGGTAGAGATAGCTTAGAGGAACAAGATGAGAAACTCACTCTTGAAGATAAATATTTAGATATTGTGGAATAAATGAAGTGACTACAAAGAAAGAACAAAAAATAAGACTCTTTGATCAAATCTTATTAGGAGTAAATTGTACTTTTTGAAGGAAGGCTAAGTAATGAAGTCAAGGAGCATGATGAGATCACTTAATAGTTGAAACCTAGGTTTGTACTCTTAATGAAAAAATTAAAAGTACGGATGAAGAGTTTATAATATACCAATAAGAAATAGAGTCTTTTTAGATGAAACTAAATCAATCTATGAGAAAAGATACAAATAATGACTTAGGTAATATGGATGAATTGATGAAGGCTCTTAAAGATATACAAATTGAGAAGGGAAAGAACAAAGAGATGATGTTACAAATCAAGCAATATGAAGATTAATTTAATGTATTCGAGGCAATAATGAAAAAAGACACTAACGAGCATAAAGATATAGTCAAGCATCTTAGTTGTAAATTGAAAATCCTATCTACAAGCGTGAAACATAAAAAAGATGAGTATTCAAGGTATGTGATTCAAAATAAGTAATTGAAAGCTGAGTTAGACAAGATATCTTTTAAGTTAAAGTCATTTTTGAAGTATGAAAAGAGCTCAAATGATCTTGATAATATTATGAGTAGTTAAAATCATGCTACTGATAGATCTGATCTTGGATATAAAGAAGAAAAAAATCATGTAACTCAAGACAAAATAAAGTCTGGTGTGAATGAGGACAATCATACTTTGAAGATCAATCATCAATAAAATAATGAAGGTATTATTATAATGAAGACAAATCAAGTCAGACAACCAAATGCTATGAGGTATGAAAATTTCAATGGTCATTGTTACTCTTGCAATCACTTTGGTCATAGGTCAAAAGTTTGTAAAAGATACTCAAGGAATGAATTTTCATGGAATTATGAGCAATATAATGATAAGCATTAATAAATTCATCACTCAAGATAGTCAATAAGTTTACAAGGAAAGAATGATAGCTTTTGCTACAAGTGTCAAGGATTTGGTCATATTGAAAAGTTTTGTAATGTCTTCTTCAGAGGACCAAATTATTAGGCACATAATCATGAAACTTCAAGATAATAAGGTATGTATAACTTTAGAAACCTCATTTATTTCAAATATCATAAGATAGGTCACATAGCAAGGTTCTACAAGAATGATTAGTATTAAAAATTTATCAATCCTATCATGAAGAGAAGGAGGCATAGTGAATGGAGGGATAAGTAGGTAAATGAAAAATAGGTTCAAAGTGGATTATTTCCCATGATAGAATAGGGAAAAATTTAAAGTATCAAGGAACAAGCCTTATCTTCCCAAATGGACAAGGAAACCATGCATAATTCTGAGATAAAAGAAAAGAATATGGTTGAAATCTCATTCAAAGTCAATCTAAAGATGAAGAAGGAATAGAATTCATGTAAGAGTATGGAGATATGGGAGTGTCCTATGTTTTGGGATATTTAGTCCCTCTATAACAAGTCGGTGTCTCTACCTGTACTTCTTAGGAGACATATTTCTTGTGTAGAAGTAAGTGTGTGTGTTCTTGGTAATGATCAAAATGCCAAATTAGTACAAAGATATGTTCTTTTCAATTTAATATTATGCAAGATGTGTTTGGATAAGGGGGATATAACTTAGTTATCTTGAGTGGCTTGAAAAATATGTGAAATATATAAGGGGAGATATGTGAAGATGCTTTAGTCATGATAGAAGTGTGAAGAAGTCTACTACAAGTGTGAATTTAAGAGGATTGATATGATGACTTGATCAAACCAAGTCATATATGAGTAAAGAAAGATTATGATTTATTTAGGTAGATAGGTGCAAGGATCATAAAATCTTAAGTTTAGATTGGTTAATGTCAAAGAATATATGATATAAGATGAGGTGTAATGTTAGGGGATTCTATCTAAGCTCTGTGAGCAATTTTATCAGGTCTAAGGATCAGAGAAGTCCAATTTTATATTGGTGCACGTCAAAGGGGGAGAAATTGATTCATATGCTTTAAATTATGTAAGTGTTTGTATCATCTTAAATAGTATTTGTATGTATACTTGATGTTGAGGAATGATTGTTGTCTTTTTGAAGAAGAGACACTTTGTCATTATTATCAGAGGGAGAGAAAGATCAAAATGAATTCATTGTTTAAATAACGTCATTCTAAGGGTGTTTTACCATCAATGACAAAGGGAAGTTGGTTAAGCATGGTCATTGATGTTAGGTTTCCATTGATGTCAAAGAGATCGTGATTTATAGTACATTAATGACAAAGTGATCAGGTTAATGGTTTAGAGAGTGTTTGACTTAGTGATGTAATTGATGGATGATATTGATGGTATGGACATGTTTTAGAGACAATATGAGATGTTATGAGTGCTTATAATGCTTATTGAATTTAATGAAATTCATTAGAATAGTCATATGAATCTCTAAGTTCAAGTAATCATTTTGATAGATAAAGCTGAGTGAGCAGATTGATGATGTTATATTTTACACATGTGAAGTTTTCAAGATCATTTTGATACATGTATTGATTCCCCAATGTGAGGAGATCATATGGTTAAATTTTTAGGTCTATACATGGAGCGTATCAAAAGTTATTAAGGTGCAAAGTTGGCTTCTCAGATAGAGTTCACCTAGTTCCCATACCCTAATTTTTGATATCGAAGACCTATGGAGAGCATTGAATCAGATAAAAGATATAATGGTGTAAATTGATCTGAATAGATAAGGATCCATTAGACCACATTATCTTTTCATACAAAGATCAATATTGCAAGTGAATTCAATATGTCATAGGATACTCATAAGGCATGTGATAATGACAAGTGTCTCTATCTCTCTGAGTTGATAGGAGATCAATGTTTCATGGGTGTTCATATAGATAGAGATCAATGATGTGGGTCAAGTCAAAGATTCAAATGTGTAGAGGGCATGAAGAGCTACCAAGTGGCACAATCATGGGAGCTCAAATCAAAGATGAATAGTGAGCATTGTAAGATAAAGAATAGGCTACTTCTAAGGATATCAATGGTGTATATTTTTTCAAAGTTGTCCAAAAGCATGAGATGAGGTCAAAGTATCTGATGTTTAATATTTTCATAGTGATCGTTGGAATTCAAATATTCAAATTATTAAGGGAAAACCAATCTGTAGTTTTTGAGCTATATCTTTTGATCCAAGATAAATTTCTTGGCATAGTAAAAAGAAAAGTTATAAAAGACTCCAAGGTACATCTAGATACATTGGTAATAATGTCTGACTATTTTTAAAATGAAATTTATGGAGCTTAAAATTTTACTATTTATTTTTTCAAGGTATTTCTATGTACAAAATATTGTTTAAGTAAATTGTACTTTAACAGAAGAGTGTTTTGGAGGGAGTAATCATTTGAATGTGTCTTAGAGGTAATATGGATTAGACCCAGGTATTTTAAAGTGATATTATGTTTTTTATTTGATTGATGAAGTTATAAATGGGTAATATGTCTCCATGAGACCTATAAAGGCTATTAAGGCCTAAATTAAAGGCATAGTTGCTTAAGTGTGACCCATAGATTGTATGTCCAACCTATGAGGATGGTATTGAGATATGTATTAGCATGATAGATGTCTTAAGGTTTAAGGCAAGTATTATGGCCAACCTAGAAGTTATTATTCATTAAGAATCTATAAAAAGTGGAAATAAAGGCAATGGTTTCTAGACTTTAATATGAAGGTGTTGAGAGAGAAAAAGATATAGGCAAAGGAGAGAGATCAGAGTGAGTGTGATCAGTGGATGGAATGTATAGAGTAGATTGAGGATGATAGAAGAAGCCTATAATGATCTAAAAGGGTTATTTGGATGCATTGCTTGTTAGAGAAATTTTGTATGTGTGTGTGATGAGTTGAAAGAGAGGTGTTCTACATTGTTTCTCCAATTATATTGAATGTAATCAAAATTATAGAGTTGTTTATTTCAGAAGGTGTTCTTTGGGTGATCAAAATCGAGATCAAGTGGGTGTTTTTTCATACTTGGGGGTGGTTGCTCCTTTTGAAGTGGGTGCTTCACTAAAAGGTCTCATGTTTGTAATCATCTTATAAGACATGTAGTACATGTGTTTATAGCCTTGAGAGTGGGTTTTATTCACCAAGAGGGTTTCCCACGTAGATCTTGTGTTATGTGAGTGATCTAGTATCATCTTTCTTATTCATTGTTATGAACATCTTGTATGCTTCATGAATGCTTGTGGTTATTAGTTTGAAAGGATTTCATTTCAAGTTTGCATCACTAATTAATCCCCCCCCCACCCACTCTCAATTATTATACTTATAACATGTGTTCCTCTAATGACCTTAAGAACCCTAATCAAACTGACTTACAACCATGTCAATAAAAGTAAATATGAGGAAGTGCCTATACTAACATAGACATCCCAAAATTAGTACCAATTTTTTCCTCTAGGATCTATGCCCTTAGTGCCCTAGGTTTTACCACTTGGACATTACCACACTGTGCTATTGACCAAGGGACCACGCTAATATCCATTATCTAATTTCAACCCCAATAGATATATTTTCATTCCTAAGACACTTGGGGTCAACCTATACTTATTTCACACTTTTGAAAAATAGAAGATAAGTATAAAAACATGACTTTTAACCCTTTATCCACTAGATAGAAATCATATGTAAATACCCACAAACAAGCTTAGAAAAAGTGGTGCATAATAAAAGTTATTGATCCCTACTTTTGTATACAATCATCTACATCACCCTAATTTTAAAATATATAGATTTTTTAGTCTTAAATATTATTTAAATCACTCAAGATGACACTCATACTAACATTCACTTGCTCTTACACTAGCACTTAGATTGAGAGAACTACATCGAGCTTGATCTTCTCTAGAGGTATGGGTATGTCGTCAACTATCAACATAGTGGGGTGTTGAGTATGTCTAAAATACCTAGATAACATCACACTTTTACAACTTGTGCCATTCAAATATCCTAATAACATGGAAGTCTAGGGTTTGCTAAAAAATTAGTCAAAAATAATTCACAGATAGTGAATCAGGGCATGTCCACATAGGTATAGGTAGATTAGACTCAGACATAAGTGTACTAAAATAATACATATCTTTTACATAAAATACACTAATGCGATAGGGAGAATACTAGTTTAGTATGTTAATATCCCACGTATTGTGATATTATCCAAGAGGGTTTATGACATTTAGATGAACTTTTGCGCTAGTTATTAGCCTCTAGGTCATTTGTCTCAATCATTTTCCAACTAAATAATTATTTGTGTCATTCATTACTATTTTTAAAATATCATATTAGGTAAATCTTATATAAATCAATGGATATATTTATTACATATCTCTCCTTTAATTTACTATACTTAGACCCTTTAACAACCTTAAATTTACATTCCATAATCCCTTAAAAATTAAATCATAAGATATAAGTATGATGAAAAAATATTTATTAAGAAACATTATGAAGAATAAGTGAAATTTGAGAAATTTGTTAAGATGGTTTAATAATTTCAAGATAATAAATGAAGGATTTTGGAAGAAACCTAGAACCATTGAAATCATTTTAAAAAGGAAATGAAACATCAATAAAAATAAAAGCAATAGAAATAAGAGGATGAAAATTTTCATAAACATGTTGAAAAAACCACATTATTAAACATAATAAGGGATCCTCTAGAAATTTTATCTCTATCATTTAGATTCAAATATCTATTTTTGGATATATAAAGTATATCTTAAATTAGAGGCTCTTGACCTAGGGTTTGATGTAGGGTGAATTCGATGTCATTCCAACCTCAATGTGTTGAATTTTATTCAATATTTGTTAGTATGAAATATCACAAACTTTTTGTTAGAAAATGCTTTTGAATGGGTTTGCTTAAGATTTCAAACCATGGAATGTCTAAGCAACTATGCATATGGTGGTGAATACTCACAATTAGAATAACCTATTTTCTTTTTGACCCATTGAAAAGGCTTGTACATTCTTCTCCTATAGGCCATGTGACAATATTTCAATCAAGCTTAAAGAAGGTCTCACCATTTCAAAATTTTGAGACTTTTAATTGACCATGATGGCTGTAATCAAATAATATTACTAACTAGTATGCATGTCAAAAAAGGTTGATAATAGTGGATGCAGACACCATAACACTATGTTGGGGTCCAAAATTTCTTTTTGCCTATATATTTAACTTACTTATCTACTATTTTATTCATCTTCTTCATAATTTTAAATTTCTCTCTTATATTTTTATTATAGATTTTAAGTTAAATTTGATCATCAGTTAGGTAGAGAAAGTTCAAAAAGAAATAGTTATTGAATATTGCTTCTAAATATGAGTGGCAAATGGTTATTAAAAATGATATTTGGAATCAAATTAGGGAGTAAGAAGGATCATCATTCCCATAAATTAAGATTATATCCTTATAAATATCCATCTTACATTAATGGGGAGGATTCATCCAAATGGTACTATAGGGTAGAGGAAGATGTAGATAAAGCTGCAGAGGATTTCATCCACACCATTCAAAAGGTACCTAAACCTATTCACTGTAATGTTTGAAGCAAACCAGAGGTAGGTTGATCAAGAAATAATTCCTCAAAATTTGGAAGGTGACAAGGATATGGTGGAGGTGTGTCCCCATCACTACTATAGTCATCTATATTATTAAAATATTCATTAATATCATAGATGTGCTCATGTTAAGAAATGTCATCAAGTTTAGGTGAGTCCAAAGAAGAAGAATTTGAAGGAGAGTTAGGATCAAAGGGTGAAAATTTATATTTCTGAGTTTGATTATCTACTATTCCAATTACCAATATAGTTTCACTATGTATCTCTTTAACATACACTAAATCTGGAGTGAGCTCAACTCGCATGCTTAGACCAAGGTGATTGATTTGATAAATTGATAAGCTATTAGTTGAAATTTAGGGAACACTTAGAATATTATTAAATGTTCCATAACTTATTTTAATAGACCCTCTCCTAAAAACCTTTTAAGAAGTGTTATCAGTCAATTGTATATAGGACATGTCACTTGGTTCTAATGAATTGAACTCTATCTATGAAGAGGCCATGTGATGTGAAGCACCAAATTCAATGACCCATATAGGATTTAGAGTATAAATAAAAATAAGGCCTTGCCCTTTGATTTCACCATACTATTTTATTTTTCCTTCTCTTTACCATAATCATTTTCCTTAGAGGATTCATGAGTTGATGAAATTTGAATGGTAGAATCATGGACATTGTTATGCTTCTTGAGCATCTTAGTCACTTGGTTAATTTCCTTCTTCAAAAATTTGCTTTCATCATGATTTCTTGAGTAAAACCCACATTTGATTCAATATTTCTTAGGATTATAACTAAAATAAGAGGTCTTATGGTTTGATTTGTATGTGGGAAGATTTGTATCCTTCTCTTGATCCTATGTGTTATATTTCTTCTCTCTATTATTTGAAGCCTTTCCTTAGAAAAAGGTGGATGAGATTTTGAGGACATCATTGTGCCCATATGTATCAAATTATCTTACTATCGATTCAAGTTAGCAACAAATGTAGTCAAGGAAGGAATTTTTCATATGGATCTAAGAGCACTTTTTATGGCATGGAAAGTAGACATAAAAATAGAGTAAGCTAGACCTAGTTTGGGGAGTCGAGACATAACAATTTTATTATATTTATTATTTATTCCACATTAATTTAACTACAAGCTCAAGGATTTAAACTTACTGAAGAAGTCCTATATTATGTCAAAGTCACCCAGGCTCAAATTTAAGAGCTCATTCTCTAGTTCATGACCTCTCATCATATCTTGATTCCCAAAGAGTTTTTCCCATGTGATCCATACTTCATTTGGTGTTTTATTATATTTAATATGAAAACATAATTCAATATAAACAGACAAACTAAGACAACCATGAGTTTGATCACATCTATTAAACCATTTATTTTTCTCTATAACTACTTTAGGTTCAGTTTTTACATTCATAGTAATCCTAGAGAATCCTTGTTTTCTTAGAGAAAGTAGCATGCTTATTTTCCCTTCGTAATCATTGAATGTTGTAAGAGGAGGAAATGACTAGTAATTTTCCATCATGCAATAAAAAATATTGTATGAAAAACTAAATAGTAAATACAAAAAATAAAAGTGCATAAAACCACACAATACTCCCTTGGAACTATCAGAGTAACCCCCCTTAAGTTTTAAATGTAAGCATGCTTGTATAGTCATCAAACATAATCTAGAATGTGTCAAGAAATCAATGTGTAATTATGAAAGAAATAGATAAACATTGCACTCAACTGATAATTCATCCAAGAGTGTATAATAGTTGGTTTTAAGACATTCCAAATATATAACCAATGCATGGAACATGATAAAATAAGTAATTTTAAATAAGACAAGATTTAAATCCTAATTACCAGTCAAACTTTATGGTGTTTGAAAATTTGCTTGCATTAAAATTTATGTGGTGAATAATGGAGGATTTTTTATTTTTATTTTTTATATGAGAAATCTATGGCATTCATAGATCTTAGGTCATAGGACTCAATGGAGCTATGATCAAGGATCATGAGACCTAGATACGATGCAAACAAGGGTCATGAAACCTAAAAATGATGTGTGTAGGGGTCCAATGCAAGGGTAAATTTGTAGTGATGAATATTCATTAATTCATGAATATTCAGTTTTTAAAAAATTATATTTGGTGATTTTAGAGGAGTAGTACATAGGACCCAGTTCTCTAAAAATTTTATATGTAAATTTTTTAATGGGTCAACTCACCAATTATTTACAATAATTTTATACACAATCATCTAATTTGTCTTATATATAGTACATATGTTCACACAAGTTACCATTCAAGTCTCATTTTTTACCTCATTACCAATTTGAATCTTGAGGGTACTTAAATGCATCCTTGCATCTACTTGATTGTCATTACTTGATTACATCCTTGTAACTGCATGACTCTATCTACCACTAGATGTTGTCATATGGCTATGTATTGCCTCAATCTAACCTTTATCATCCATCATCACCTTGCAACCAAGTGACACATTTTATTACCTAATGACATCATACAGTTAGAGGATAATAGAGGTTGCCTAATTGCATGATACAATTGGGTAACAATAGGTGTTGACCAACTTCATGATTCAACTAGGTGGTAACATGTGGCACCTCATAGTATGTTACAACTAGGTGGCATTTTAGGTTTCTCAACTACACTATGAAAATGGGTGGTTGTACAAGAACCTATAAAAAAAATCACCTTCAAAACTTAAAAAATCACCAAGGCAATGAATTAGATTCACCTAAAGCAACCTAAGGAGGTTTTAGATATGGACTCTTAAAATTTACTCTATCTATAATCTGATTATCATGCATGAAAGAGGCATAGAGTCAATGATGTGCTCAAACAAGGGTGAAAACCTACCAAACTACCAAATTTGTTTATTGGGCTTGAAAAACTTGCCAATCTTGGAAAACACTAAGTTTTGTAAGTTTGGTTTATCCTCCACAAAATCAAGCAATAACCCATTTGAGAACTCAAAAAATATAATAAAACCCATAAATTTTTCCTTGATTTGAGACTCACATAGTAAAAAAATTCATGAAATACCTAAAAATTCCTTGAAACCCTCTAAAAATGGTCAAAAATCACTATCACAAATCTAGGTCAAGTGTAAACTCAATCTTAAAGTTATGATAACTTATAGATTTGATGGCACTATCTATTTTATGATAAGATATTTTGACTATATAGTTTACATGGATTTATACAAAATCTCATCAAACCTATGAAAATTGAAAAATAAAGAAACTACCAAAAATACATGCATGTAAAATATCTCACCAAGGATTTAAAAATGGTAAAATGTATATCAAATCATAGCTCTGATACCATATTAGATTACTCCAAGATCTTTAAATGCCACAGATTACATGAAAACCTTAGGATAGGTGAGAGAGAATTTAGAGCCAAATTGAGCTTAATTAATGTTCATTAGGAATTCATTAGCAAAAAAGTACAAAGGAGGTAGATTATATAGTGAGATATTAGGTCACCATAAATGTAATAACTCAACTCACAATTAAAAATCATATTAGGTATATGATCCCCTATTGACATTAACAACACTTAGTAAGTTGACTACAGTCATGTAGGTAATATCAAAAGTGATAGAAACTATACTAACATAGACATCCCAAAATCAATCCCATACCTTCCCCTAGAGATCTAGTTCCCTAGTGCCTCAAGTTTTACCACTTGGACACTAGTGTGGTTATTTAAATAGTATCACACTGTGCTAGTGTCCAAGGGACCACACTAGTGTCCCTCCCTTTTCTAATTTCAACCCCAATGGATATGTTTTAAATTCCTAAGACACCTAGGGTCAATCTAAACCTATTTGACATGATTCACAAACACTATTTAAATATAAATACATGAATTTTAACCATTTATCTACTAAATAGAAATCAAATGCAAATACCCATAAATAAGCTCAAAATAAGTGGTGCATAATCAAAATTATTGATCCCTATTATGTCCTAATTTTTATATAATCATCTACAACCACCCTAAGCTCAAAATACATATAATTTTTAGTCTCAAACCCTATTTAAATAACTCAAATCGACATTTATACTAGCAATCACTTGCACTTCCACTAGCACTTAGATTGGGAGAACTATTTCATGTTTGATCCCCTCTTGAGGTATTGGTATGCAAGCAACTCTCAATACAACAAGGTGTTGAAGACATCTAGCCTACCAAGCCAATATCATAATTTTGATACTTTTACCAATAAAATACCCTAATAATATGGAAGTCTAGGGTTTGTTTATGAATCAGTCAAAAATAGTACACAGACAGTGAATCAGAGCATGTCCACACAAGTACAGGTAGATCAAACTTAGTTGGAGATGCACCCAAAAGATCACATAATTTTTGTACAAGAGATAGTAGCATGGTAGGGAGGACACTAGTGAAATTCACTACTATCCAAGAGGGTTTCTAACACCTAGATCCTATTTTTGACACTTATATCAACTTTTACACCAATTTTTAACATCTAGATCATCTATCTCAGTCAGTTTTTGGATAGATACTTATTTAAGTCATTCATTAGTATTTTTAGAAATATCATATTATAGCAATTCTTATATAAATCAATGGATATATTTATTACTTATCCTTCCCTTGATTTAATATTCTTAGATCTTTTAATATTTATATTCCATAATCCCTTAAAAGTTAAATCATAAAAATAAATGTTATGGAAGGAGACTAATTGAAAAATATTATAAAAAATTGATGAGGTTTGAAAAACATGTCAAAATGGTTTAGGAATTTTAAGCCGATAAGTGAAATATTTGAAAAAAGTCTAAGATAGTTCAAATCATTTTAAAAAGGAGATAAAACATCAACATAAATAGAATTAATAGAAATAGGATGGCAAACATTTTCATAATCGTGTTCAGAAAGAACCACATTAGTAAAGGATACAATAAAAAATAACTAATAGCCCTTTCCTTACATGGATCTCCTTTGAAGAATGGTGAACACAATCATGAAAGGATACTACAACCTTAGAAACCAAGTCTATTGGTCCAAAATGCTCAAAGTAGGACCTTGACTAAGCTGTAATGATGGCCCTAGGCTTGAAATGTTTGTTTTGGCTCCACTTGGGTCATGTCTAGATCTTGATTCTATGTATTGAAGTATTTAGGTGATAAAATCCTTTTATCCTATGTGTCTACCCATGTGACATCATCTCAAGATCTTAGACCCTTTGACTCTATTTGCATCATATATCTCCCTTGGTAAAAATGAATGCCAACCATTACATCTACCTTTGATTTGTCAAGCTTTATTTAGCTCACACACTTACACCACATGGTGGCATCACATTTAATTAGATCTTTTTGACTTTTCCAACCATGATCCACACCATTAGATCTTACTTGTATGATTTCATTTGCATCATTTATTTTCCTTCATTTAAAAACAAATGGCTACTTCATGGGGCTTAATATTGACATCTATGTGCCCATCATTTGATGTCTATATGACCATCATTATGTCCACACGACCATCAATATTTGAACCCTAATGGATAATTTTTGAGATTTATTTTGACATTTGTGTGCTCGTCAATGACATCTATGTGACCATCAATGATGTCCACATGACTATCACACTTTGAACACTAAATGGTTAATTGTTGAGCTTAATTTGTACATCTATGTGCATGTCCCATTCTACAAGTTAATCTTTGAAGGCTTATATATTGAGATAGAATTCTCATCAAGACATGAATTTTGTAGATTAATATCTTGGTACCAATAACAATGATTTCATGTGAGCCTTCATCCTTGTGAGGATTTCTAAGCATACTTATAAAATGTACAAGTAATTTGAGCCATCCATTTCTACATTACATTCTAGTGATGATCTGGCTCTTCACAGCTTATGTAAGTCATCTTTTTATCCTTTAAAGCTTGGGAACTCTACTCTTATATTCAATCCAATCAAAATCTTGATATGTGGGCCAAAATTGGTGAACATTAACAAAATGGATTAACACCCTAGCAATACATGTCCCTATATCACATCTCTCATTTAGGGCACTCTATTTTAGGATAGTTCCACTGATTGGGTCTACTAATCACTATGTTTATCATCTTTACCAAAATACTTTATAGTTAATTTTCATATAGAACTCCATCAAATTGAGTATCTAGTCTACCCTTTGGAGTAAGAGTATGACAATCTACTCAACTTTGCTCATTTTTTAGTAAGTTCATGGAACTAAGAATAGATTCTAAAAATAGTGAATCCTTACATCATATCATAGTATAGATCAATCTACCCTTGGGCATGGGTTACCAACCCTACCTCATATCACTAAAAGGATTTAGTGATTACCTTAAATGCAACTACTATATTTTTTTAATTCTATTTGACCTACTTCATAGATCAATGTACCATACTAATACTATACCATGCATTTGCCCATCAAGGACCCTTTGCCTCAATAGAGGAAACATAGGGGTTATTGGTACTAGTTTATGCTAGATTATTACTTCAGTCACCTCTTGATCTACTTATAGAGTTTGGATATCAAACCTGGTAAGTGCTTATAGAAGATATCTTTTTAGTGTTGAAGTCAATGGTCTGGGTCCTCGTCCCAATTATGCCATAGGGTTGGAATTATATTTATAGAAAACAATACTACATAAATAAAAATACATCATAATAGATGAATATTTTACTACTTTCTCACTCCACCACATCTAGTCTATTAGAGTAAGTGAGTTTTAACATAGGAGTGTTTTCAAACTCAATCATAGAGTGCGTAATACCACAATGATCATGATATTTATAGCATATGGTTTATCTACATTCAACCTCAACTACTACATCATGGATCACACCTCCTAACCACTACTTTATCAGTGAGAAGCTAAGATTTAAGGTACATACATTAAGCACACTGATCTTCAACCTAGCTTTATTCTAACAGATCCATAAGTGCTAGAAATTCAAAACATATAGCCCTATAGGTTCAAATTTAAAATGGAATAGGGTGCTCTAACAATATATGGTTATACATTATGTAACTAGAACCTATATCTAGGTTACATACCCTTGTTTTGGTACCAATAAGGAAGACATCCATTCAACAACACAGTATAGGCATAATGCAATATTTTCAAAATAAATAATGAATTGTATTAATTTTAATGTTTTATAAATTATTTATATCAACATTCTTGTAGAAGTATTTCAAGTAATAAAGTGATAATAAATAATAACTATAGGCTATAGAGTTTCCTTACTCAAGGAGAGCATATAGTTATTCCAACCTGATCCATTACTTGATCAATTTTAGAATTAACTCTACAAAATATCCACCCTCTTGTAATTTATCTACAAAGAGTAATATACTTGAAATGGATTCATTGTTTGATATTAGGTTGCTCTATTTCTAACTATTTTTTAAAGTTTATTACAAGAAATGGTAGATAATACAGTCGATTCCATTCACAAGATTTCATCTTGGAGTTGTATAGATGAATACCTCAATTCTTAGTAAATTCAATATAAAATTCTTATTAGGGACAACATATAAAT